>WAAF01004979.1:1178635-1868912 GCA_013400475.1 Tricholaema leucomelas | reverse complement strand
TCTTCCTGGCTGCTCTCAGGCACTGTCTCCTGCCTGTGGTGCTGCTTTGGGTTGTTGTGGCTTCATTTTAGCAAGTCACATCTCCATGCAATGCTCTTGCTGAAGATCTTCGCAACAGAGAGAGCTGCTGCACCTCCTCATGCACACACAGTCCCCTCAGCTCTGGGGTACAAAGCTCACAAGTGCAGCAGTGGAGATGCCATATCTCAGCTACAAGTTCTACTAATGTCAGGACATCACAGACTGGTGAGGTTGGAAGTGACCTCTGAAGATCATATAGTTCAATCCCACAGCTAGCCACCCAGAAACACACCCAGGTAGGTTTTGAAAGCCTCCAGAGATGAAAACTCCACAACCTCTCTGGGAAGCCTGATCCAGGGCTCCATCACCCTCACAGTAAAGAATTTTTCCCTTATCCACGTGGAGTCTCCTGTGTTCCAGTTTGTGTCCATTGCCCTTTGTCCTGTCGCTGGACAGCACTGAAAACACTCTGGCTCCCTTCTGCTGACACTTGCCCTTCAGCTATTGATCAGCATTAATGACATTCCCCCTCAGTCGTCTCCTCTTCAGGCTAAACAGCCGCAAGTGTCTCAGCCTTTCCTCCTAAGAGTCTCTGACTCATCTCAGTGGCTCTTCACGGACTTTTCTCCAGTAGTTTCCTGTCTCTCTTGAACCGAGGCAGCCCAGAATTGGACACAATACTCCTGAAGTGGCCTTCCTAGGGCAGAAGAGAGCAGAAGAACCTCCCGCAACGTGCTGGCCACACATTTCTTCACACACCCCTGACCACCACTGGCCTTCCTGGCCACGAGGGCACAGTAAAATGATAGGACCAGCATATTGCTGCCTCCTGGCCAGCCTGCTGTCCACAGCACCCCCAGGTCCTTCTCTTCAGAGCTGCTCCCCGGGTCACCCCCCAACCTGTGCTGATACCAAAAGCCCTGTATGAAAGACACGAGCAGGGGTGAGACTCCATTAACAGGCTGTAATTAAAATCCCTGCTACAAAAAGCAATAAGCACTTCTTTTTTTTTGTTCACAGCATCTCTGCTCATGCTTGCTGCTTCTACCAGCTCCACTCTGATTACAGATGATGCCTTTCCCCCAGAAGCAGACCTGGCAGGGAGCTGCTGACACAGGGACCCTCCTTAACGGAGGGGCTGATTAGCATTTCTATTGCTGCACTGCACCCGGTGTACATCCAAGGCTGCAGCAAACAGCCACCTAACAACTAATGGTATTACAAATGCATTTAACTAATCAGGGAATATATGCTCTGGTAATTAAATTCCATTAAGGTTTTTAAAGCATTATCCCAAAGAAACACAGCACTGAAATGAAGATACCACTCAGCCTGCTCCTGACATTTGCCATTAGATGTCATTTACAGCACACAGCTCCGATCTAATTGCTGAGCACCACCAGCCACCGTATTTATCACTTCTATTAAAACAAGCAGCACACAGCAGTGGCACTATTTGAAGCCATCATATACAGTTTAAATAGATTTCTCACCTTTGAAATATCAAGAGGCCACATTTCCTTTAACATCTCACTAAGGGGTTTACCTTTTAACAAAGAGATAGCGAGAGCTAAAGGATAAAACAATCTGGAGACAGTTTGCTCTGCAAACCCAGCACAGTTTGAACAGTCATGTGGCTGTTAAAATAGTCTGGGGAGCTTTATCACAGGAAGAATTTAAGCATCTCTTGCAAACTGGAAAGGTTTGCTAGAGCTGGCTTGAAAATTAGAAAGAAAGAAAAGGGAAAATAACCCCCAAAGAAACCGAACCAACTCAAACCAGCGGAGACTGCTCAGCCCAAACCTGTGACTGGGCTATTTCACCACACAAGCAAATGTTGCTCCTGTGAGGAAACTGTGTGTATGTGGGAAATCAAAGCTTGGGAAGTCAACGTTTCCTTGTGCAGCTTTCTCCTAGGATGCATTTCCTCACGAAAACGTTTGCTGTGTTACAAAAAAAGCTGACACCTTAAAGCAGAACAAAGCCCTGCTGCTCAGTTTTCCACACACACGCATCATCTATCAGGGTGTTCAGCCACTGCCTGATAAACAGGGCCATGACAGAGCATTAATAAAAATAATTCTGTCAGTAATTAATGTGAAACAAAGCAGAGCAGCTCATCAAGCAAACAAATCAGCTGGCTTTAAAAAGTAATTGTATCTTCTATAACTTGAGATGTTACTATGCAGGGAATTTTCTAGCACAGGCTGCTGCCGTCTGCTATCAATAACCTGAATTGGCAAACCTAGACTTGGGGTTTTTTTTCCTTTGTATTTATATGTAAATCAGCACTAAATAAATATACCCCAAACCAGGTCCACAGGCTGCAATCTAATCTAAACCTGCAGATTGGAAAGATGGCCTCCATTCATCTGGAAATAGCCAGATATTGGAAACGTTAAACTCCGAAATAACTACACTGGAGAATAAAATGGATGCATTTACCTGCTATAAAAGAAAAATGCTCAAAGGAGAGGTTGGGAGAGAGGTACAAAGAGGGAAAAAATCCTTTTGTCAGGTGCTGAAAGTCATGTGTGAACATACAGACAACTAACAGGAGTTCTGAAACAAAAAAAAAAATCTATCCCTTTTAAGCATAAGACACCATCTGCACTCTCATTTGAACTAAGATTAAAGTGAATACAGCCAGCCAAGCTAATATACAATTCTAAGGTTAATCATTTGTCTTGGGCAATATAATCCTCCCAGCACCACAACTTTAACAAATGAAGCTACTAATAGCTTCCATTTAAAAAAGTCAAGGTGTTAATTCAGTCAGAGATCCAGAAGCAGAATGCTTTGACACCAACTAGTAGCTCCATAAACCATTCAGTCCCCCTGGAAAATTCAAATTAAACTTACCTGATTACCACAGGCACTGCAGAGAAACCTTCTTTGCCAGATTCCAATGCTCTCGACTCAGAAATCAGCATGTATGGAAAGTTTTTCCCTTCCCCACTGCTCTGGACACAAGGATTTATTCTAAGTCTATTATTGTGGTCATTATTGTTTTTCACAGCAATGGCTACAAACTGGAACACAGAAGGTTTCACCTCAACATGGGGAAAAACTTCTTTACAGTGAGGGTGGCAGAGCCCTGGAGCAGGCTACCAGGAGAGGTTGTGGAGTCTCCTTCTCTGAAGCTTTTCAAATCCCACCTGGATCCATTCCTGTGCAGATTATTCCAGGGGATCCTGCCTCAGCAGGGAGGCTGGACTCTGATCTCCAGAGGTCCCTTCCAACCTCTAAGGTTCTGTGATGCACAGACTTACTCTTGTGATGAGGACTTCTGTGTGCAAGCTCTACCTGCAGAGACTGGTAGAGCACCTCACAGATAATGTTTGTCACAGAATCGCCTCAATTGGAAGGGACCTCAGAGGTGACCTCTCCCAACTGCCCTGCCATGAGCAGGGACACCTCTCAGCTAGACTTGGCCGCTCAAGGCCTCATCCAGCCTGGCCTTGGACATCCCCAGGGATGAGGCATCCACAACCTCCCTGGGCAGCCTGTTCCAGTCTCACCACCCTTGTACTGAAGAACTTGGTTCTCAGCTCCAGTCTAACCCTGCTCTCCCTCAGCTTCAACCACTCCCCCTTGTTCTGTCTCCACACATCCTCAGGTAAAGTCCTGCTCCAGCCTTCCTGGAGGATCCCTTCAGGTATTCAAAGGAAGCTCTGAGGTCGCCCTGGAGTCTTCTCCACGAAGTGAGCCAAACCATCCAAACCAGGTGTTACTAAAGGCTGGGACAGCAAACACCAAGAAAAAGGAGAGGGGAAAAAACAAAGACAAGAAAAGGGGATGGGGAAAAAAGGTCCTAGCTCACTGGGAGCCTGCCCCTAAAAGCTACAAAGCTACTTCAGTATTTCCTACCTTAGCCAAGTGAGCTAAAACATTGATGCACTGGCCCAAGCATCACTGACAAATCCATTTTCCAACACTTGAAGTGCAGTAAACTGTAGCACCTGTCCTACAGCTGCTTCCCAATGAGCACTGTAATAAATGAGTCTTTAATATAATGCAATATTAGCTCAAATTTAAATATTTACTCCAGTTAGTGCCTTCCAAATGCAGCCATGCTCCAGATGCTTTCCCAGCTGTTTATTTTCCTGGCCCAACGTCTTTATTGACAAACAGCACCCTTGGTTTAATCACCTCTCCAGAGTCAGCAGTGAAGGCAAATACTAAACAGCAGCTCCAAGCTCCAGCAGGCAGCGTGGTTGGTGCGCGGGTGAGAGCCGGTTCAAAGGACATGTCCTTCCTAATCAGGAGTGAAGATCATGCGGCACACAGACTTACACCGAGTAGCAGGTTACACTAGAAGGCTGCAGACAGCACCAGACAGCTGCACTTTCCAGATGAAAGATTTATGATGATATTTTACCACAGTTAATGGAATTTTGCACTTCAGAGTGTGAAGTTTTTAGCTTAAAGGCCCCAAACTACTTCAAAACTCAAACAGCTTATGTTGAAAGAACGTTCCGAGGGCTGAGGGAAGCAGACAGAAGCAGCTTCTGCAATCAGCAGACACAGTTTTCAGATGATTTCCTTACAAATTCACCTCAGCTAATGCACTCAGCCACAGCCCGCAGTGGTGATCATGATCTGCTTTGACGGCAAGCACAGCACAGGGAACAGGAACCCTGCCGATTACGAGCGGTGCTGCAATACAAATACGCGCAACGCCACCACGCACCAGGACCAGGACCAGGACGCTGGCAGCAAAGAAAAGCTGCTTTTTCATTTGATGAAAATACATTTCTCCATCTTTCCAGCAAGAGACACATCGTGAAAAACATCCATGGGAAATCCTTTCTGGAGATTTTTCCACATCCACTGCATCCACGTTGGGATGTTATACATTACACCTTCTGCCTCACCGGGTCCTACGCTTCAGGCATATCAAAGCAGCCAATTGCCTTCTCTTTTCTGTTGGTTTTTGGGGGGGGGTTAAACGTGAAGAATATAAAAGCACATTCTGAAGCTGGGCCTTGTTAGCAGGCCCATTTTCAGCTCTTTAAACTCAAAGAGAGCAATTCCCTTGAAAACTGTCACAGCATTTTTGCAATCCATAAAGAGGAAGTTCAACAGCCTTAGGTCACTAATCAGAGCTGCAGCAGATAAAGAGCATAAATTATGTCTCTCTATTTCACAGTTGTGAATCATGTACATTCTTTTATCTTATTTACTTGATTCTTCCTATAAATCAAATATTCCAGACATGTTTGTAGCCAGTAGGGCATAAACAGCTGCAACTCCTTTCTCTGAAGTAATATTCGCAGCATCAGTGTTCCAGCTCCCTTCCCTTCTGCCAGGTTCTCTGCACACCTCCTCTTCCCCATTCCCTCTCGTTTTCTACAGGCAATAAACACCCAGATGCCACATTTATTGCTGTTCCTACTGCACAAACAAATTGCTAAAGCTGTCAAGTGGCCTTAACTCCAATCAAGAATCTCTTCTGCATGTGGAAGCGCTGTTGTGTAGATGAAGTCAGATCTATTTTACATTGCAGCTACTCCAGCAGTTCTTTAAGGTAGTCAACACATTTCATGCAGAAAAGGCTCTAGAGTAGACTTACTACAGCCTCTCTGTGCTTAAGGGGGTGATCAGAAAGCTGGGGACACACCTTTCAGCAGGGCCTGTTGTGACAGGACAAGGAGTGAGGATTTCAGACCAGAAGAGGGAGAGTCAGACTAGACAGAGGAAGAAATTCTTTACACTGAGGGTGGTGAGACCCTGGCCCAGAGAGAAGATAGATGCCCCAGTCGCTGGAACAACAAGTCAGGTTGTTCGGGGCTCTGAGCAACTTGATCTAGCTGTAGGTGTCCCTGCTCAGTGCAGGAAGCTGGACTAGATGACCTTTAAAGGTCATTTCCAGCCAAGCCATTCTGTGCTAAGATGCATGTTACACTGAGCCAATCTGGGATGCAGACTCCCTGGGATGTTCACTCACTGTAAAGCAGCAGTTTGCTTTCCCAGCAAAACCAAGATACAGAGCACAAAAGTGCAGGCAAAGCACTTTGGTGGTGTTAGGCTCTCTGAAAAAGATCCCTCTGGATCAGACATCCACTGGAATTCAAAGAATCACAGAATATTAGAGGTTGGAAGGGACCTCCAGAGATCATAGAGTCCAAACCTCCTGCCAAAGCAAAGCAGCATCTCCTAGGGCCATCTGCACAGGAATGGATCCAGGAGGGTTTTGAACGTCTCCAGAGCAGGAGACTCCACAACCCCCCATGGCAGGCTGCTCCAGGGCTCTGTCACCCTCATTGCAAAGAATTTTCTACTCACGTTGAGGTTGAATTTTCTATGTTCGAGTTTATATCTGCTGCTCATTGTTTATTGCTGCAGACCACCAAAAAGAGCTTGGCCCCAGCCACTTGACACCCACCCCTCACATTGATCAAATCCCCTCTCAGCCTTCTCTTCTCCAGACTAAACAGCCCCAAGGCTCTAAGTCTCTCTCCATGGGGAGATGTTCAACTGCCTCAGTCACCCTTGTGGCTCTCTATTGGACTCTCCCCAGCAAGTCTCTGTCTCTCTTGAACTGGGAACCCAAAACTAGACACAGTATTGCAGGTGTGGTCTCACTAGGGCAGAGCAGAGTGGGAAAAGACCTTCTCCAGCTTTCATCTGCTTGTCAACAAAACAACCCCTAATATCCTGTGAGCCTGTGAACCCTTGGCTGGTTTATACAACATCCCACACATGGGGCACACATTACCAGTGCAAGCAGGTGGATGGAGCAAGGACAATGCAGCTTGTGTGGTTTACAGAAGGAGAAAGTTCAAGGCAATTTTAAGACTTCCTTAGCATAAATTGGTTTCTTTTACCAATTTTACAATGCCTTTGGCCTTAAAATGTGCCAAGAAACAAGACCCAGAAAGAAATAAGGTTTAAAGAACACAAACCCCAAAGCAATAAAAATAATTTTTAAAACCTACAAAACTGAAAAAAAAATTAATTCCCCCAAATCAAACAAACAAACCCCCCAGAGCTCTGCTTAGCAAGGAGAGCAGGATACTTATGCACTACTAATTTAATTAAAGAGTTATTTTCCTTCTAAATACCCTCCAATGGCCCAAAACGAACTCAGACTGATTTAAAATCAATCACTTTAATCAAAATTACAAGTTCTAATTCTCCATGGATTAGTGTTCAGTGACTATTGAGTCAAAAAACTCACATCCATCACATCCCTACTTCCACTTGCTCCAAGTCCCAGGCTGGGAACAGAAACAGTTATCTCATTTCCAGAAGCCATGTGGATCTGTGGCTCAGGCAGCTAGCCAGCCCCGAAGCCCCACTGATGTTCTCGGAACAAGCTCTGGGCAGCACACAGCTCTCCTGCCTGCCTTCTGGAGAGGAGAAAAACGAACTGACAAAAGATCTGAAACTCTATTAGACAGTCACAAGGTGGAGCTGACTTGAAGCGTTTCCCTAAGAGGCTCCATGCATCTCTCTGCTGTAGGAACGGGAGATGTTGCCTTTCCTGCCACTCAAGCACAGAAGGTGCCCCAGGTATTCAGAGAGCATCTCTGCTATTTTCTATCCCACCTGCCAGCATTCCTGGACCTCTCATCGGCAGCCTGCCAGGGCAAACATCCTGCCTGACGGTTTTTAATCTCTATGAAATCAACACCTTTTGACACCATGGGGTCTGCTAACCTCAAATTTCCCAAAGACAAACTCACCACTTGCCTTCAAGAACATACTTGTTCTACACAATCATGCGGTGAGAGCAGGGGTAGCGACGTGGAAAGGCCTCATCAGCAGTGGCCATCCAGAGAAGTGACATTTCAGAAGACACAGCAGCTGTCTGTCACATCACTGATTGCTTCCCAGTGAAGAGCCACAATGGCTGACCTTTATGCAGAAAGGCAACTGGCACCTGCTTCAGCAGCACTACAAGGAAGGGAAGGGACTCCAGAGATCATCTAGTCCAGAGATCATCTGAGGAGGTGTTTAAGGCCAGCCTGCTCTAGGGTAGGGTGTCCCTGCCCATGGCAGGGGAGGCTGGAACTGGCTGATTCTTGTGGTCCCTTCCAACCCTGACTGGGTCTACGACTCTGATCACATCCACAGCTCTACACAGGTTGAGGTGAAGAGGTTTTTCTCTCAAGACTGCCAGCACAGTTGAGGTCTGCACTTCTCACCTCTGACCACAGCACTTCGGACAACAGCTTTAGGCAGGCAGTTCCAGTGATGTTCTCCATAACCAAACTCCCACCACAATCCAGCTGTGCCTTCACAAGTGTCTATTTCCCATTATCCAGGATTCTTTACTGCCCATCTTTTGTGTTAACACATCCATTTCATAAGCCTGCACTACACATCCGAGTGCCCTCAGCCATCCCTAGCTGGAGCTATTCCAATGCTTTCACAGCTCTACCAGCACCAAAACACCATTGAAGCTGGCACAGATCAGAGTTTGGGTGGCTGCTGGTGGGATGTTTATATCCTACCCCTCCACATGCTACACCAAGCACTTGATAGTCACAAGAGCATAACCACTAGCTCGAAGAGCAATATGAAGCACATCAGTGAGGTTGCCCTTTCCCAGCAGAAGGCAAGCAAGCGGATGCCGAGGGATGGGACGCACAGTGAAACGGAGTGACCACAGTGACATCTCCCATTCCTTAAGGAAAACCATTTTGAAAGCAGGAAAACAAATTTTTTTAATGAATCATATTGGGCTGCTCAGGAAGCATAACAATGTATCTTTGGAGACTCAGCACAGACACAAGAAATCTGACAGTGCTCAAATACCCCCAAATGACCAGAGAGAAAATTTCAACTTCAATAATCCTAAAGGTCAGGAGCATTATTAAACATGACAGATGCCCTCACTATTCAACACTAGAGGACATGGCTAAATTTATTCTAACTCCATTTGCTCTTGCTACATGTAAAGCAGCTAATGTACCATTTAATATCTTTTTTTTCCTCTCCCTCTAAAAGCTAGAAATAACAATCTTCACCCCCTCCCCCTCCCTCCGTAGTTTCAGGATGAAACTTACTGATGTATTTAGCAGTCAATTATCTCAGCAGCAGGTGTAGGAAACAGCTCGGTTTACTTTGGGTGAGTAGGAGGAAACAAGATAGTAGAAAAGCAAAGGGAAAGATAAAAAAAAAAAGGCAATTAAGTGCTGAAAAACTACACTGCCAGGAGAAAGAGGCTAACAAAACTAAAAAGCTGGGCAAGCCAAACATACAAAGGGATGTGACTCGATGCTGGGGTTGCTGTATGCATCATCAACCCATGGCTATCAGTCACAGATTGCATCACGTTGGAAAGGACCCTCAAAGGGCATCTTGCCCAAGCCTCCTGCAGTCAGCAGGGACACCAACTAGATCAGGCTGCCCAGGGCCACATCAAGTCTCCAGGGATGGGGCCTCAACCACATTCCTGGCAAACCTATTCACGTGTCTCCTCACCCTCATGGTGCAGAGAACTTCCTCCTGATGTCCAACCTAAATCTCCTGTGCTCCAGTTTCAAACCATTGCTCCTTATCCTACCACCACAAGCCCTTCTAAACAGTCCCTCCCCAATCTTTCTGTAGCCCTCTTCATGTACTGAAATGCTGCTCTAAGGTCTCCCTAGAGCCTTCTCTCCTCCAAGCTGAACAGCCTCATTTCATTTAGCCTGCCCCCCCAGCAGAGCTGCTGCAGCCCTCTGATAATTTTCTGTGGCATCCTCTGGATCTCCTCCAGCAGGTCTATGCCTCTCTTGTGTTGGGGTCTCCAGAGCTGGACACGGTGCTCCAGATGAGGCCCTACCAGAGCAGAGAGGCAGAATCACCTCTCCCAGTCTTCTGGTCATGCTTCTTTTGCTGCAGCCCAGGATGTTCTCATGCAAAGATTATCAGCCCCACTCATCCCTCTCCATAACACAGCACAGAAAAAGCCCTCCCGATGCCCCTCCACAACCACCAGTGTTATGTTCTGGTTTCTCCCTGCTTGCTCAGTATCTGCTGTCATCTTTGGCTGACAGTCAGACGGAGGCTGGAGTGCTGCTGATGGGATGTGTGTCCATTGTGCTTCCTGCTCTCCTTCTGGACAGAACTGGGGGCAACAGCAGAGTGGCAGTCTGGCCCGGCGAGCACGGCACTGCACACCCAGGCCTATTTCTGTCCCTGCACAACTCTCACAACTCCCTTTTCTGTTTTTTGCAGAAGTTGGCTCTCCAAACAAACCAGCTTTCCAATGAATGGGAGCAATGTTCTGATCTAAAAGGAGCTGACAGGCATCAGCAGCTCAGACTGAAGGCAGTGGGCGCCATGTTCTCTCCTCTGGAGCGTGTACACAGCGCGGTGCAGGCAGGCGGGCGAGCCGCTCGCCACCGGCCACGGTGCAGCCTCCTCAAACGGCTCTGCTGACATGGGAAGGGCTTCAGCAGCTACTTGCTGGAGCCAGCCAAAGAGCTCAGAGCCTTTGTTGGGGGTGAATCCTCAGCAGCCTCCACCAGACAGGCTTTCATTTGCCACATGGCACGAAGCCAGCAATGAAAATTCCAGTCGCTGGCCTTCTGGATGCCAAGTGGTGCAAAACCAAACAGGGTAATTGCATGCAAGGAAAAAGAAACAGGAAAACCTGTGGGTTAGACTGTGGTTTGTTTGCCTTCTTTCATATGCAGCCCTTAAGGTGTAAGGTCTGGATTTCAACTGTAAAGATCTAGGCCATATGGAGGGGAACGGAGGAAGAGCTGGAGCAGAGTCCTGAAACACATACAAAGCCTTAACTTCCAGCTGTTTAATCCTTGTTCTTAACAATGCTGCCATCTGTTTGAAACCCCAGATATGAATATTCTCTCCCTTCCCCAAAAGAAAGTGATGCAGTCATGATATAAAACTGTGGCTCTGTAGGAATTAATTCGGTTGCATTGCTGCATTAGACTCTCAAAGCTGCTCAGGAAAACAAAACCCATAAACACCTCAGACCCGCAGAATATTCTTTACTTGACAAAACAATGCCAGTGGTGAAATCACAGATCTCAGCCAGCATCAGCCAGGTCTGAGCACAGCATCTTCACACAGCCCTGGGCACTTGGGGAATGCAAGATCTGCTGGTTTAGCTACTTGAGGATGGATGATTCCTGCTCCTGCCTTCAGATGATATACAACAAAATAAAAAGAATGTTGCTGTATTTTTCAAGCAAGCTCAGTGAAACTCCAACACCCATAAATCCAGAGCTGCCTCCTTCTCCTCCTTCAATTCTCAACTCTCAGCTGCAAGACATTTCAAATACCTTGCTAATTTAGCACACTGAAAGCAAGCAAATCAACCCAGCACTTGAAGAGCAGGCAGCAGCCACAAAAGGGCTAATTTCCCCCCCCCACCACCACGTATGTGACATGATCTTTAAACCCTGCTGCGTAGCACAGCTTCACAGCAGTCTGGAAATGCAAAGTGTCATCTGGGCAACACTAAACCACAAAAATGCAACTCTATGGAGAAGCATTGTCCAAAAAAAAAAGAAAAAGAAAGAGGCAGGAATTACCAAAATGGATTCGTTATGTATCTGGAATGATTTTAATACCAAATGCCCAGCAAATCTCCCTGCACTGCTGACAAATCACCAGCTGAGGTAAATCCCAGATAATGAAACATTGTAAGAAAGGCTCTATTTAATAATTTAGCCCCTGTCAAGGAGTTTGTATTGATTCTTGTTTTCAGCCCAGGGAGAGAATGTTATCTTCAGCCTTACGGCTCAGTGACAGCATCAGTGAATTTAATCACTGTGCAGCTCCTGCCATGCAATCCTTAAACTGTCACCTCCCATTCTTCATCACTCCCTGCCACTTGGTTGAAACCCCCCCTCCCTTCCCCCCATACCCACATTTTCACACTCATCTCCCACCCCACACATGCCCCACTGCAATCACGGCACCACTTCAATCTGCTTCACATGAGACATAAAAGCCAAATCTCATTTGCAGACTAAATTTTTGAGTCTAAATAATTCAGCACTCCTTCAAACGTCTCATTTGTCTGTCTCTCATTAGCATGTCTGCTGCCTACCTTAAACAGCAAACTTAGCTGTGAGGGGTGGGATTGAGCAATCAGGGGACAGCAGTTTTTTGGGCAGAAAGAAAATCTTTCAAGCCTTCCCTTGGCTATAGAAAGGGTGACGGATCTAGAGAGGCAAGAAGTTCTATTAATCAGCATTTTTTTTTCCACACCAAAAAGGAAAAGGTCAGGCTGCCTCATAACTGGCCAGGAAAAATTAGCCACACATTAATTCAGCTGCAGTTCAGGAACAGAACATCAATTCAGCTGCAAACAGAACGAGGCTTTTAAATACATAAACGCTTGTGGCTACAGCAACCTCGCCCAGATATTTGCATGCAAAAAAAAACAGTCGCTCCTGGAAAAGTGCAGAGGATAACAGATGTAATTTTAACATCTTTCTTTGCTAAAATGCAAAGCCATGTGCAGGAAGAATGCAAAGAGGGGAGGCACAGGCAGCCTAGTTTTGAGCCACGCAGTTCTTTCCGTTCCTCCTCTTTATTCCAGGTGAGAAGCAATCCTTTCCATTTCCTAATCCGTTGGATCACAGCTAAAGCGATCCCACAGGCCCATCCAGACAAGGTCATCATACACAGATTTTCTATTACAGGGCACTAGCAGCATTTCACAACTGTCTCTTTATGCACTTCTGCCTTTCCATCCAGACTATAAATTGTTACAAGGCCCTGGGGCAATCCAGCTGTATACTCCATTCAAATCAGGCTTCAAGGAGAAAAGCACCACAGTCAAGATGCTTCAATCAAGTAAACATACAGGCACAAAGGGCAACTGCCTGGCAATTAATAATGTTTGCTTTTGTGTGGCAGAAAAACCACCGGGTTTTGGGTTGGTTTAAAGTTTCCCTCTGATGCTAGGATTCAAAGTGTGGCCCATTAGCATTTTAAATGTGACAGCAAATTAAGGCAAAATAGGATAAATCAGGAGCATGCTGCTGAAATCCATTTGCTGGTTGGGATCTGTCTCTGGAGGAAAAGGAGCGGGGGTGGGGGGGGCAGGGAAAAACAACTTTAAAAGGGTATTTGGACTTATTTATCAAACACTGGAAAGTCATCCCAAGAAAGGGTTCACTGAGAGGATTAGAGGGTAGATTTGCAAGATTTACATTTGTATAAATTAGCTTGGAGCACAGGCAGAGACCTCTTGTTATGACCAGCAGCGATGTGCTTCTCTTGCCTGTCAGTTATCACCCTTTGGTTTTGTTTTTCTTGGTTATTTAACTTCTCACTTCACCTCTACTTGTTATCTCAGAGGAAAAGCTTATTAACTTTGTGGGTGACAGCTCCACTTTGGGGGGTGCCTGTCATGCCTTCCAACGTACAAGTGAAGCTGGAACTGCCTTGGGTTTCTGATTAATTTACATTACATCAGAACTTTATATTCCATACACTCCTCAGTGTAACACCCTGTGCCCAGCTGTGTTTGCAAACCAGCCTGCTCTTAGTTGGGATGGAAGTTAAGTAGGTTCTGTGTTGTGCTTGGTTTCCTTCTCCCAAAACACTACCAGGCAGTAATCTCCTTTTGCTGCTGATCTCTGCACAGAGAGAAATATACTCCCAATAGCCAGTACTTACTATTTATGGTACCTACACTGAAACAAGCCATCAAAGCTGGAAAGCAGAGCTTTGGCTGTGCCACATTACTAACACAGTCATACTTGAAATGCAATTATTGCTGCTGCATTGTAGATTTTAAGCCAGCAGCCTCCTATTTAAGGTAAAGAGAAAACTTTTAGTGGGATAATACAGTTCTGTAACCAACACTGCAGACTTATTCTTGCTCACAATCCCCTGAGCAGCTGCTGCTGTCTCCGGAGGAAGCATTTTGCGCCACAGTGTCCACACCTCTGCTTCTCCGCAAAGAGATAGTACCACAGCATGCGCTGGGTTGGAAGGCACCTTTCGAGCTCACCTAGTCCAACCCCCCTGCAGTCAGCAGGAACATCTGCAACTAAAGCAGGTTGCTCAATCCCATCAAGCCTGACCTTGAATGTCTCCAGGGATAGGACCTCCACCACCTCCCTTAACAATCTATTCCAGTGTGCCTTCACAGCAAAGGACTTCATCCTCATGTCCAATCTCAATCTACCCTGCTCTAGTTTCAAACCATTGCCCCTAGTCTATCACTCCAGTAATGCTTGCTTAAACACTGGAGGACTTAAAAGAATTTTGCCTTCATTTCAGTGGGGTCCCACAGAAAAGAGCATCAAAAGCCACCTCAGTGACCACTGTCAATGTGTATTAACTGAATTTCTGCACGTTAATTGGATTTTCTCATACAAGTCAGCCATCTAAGTTTTAATCATGCATTTTCATCATCTGGAAGTAATCACAATCAACACTTTAATTAAGATAAAACAAATGGACTGAATTTTAGGACTTGTTAGCCATTAATAGAGATAAAGAAGAAACTTCACTGCTTATAGTACACTGATTATAACATAAAGACTCTGTCAAGGTTTCAGCTACAATAGAAAAGCACGAAACACCATTTAATAAAACACTGCAGCTATGGAGCTCTGCATCCTCACTGATGAACCCAAATCTGACCTGATCCAACAAGAAATTCAGGGAGGATTTCAGTTTTCAAAACACTGCTCTTCAAATAAGAGAAGAGAAGGATTTGTTCTCTTTTCCAGGGGTAGGACATGGAGCTGGGTGGAATGAAGCAGCACAAAAAAAAAGAGTCAAGGTGTGTGAAAGACAAAACATGATCAGCTGAGCAGATCCTTAACTACTTCCTCCAGAAATTCTAGATGCTATTCATCTGCCAGAAATTCAGAACAAGGAGATCAAAGTGATTTTGTCCGGGTTTGATTTATTCTTAGCAGAGCTTAGACTTCAATTCAGAGACCGCAATAACAGGATAAGTAACTGAAGTCAAGCTGACTTCTGAAGGGCTACATGAAATGAGTGAAAATAGTATCAATTCTGGAAAACCACCATTTGAGAGGGGGATGTGTCTGAAGCAATATTTGATTCCCAGCTATTTATTTCTCAAGCATTAAAGTTCAAAACTTTTAGGTCTGCAGAAAATTCTTCCCCCCTGCTCCCCCCCCCCCACCACTGCCAACCCACTCTGACTCAGTCAGCAGCACTCTGCTGCCTGTGCTTTGATCAGGGTATTTGTAGCACCAAAGAGTCTTTAAGAAACACTTTGTGAAGCCTGTAGATTTTGAAGATTTTTGACTCATGCCAAATTAAAGGGAACAAAAAGTCTGCTTCCCTAGCTGGGGGATGCCTGGGAGATGTGTGCTTATGACAGCAGTATGCTGCTGCTGCTGCAACAACTGCAAGGATAGGAACACGGTGGCACTTTTGCAGAAGTAACTGGAAGGCAGCAGAGTGGTGGACAAGAGACATCTCTTGGGGTAAGCAACCTCAACAGGAATTAAAACTGGTCAGACAAAAAGTTGTGTGGGAGATAGATTTTAAAGCCCCACACTTATGCACTAACTGCAGCCACTTCACTGACTAGTCACCTCAACCCCAAGCTGAGAATCACAGAGTGTTAGGGCTTGCAGAGGACCTCTAGAGATCGAGTCCAACTTCCCTGCCAAAGCAAGATCAGCCAAGTAAAGTCACACAGGAAGACATCCAGGTGGGTTTGGACAGTCTCCAGAGGAGGAGATTCCACAACCTCTCTGTGCAGCCTGTTCCAGGGCTCCAGAACCCTCAGAGCAAATGAGTTTCTCTTCATACCCAGGTGGAACTTTCTGTGTTCCCACTTGTACCTTTATCCTACTACTGGGCACCACTGATAAGAGCCTGACACCTCCACCATGACGCTCACCCCTCAGGTAGTTACAGACATTAGCAAGATTCCCTCTTAGCCTTCTCTTCTCCGGACTAAACTTGTTCTAGAACAAAACCCCACAAACTGTGAGTGAACTCTGAATGAAATGCTAATGGCTCCCAGTTCCACTACATCATTTTCCTCCTCCTTATAGTCGTTCAGTAGTTAGTTAGGCTGTGTCAGTGAAGTACTAAAGTCCCACTCCTGTGCCCTTTTACAAGCTGTAGCCACATGTCCCAGCTCCTCCATTACATTTTGCTGTTTCTCATTAAAAAAAAAAAAGGAAAGATAAGAAGTGACAGAGGCTTAAAATAAAAAAGGGTAAAGAAGAGTTTGCCAAGGAACAAAGCAAGGTTAGAAAAGTTCTCTAAAGCTAATCATAACCTTGCATAATCCAAATTTACAGAAGACCACTTCAACCTAACTGGTTGTTCATCTGACCTGATGCCCTGCATGGAAAGAGGGTGAGGATGCACTGCAATTTGAGAGCTAACAGAGTGCCACCACCAAAAGAGAAGCAACTGATAAGCTATAAAAACCATGGAAGGTAACAAACAGATTGAAGCACTGCTTTAGCACATTTGTTCCTAATCAAAGTCCTTAAGGATAATCTGGTCTTGAATCCTGAAAGAGGATAGCATTAATCTGGAGCAAAATGAATTAGTACTGAGGAGAGGTTAAAAAAATGTCCTGGGTCACAAACAGCAAGAAACAACATCATCAGGAGGGGGGAAACAGTCCAGGAGCTCACTTCTGTGGGGTTATTTTGAAGCACAGACAGCCACCTGACAGCCCTCTGGTCACCTTTGTGGCCTCTTCTGCACCCACTCCAGCTGCTCCATGCCCTTCTTATGCTGGGGGCACCAGCACTGGACACAGGACTCCAGGTGGAGTCTCACCAGAGCAGAGGGGCAGAATCGCCTCCCTCGCCCTGCTGGTCATGCCGGCTTTAATGCATCCAAGGATACCGTCGGCCTTCTGGGCTACAAGTGTACCATCCAATCCCGTGGGAATGGGCTGTCCAGGGAGGTGGTGGAGTCACCAACTCTGGATGTGTTTAAAAGATGTTTGGATGTGGTGCTTGGGGATACGATTTAGGAGGCACCTTGTCGAGTAGGGTTCTGGGCTGGACCTGGTGATCCTGAGGGGCTTTTCCAACTTGGACATTTCTGTGATTTCTGTGAACCTGGCTTTGAACAGGCCAGGAACCCCCACAACTTCTCTGGGCAACCTGTTCCAGTGCCTCACCACCCTCACGGGGAAGAATTTCTCCCCAGTGGATCATCTAATCAAGCTTCTTACAGTTAGAAGCCATTACCCCTCACCCTGTCACCATGAGCTTCGCTAAGAGATCCCCCTCTGCCAAATTCCTGCGCTTTCCCTCCAACAAAAATGGGTTAACTCACCAGGTTATTACCTACTGCTGCAGAAATCAAGCATTCTGGTAAAATAGATGGTGTTAAACTCAGGTTTATAAATGAAAACCCACACATTGTTAGCACTTGGGAGTTCTGCTGTCATCAGTGCACAACATCCATGCTAATTGTACTGAATATTTCCAGGGAGAAACTGAAATTACACTGCCATCACTGCTGCCTTCGTACAAGTTAAATTAGAGGGAAAAAAAAAGTCTATTAGTGAAGACATCTGGTATAGTAAAGAAGTCAACACAATGCCACTATTTGGAAACCTGTAATTTTTTTATACAGCAGCTCTATTATTGCTCTGTATTAGATCTGTGCCTCTGCGGAATTGCAGAGGTCTCTGCACAGAGAAAGCTTTGCCAACAAGATCTGGTTCAGATGAGGCCACTCTGGGTTTGGCAGCAATTTTTTTTTTTTTTTGCCTTTAAAGAACTGTCAACAAAATTACCTTTGTGCTAAATTCTGCTGATTGCCTGAAGATTTATGGGCTTGTTATAGAATACCCTAGAAACACAGCTGAGATGGCTTGTCAGAGGCTGCCAGTTCCCTGTAGAATCATAGAATGGGTTGGGTTGGAAGGGACCTTCAAGATCATTCAGCTCCAACTCCCCTGCCAGGGATAGGGATACCTACTAGAGCTGGTTGGTCCTCATCCAACCTGGCCCTGAACACCTCCAAGGAGGGGGCATCCACAACCTCCCTGGGCAGCCTGTTCCAGTGTCTCCCCATCCTCACTGACAAGATTTTCTTCCTCACCTCCAGCCTCAACCTTCCCTCGTCCAGCTCAAAGCTATTACCTCTCATCCTAGTCCTTTTTAGAAGTGCCTCCCCAACTCTTCTGTGGACCCCTTCAGGTACTGGAAGGCCACAAGTAAAGAAGTGACTGTGCCTCTATCAGAGTATCTGGTAGCTACTGGTAATCAATTTTAGAGAGTTTATCATGCAGAATGAAAGCAAGGAGAAAGTTAATTAATGCCTAACTACAATTTACTATCAATTTAGCAGACCCCAGTTAGTGGCCACTAAAGATAATAGAGATTGCAGCTTAAGTGTTGATTATGCAAATACAGGATTGCTTAGAAGAAAAAAGCTGGAAAAAAATACCAGAGAATTGCAGACTGGTTTGGGAGAAAAGGAACCTTTAAAGGTCATCCAGTCCTACCCCCTGCAGCAAGCAGGGACATCTTTGACTAGAGTAGCTGTTCACAGCCCCAAACAACCTGGCCTGGAATGGTTCCAGGGTTATGACCTATTAAAAAAGATATTTTTTCAACAGCATAAAGGAAGCATCTGATGTAATGGATAAACTGGACCAACAGTGCACCCAAACAACCTGGCCTGGGATGGTTCCAGGGTTATGACTTATTAAAAAAGGGTATTTTTTGATGGCATAAGGAAGCATCTGATTTAATGGATTAATTGGACCAACAGTGCACTTCCAGTCCAATGAAAAAACAGAGAGGAAAAAAAACCTGCATGTTTTTCCTGCTGCCCCTTTCCCTCACCCATCTAGAAACCTTACCACCTTTTGAACCTGAAAGGTTCCCCCACCAGGGAGCTGGTTTTTGAACCCAGCACTCAGATCTCAGCACGCAGCCGGCAGCTGCAGCGTGTCCGTGGGTTTTCATGCGCTCCCTTTCTGCATACCATCCGTCTGCTTTAAGCACAGTTCAGACAGATCAAAGTAACAGAAGAGATCCAAGACACTGTGCCTTAAAAATACTCCCTGTTGCCTCACACTCTTCATTTCCAGCCCTTTGCTTGACTCCTAAACAAGCACCACATTTCTTTGGATTCTAAAAATCCTACTGCACCAGAAAGGAATCACAGCAACATGCAGGCTGGCACAGCCCCTCAGCATCACCAAGGCCAACCTATGACCCTACTCAAGACTCACCTTAAACCATATCCCTAAGCACCACATCCAAACCACCCTTAATCACATCCAGGGTGGGTGATTCCACCACATCCCTGGGCAGCTCACTCCAGTCCCTGACCACTCTCTCTGTGAGAAGCTTTTTCCTAATGTCCAATCTAAACCTCCCCAGCCTCAGCTTGAAGCCATTCCCCCTTGTTTTGTCTCCAGTTAGCTGTGAGAAGAGCCCAGCAGCAGCCTCTCCACAATGTCCCTTCAGGTTGTTGTAGACAGCAATGAGGTCTGGCCTCAGCCTCCTCTTCCTCAAGCTAACCATCTGCAGCTCCCTCAGTCACTCCTCATCATATTTATTCTCTAGGTCCTTCTCCATCTTGTACTCCTCTGGACCCACTCCAGCACCTCCACATTTCTCTTGAAGTCTGTTTAGAAGGTGGTTTTCACATCCACTATCATTCTGGGCAAGGCACAGTAAAACCAAGTGTGTTTGTGCTTGCTGTGACAAGTAGCTAAGCACCACAGAGAGTTAGGTGTAACAAAAGCCATGAAGTCTGGCCAGGAATTGAGTGTTCATTTGCCTCCCTCAGAGCCTGAAGCCCATTATATCAAGTAGATGCTAAATAGCAAAGTCTGAACTCCAGGAGGTTTCCAAACTCATGACTGGCACTATAGAGCAGAAAAGGACAAACAATGAAGGAACAGGTGAAGTCCCTTCTGTCATCTTATTTATTCCCTAGCAGGGTTCTAGGAGGCTCCACAGGTTTCAAATCAATGCTTTTTCCAAGCACTTTCCCAGCTGCAGGAGCAGTCAGAGCAGCTCTCAAAAGCATGCCAAGCAGCTCACAGAGCAGAGCAGCTCTCCTGTCATACCCCTGGTGTTATTCAGCTTCCTCCCCAAGAACATGTGAGACTATCAACACGCTATTGGAAGTGGTTTTGAAAGGAGCCATTAATCTTAGTGAAACTGGTGTTATGGAAGTACTGAAGCAACAGCAGACCTGAAAGGACACGACAATTACTGGAGTGCCACAGCTTGTTGACAGTTTCCCTAAGATCCAACCCATCAGACTTAATCATATTTTACTTCTCAATTCCACAAAGTTATTTACATGAGTCACAGAAGCTGGAAGGGATCCAGCACCGCAGCAATGCTAGAAACAAAACAGGATCTGTGTTAACCATGGCAGTTCATCTGGATCAATCACTTCTTCCCACACAGCCAGCCTTAGCACACTACTTATGTTTGTGTCTAGGAGACAGAGCTAGAAAGCCAGATAAGCTCCTCCACTTGCCTGCACTGCTTGGGAGTCCAAAGTGCTGCTCCTTCTCTCACCCTCCCTTTATCTTACAAGAACCACAGAATGGCTTAGGTTGGAAGGGATCTTAGGGATCACCTACTCCAACCTCTATGGGCAGGGACCTCTCTCAACTAGACTCAGCTGCTCAAGGCCTCATCCTTGAATGCATCTTTCTGTACTTCACTGTTTGCTTCTACTTCCTTTGCCTCCTGCCATGTGTCAGATGAAGGAAACCAAGACTGAACAAGGAGAAGCTGTAAAACTTTCAACTGTCAGTTTCTAGCTCTGCAATAAACACCTACTCGTGCCTGATTTTAAGATAGTGCTGGCAAAAGCAGGTTCAGTCTCAGTTTACTTCAAGAACAAAGCTGAACAGCCCTCTAACCTCTTCCCCAGAATGCCCCCCAGTACCTTTTACCCTGCAGGATCACAACCTTGCGTATCAGACACTCTGGCACTTTGAACTCCCTCCTCTATTCTATTTTTTTCAAATGCAAGCTTACAGCCACTGTTTTTATCAGTAAAAAATGACCATGACCAGCTCCTGTGTTCTGAACTGCACCTAGAACAAGAGGGATGTAAAGGGCAAGACTCAGACTCAGCCAAAAACCTGTAGTGTATGACAACCAGCATGATAATGTATTTAATTAGTAGGCAACATTTCAAAGCTGTTGACTTGAACTTCCCTGCTACACTTGACATGCTTAGCTGAAGGCAAAACAAGGCTGTTTTCCTGTTGGTATCTCACACTAGAAGAGAACTCAAGTGTCTTTTCCACTGTACATCTTTCCTTCCCTGCAACAGTAAAATCAACAGTGACAAACACACTGAGGATTCATTTTTGCTAGCATAATCAGCACGGAGGGGGTTTTGGTTGTGTCATTTTCACATGTCCTTTTATACATGATGTCAGTAAGAGAAAAGAAAAAAAGAGAGAGAGAGAGAATACTTGAGAGAGAAGTTAAAGAACTTGGAGCAAACAAAAGTAAACAAAGCCCAATGACACAATTTCCATGTGAGAAAGCCAGCAGAACAGCCAGCAGCCTGATGTCATATCCTTTGAATGCTGAAAGCAAGGGGAGGGAAAAAGGAGGAACCACTAAACCCAATAAATTGTGAAGGTATTAAACCCTGCTGCAATACACTTCCCACATAGTTTTGCAAACATCTTTAATGTGTTGTACAAGACTGATGCTGACAACAGAAGCTTCAGCTTTTGTTGTTAATATCCTGAGCAATTAATGCAACTCAGCAGGAACTTATTGCCCAGAATGGCAACGATCACATTGTCATTCCAGTCAGACACAAAAGCACCTGCTACTGTGGGAGAGGAGCACAACTGTGCCTTAACCCATTGCTAGAACCTGAACAGCTCCTTTCAAATAACAAAAAGCAGGAGAGAAGGGAGAGAGGGAAGGATCCTGCATGCTTACAGGTGGCCAAGACTCAAACATTCACAGACCGCATCAGATTGGAAGGGACCCTCAAAAGTCACCTTGTCCAACTTCCCTGCACTCAGCAGGGACATCTCCATCTAGATCACAATGTCCAGGGCCACATGGAGTCTGATCTTGAATGTCTCCAGGATCTACTATGGACATCCATGTTGATAGGAGACATCACTGTGCAAAACTGAGTTGTAAAGAGTAAAATGGAAGGCTTGAATAAGAAGAAAAAAGGCTTCAGATAAAAACAAAGAACTCTTCTTTGATAGCAACAGCCAGCAGCTGATCTGTGCCTTCTAAGCACACTTTATTACCCCTTCGGAGCCTCCATTAACCAACAGCAGCAGGATGCTCAGCCATAAGTTAACTTACCCAAATATCCTGCTTGCACTACCCAAAGCAGTGTCCAAAACAAGCATGAGTGCCCTTTATGTCAAGCAGGCAGCAGCTGCATAAGCAGCCAGAGGCTGTGCAGTGACAGCACCCTGGGAAGGAACATGTTTAACCTTTTACATGTACAAATTCAGATAAATAGAAGCAGACCACAACTGAACTAATTTGTTCTTGCTCACAGCCACTTGTCATTTGTAAAAATAAAAAAAAAAGGCACTAAAGAATCCTTACATCTTCTATTTCTGCCTTTTTTTTTCCCCAACTCAAACTTGCCACACTGCTTTAGTCTCTCTGTATCCTCATTTGCCCACCCATCTGCTGAGATAGGCTACCACAAATCAACCCTCCTGCTTCCCTTTACAGCCCTCTGCTATATAAAACTGAAGGTAAAGGCACAGCCAAATTTAACTTCCCAGGGAAAAAAAAAAAACCTTCACTTACTGAGCCACAATTTCCCCCAACCACTCCAAGCTGATATTTCTGTGGCTTATAAAACCTTAACATTAGACAGACCACAAGCTGAGCTCTCCAGCCCAGTTAACTCAGCCTTCACCAAGCTCAGAACACACGTTTTGAACGGCGAAACAATTCCTGTTTAGAGGCTGAAGATTCACTCAGGAGTAAGGAGCTAGAAAAAGAGATCCAGATGAAGAAATAGCATCACCTCACTGGAGACTGGGGCAGGGGGAAAAGGAGATGTGAAAGTTTTCCTTACCAGTTTGAAGTCTTGAATGCTGCAGATGAAGTAGGGAGTGTTCGGCCGGCGGCTCTCGATATAGACGCAATCTTGGGGAAGAACACAAGATTTTTACAATCATGGCAATTAACTTCTGTACCTCCAAGTACCAGGCTAAATTAAAAAGCAGCTTAAGCTCAGAAAGAGCCACCATTTCATTTGCATAACGTAATTTACTCCGAGTGTGATCTGGAAATAGAAACTAGATGCTTTGTGATGATAAATAAGGGAATCGACTGCCTGGGATTTGAATAGACATTTTGCTAAGGCAAACACAAAGGGACTCGTCTAGGACCCTTCTGAATTTGGTTAATCAAAATGACCAGGTCACAACCTATGAACCAGATCACAGTAAGACAGGGAACTAATCAAATCTTGTGTGGTTAGCTTGCTATTAAGAACCTCACACTAACATATTTGGCTCTTGTAATTGTGAAGAAAACCAAGACAACCAATCCTAGCTGAAAGGCAGCAAACTAAATTAGATTTACCTCAGGGAAGGACTGGGCTCTCTCAAATTACATTTGACATGACAGAAGCTGAGTAATTATGTTTGTTTGCTTTTGACAACTGGACTCTACAAGGTTGCTGTAAAAAGAAGGTCTGTGGAATTAAAACCAGTTTTGGCAATAGCCCCAACAAAAGCAACGCCTCAGAAGGAAATTGCAGCCAGGATGGGAAAGTGCCTGATTAATGATAATGACCTCAGAAATCAGAACATTCACACACAGCTTGCCACAAGGCAAAGATGCTACTCACAAAGCCAAACAAATATTTAAAGGACAGTCCCTGTCTGTCTCATCTTATATTCAAGACAGGCAGCTGCAACTCAGGAGGCAGAAGGCACCGGGAACACAAACTGCTCTAGGAACGAGTCTCCAGTTGAAAGGAAGAAAAAAGCCTAAGAACGATGGGGGTTGGAAGGGACCCCTGGACATCAGGTAGAGCAAGACCCTGCCAAAGAAAGGTCACCTAGAGCAGGCTGCACAGGAAGGCACCCAGGCAGGTTTTGATAGCAGAGAAGGAGACTTCACCTCTCTGGGGAGCTTATTCCAGTGCTTTACCACCCTCAGAATAAAGAAATCCTTCTTCATGTTTAGGTGGAGGTTCTTACATTGAAGTTTGTGCCCATTACCCCTTGGCCTGTCACTGAGAACCATCAAAAGGACTGGCCCCAGTCTCTTGACACCCACTTTTTAGGTATTTCTTTCTATACAAAGGGAAAAGCCAAAGCCTTACGTTTCCTAAGGAGATGAAAGACCAAAGCCACCTTAGGCAGCTACAGGAGCAGTATCGGTGTGAAGTTTTTCCTGGGTGTATTTTCACTATCTAGCATGTAACAACCAAAACACCTTGCCCCAGGAGAAGCAGACATCTCAAGCATGTAAAATGCTCTAAATCTTGGGAGGTTTGGGGTTGTTTGGTTGTTTTTTTTTTTATTATTTTCCACTAAGAAAATAACAATAAGCAGTTTGTGTAACAACCTCCAGTATCTCTTTAGAACTGCACCCATTTACTTCAAGAATGGCTTTCCTCTTCCAAATGCCCAGGCTGCCTTGGCTCAGCAGCCCATTTAGCCAGCTCTCTGCTCACTCAGAACACCAGCTCAGGCTCCCAGGTGAATCAGCCATTGACAGGATGTTCCAAGCACTCACTTGCAGGAAGTTTTTCAGGACTCACTAGGGAATGTGTTTTAAAAAGCTACACCATTTCAGCTAGAGCAAACATTACAACTTCCACATGGGGTTTTTTTTCCTCTCTTAATATCTCAATTTTGCAAGCCTCATTTTCAGAGTGTTATCAGACAGCACAGAGAGTAAACAGCCAAGCATCCCTCTGAAATGGCTGACAAAAAAAGAGAATCTGGCATCTCCTATGGATAAAGCAAACATGTTGACTCACTGGTATAGTGCATTTAAGGAAGGCACTGCTGGCTGCCTGCCAAGACTTAAAACAAAGATGACATCCAGTTAAGATGTCTCCAAAGCAACAGAGGCCGTAGAGATAAGAAAACAAGTTAATCCAGGTGCAAAGCAACAGAAAAATGCCTACAAGAGAATTTGGGATGCATTCACATTAGCTACTCAAAACTCACCCTGAAGAGCAGTTCTTTTCATTTGCCAGAAAGCCAAAATCCAACTGGATGGTTTTGAAGAACAGCTTTGGTGTGGATCCAAGCAACAGTGAGAAACCAGGTAGCCTTCTGAGGCAACAAACCTGTGCAGATGCCACTTACAGAACCACAGGATAGTTGGGCTTGGAAGGGACCTTTAAAGCTCATCTAGTCCAACCCCCTGCAGTCAGCAAGGACATCCTGCACTAGATCAGGTTGCTCAGAGCTTTGTTGAACCTCAACTTGAATATCTCCAGGGACTGAGCCTTACCTACCACCCTGGGCAACATGTTGCAGCACTCCACCACCCTCATGGTGCAGAACTTGCTCCTAACATCCAATCTACATCTCCTCTTCTCTAAGTTCAAACCACTGTCCCTTGTCCTTATGTCCATGAACAAAACAGAAGAGCCTCACATGTAGCACACTGCAGTGTGCTACTGCACCCTTCTTTGCCACTGAGCATATACTTCTGGAGTGGTTTTAGCTCTGTGTTAGTGCCAAGATCTTCTGCACAGGCTTTGACAACATCAGACAGTTTGATCTCTATAGCTTAGGCCACTCTGTATCCAAGCATCTGCTGTCACTTTGTCAGAAAAACAACAGTCCATAACTGCAATTAAGCCACTCCACTTCGTGTCTACTCCTCTAAGCTGTGTAAGGGCCTCAATGATAGCTTCTGAAGACAGGAACACTGGAAGAGGTTGCTTGGGGAGATGGTGGAGGCCCCATCCCTGGAAACATTCAAGGTCACACTTGATGTGGTCTGAGCACCCCCATCTAATTGGGGATGTCCCTGGGGTTGGACTACATAAGCTTTAAAAGGTCCTTTCCAACCCAGTGCATTCTATAACTCCATGAGGCTCTGCTCAGTGATGCCCAGCGATAGGACAAGGAGCACTGTGTGCAAACTGGAGCAGAGCAAGTTCCACGGGAACACGAGGATAAACTCATTCACTGTGAGGGTGACAGAGCCCTGGCACAGGCTGCCCAGAGTCATGTTCTCTGGACACATTCAAAACATGCCTGGATGCGCTCCTGTGTGACTTGCCCTGGGTGATCCTGCTCTGACAGAGGTGCTGCACTGGATGATCTTTCGAGATCCCTTCCAACTCTTAACATTCTGGGACCCAGTGGGATTCTGTGATAAAGTCACTACCTCACCTTCACTCTCCCCGAGAGCTCCAGACATTTGCCCTCCGATGGCAGACCAGAGTAAAGCCATCTCAGGTTCCCTGCACAGCTCATGGGACTGAGTGCCTGACCCCAGCAAAGTGCATTTGCTTACTTTCCTATCTCGTGTAAAACGTCCCACTGGAGATGAAGTATTTCTACGCCACATGGTACAGAGTCATTATGCCTTTGGGCTTCTGATACTCACCAGATGTGCCCTACTTCTGAAGGGTTACATTAATATTCCCACACTAAAAGCTGCTTTGAAAATTAGATGGACTTAAAGACCTTTTGTAAAAAAACCCACCCAACCACCACCCACCCACCCCACTCTGAGCACACAAGCCTTTGTCAGCTCAACTGCTGCAGCCGATGTAGTAACCACCTTCACTACTAGAATCCTTTTATGCTTTGCCCAATGAGTCAACACTTGAATCATCCAAGAAACAAAGCCGTAGGCTCTCTGTACAGCACCACACTTACACGGGAAAGATATTCCTTGAAAGCTATTGCCAAGGAACTGCCTACAAGCCTCTGCCATCCTATTTCAACAATCACAAGCTCAGAGTTTAGTGCTGCTGTAAGCAATCAGAGCTCCCATGCAGACTTCTCCCAGCATCTTCCTGGATTACACATTCCTTTCCCCCTCTTGCTTTCCTGCACTTGTCCTACGTTAGAGCTAGATGTTCTGAACACCAGTCATGTCAGATGTAAATAAAACCCCACTTGTCAAGTTAGGTAGAACTGCAGGGAGCTCATCAGACAGCCAGTTAATAGAGCCCTAGAGTGGCTTAGGACCTCAGGTTGGACCATCTACTCCAACCTCCCTGACACGGGTAGGGACACCTCTCAACTAGACTTGGCTGCTCAAGGCCTCATCCAACCTGGCCTTAAACACCTCCAGGGTAGGGGCATCCACAACCTCCCTGGGCAATCTATGCCAGTGTCTCCCCATGCTCAGTGGAATGAATTTCTCTCTAATATTTAACATCTCCCCAGTCTTTTAATAACACTTTACACAGGCCTTGAACACCTCTGAGGAGAAGGCATCCACAACCTCTCTGGGCAACCCATTTCAGAGTCTCACCACCTTCATACTGAAGAGTTTCTTCCAAAGATCCAGTCTAACCCTGCTCTGCCTGAGCTTCAGACCATTTCCCCTTGTCCTGTCTCTAGACACCCTTACAAAAAGCCTCTCTGCAGCCTTCCTATAGGATTCCTTCAGCTATTGGAAGGCAGCTCTAAGGTCCTCCTGGAGCCATCTCTTCTCCAGGCTGAACAATCCCAGCTCCCTCAGCCTATCCTCACAGCAGAGATACTCCAGCCCTTGGATCACCTCTGTGGCCCTCCTCTGGACTCACTCCAGCAGCTCTGTGGCCTCTTTACCATGGGGACACCAGAACTGGGTAGAGCAGTTCATACATCAGCTCTAACACTGTCACAACTAACCAGATGAATCAGGCTCAGGAATCAGTAGAAGCACATGTTCTGTATTCAGCCATTCCACCAGCATGCTAACCCCCATACTCCAGCTGTACACTCCTGTTTCTCATCCACCACTCCTAACTTAATACACAGAAAGCACCAGTCTCATTAAGGCTGCAGACTGAGAAATTTGGATGATGGATCTGAGAAACTGGAAAATAAACAGTGTCCAGGCAAGCTCTGCAAAACAGGTTTGTGTCATCAGAACCATCCTGGTTTGTTTCACCCTGGATTTAGCAGAAAGAAAGAAATCCAATTGTTTATTGAGCCAGACCTCCATTCTTTGAGAATTAATAGACTTTACAGAGCCATGTACAGAAGGACCTGGGAGAGAGAGACTTTGTGTGTGTGCATACCCCCCCTCCCCCCCAAGGCAGGGGGTTGGAACTGGATGATCCTTGAGGTCCCTTCCAACCTAAACCATTCTATGATTCTATATCCTGAATCCAAGCTGGGAGGCAGGCAAATAATGAAAGGATAGCTACATCCTGGAATTAGAGTAAATTCCTCCATTCTGGTGTTTAAAAGTAAAAGATTTAGTCCTCCTGGTGCTCTCTGCCAACCAGAGAAGCAGCACCATCAGGCAATTCTGAACCGTTCTCCCTCTGCCCAAGCCAAAACCAGTGGGAGCCCCAAGCAGCAGGGCTCTTCCTTTCAGTGTCTTAGGTACTTAAAGTTAAATGCCACAATCCTTCACTGCCACCCCCAGAACAGTTAAACGCTGCCAGGAGAGCAGGATATTAGCAGTTACAGGTCATTAATAGCCAAGTGCTACCTTCCAAAGGATCAGAAAATTCTTCCCAACGTTCAGTGAGCTCTGAAGGCTGCCATCTGAATTTGCCTGCATTCCCAGTACAGGAAAAGAACCAAACCCTGGCACACAAAGGTCAGTCCTGGAAACAGCAATGCGGTTGGCATGAAGGTTTTAGTGACAAACACAGAAGCACGGGGAGGAAATGCACTGGGAACCACAAGCACATGGTTGCAGCTAGAGAAATATTCCCAGTGACAGGTAGGGAGCTGTACAGTCGCCTCTCTTCCCCCCATATGGCTGACAACAAACAAATTGCCAGCCTGATCTTTTAGTGTCTCTTCCTGCTGAGCAGATTTCAAGCAACACTGCTGGCTCCTTGTCAGAAAACAATGGGCTAGAGCCCTGCTCTGCAATAAATGGTTCAACCAATTTACTGTCTTCATTTGGAACTCACAGGAGTATTCCCAGTGCCTGGACTATAGTTCTTATTTGGCAAATGATTTTATTATAAACTGGTATCATAGTGAATCCATTTTCTTTAAGGGGTTTTGCTGCTGTTTAATGGACTGTCAGTATAATTTAGATTTCATCTATTTAAACTCATTCAAGCCTGGCTCCTGATTGTACAATAAATGGAACATATTTCTATTCAACAAAATTAATGACAGCTAATTGTAGTCTGCAGCTCCCAATTTCATAAAGGCAACTGTTCTGTAGCTCAGGCACCCAGCTACAGCAGTTCCCACACCAATTATTTTCCTGCACTTCTCATGCATGTCCACGATGCTCTCCAGTTCTTCTTGCAGATGTATCCAGACGCAGTTTGTTAATCATTGGGGTACAAAGCAAACGTTTTTCTTATGGAAAGTCTGCTACCAAAAACCACCACACTGGAAGCAAAGACATTGTGGATGCTCAGGGTAGCCATGCTAGGCTCTCCTCCCATCTTAGTGCTGCTTTTCTTCTTCAATTAAAATCACGCAAAGGGAGGAGGGGTGGGAGTAAGAGTGCAGCCCACTCGATTAAATAACCAGTTAGCCTAAGAGCTCCTCTTGCAGCAGCAGATAGTCTTCACTGCACCTAGGAGTCTTTTCTGAGCTTTTATGGGCACAGCAAAGTTCTGCTGGAGGTGGAATGTTTGTTCCCAACACTTCTGCCAGGTATTTCACAAAGGCCTCTGCAGCTTATCCCTCAAACCTCAACCGGAGGCATCTCAAAAGCTCTTCGTGGACGCTCACTTGTGCTGTGGAAGCCACAAGAGATAAGCAGCACCGCAAATGTATCAGACTGCTACGTGGCCTTACTGCTTTAGGTATCCTTCTTCCCCACCCCCTGGTAAACAGGCCTTCATGTGCCAATTGCAATTCATGTGGATGATTTCTGGGAGACCTTCAGCACAACAACTAATAACAAGCCTTAGGAAATCAACAGGAGGAGCTGTCATTGTCTACCTGAAATCAGCTTCACCACCACTAAGTCTTCAAATAACTAATCACAGAACCTTAGAGCTTGGAAAGGACCTCCAGAGATCATTGAGTCCAACACCCCCTGCCAAAGCAGGAGACCTAAGATGAAGAGCATAGCGCTGGCCCATGAAGCCGGCATCTCTACATGGCTTGGAGTTGCAGAAGTTCTCCTATTGCCCTTTGCATCATCACAACTCCGTGCTCTAGCAAGCAAAGCAAGCACACCAAGAGGATTTGGAAGAGAAAGCTCTTCTACTCCCAAGCCCACCACAAACACCAAATGGTTGCTTAGCTTCTCTCCCTTAGCTATTCTTGGGATAATTAAAGTACAACACACCACAATGCCTCATCAAAATCAGCATGGGCTTTATTTGTGGGGTCCTCAACTAGAAACACACAACAGCCTTTGCTACTTCCCCAGTAACCGGCCCATCACCTCATCTTCCCCTTTAGACAAACAGAGAGAGAGTGACCCATTTTACAAGGTATTGCTGCAGCCCTGGACAGAAACATATCTTCTGAAGGAGAAAACTAAATGTGTCACTTGAGTGGGGCAGATTTGCACAGAACACTGTATTTCAAACACTGCAGCCTGCTGCCTCAAGATCCTGCTGCGATGCAAATACACTCAGGTCAGCTAAGCTTATGTGATATCCTCCCTGTGGTCTGCTAACCTGACATTCACCTACCTGCAAATATCTTGCAGCACTGAGGCAATACCTGATTTGAAAAATAATCAGAGGTTGTTTTTTTTTGTGAAATGAAAAGAATTTTCCCATTGTTTCAATTTGTAAATAGCTCTGGGACACCTTTTACACAAGACAAATTAGTGCAGCCACTACAATGCTGAGCTTACAGGAGAAACACATTTACTGTTTCAACACTGCTATGCTAATTTATTTTCCCCCCTTCATTTTAAAGCATAATGATGATGCCAATATGCTGGCCAGCTGCTTAAATAAGCAATGCCCACCTCAGGGAGAAAAGAAATAGTGAGGAAAGCCCATTTTAAGTAAGAAGAGGCACAATCACCACAGTAAAAATACAAGCATACATTTTCAAGCCAAAGAAAAGTAACTATTCATCTACTTCTGGGTGTATTTCTTTCTTAAACTAACACCACAGGTGGAAGTTTTGAATCTCTATCAGCTTTCATGTGCATCAAGGCACTCCTCTAACAGGCAGGTTTCTGATTTGTTCTTGCTTTAAATGTCTTGACTGTTTTTGGTAAGAGCATCCACAACACATTCTGGACTTCAAAATAAAAACAATAATACTGAGAGGGTCCAGAGGAGGCCACAGAGATGATGAGAGGGCTGAAGCATCTCTGCTATGAGAACAGGATGAAGGAACTGTGGTTGTTCAGCCTGGAGAAAAGAAGGCTCTAGGGAGACCTTAGAGCTGCACTGCAGTGTCTGCAAGGGACCTACAGGAGGCTGAGGAGGGGCTGTTTAGAAACCCTGTGGTAATAGAATGAGGGGCAGTGGTTTGAAACTGGAGCAGGGAAGATTTCAGTTAGACATAAGGAGGAAGTTCTGCACAACGAGAGTGGTAAAACACTGGAACAGGCTTCCCAGGGATGTGGTTCAGGCCCTGTCCCTGGAAACATTCAAGATCTGACTTGATATGGCCCTGGGCAGCCTGCTCTAGTTGGAGGTGTCCTTGATGACTGCAAGGGGGTTGGAAAAGATGACCTTTGAGGGTCCAGAGAAGGGCACAAGGATGATCAGAGGGCTGGAGCTGCTCTGCTATGAGGGGAAACTGAGAGTTGGGGCTCTGCAGCCTGGAGAAGAGAAGGCTCTGTGGAGATCTCACCGTGGCCCTTTCAGTATCTGAAGGGGGCCTACAGGAAAATTGGGGAGGGACTTTTTAGGGTGTCAGGTAGTGATAGGACTTGGGGAAAACCAGAAGTGGGTAGATTCAGATCGGATGTTAGGAAGAAGTTCACTGTGAGGGTGGTGAGAGCCTGGCACAAGTTGTCCAGAGAGGTGGTGGAAGCCTCATCCTCGGAGATGTTTAAGGCCAGGCCGGATGGGGCTCAGAACAACCTGATCTAGTGCGAGGTGTCCTTGCCCATGGCAGGGGGGTTAGAACTGGATGCTCTTTAAGGTCCCTTCCAACCCTGACTGATTCTGTAATTCTATAACATGAAAACAGAGATAAATTCTCCTTTCAGCTCTTTTCCTCAGTTCTAAAGTTACATTTAACCTTTTTCTGTTCCCCCTGGAAACAAACAAACCAAAGCAGCACCATAGCACCACTCTCCTGTTAACACACTCTTCACTTAGCCTGCTTACATGCAGCACTGAGTGTCAAACCCGCAGAGAAACCTCTCTCTCACCTCTGAACTTTCTCCTCCATCCCCCATGAATACTTCCACAAGGTATTTTGACATAACCTGCATTCCAAAATGAAGCATCAAAGGTTAGTCCCAGGACCAAAATTTTGACAGATTAATTTTTCACTCTCTCTTTCCCCCCAGTTTATCAGAACAATCTCTGGGTAGAAGTTCAAGCAATCTTCTGGCATGAAGTAAACTGCTCAGCTACCTGGGAAACCACAGCATTGTCCCCAGCAGGTGAACTGAGCATTCAGTTGCCTGTGCACAGCTGTGTCTGCAGCTGACCACACTCTCCTTTATCTGATTGCTGCTGAAAGATGTGGAAACTTCCACGGAGCAAAAGAAAAAAAAAGGGGCTTGCAAATTCATGCACAAGTTCAAACTATTTTAACTGAAGGAAATTGAAGACAGGCCATGAGCAACTACTGCAGCCACAAGCCTCACTCTCAAGCTCTCATATTTCAAGGAATTCCTTCCTCTTAGCCCAGTTCTTCCACAGTTTGTATTTCCACTGTTTTTATTTTACAGTTTCCATTCATCTAATCTCAGAATGCCACACACTGCACTCTCTGGGAAGCAGGACTTTTCGCTTAACTTAGACTGTCTCTACATACATCCTCTGCAAAAATAATTTCCTACTACCTCTCATCCCTGGAAGTGTTCACATCCAGGCTGGAGGAGGCTTTGAGCAATATGGGCTAGTGGGAGATGTCCCTGCCCATGACAGGGGGTCAGAATTAGATCTTTAAAGGTGCCATCCAACCCAAGCTGTCCTATGATTCTAATACTGCTGTCTGCCAAACTGCTCCTGTTTGTGTTCCACAATTACCTACAGTAGTTAAACCACAAAAGTTTCAACTACAGCCCTGGTAGGGACCCCCCCCAAAAAACCCCAAACCTGCCAATCAGGTGTGATGTAAAGTTTCTCATTCACCCTGCGACAGCTCCAAAACACCACAGCTTGACCAAGTGTTTCTATTAATGGTTGGACTCAACCTTAAAAGGTCTTTACACAGAATCACAGAACCGTTTAGGCTAGAAGAGTCTTTTAAGATCAAATCAAATCATTAACCCAGCACTGGGAGGTCACTACTAAGCTATGTTCCTCAGCACCACAGTTCTGAAAGCCTTCCAGAGATGGAGACTCCACCACTTTCTCTGGACAGCCTGTTCCAGGACCTGACAACCCTTAAGGGGAAAAAAATTGTTCCTCGTGAGCAACCTAAACTTCCCCAGTGCAGCTTCAGACTGTTTCCTCTTGTCCTGTCACTTGTTTCTTGGGCAAACAGACCAAAGACTCCTCTAGCGTGAAAAGCACAGCAATGCCTCTGAAGGTGTCACTTCATGATTCTGTTCTGCATTTCAAGCTTCTCAGGAGCATCTCATGAAGCTCATTTTGCACCCAGCTTCATGTTACTATAGCAATACCTCACTAGTCAGCGGCTGTGCAGCTCCTCTTGTTAGTGCCCCTTGTTCTGTTAGGATGGCATAGGGAGGGATGGCTCAGGAAGAAAAATGAACACCTTGACTTTTAAAACTCCACCTGCACAACTCATCTGCTATGAAAAGACCATCACAAGTTCATGCAATAATGTACAAAACTACCAGCCCTGGCTCAGCTCTGTCCCCCAGCCCAGCCTCCCAGCCCCGACCCCTCGGGGTACACTCAACCTCCTTCGTGCTGCTCTTCATGATTTATACACAAAAGCCAAACAAAGCCAGAGGAATCCATTTGCTAGATCAACCTTGATCTGCACTTAAGGCTCCATCTGTCAGGCACCAGCAGCTGCCCGTACACAGTGATGCCTCCCACACTTAAGAGTAAACACGAACTCAGTAAATGCATTGTCCTTTTCTCCCCCACTCTGGCTAATGTTTACTGCTTTTACTAACAGCAGCAGTAGGGAACATTAGTTCCACGCAGTCAGGTAGTCTGTGAGTGCTGTCATGGAGCCTTCCTTACCCACATTTATTATTCACCTCCTCACCTGATCTCTAAAAAAAAAATATCACTCTTTCCATAAAATCTCCAACCTTAAGGAGAAAATCTAATTACAGATGCTGTTCTAGCCAGTAGCACAGAACAATCACAAGTTTCAGCTGCATGTGGAAACACTTCTCTGCAGACTTCAATTGACTTCAAAGGAAATCCTTCTCTGATGCTTATGAGTTTTGTTAACCCTCCTGACACGTTTTAAGACCCACCTCCTAATCCAGACTTCTTCCTGTATTTTTATTCCCTTTCTTTTAATAACTGAAGGAGGAAGGGGTAAAAAAATGCATTTGTTTCCATTTAAACAAAAGTATTTAAGTATAATCTCCTCTTCTAAAAAAGGGAAAAAAAGATGGTTAGGAGTTTCCCTCCCCATTACTCTCATGTGCAGAAAGGTTGAAAACACAGAGGGTAAGTGTGAAAAATAAGGGAAGTCTCACAAAGCCATTAAGCAGCACAGCTCCCGAGGTTATTCTTATTTACAGCAGCTGAAAGTCTGTCGCTGAGTGTCTGATTATTGCCATGATTTAGTATCACAATGGCAACAGACTTGCAAATGGAGAGGGAAATAGGGAGGGCAGTGCGTTAGAAAAGATGCTCTTCTCAACTGGTAAGCTTGAGGGAAGGGATCTCCAGTCTTGGGTAAATACAAACCTGGTTCCACTGCGACTGGAACTCTGCTGGCCACACTCCACAGGACACTGTGAGGTAAAGCTCAGAGATCCACACAAAAGAGGCCTCGCCATCTTTTGTCATTTTCTCATTGTGATGGTGCAATAACCCAGCACCTGCAGGCTTCAAATCCCAGCCATGGAAGACTGCAAACTACCTTATGAAGTGCTCCCTTTGAAAAATGGCCACATACACTACTGCTGCAGAAGGTATCCAAGTGAAAAGTGTGTAAGATCTCACTTTGATGCATGTGGTGACAACGGAGCAGCAGTATTTCACAACAGTGCATCCCACCTGCAAATTCAGTCGCTTTCCTTCTCTGATGCCTGTCCAGATAATAGCTTATGGGGTTATGCTGCCTCCTCCACAGCACTCAGGGAGAGAAATCTAACAAAACTTTAAAGAGACATCAGCCCATAAATCCAGAAAAGTTAGTGCTCAGCTCCAGTTGTATTTTCCAGCAGCAATAGCTCACTTTCATCCTAGTGACAGTGATTTCCCACACCTTTAAAAAGCAGGGAACGAAGCCAGAAAGTCCAAGAGCTGTTCCAAACAGACTGCCTACAACATCTCCAAGTGGCAGAGACACAGTCCTATCTTTCAAGTACTAGGCCAGATGTTGCAAGATCCACACAGAGCTAATTCTGCCTCCTTCCCTGCACCACATCACACCACACTTGCCGTATCTGACACTCTGTACCTCTTCTCCCAGCTTCACACAGATGTTAACACCTAGAACAAAGAGGCTGTCATGTAAGCTGCTCTGAAGCAATTTGCTCAGAAACTATCAAGTCCTTTAATGCTCCACTCTCCCTGCAGAAGCATTTCACCTTGTGTTACCTCATGTTGATTCCTCTTGCTGATGTGTTGTTTATATAGCTACTGATGTCACTGTAGAAACAGATCCTCATAAATCCTTTTAATTCCGACAGATCCTTTTAAATGTTTCTACGTAGGCAGAGCAAACAATATTGTCCTCATCTCCAGGTGACACAAACTCATCTGTTCTCCTGAGACTCCAAATCAACTTAGACTTTTATCTGACAAAGTTTTTCCAGTTCAGCATTCAATCATGACATTACAACACTGCTCAGCAGCAACAATATCCTCAGCATTAAGCTCCATGGCTTTAATGCACCAATATCTCCTCCTGTTATGTCGAACGGACTGAGGGTGAAAGAGGACAAGGACCACACAGCTTTCTCCAGCAAGAAAAACAAGTGCAAGTGCAATGAATAAAGAGGAGCAGGGCACTAAAAGTATCCCCATAAGCAGCTATCGTTGCCATGCAGGTTTTGCTGCTAGGTGCTTTTTCTGGAGTTTTAACCCATCTACTTCATAAGAGCAACTTATTGGGATACTGAAAAGAAAAGCTCCTTGTTCAAGGGCAAGATGAAGGGACACAAAAAAACACCTCCATAAGTCTGGTCCTTTTAAGAATTTAAGGAAGTGTCTGCCTTCTGGTACAGGGACAGGAAAAAAGGATCCCTGAAGCACTGCCACCACCACCACCTTCATCTTTCTTTAAGTTGGCCAGAAATCAACACCTTTGTCAATGACATGGACCGAGGCATCGAGTGCATCCTCAGCAAGATCATCGAGGACACCAAGCTGTGTGGTGCAGCTGGCAGGCTGGAGGACAGGGATCCATCCAGAGGGACCTTGACAGGCTGCAGAGCTGGGCCCGAGCCAACCTCATGAAGTTCAACAAGACCAAATGCAAAGTCCTGCACACGGATCAGGGCAACCCCAAGCACCAATACAGGCTGGGCAGTGACTGGCCTGAGAGCAGCCCTGGGGAGAGGGAGATGGGGGTGCTGGTGGATAAGAAGCTCAACAAGAGCCAGCAGTGTGCACTTGCAGCCCAGAGAGCAACCAGAGCCTGGGCAGCAGGAGAAGTGTGGGCAGCAGGGTGAGGGAAGGGATTTTGCTCCTCTGCACCACTCTGGTGATACCTGGAGCACTGTGTCCAGTTCTGGAGCCCCTGCTACAAAAAAAATCTGGACATGCTGGAAGGTGTCCAGAGGCCACAAGAACGATATCAGACAGACTGAGAGAGTTGAGGCTGCTCAGTCTGGAGAAGAGAAGGTTCTAAGGAGACTTATTGTGGCCTTCCAGTATCTGAAGCGGTACTAGAAAGCTAGGGAGAGACTTTTTAGGATGTCAGGTAGTGATAGGACTGGGGAGAATGGAGCAAAACTATAAGTGGGTAGATTCAGATTGGATGTTAGGAAGAAGTTCTTCACCATGAGTGGTGAGACACTGGAACAGGTCGTCCAGAGAGGTGGTAGAAGCCACATCCCTGGAGGTTTTAAAGGCCAGGCTGGATGTGGTTCTCATCAACCTGATCTAGTGTGAGGTGTCCCTTCCTGCCCGCAGCAGGGTGGGTTGTAACTACGTGATCCAACCCTGACAACTCTGTGATTAAATGTAAAGTTACTGCCAGCAGTTTAAAGGTACTGACAGCTCTGTTTGCTCTCTTCCAGCTAGACAAGCCATTCTCTTCACCAAGCACCAAAAGCAAGGCCTACAAAAGCCGCTGTATTCACTGTTTGGAGCAGCATGGCACTCAGGACAGCTGTTCCAGAAGCACCATGGTCATGCCAGTCCAGTCCAATACACTGCCAGTCATCTGCCTGACAGCACTTCAGTACCTCCTATACAGAAGAAATCCTACAGGGAGACCAATTGTCTAACCCAAACAACAGATGCAGCTCTGAAGTCTGGTTTGCACAGCAGAGTATCAAAGTATTCAAATTTGCTTACAGCCTGACAATCAAAAAAGTGGAACTGCAAAAAGCAGAGTACAAAACAAGCCCACCAGTTTTCAAGTGCACCCAATTAGGAGCCATGTGTTAACCATATTGCACGTGAGTGCAAACCGTATGGGAAACCAACCCTCTCCTGCTGGAGAAGGGAATCAATCTGCACTGAGAACAGAAAGAAAGTCAGCATTAAATGACTGAACTGAATTTAAGAGGTGGGGGGGGGGAATAACATCTCAGTCTTGATGCAACAACCTTGAAGTGATTAAGGGAGTGGAATATCTTCCTTATGTGGAGAGACTGAGGAAGCTGAGGCTCTTTAGTGTGGAGAGGAGGAACCTGAGGGGTGATGACCTGATGAATGTTTATAAAGATGTAAAGGGTGACTGCCAAGAGGATGGAGCCAGGCTCTGCTTGGTGATGCCCAAGGACAGGACAAGGAGCAATGGGTGTTAGTTAAGGCACAGGAAGTTCCATGGAAACATGGAGGAGGAATTTCTTCACTGTGAGGGTGACAGAGCACTGGAAAAGGCTGCCCAGGGGGGTTGTGGAGTCTCCCTCTCCAGGTTTGTTCAAGACCTGCCTGGATATGCTCCTCTGTGATCTGCTCTGGGTGATCCTGCTCTGCAGGGGAGGTTGGCCTGGATGAGCTTTCGAGGTCCCTTCCAGCCCCTGACCTTCTGTGATACTATCATTACCTTCTGCTAAGGAAGCCCATGAGGAAATCTGAATAGATACCGTGCGTTAAAAACGGATTTGTCACTCTGACAAATGCAAGGTAAGAACTGTGAGAAAAACAGAAAAGAAAAATAAACGACCAACCCACAGATGAGATCTGGGAGGAAACAGGAGAGAGGTTGTGGAAAGCAAGAAGACAGATGGGGAAATGGGCCAACAGCTTTTAGGACAGGCCTGTCTGATTTCCAACAAAGCAGAGAAGATGAATTGCACAATGTTGTCTAAGCTCTACTCAGTAAATTCCAGCACACGGTTAGAGCTATGCATACATTAGCTACACCTATGCAAATTACTAAGAACTGTGTTTGCATAACAACAGTACAGGGCAACCTTGCATTTGAAGAAATTCCAATTATCTTGATTATTTATTTACAGTTTATCTGCTATTACTCAGAGCTGCTGAGCTCAGCACAGGAAGAAAAACAGCGTTAAGTGTTGGATTAAGGACTGTATGGCAGTGGGGTAAACACGGAATGAGGCTTCAACTGCGGAGTTGGGAGCAAGGGAATGCAGACCTTTAACATTCACCCACATCAGATAAGGGCATTTAGGGGAAAGAATCAAAGGAATGGGATGGATTTCCTTTCAGCTATCCATTCTGCACACACCTAGAATCTGCAGCTCTCTAATCCATGCTGTGCAAGTCTCATTAATTTAAACTCTTAATCTCTCTTAAATTTTATGTAATTTGCACCCTTAGCTACAAATCTATCTCCCTATATGGAGCCAAGGGCAGAAGCAAAGATTTTCTGCTGTAATAGATGCTCAGATTGCTTTACAACATATTACACACCAGAAATGTGGACTCAAGCTCCCAGTCCTCTTCAGGAATTAAGTTCTAAATAAAATTTTCAAACCAGTATAGTCAGGCAAGGTTTCAGCTAGGCTCGTGCCCCTCTGCTGAGCCTGCCAATAATGTGTGCTCTCGTTGCTCTCTGCAGTTCTCAAGACAAGAGACATGCAAATTTGAGAGAAGCAGAGAGAGCAAACCGAACAGAAGAGTGTCAGTGCTGGGCTATGTCTCTCATGCTAATTGCTTCCAATAAAATGGAACATTTAAGAAGAAGAAGATTTTTAAATTACAAAGCAGGGATAAAATACCTCAATTATCACCAGCTCTATGGCTTTCTCTGTGCATTCAATAATCTCCTCCAGATGAGATATAACCACTTCAGTCCAAGGGTGGGGTACCGAGTAAAGGGGATCCTTCACTACAAACTGAGCAGCAAGATGGGCAAAGAGAAAAATCACAGAAACAGAGAATGGCCTAGGCTGGAAGAGACCTCAGAGATCATCTACCCCAACCTCTTCACTGGGCAGGGACAACTCTCAACTAGATTTGTTTGCTCAGGGCCTCATTCAGCCTGGCCTCGAGTACCTCTCTGGGCAATGCATTTCAGAGTCTCGCTGCCATTTAAAAGAGTTTCTTCCTCAGCTCCAGCCTAACCCTGCTCTGCCGCAGCCTCAAACCATTCCCCCTTGTCCTGTTTCCAGACACCCTCAGGAGAAGTCCCCCTGCATCCTTCCTGTAGAGTCCCTTCAGGTACTGTGAGGCAGCTCTAAGTGCCCCCGATAGTCGTCTCGTCTCCAGGCTGACCACCCCCAGCTCCCTCAGCCTGTCCTCATAGCAGAGATGCTCCAGACCTTGGATCACCTTTGTGGCCTCCTCTGGACTCGCTCCAGCAATGCAGCAAGCTGCCTGTGGCCGGCATCAGCCCAGCTGAGAGCAGCCAGACAAGCTTTCAAATCCTTTCCCTACCCAAACCATGCCAAGCACCACTCACAGGAAGAACTGCTCCCCATGCAGCCACCTCCCTTACCACTGCTTCTGCAACCACCATCACTCAAACACCTTTGAAGCAGCACTCAGCCTTTCAGAGAAGACTGCTCTCCCACACTCTCAACCACATGTGTGCTCCCTGGAGTCCCACAAAGCCCCAGCAGTACCTGGCCAGCATTTACTGGATTTGCTGAGTGCAGGTCCTGAGGCTGTGCCTTGCATTTCAGCACACTTGCTGGGGCTGTGCCTTGCATTTCAGCCCATAGACAGAAACTCCTCCAGTGTGCAGCTGCTGGCAAGTGAGCAGGTACAAGCCAAAACAACTGAAGCACTCAACAGCCTGCACAGAGAGATCTCTATTCTGAATGGATACAACCTCAGCTGTTCCCACACAAGCAGCATTTACAAGGCCTCTCTCTACCCTCCTTTGTCAATTAGCTGGCAAAGGTATACACTCAGGAGAAGCACAAACCTGATCCCTGCTGTCCTGTAAATACCCCTCTGTCCAAGAACTGCACCAACAGAAAGACTGCTAATATTTCTCAATCCTTCTACAGGGTACAAATTGAGACCCCAAACTGATTTTGCAGCTTAATTTTAAGCAAAGCCTGTTTGCACTGGAGCCAGTGTGGCATGCTGTACTGCTGGGCCCACACAACAGCTGTTCTTAACAGATTCTCAATTATTTTTCATCCTCTGACACTGAAAATGAGATTGCCAGAGCTGACGCTTCTGCAGGCTCCCCTATTGCTACTGCTCAAACAAGGAGCCCAGACCAAGAGGAAAAACATTTCTTTTGAATGGTTTAAAATGATATTTGAAGCATTTCAGTAGGTAAGTGATGGTGACAAATATTGGGAGATCTAAGTGAGAACAGAGACTGTAACTTTCACATGGAAAAAACAAGGACAGCTCCAAAACCAGTGCAGTTTTAGCCCATCTGTATCTGCAGCTGCTAATGCGCCCCCCCCCAACCATCATTTGTGAGCATTTACAGCAGCTACAACTGGAAAGAGCATTTAAAACATTTACATCTCTGCTCCTATAATGAGATTTTAATACTCGAGATATACAGCACCTCATGGAAAAATCAGACACGATTTTACCTCATTAGTTTCCATGGTTTTCAGTTTGAATCCATCTCTGTTTTGCTCCAGCAGTGTTACTACAGCACACTGAGCATTTCACAGAGAAGTAATAGAGAACTAGCAGAGCCCTTAAGCCAGTGCTTTGAGCAGTAAAAGCAAACATCACTATTCCTTGTGGTGGAACAAACAACTGCAATCAACGCTTTTAAAGTGCTGTGTAGATGAACGCAGGAGTCGCTACTCAAACCCGAGGAACACGGCTAGCTGAATAATCTCATTTTCCAGCACAACTTCATTTTGAGGAAGAAGCTGGCAGCAGCTGCAGCTTAGATCCTGAAACTTTACCCAAGACCCTAAAAACCTGATGTGAACTTGGCAGTAATTAAAAGGCAGATCCAAGACATACAGAGCAGAGCACACTGCAAGCTTCTGCTTCCACCCCCAAAGCATCCCAGATATGTGCTGACACTGACACTGTTTTGACCAACAGCTAAGCTGCTGTCCACAGGCATTAGCTAGCTATTAATGAGAAGGAAATCAATGGCATAATGAGATCTTGAGTCACCTGATTTGTGTTTCACAAACAGAGGACTGGAGCTCTACAAAGACATCACAGCTTCACCACTCCCACTGCAGATTCACAGATAGCATTGGGTTGGAAAGAACCCTCAAAGGTCACCTTGTCCAATCCCTCTGCTGTCATCAAGGACACCTCCAACTAGATCAGGCTGCCCAGGGCCACAGCAAGTCTGATCTTGAGCATCTCCAGGGACAAGGCCTCAACCACATCCTTGGGCAACCTGTTCCAGTGTTTCACCAGCAAGGTTGGGAGACAGCTCTCTACCACCTATCCAATATCAAGCTCAGATCAGGTCTTGCTTCAGAGCTGGAACAAACTGTTCAGTGCTTTATCCAATTTAGCCTCCAGATTCCCAGGGATGGAATCCAGACCATACACAGCTAAGAAATGTGGGGGGAGGGGGAATCATAATTAAAAAAAAAGGTGGCTTATTTTCTGAGAGGAGCTAAGTTCCTTCCAGCAAATCAGACATCACAAGACACATTCAACCCCTCTGCATGCATACCCATCCGTGTCTCCAACGGAAAGATGGGGCAAGCTGCTCCCAGGACAACCTCAGTTTGAACCGAGAGGTAGCAGCCCACTCAGTGGTGCAGAGAGAGAGGTTTCTTACCTCCAGGCCTGTACACGACGTCGTCCTCCGTGATGAAGGACGTTATTTCACCGTTGTCTGTTCTCTCGTATCGAGACTTCTTCTTGGGAGGTTTCTTTTTGCTCTTCTTTGTGGACTCCTCTGTGGTGGCACTGTTGTTGTCATTGTCCTCGTCCTCACTGTGGTCGCTCTCTGCGTAGTTCTTGGCGCCTCCCTCCAAGGTACAGCTGCGCCGAGGCCGCGAGTTCTCACTCTCCCTCACCTTGTCCCTCTTGTCTCGCTCCTTGTCCCGGTCTCTGTCCCTGTCCTTCTCTTTGTCTTTGTCTTTTTCCTTGTCTGCTGTCATGATTCGCCACGTGCCTTCTTCTGTCCTCTCACGGCTGGGCCTCCGTGAAAGGTAGACAGTGAGCCTGGGCTTCAGTCTTCTGAATTTCTCACTCAAATCCAGGAAAAATTCAACCACTCCAACAACCCCAGCGTTTTAAAAAGGTTCTTGAGGCGGTAGGGGGAGGAAGAAAGAGGGGAAAACCCATGTTAGTATTCAAAATTATTTCAAATCTCTGAATATAAGAAGGACAGACAAAGGAAACTCCACATTCTAAAGCAACTCAGAAGCAAAAAGGGAACAGTAAGACACAGGAGAGACCTGAGAAGCATTCAGAGATGCTTAGAATGGTTTGGGTTGGAACGGACCTCGAAGATCACCTCGTTCCAACCTCCCTGCCATCTACTACACCCTGAACACTTGCAGGGAGGGAGCATCCACAGACTTCCTGGGCAACCTGTTCCAGTGTCTCACCACCCTCGCTGGAAGGAATTTCTTCCAAATCACCAGTCTGTACCTACTCTCCTCAAGCTTCAATCCATTCCCTCTTGTCCTATTACTACAAGCCCCTTTCAAAAGTCCCTTCCCAGCTCTACTGTACCCTTCAGGTACAGGAAGGCTGCTCTCAGGTCTCCCTGGAGCCTCCTCTTCTCCAGGTGAGCAGCCTCAACTCTCTCAGCCTGTTGCAACAGATGAGGTGTTTCAGCCCTCTGATCACCTCTGTGGCCTCCTCCGGACATCTGTACAAGTGGTAAGCGATGAAGAGCCTGTAAAGGTCTCTCCATCCTCAAAAACATCGCACAACTCCTTTAAAAAATGATTTGTCTCACTACAGAAATAACTTCTCTCCCAGAGGCTCATGTGTCACTTTGCACTCAAAGCTTAACAAGAAGCATGCAAGCAGAAAACCCCAAACACCCAGCAAGGGCCAAGCGCAAGGAAGGAAGAGCCTAGGACTCCTCCTTCTCAAAGCAAGTGGCTGTGCTGTTTCACATCGCAACACCACTAGCAACGGATGTCCTACAAAGCTGGTACAGAGTAAAGAATGCCATCTGCCACCGCCAGGCCAAGCTGTTCAGAAGTCTTCCCCCTACCCTGCTCTTCCAAAAATAGAGCCAACCTGCAATCCACAGATCACAGGAATGCGTCCATCGCACCCAAACCCCGCCACAGGAGCTGCAACTGCCTTTCCGCCTGTCATCCACGCGACCTCTCATGCTTGCTTTAGCACTAACAGAACACACGAGGATGGATTCTGTACCTCATCACCTTCACACACACAGTTTCCTGCTGGAGAATAGGAAGGGAAGAGGAAATCCTTTGCTTTTACTCCCCTGATTGCTTAATCAACATGGTTAATATCAACTGCAGCTCTTTTTTCCCTTCAATGCAAGCTCAAATGACAAGAACTGGACTTGCTGCTATGAGAGTATTTGCAAGCTTGGATTCCTGGGCCAGGATCCTCAAGGTACAATCAAGCACACAGGACAGCTGCCTACTGCTGTGGTTTAGCTCTTGGGGTCACCAGGGGCAGCTAAGCACCATAGAACTGCTCCCCTACTCCCCTCCAGCACCCTGCCGCTGCAGTGTGGATTCATTCCCCACGAGACATTATCACCACACTTCAAATGAAAATCAAAGAACACTGGCCACATGCAGGGCCAACCTTTAGTCTTTTCAAACAAACCCAAGACTTTCCTTCACATATCCTTCATTAGATCAAACCCAAAGGATCTTGACTGGCAGGTTGCATGAGACACCTCTGAGCGGCAGCCAGCAGTCCACACATGAAAATTTTCAGTACCTTCTCTGGAAAGGCTCTAATGGATGTGCAGATTGAAGCACTTGCAGGTGCCTTTGAGTACTTCTCAGAAGCACTCTGAACAGTTACAGCTGCTACTGAACAGGAATCAGACCTTTCTCTGTAAATATTCAGGAAAGAAGAGTATTTCCAGAAGGGTGCATCCAACACACAAAGCTGTGTTTCCCTAGTTCACTAATTTGGGATAAAGCTGAGTTTATCCACACCCAGTTCCAGAAGGGTGCATCCAGCAGACAAAGCTAAGGTGCAGGGTTTCCCTAGTACATCAATTTGGGATAAAGCAGAGTTTATCCACACCCAGTTCCAGAAGGGTGCATCCAGCACACAAAGCTAAGGTGCTGGGTTTCCTTAGCTCACCAATTTGGGATAAAGCTGAATTTATCCACATCCAATTCCAAAGTTTTCAGGAAGTTACTACTTGGTACAACTTGAAATTAGTCCAGAGTATCAAATGCTGCAACCTGAAAGCCAGGGAGCTAAGAGAGCGTGTTCATAAGTTAGGCATCTGAAACCACATTGGAGAAAGGAAAAGACTATTTGGATTTCTAAGTAGTCAGCTGAGAAGTCCATGATCCTGTGTGTTTGCTATTGCTCACTCTTACATAAATCTCAGGCTACAATATTCTTCTCCCTCTTGACTCCTACTTCCAGCAATAGAAACAGCCAAACAGAGACAAATTGCTTCTGCTGATACAATTCAGGCTATGGTTTGAATCTCTCAGGCATTTCCTGAATGAACTGATCATCCAGGTAGGAAATGATTCTATTTTCTTTCCTCCTTATAGCAGCTGCCATCACTCTGGTAACACACAGGGGGAATCCAAGGAACTCCTGGAGAGAAGGCTACAATGAACCTGTCAATTGCCAGAGAAGTTGCAGATAATAGTGCTAACGACAGCCTACAGGGACTCAACAAGAAATGACTCAAATTTCTAGAGGCTAGGAAATACCCAGGAGCAAGCTCGAGATTTTCTTCCCCTGTTGTTGTTGATCTAGAAGTGACTTCAGAGAGTAAATAATCTTTTCGCTACCAACGAAAACTAATCACTTTCCCAGACCTGCCTAAAAATTAGAAGTAGTGGCATCTCCACCTACGCACAAGAGATCCTCACCTGTTCTTCAGAGGCCACAATCTAAAGGACACACCAAAAAATTGTATTCAGCAACCTCCATGGACAGATAAAATTCAGCCACTCCTGATTATTCTTATCCAGTAGCCTCACAGACTCCATTTTTGAGCTGGGTACAAACCCACAGGCAACCAAAGCCTAAACAGGAGAAATTACTCTTTTTGGAGTTTCTTCTGTTAGTTTTCCTCTTATTTGTAGTTTATCACTACTCTCCTCAGTCAAACTTCAATGTTGCTTATAAATTAGTTTTGGAGAACTTCAAGGAAAAAAGCCAGTAAGTGGAAAATGTTGGGCTTGTTTCAGTGGCATCCAAGAAGCACTTGCAGAGCCCTAAAGTAGCCTAGGCTAACACATGGTGTATATTGCCAAATACAGTAACCACACAGATGTTTAACTCTGGATTAGGACAGCAGAAGCAAATACACTGAAAATCTTCAGTGGTTTTTGGCAGGCTCTGCAGCTTGGGTTTCCAGTCATTTTATTCACTGGCAGCTCCTCATTCTCACTATACCAAACCACCACCACCACAGCAGCTGCTTCTGTCATCACACTACAGACAAGAAATTCAGGTTAGAGCACCACAGGCTGGAGATTATTAGCTGCCTTTGATACTGGTTTACTGCTTCTTCCATAGGGAACGCTGTAGAGATCAAACTCTAAAAGAAGCCATTTAAGCTAAAAGGGGAACATCCACTTTACAAGGGCTGAGAAGGGTACACAAAGGAGGGGAAGAACAGCCTCCATCCATTATTTGTTCAATACAAGTGGAAAAGTGCTGGCTTGACTGCAACCCAGCTCTGAGATTATTTTGTGTGTGTGTTATTTTTTAACTCAAGCCTCAGGATGTGCCCTTTTATCCCAACCAAGTTCATTACATCCAGCGTAGGACAGCTGCAGTTATCTGCAGCCGCTATGCCATCAGACATTAGAGGTCCTTAAACTGTTTAGAACTCAAACATAAGCCAAAACTGTATTACTTCAACAAGTCTTTTGTGTTCTGCTTTCTAGGAGAAAAATGCAGATACAGAAATATAGAACCATAGAACTGTTGAGGTGGGAAGAGACCTCTGAGATCATCAAGTCCAAGCACTCGCCTAGAGCTAACAACCCCAACACCACTGCTAAGTTGCTGCCACCAAACCACGTCCCTCAGCACCACACCCTTAAATATTTCCAGGGATGGTGACTCCACCACCTCCTTGGCCAGCCTGTGCCAGTGCCTGAGAACCCTTTCTGTGAAGAATTTTTTCCTAATATCCAACCTGAGGCTCCCTCAGTGCAACTTGAGGACATTTCCTCTTGATGTCTGCTTCGAAATTGTATTTGACTGCTCCTATCCCTGTTAAAATGTTTAGGTCTCCAGGGATAGAGCAAGAGGGAATTAGGACTGAAGTCCCTGTCTCCTGCCACAGAGTCTGGGCCAGACATGATGAAGGCAAGCTGGCAGTAAGTGCTCCAAGTGAAGACAAGTCTGAAAGCTGCTGCTTCCCTGAGTCAGAACTCTGCCCCTACACCGCTCTGCTACTTAGTACCATTAAGTGCTGTAAACACTGCTTTTATACAGAAGAGATGTTTAACGTTGCACAACAGTTCCTCAGAGCACTTAAAATTGCAGCAACTTCAGACAAGTCTTGAAGATGACTCTGCCCACAGAAGTTCAAGAGGAAGGCTTCAGTGAAAACACAGCTAGAAAGAAAAGCACCACAGTTACCATCCCTGTGCTCCTGAAATGCTCTTTGGCATCTGTCATCTATCTGGCAGGCAACCTGAGATCAGCAACACTCCAGAAACACCCAAAGGTCCGTTTCAGGACACAGGCTATATGTGCATCTTATCACCAGCCCTTCTCTAGCCAAACCCACAGCAGCCAGGTGTTAGATCTGTGTCTCTAACCCTCCTCAGTACCACTCCCAAAGACAGTGAATGAAAGCTGTCACAATGGATATGATTGTATCTGCCCATGCAATTTCAAATGCCATCTAAAAAGTCCTTGCCAAAGTAATGAGGAATCAGGCAGGCACAATCTAACCTTTAAACTTCATTTAAAGAACTGAAGAAGTGTGGAAGCTGATAGTCACTATTTTCAACTGCTCATTTCCCCACGTTTACCTGGCTGAGGTTTTTGCCCAGCATTTTAAGTCCAGTTCAAATTCAAGTCCCGTAATTCATTCAAACACAAAAACCTTCACATCCACCCATCCCTTCTGTGATCCAAGTCAGGTGAGCAGGACAACTTTCCCCAGGAAAAATGAGTTCCAGTCACGTTTGAGCAGTGTGAGTTAAGATGGGCAAGCTTCAGTTTACAGAATGGTAGGGGTTGGAAGGAACCCTGAAAGATCATCCAGTCTGCTCCCCATGTCAGAGCAGGACCACTTCGTGAAGGTCACACAGGAACACACCCAGGCAGGTTTTTAATGTCTTCAGAGAAGGACACTCCACAGCCTCTCTGGGCAGCCTGCTTCAGTGCTGTCACCCTCACAGTGAAAAAGTTTTTCACCAGCACACACAGCTCTGCAGTTATTAATAATCTATACACCTGGAAATCATTATCAGAGCCAAAGGCACACATCCCACCTCTTCACACATTAAGCACTTAAACCTCTTAACTAGCATTAGAGAGTCAGGTTTAAAAGATAATGTGAAAGCAAGTCCCACATAAACGCTGTGAGACTGAAACAGGAAAGCATCCGAGTACAGAGGGTAACTAAAAATATGGAGAAGAGCTCCTTTTTCTTATTTAAGCCAGACAGATAAATCTTTTAACAGGATTTGTTTGGTCATGTGTCACCAGCCCTAATAAACACAACAGGACCATTCTTCTGTAAGCTTTTAGTCTTGGCCTGCAAGATAAAAAGGCACTGTTTGCAGCAAATGGCAGATTAAAGGAGCTATGTGCTGCAGCTGCTCGAGTTCCTTTCACTGAGTTTTGCTAATTTTGATGTCAAGGAAAAACTGTAGCTTGGTTTTAGTGCAAGGGATTGAACAGAGCTAAAAAAAAAAAAATAATCACTTTAGCACACACAAATCAGCCCCTAAAGATTCCTCTGTATGCTCTTAAGGTTTGAAGAGCTGCTTGAAGAAAAACCTTTAGCATCACTTGTGAAAAATAACCCCAATGAGACCACATTTCAGAAGGAATCGCTACACTGCAGGTATCAGAATGCAGCACTAGCACCTTGGTCCAAACACACACAGGCCTGCCTCAAACAAAAAGAGTAGCTCGGATCCAGCTCATCCCTCAAAATCCCCCATCCCACCTCCTACCGACTTGACCTCCCTGGGGAGGGAAACACAAATTTAACCTTTAAGTTCCAAAACAAGACACAACACAACCCCCGCCCTCCCCCAACAAACCAACTTTCTCTCAGCTTCCTTCTGCTATAGAAAGCACAAGCTGCAGATACCCAGATTGCAAAAATATTTGAAGAGTTTCTGCAGGATAATCCCCAGAAGCCTTGAAGATATTGACAGGATGTCCCTCAGAACATTCCCTACCCCACAATCCACCCAGCAGCGCAGAGCCAGAGCTACCAGCCCCATGACAACACAGCTCCACAGGCTGCAAGCTGAAGTCAAACTCCATGAGAAGGCAGCACAGGAAGGAGGAGAAGACAAAAATGCAGAGCAAGAGCTGTACACTACTGCACTTGGAGAGCATTCACACAGTTTGGAGTTGGGAGTTTAGAAGAGAAACTCTCCCCAACTTTCACAATCCAAATCCTGGAAGCAAATTTGCTGAAAGCCTTTCAAAAAGCTCTTAGGAGTCTCTCCAGTGTATTCTATGCCTCTTTATCAGTAGTCCTCCTTATCTGCTTGTGTTGAGTTTATAACACAAATACAGCACAGCAACACTTCAGGCAGCAATGATTATTATGAGCTACACATTTGCAGTCCATAGCTCTTCTTAGTCCTTTAAGTGCACGCAATTAAAGGCCTGTTTGTTTGCTTCCAACTGCTCTCTACTAATCATCCCCAAATGGTTCCAAGAAGCTGGTATGTGGGGCAAGAAACCACCAGGCACTGCCTCCACCAGCATCCCTCTCAGGCGAGAAGCAATCATCCCTTGAACAAAAGCAGCCAGTTCAAGGTGTTTCTCATGACAGACAGTGCCCTTCCCCCCACACCCTTGCTATTTACCTGACTTGACCCGAGAAAAGCAAAACAAGAGCTCTCATATTTCTGAGCCATGCCTTACACCAGCTCTGCTCACAGCTGTCAGTTTGGAAATCACAGGCTGTATAATGCCACAGATCAGAGCTCTCCCACTGCACATTCCACCTTCACACCCATCCGCTCTGACTCGGGATATTAGGGCATCATTCTGAAATCCAGGTCGAGGGGTTGTTTGACAGATGAGCTGTGCAGGATGACAGCTCGGATAAGATCATAAGTCCCTTTCTTCCCCACGATGTTGATGCTATGCAACTTAGAGAAGAAAAGCAGCAAAGCAAGATTTCAGAAGGCAAAATAAACACTTCTGCATTTATCAACAGAAAATGACAGGCTCTTTAGTATGGCTTCTGTGGTGTTTTCAGAGCAGGAACGTGCTCCATTTCATTTTACTCAACAATCTTTCAAGGATCTGTAACTCCTTCCTCAGAAAGCAGCCAGCTTTACCAGGCAATCGTGAGGGTTTCTCAAGAGTGGAGTGGTTAAGGACCTAGGAGAGGGAATGCTGGGGATGTTCTAATGGGCATAGGACAGGTAGAAAAATTAACTACCTGCAAAAGGTCACCAATTCAAGAAGTACCAAGGAGAAAATTCTACAAGACAATCAGCTCTGATCAGAGAGTAGACCGAAAGACCAAGGCTAACAAGGCTAACATTTGGGTTAACCAGAGAATCACAAAATGTTAGGGGTTGGAAGGGTTCTCTGGAGATTGAGTCCAACCTCCCCAGCAAAACAGGATCGTCTGGAGTAGGTCCCACAGGAATGCATCCAGGTGGGTTTGGAAAGCCTCCAAAGAAGGAGACTCCACAGCCTCCCTCGGCAGCCTGCTCCAGGGCTCCTGCAACCCCACAGTGAAGAGGTTTCTCTCTGTGTTGAGGTGAAACTTTCTCTGTTCCAGCTTGTACACATTCTCCCTCCTTCTACTACTGGCAGGCTGGCACCTTCACCTTGACACCCGCCCCTCAGATGTTTATAGGCATGGATAAGATCCCCACTCAGCCTTCTCCAGAATAAACAGCCCCAGCTCTCTGTCTTTCTTCACAGCAGAGATGTTCCAGTCCCTTCATCATCCTCACAGCCTCTGTTGGACTCTGTCCAGCAGATTCCTGCCTCTCTTGAGCTGGACACAGTATTGCAGGTGTAGTCTCTCCAGGGCAGAGCAGAGGGGGAAGAGAACATCCCTGCATCTGCTGGACACACTTTTCTTGATGCACCCTAGGATACCATCGGCCCTCTTGGCCACAAGGGCACACTGCTGCCCCACAGATAATTTATTGTCTACTAGGACAGTAATGTATTAGCTCCTACCTCCTCCAGATAGGGTTGGGCAATTCTTGTATCCTATTCACATTAGAAATCAAAGACACACTTCCTGAGAACACCTGCCTTCAGCCAGCCTTACAGAGAGCTCCCAGGAATGAAAGCAGGGCATGTGAGTCATGGAATTCCAGGTAAGTCACTAATTCTCCCCAGATGAATTCAAGAGCAGCAATGCCAAATCAAGAGTCTGGGAAAGTTTCTGCACTCCCAAGATTTCCCAATTTTAACAGATAAATTAGCTCGACTTCCTCTTCTCTCTAGTGCTGTTTGGTGAGGAATCTGAAAAGCAGCAGGGATGCTGGAGCTGTCTGCACACTCATTTTGATATGAGGCTGTTAGTTCAGTTACCACCTGAGGAGTTCAGCCCTCATTTCCCATGCTGTGATACATCAAGCACTGCTGACAGCCTCTCCCAAATCCTGCCCCCGTTTCACCTCTTGCCTATCAAGCAGCCTAAGGGCTGTGTGGCTCGGTGGTAACTTCAAACCCAGAGAGCAGCCAAGAGCAGAAGAAATGTCTTCAGTGAAAAGGTGCTCAAACCCTGGAGCAGGTGAGTGAATCCCCATCCCTGGAGCTGTTTAAAAGGCACAGAGATGTGTACCTTCAGCAAGTTTGCTGCTGCCGCTGCCCAGCTGGGAGGAGTGGCTGACAGAGCAGAAGGCTATGCAGTCATTCAGACAGACCTGGACATGCTGGAGAGCTGGAAGGGGGAACCTCATGAGGTTCAACAGGACTAAATGCAGAGTCCTGCACCTGAGGAGGATCAACACCCTGCACCAGTACAGATGAGGGAGTGGCCTGCTAGAAAGCAGCTTCATGGAGTAGGACCTTAGAGTCCTGGCAGACAGCAAACTATCCATGGGACAGCCATGTGCCCTTGTGGTCAAGAATACCAATGGTATCCTGGTGTGCATCAAGAAGAGATCAAATGACCTTCATTGTCTCCTACCAGTTTTTTGTTCCGTGGCATGGTTAAGCACCAGACTAGAGAATGATTGGACTATGATGATCTTAAAGGTCTTTTCCAACCAGAATTCTAGGACTTTAAGACAACACAGCTGTGACTATAGGACAGAAATTCAGATCCCAGCCCACTGCACTGACCCACAATGCTCAGAACAACTCCAGTCATTTCAAAAGGTGCTTTAATGGCCTCTAAGTCATCACCTATGGGACTAACAGTGATCCCCAAACAGCAAATACAAGCCTTCTCTTCCTCTAAAGCTATTCAGGCTAATGTAAATGATTACAACAATATGTGTCTGAGTAAGGTAAAGTGGTTGTCCCATAACATCATTAAAAAAATAAGACTAAAGGTGTCCATATAGTGCAACACAGCTCTCTCCTTTAAAAGGCTGTTAGGGGAGAAAAGGCCCAAGGGACCTGTAAAGAGCTGCTATTGTAACAAGAACCATTATCTAGGGAATTTAATGTCATTTGGAGCCAAGAAAACATCTGCATTATGAGGCTGCTTAACACTTTAACCAGGGGGGGAAAAGGCTACACAAGAACTTGTTATGATATATACAGCAGATTATTTCAAACAGATTCTACTTTTATCAGGCACAATTGCTTTGCTTTCCTTCCAGTAACCATAATAAGCCAGAACTGGAACTGCAGGATAACTACTCAGCCAACAATATTCACTGTGAGGGTGACAAAACATTGGAGCAGGCTGCCCAGATTGCTTGTGGAGTCTCCTGCCAAAGAGACTTTTCAAGACTCATCTGGATGCATTCCTGTGCTACCTACTCTAGGTGATCCTGATCCGGCAGGGGGTTGGTCTGGATCTCTTCATCTCTAACACCGTGTGAGTCTGTGTACAACACACAGACGAGACAAAACGAAGACTAGGGTGGAGAACTCAAAGGCAGTGGCAACCAATCCAATATCACAGACTAGCCATGGGGCCATCCAGACAACCCACAAGTAAATTCACTTCATCCTGAGAAATCATCAAGTCTTGTAAAAAAAATTGCTGACAGAGGCTTCAGAAGACAACGACAGACTTTCAGAAGCAGAAAAGGGTAAACCCTGAAAGCACACATATGGATTTCTTGACAGGCAAGTCTGTGGCAACAAAAATAACAAAAAAGCTCTGTAGTATGTTTAGTAAAATAGAAACACTCCCAAATGCTCTACAGTCAGCCCAGGGGAACACCAAAGAAATCAAAGCCTGGTGAGCAATTCCTAGTGCTCAAGGGTAACCAAGCCAAGGGTCTCTCTAGCTTGGAGCAGAGGAGCCTGAGGGCTCCCTCATTCATGTTGATGAAGATGTGCAGGGCAGTGTCGGGAGGACGGAACCAGGCTCTGCTCAGGGATGTCCCATAACAGGATAAGGGGCACTGGGGGCAAGCTGGAGCAGAGCAGGTTCCACGGGAACACAGAGGAGAAACTTTTTCCACTGTGAGGGTGCTGGAGCCCTGGAGCAGGCTGCCCAGAGAGGTTGTGGAGTCTCCTTCTCCAGAGACATTCAAAACCCACCTGAACGCATTCCTGTGTGACCTGCCCTGGGTGCTCCTGCTCTGGCAGGAGGGTTGGACTGGATGATATTTCAACATCCCTTCCAACTCCTAACCTTCTGTGATTCTCTGAGTATTTCCACGCAGTGAACTTCCATGTCAATTTCACAACAGCTCTGCAGGACTAGCAGAGTTCCCGGCAGATCACATTCCCCAAGCCATCCTGTGAGGTCAGGTAAAGACACAAATGAGCTCTGGGAACAGTCATCTGTTGTTTATTAGAGTGAGACCAGGGCTGCTTTGCAGGTCACTGCAAACATGAGCACCTCTCTGCTCACAACTCATTCCTATTTCCATTCTGAATTTTATTTTGGTGCCTTCAGCTCTGCAGCAAGTCCACAAGTACCTGCCAGACTGCCACCTCCTACATGCCTATCTACACGGCTCTGCTTCTTGCCACTGGAGGTTCCATTTTTAAAAGGGCTGAACACTCAGCTACCCGCTCACAATCCTTTCATCTTCTAGAAGGTCTCCAAAAGATCTTCATTTAAACCACGCAAAGGAGAAGTGGATCAGGTTATTTTTGGAAACCCCCTTTGAGCAGCAAAGGCAAAGCCTCTGGTCACCAGCCACAGCAGCAGTTTTATTTAACTCTGTGAAACTGTCTGTGGATTTGAACTACTCAAAATGGAAGAATAACTGCAGGGTGGGCTCCTCTGGTGAGCTGTCTGACCAGACGTTTCCACTGTGGCTATAATTAAAGCAATTTCTCTAAAGAAAGCAGCATCCCAAGAGTTGCAGAGGCTGTCTACAAGACTAAAGCTATGCCACTTAAGTGCTCCATAAAATTCCACAACAGTGGAAACAAAGGAATTCTGTTCTCTTTCAGCCCTACAACAAAGGAGGGGAAAGGGTACAATGTCAGCAGAATGAGCAATGGATTTCACAGGACACTTTTTTCTTGTCCAGTGTTTTCAAGTAGTTTTTACATAAGCCACCAAGACAGATGATATTTCTGTCTAGGGAAACTGTCTTTAATTTCAGACACTGGTCTCATTTTCTCTGAGGAGCAGCTTATTTTGGTTAATGACAGAGCAGACGTCAGAGTTTTCTTGCCTACAAAGCCTCCCTTCCCAGTACAGCAGCACTGTTGTAATCAGGAGATTAAGTGTGCTTATTCATGTGTGAAATGCAGCCTTGATCTGCCTCTGTTCCAGACTGGCTGCAGCAAACGGGCAGCAGATTCTTCATCACGCTCAACAACTGAGATGTGTTTGCTGACAGCTCCCTGCCCTCACTGCACCCACACAAAGCACTAACAAGCACTTAGGGTCTCAAGTCATAAAACCTTACCAGTGCAAGGGGGGCAGCAATGTGCCCTCGTGGCCAATGGGGCAAGCACTATCCCGGGGTGCATCAGGAGAAGGGAGTCCAGCAGGTCTGGGGAGGTTCTCCTCCCCCTGTGCTCTGCCTTGGGGAGACCATACCTGCAATACTGTGTCCAGTTTGGGGCTCCCCAGTTCAAGAGAGGTAGAGACCTGCTAGAGAGTCCAAGGGAGAGATATAAGGATGAAGAGGGGACTTGAACACCTCTCCTACAAGGAATAAGACTGAGAGACCTGAGGCTGGTTAGTGTTCAGAGAAGGCTGAGAGGGGATCTTATCAACAACTATCAACATCTGAGGAGCGGGTGTCAAGATGAAAGTGCCAGGCTCTCTTCAGTGGTGCCTAGTAGGAGGACAAGGAGCAACAGCTACAAGCTGGAACAGAGAAAGCTTCACCTCAACATGAGGAAAAACTTCAGTGTGAGGAGGTTTGAGCCCTGAGGCAGGCTCCCCACGGGGTTGTGGAGTCTTTCTCCAGAGACTCTCAGAGCCTGCCTGGATGTGTTCCTGTGTGACCTGCCCCAGGTGATCCTGCTTTGGCAGGAGGGTTGGACTGGATGATCTTAAGGTCCCTTCCAACCCAAAGCCATCTACGAATATTTTGATCCCCGAAAGAGAGCTACGTGTCTTAGACATCCTAGAATACATCCAACGTGCCCAAGGTCACACTGAGACCCTGGGAGACTTAAAATGACCTGTCCCCAGCAAGAACAAAGCATATACCTTGCTCCCCCTCAGAGCTTCATCTCTAACCCTCTTAAGGAAAAAAAGCCTGGCAGGAGTCACAGTCAAAGCACTGTACAGAACATCCATCTACAACAGGTAGAATTCCCTCCTGACACCAAGATTAGCCTTTGGTTTTGAAATGAAGACAGACCACAATATGGCTCTTCTCAGGATACTCTAAAGCTTGCCTGACTTTTGAACCTGTTTTTCCACAAAGTTTCAAAGCCTTGAGGTTTGTTCATTAAATTCAATACACTCCAGAGAAGCAGTGGTTAGCAAGAACACCTTATGGAACTACAGACTACATTAAACAAACTCATTATGGCTCAATAACTGAGAATTTAAAGAAGAAACCAAAAAAACCCTGACCCTTCAGATTCTTTATTATGTATTTTTTTCTGCCCAGCAGAAACTTCTATTGCTGCTAAAGCACATCCCCTCTCATCTGTGTTTGTTTTAACACAGTGTGTGCTACAATAACCACCAGAGAGCTCATTTCACCCCAGCCAAGCATGGCAATCCTGCTCAGGTCCTGCAGCCATGGGAAGCTCTCAGCAAGTTCACATCAGCACAGAGCCTGTATTCAGACCATGATGAGCAGCCCAAGGAACTCACCTACACGCTGTTCTTACCAGCTCCCACAGCACATATCAATAGCAGGTTTCTCATCTCAGAATGGCTTAGGCTGGAAGGGACCTTAGAGATCATCTACTCCAACCTCCCTGTCATGGGCAGGGACACCTCTCAACTAGACTTGATTGTTCCAAGCCTCATCCAATCTGGCCTTGAACACCTCCAGGGAGGGGGCATCCACAACCTCCCTGGGCAACCTGTGCCAGTGTCTCGCTTCCCTTACCGCATTAATAAGCCACAGAAGACATTTGGTGGCCTCACTGGCGTGACAATACCACCACACATCTGCCACCAGTACTCATGAGGAGCTGGGCAGAGGTACTGTGGCAAAAGATTTTGTTCCCTTGTGCCTTGCTGCCCTTCAATCCAAGACTACTCATCCTTTGTGCACTGAATGATACATTCTCACAAAAATAAGTCCTGGGACATTTAAAGAGAAAAATAAGCACATGAAAAAAACCTGAAGGAGAATCTCCTTCTCTGTCATAATTACACATTAATACTCCATGACATGCAAATTAAGACCACACAAGCCACAAACCATACTGAAAATATCTTCCAAAACAGAGGTTATTGGAATGAAATGAAGCAGTATGAAACTCCTAATTTAATTTTCAAGGTAAAGTTTTTAAGGTTAGACACTTCAGTAACAGCACTCAGACAACCTTAAATGATTACCAAAGCTATCTGGAGTCTGTAGTAGCACTGGAGACAACAGACACCAGGCTAAGCAGGGCAACAACAACTGTTCAGGGCAGTGTTTAATCAATTTAATCAACCAAGGTCTTTTAAGACTTCCTTTATCCCCACAAAACCAAACCAGGATTATTGTGTTTTGCTTCTTCGTCCCAATAAAAACCTGCAGCCATCCTTTAGCAAAGGCAGCAAACCAAACGGAACTGTTTACTGTCAATATGATGCAATAAAGTTCTACCTGTAAAAGCATACCTGTGAGGATTCTTCTCCACACAGTTTCCATCACTTACTGCACATCAGCATTCAACTTATCAAGCAGGAGTTCAGGAGGATGCCAAAGTTCTTTCCTGAACCACTAACCTGATCAGGAGCTGACTTAAGAGCTGCTCTCAAAATGCTACAGAAGAAAATTCACCCAAGCAACTGGGACCTCATTAAATCCAGCCAACACTTCAGGGATTAGCCTGTTTTCTCCTCCAGTCCTGGTGCCTCTCTCCCGTGAGATAACAGACACAGCTCTGGTGAGATTTATTACATGCTGACTAGTTCTTAACACACATGTTGAATTATGATCTGGCCTGTGAATCAGAATGAACTTCGGTGTAAGTGACATTTCCAAACAATTATCTAACTTTTTCATTCAGAATCTGAAATAAATGTTGATGTATAGCATTCTAGTATCAAATAGCATCGATAGTGCCAAGAAATAACACAATCAACTCCTGCAGAAGGGTATTCATCACACTTGCAGCCCAACTGCAAAGTGAAAACGATTTTCCACTAGTGCTGTGCATTTTATTTCTTTACCCATTGCTTCTCAGACAGGTTTAGCTTCACTCACACTGCTCAGAGCGTTTAAAAAACACTCCCACAAAGTAACAGTCTTCTTGGAGAGGGGAAAACACACCACCAACCCAAAACAAGCAACCACACACTCCCAAACAAAGTAAAAACCAGAGCAAACGTTCTATGGAAAAAAAAATTCCTTATTTAAATCCAGACAAAACAAACAGAAACCCAACACACAACCACTGTTTTCCTCACATATGCTTCCAAACAAAAATAAACTGAAGAAGCCACATGTACAATTTAGGCTGTAAGAGGCAGGAAAAGTTGCAGTCACAGAATGGTTTGAGTTGGACAGGACCCTAAAGACCTTAAGGGACCTTACTTCCAGCCCCCTTGCCATGGGCAGAGACACCTCCTACTAGACCAGGTTGCTCAAGGCATCATCCAGCCTGACTTGGAACACTTCCAGAGTTGGAGCCTCCACATCGTCTCTGGGCAACCTGTTCCAGTGCCTCTCCACCCTCATGGGGAAGAATTTCTTCCAAGTATCTAATCTAAATCCAGCTTCCTCCACTTTGAAGCCATTACCCCTTGTCCTGTCACATGTCTTAAAGATAATCAGGGGGAGGTTTCTATTATTCATCATCTATCCACATCCTTATCTGTAGGATTAAATGATTTATCTGCTTAAGAAGAACAGTTAACACTTTACAGCTTCTGTGGAAGGAACCCAAAAAACAACAAAGAAAAACACCAACCCAAGCTCCTGGTGTATTTCCAGTGTTCAATCTGCATTCAAATGGCAGGTTTGAAGAAAAGGCCATCAGTGGTTACAAAGCAGATTCACAGACAGCGTCGGGTTGGAAAGGATCCTCAAAGGTCATCTTATCCTATCTCCCTGCAGTCAGCAGGGACACCTCCAACTAGAGCAGGCTGCCCAGGGTCACATCAAGTCAGATCTCGATTGCCTCCAGGGCCAAGTCCTCAGCCACATCCCTAGGCAACCTGTTCTCCTTTTTCCCTGCTCTTCTTGTGCAAATCTTTCTCCTGATGTCCAAGCTAAATCTCCCCTGCTCCAGTTTCAAACCACTGTCCCTTGTCCTGTCACTCCAAGCCCTACTGAACAGTCCCTCCTCAGTCTTCCTGTAGATCTCCTTCAGATTTTGAAGTGTAGCATTAAGGTCTTCCCAGAGCTTTCTCTTTTCCAGGCTGAACAGCCCAAATCTTTTCAGCTTGTCCCCACTGGGGAGGTGCTCCATCCCTCTCATCATCTTTGTGGCCTCCTCTGGACTCACTCCAGCCACAATGCCAGGACCCAAATACATCCCTGCCAAAACACACTGCAGAGTCTCATGCTTACTTACAGACTTCCAGTGGGTATTTCAGCTGTGTCAGCTGTTTTAAGGAGCCTTAAGGAAGCGTTAGGAACACTGAAGAGGTAACCTTTCTTGTGGTGTACTCTTTAGCTTGCAGAGGACTACCTGAAACGTTCCGCTGAAGCAGCTTGCTAAGGACTTGATTTTCCAGCTGTGAAGAAGCTCCTGACAGAAACCTGCCATACCAGTCGAGCTTCAAGTCATGGCTCTGCACCAGTGTCAAAGAGCCTGCTCACACCATTCCAACAAAGCTCACACAGCTCTGCCTGCGCAGAGGTGCTGCACTACCTGCACTATGCCGAACCGCTCATCTCCCAGCCCTGAGGAAGCACCAAAGCTCATCTCAGTTGTGCACAAAAGTTAGGCTAAAGCTCATTTTTAATATTAAAGCTTCACACTGCTATTGCCCACCTACTGAAGCACTTGATCAACTGCTGCCTTAATTAAAACTGGCTAGGGCATCACGACAGCTTCTTTCCCAACACCACCTTTTCTGACGCCAGGGCTGCAGCGAAATACCCTGCTACCAACTGATGAAGTTGCAACAACCCTGCTGAGCTTCAACTGCTACATCCATTCACGAAAGAATTCTTTCAGCTTAGCCCAGTGCATACTTCAAATTCCCCTAGCAACAGTGCCATGTACTATTGTGAAGAAAACAGAGCCAAGGTGAAATATCATCAAAACCTGAAAAACCCCACAGAAAACCTACACAAACAGATGGCATCATTTGGGGTTTGGGTTGGTTGTTTTTTTTAATGCTACTTAGCTTTTACAGCTGGAAGTGGCAAATATCTGACGTGCTTTCAATATGCAAATTCCAAGATCAACACAAAAGAGGACAATGCAATTTCTTTTAAAGACAGGCAGTCATAATGTTGAAACAGACTGCAACCAATTTTCATCCCCTATTCATAATTACTTTATTACACTGTGAAAGGGTAATCAGTTTCCAAATGATCTAACAACCTTGGGCTGCTCTTAACTCTTTATACCAGTAATAACCACAAGCACAGGCTAAGGCTCCAACTTGAAGCCAGTTACACCAGTCTAATATTGAACATGCAGATTAAATGGGTTCTTCCTGACACACTCTCACACAAACCAGCAGACAAGATTCCTAAGAGCATTCAATTAAGTAGGAATGGCTATATATATAATAAAAAAAGAGAGAGAAATCCATTTCCAGCTCTAATCTCAAAGGAATAGCTTTATTACCAGGAAAGGGAAGTCTGATTTTTGGCTCCTTTGTTAGATTTCAATAGGAAATGGAGCAAAGAGAGCATGTTTTGACTGCCTGGAAGAATAAATTCTACAGGGATCTGTTACAACGTCAAGCTGAAAAAAGAAAAGCCTCCAACCTTAAGTGCCTGAATTGTGTTGACTCTTCCATTACAGCTCTGTCATTTTCATATTGTCTTGTGGTTTAGCTACCTGCTGAGGCTACTTTCAGTCATCGGTCACCAACTAAACCCAAACTTCACAACACAAAAATACACAAATAACTGAATTCCCAGGTCCGACTCATGCCCGGGTTACAACACCTACTCCTCTCTGCTGGGTTTCCAAACAATATATGGGCGGGGGGTGGGGGGGCTATGGGGGGGTGAGAGGAGCTGCTGGCAGTAAGAGAAAGGTTGTGAACTTCCCACAGGCAGAGGAAGTAACATATTGGTCCTGGTTTAGGTCAATATGTTGATTTTTATAGACTGATAAGATTAACAGGCTGAAACCTCTGCAGTAAAGCACCTAAAGCTACATAATTTTTAAGTTTCAGCATGTTTTACTGCCATCATTTTACTAGCCAGAGGAACAAGAAGAGCAATTACAGAACTATGGATTACAATACCCAACGGAATGGCAAAACTCCCTGCACCTTCTCCAGTTGCCAGCAATCATCAAAATAGAGGCCCTGATCTTCCAAAACAAGATTAACACACAAAACCTGACAATAATAACCTTCCAACTACTAAATGCTTTTAAACGTCAAGCATCTAAGCAGAATAAAAGCTTATCAAACTCCAGATGCTGCCAAAACACTTACTGCCTGCTAACAAAAAAATCAGCTTTATTTCAAAACCAAGTCGTTTTGATCTCTGCAAACAAGCAAATTCAGAACGAAACACTGCCAAAACCAAAGCACTTCTTTTATTGCCACTTTCAAGAAAATTCAGATCAGCACTTAGGACAAAATTTATTCCATGTATGAAATTGGGGCTGCAGAAGCAGCAGTGTATCTGGGCCAGGATTGGCTTGCTTTAGTAAAAGACTTCAGTAAAAGCTGCTCCATTCACAGATTTGTGGAACGGTTTGGGTTGGAAGGCACATCAAAGATCATCCAGTTCCAACGCTCCTGCCATGGGCAAAGACACCTTCCACTAGCCCACAGTGCTCAAGGCCTCATTCAAGCTGGCCTTGAACACCTCCAGGGAGGGGGCATCCACGGCCTCCCTGTGCAACCTGTTCCAGTTTTACCACAGCTCTTTAAAGACAGTTCATTTAAAATATAAAACAAAACTAAAAAGCTGAAAAATGTGCAAGTATCTAACTTTCAGGAGCCGATACCAAAGCATTCCAGATTTGCTGTTTCACACTGCACTGTCATCTCACATGAAAATGATAGCCATATCCATTTTCAGACAAGTCTAATTAAACTAAGTTTGCTCTCAAAATTGGCTGCCACTTCCCAAGAGAAGGGCACAGCTATGTGTTAATGTTCAATTTCCAGCCACCATTCCTTTTAACATGAGAAAAAAACCTGAACTCCACCCCCACCATTACAGAAAAAAAAACCCATGTGGCTGTAAGAGGATCTACACATCACAATCAAACACTATTTATTCAGTAGTGAAACATTTCTCCAATCCCCAAGACCTTTTCTTGGCAAAACTTGACAAAGTTTCCTCAGGAAGGGCCAGCTTGTTTTAATCATTTACATTTTTCAACACTATTTGTTCTCACTTTGTATCCAAAGGTCAAAACTCAAATCACTACCCCAGGCAAACTCTGGAGTAAGTGTCATTTTTGTCCACTCTTCTGGAAAGAATTTCACTTCTATTAAGGAAGTGGATGTATTAAACACATACACACACACAAGTATCAGATTTCCCTTTGATGCATTTCAAGATGCTTCATGGGTTTTTTTTTGGTAGCATAAAGCTAATTTAGAGTAAGTTTTCCATGGGTCCTACTTTTTCTTGTTACATCGTGACAGGTTTTTGCTGTCTTTACCAAGAGAGGATTGTTCTGTTCGAAACAGACACACCAACATGAGAAACAGTAAAACAGAGCTAGGCTAAGCAAGGTCCACTTGACACAACATGAACCATGCCAACTGATTCCGGTTTGCTCGACACATCCCTTCTTCCCTACAGCACCCCTCCTGCACTGCAGCCTTCAGTGTTCTGCAGACAGAGATGAAAAAACTTGGTTTAAAGATTCATGCAATCGACTATCGATGCCAGAGATTCGCGTTCAGTACTATGGAGATTCTCTCTGCTGCCAAAAGGAAAGGCATTTTCATACACTTAAAAAGTGGTTTGGGTTTTTTCCAGATAAGAGAGTAAAATCAGCTTCTAAGTTCTTCACCTATACGTCACCCACTACAGCAGGAACTCATTCACAGCACAGCAGAAAGAAAACACCACTGACCCGGCTCAATTAGGAAGTAAGGAATTCCTCCTGGCTACTCTTAAGCAAAACCACGGGTAGCATAACCCCCCCTCAAGCCAAAAAAACAAGGCTTGGGATTAGTTTCATAATAAATAGCTTATTTTCTTTTCCACACACAACATTAAAGAATCAAAGCTAAGCTCTCTAGCAGAGGAGCTATTAACCACTCACATCAGGAAACAAAAGCCCCATCTTGTCACCTTAACACAAAAGTAAACAAAAGAGGGGGTGAGAGACACACCACGAGATTCTCTACAACTGGTAGTAAAATTGCCCAGACAATCGATGCATCCTGACAGAACAGCTGTACACATCACTATGTTAATTAAAATTAAAGTCTCATCTACTTAGCACGCAAGCAATTCACTGAACCTCAGTGAAAAAGGAACGAACCATTTCCTTCAAGAGGCAAAATCACACAACTTTAACAAGTCGCCTGCTTCAGCTGAAGGCTGAGGGGGGCTTGGGGCTTTTTAGCCTGCAGAAGACTGAGGCGGGGGGGGGGGGGGGGGGGGGGGAGAGGGGGAAATCTCAGTGCTTATCAAGACTTCGAGGGTGGGTGTCAGGAGGATGGGGCCAGGCTTTTGTCAGTGGTGCCCAGTGACAGGAGAAAGAGTAACAGACACAAACGTGAACACAGGAAGTTCCATGTAAACATGAGGAGGAACTTCCTTGTTTTGAGGGTGGTAGAGCACTGGAACAGGCTGCCCAGAGAGGTGGTGGAGTCTCCATCTCTGGACTCATTCCAAACCTGTCTGGATGCTGTCTTGAGCAACCTGCTCTAGGTGACCCTCCTCTGGCAAACCAGTTGGACTAGCTGATCCCCAGGAAGTCCCTTCCAACTCCCATCGTTCTGGGATTCTGTGAAGGCCACAGCATAAAGGACAGCAGAAGAGTAATTCAGAAACAGTGCCGGCTATTTTAAGTAAAACAAAGCACTATCAAGTCTAAAACACACACAAAGGAAGTGGTAGGCTAGATTACGTCAGCCCTCGCCTCAATTCATAAATCCTAACCACAAAACAAGACAAATTCTTAACTGCCTTTCTCTGGGAGCGTGGTTAAACTGAATACACGCAGTTCATGTCTTAAAATATGCTCTTGAACAACACTCGCTGATGCATCACTTTCAAAGAGCCACGGGGAGGGCTGAGGGGGGGAAATTGTGTAATCCTAGTCAAATCTATCGTGCAGCCAGATCAAATAACAGTTCACGAACTGCCTGCCAAGCGCCCAGCCTGCCAGAGTACAATAAGCACTCAAGTGCTCTGGACTCAAAACCACCTTTCACTGGTCCCAGAGATCTTTATAAAATAGTTTAAACACTCCTAAATTACAGGGTTGGAAAAACAAATTAAAAAAAAAAAAAAAAGGCAGCTTTGAAATGTGGCTCCTCCACAGCTCTCAACTTGCTGTTAAGCATCTAAAACGTCTGTCTGGTGATAGTCACTAGGCATGAGTATTCAAAAACACGACTGGAGGAACAAAAACTGACAAAAACGCCGAGTTGGTTGCACGTCTGGAACTAATTGCCTGCAGATTAACGGCTTTACATTGGAACAGTGTTGGTCTGTAGGGTTTTAAATCCAGTTTACTTTAAACCGAGTTCCCAGAAGAAACATAGTGGTGAGGCATTTGAAACCACACTCCACTAGATTTCCATTCTGCGCCTCCCTTTTCCTTCAAGCCTAACAATAACGTTAAGCTTTAAAAAAAAAAAAAAAAATAAAGTCTTCTTGTCGACTGCCATCTCCATCCACCATCAATTAAAGCAGCCCCATATGGCTGCGAGGAGGCCATCCAGTCACACAATGCCCCATGCCGTGCGAAGCCACATGTACTCAAGAGGAGCTTAAAACCAACTGCAAAACAAAGCAGAGCTGGTTTCTTCCTCAGGAAACAAAGTGGCCAAGCAGGTCTCCTGTCACTATCTTAAAACACCATTAAACGTCGCTTAAAAAAAAAAAAAAAAGGCAAGAAAGCAAAGCAAAAAGTTCCCCCGCACGCCGTACCAATTAGTACTTCAAAGGCATTCCATTTTCTCAAGTGCAGTGAAAAAGTGCTTTCTTACAGGATAAGGAAAACGCAATCCTTATCTGCTTATCTCCGCTGCTTCAAAAACCCAGAATTAAACCCAGCACTCTGTTCAGCTTCGCTGTTCACATTCAGGACACAGAGGTGAAGCATTTGTTATGGAAAGCACACCCTGCAGACTCCCAGCATCCTGAACTTCCCAGGCCAGCGGAAACTATCACCTCACCGACCGAAGGGACTCAACTTTCTGTGACAAAAGGCAAACTAAACCCAAAACAACTGAAGCAACCAAAACCCGAGAGACTCAAGTCAGGCGTCTCCATCCAGGTGCTTGCTGTGTTACCACTGGCTAAGTCAACTTTAGGAGCAACCTTCACAACCTTCCTCCTGGAAACAACTTGCATGCGTAAGGCACCAAGTCACCCATCGCCTCTGCCAGGGGAGCTGCTCCACTGACCCTCATCTCTGCCGCCAGAAGCACAGTCCGGACCCCATCCTCTCAGAGCACTCCCCCGCGGGTCCCGGGCACAGGCAGAGGCCGGGCAAACCCCATGGTTACAGCCTGACCCCAGCACCCCGCCCGGTGTTTCTTCCTCCGGCTGCCCGGCGGCGGCCCCCGCGGAGCGGAGCAAGGGAGGACAGAGGAGAGGAAGCGGGGCCGGGGGCGACGAGACGGCGCAGTTGGTGAACAAAAGGAGGCCCCTGCGCCTCGCCGCCGAGCAGCTGGGCCGGGGTGCGGAGCAGGCGGCGGAGCGAACGGTGCCTCCCGGGGCCGCTGCCGCCGCCCCCCGCCCTAGCTCCCGGCCGCCCCCTTACCTCAGCAGCTCGGCCCCGCCACATGCTGCTGCCACCGACCCCCGCCCGGCCCCGGGAGGCAGCGGTAAGGGGAAAAAACCCGGCACGGAATCCGCCCGCCGCCCTGCCCAGCCGGTCCCATACCCCGCCATCCCCGGTACCCACCGCGCCCCACCCGGCTCTCACGCACCGGGCCGGCCCGGCGCCGCCGCTCCCCCGGTGCAGGCGGCGGGGCGCAGGCAGGCAGACGGAGACACACGCTCCTTCCCCCGGCGGCGGCCCGCCTCTGCCTCCTCCCCGCTCAGCCGAGCCGGAACCGGGAGCCCCGTGATTGATGGCAGCTCTTTAATAGCGTGGTCAGCTAGAAAATGCATCTGCAAGCAAGATATGAAGGAGGAGAAAGCATCCCCGGGAGTGCTCAGCGGCTCAGCGCCGAGCTGCAGCCGGGAATGTTAATGCTGCCGGCCCGCCTCGGCTCCACGGCCGCGGATCAAAACACACAGGGGGTGGGGAAAATGCAGATAAACGGAGGGGTGGAGGGAACCCTTCACACACGGCATTCGCGCCTAAGATGGGTAAGAAAGAGCTGCCTGGCCAGGGTCACGGTACGAGCCGCGGCTCCACAAGGCAGTGCTGGTGGCAGCGTGTTCAATTAGAAAGCCATTTTGTCGAAAATCCTTTCTACGACGTCTTCCCTTCCCCCATTAGAGGCAGAAATTCATCTGCTCAGCAAAAACATGTTCCTTCTAATTGCATTTAATTGGCAATTTGAAATAATAATGACTACTTGCCTCTTACTCTCTGTCTTCACGCAAACCCCTAACTTGCCTGCATCTCGCTGTCTTGCACTCTTCTTTAACACCACAACCATGACCTTTCAGCTGCTGGTATCGACTTAATTTTAGAGCAAAGCTTGGCTATTTCCCTTGCAGAATAGCATGCAAAACAAGCCATCTATGTAATCCATTACCCGAGGGCAACGTACACTTTTTTCCTGCCAAGCAAATCCAGTTCCTAGCCATGCAGCAGTATTTCAGCTGTATTAGAGCTATAAAACAAATAAGGGAGCACACCTTCTCAAGGCTGGTTTTACAAAGCCAACTTAAAATACAAAAATAATAACATTCAAGGTTCAGTTAATTAGAGCAACACCTTCGAGTACTGCCTGCCAACTTATTTCCTGCTGCTATTTGGAGTTGTGTCTTTTCCCTCTATTTATAATCCGCAGCTATTCCCACCACACTTTGTAGCGCAGCGACTTGGTCCTTCAGGAAACGAAGACCCAGCTTCAGAATTTTATCCTGCACTTCCTAGAAGCAGCTGCCAAACCCTACTAAGGGAGCTGAAGGAGCTGATGAATTCTCATGCCTTTGCCACACCACGAGGCTGCTGTGATCGATACCAATTGAAGCTGGTGCACAGCACTTGTCACTGTACAGCAGCTTCCCCACTGCAGCCCATCCCTAAGAGAACTGGTTCAAAAAAAGCTTTGTAACCAAGTAGCTGTGTGATAGCTCCAAACCTGCCCGAGCTGAAATTCAATCCTAAAGTCAGTACAAAGCAACCACACTGTGTTTATCCTCACTTCGAGTTTCTAACCAAATGTGGCCCCGCACCTGGCAAATGAGAGAGAGGAACTCACTGCTCCAGTGTGTATTTAAATCAGGGCTTACTTCTAATGACTTCCAAAAGAGCTTTCCAGCAGTGAGTTAAGTCAGGCCAAGCTCCATTTATTTGAGAAATATCCTGTTTGAGGATATTTGTTTAAAAACACCTTATCCCTTTAGGGCAGATGACCCATCCAGCTTGGATCACAAATCCTACAAGTCAGGCTATACTGGGAAAATGCACTCAAATTAGAAGGGAAAAAAAATAAACAGCATATCTGCAGACGGTTTTTTTGTATCCCATTAGGATGAAAGTCGTTCAAACAGTGCAGAGTACAGGATCCAGCAGTTTGAACACAGCAAGAGAACTGGTGAGTGTTCTTGGATCTCAGGCACTGTCTTGCAAAGCAACTCCAGAATTCAGCAGTGTGGTAGATGGCAGTGAAATCATCTGAAGCCCCATCTGGTTTTGTACAGCATATTGGAGATTCTTGAATGAACAGAGCAGCCACAGCATTCAATCACTGACATCAGAAACAACTGAACTTTCACTAATTGGCTTTCCTGTGAGATACAGAGATCTGCCCCCATTTCACAGACTAAAATAAAAACCACATGCACAGAGCACAGCCTCCAGCTCCATTTTGCAATAGGGACTTTTTTTTTTTTAATCTTGTCTTTGTGATATGGATTATGAGAGATGGAAAAAAAAAAAAAATCTTTTCTTGGTCATAAAACACACCCTTGCCAGTAACAGGATTATGAACTTACACCAGCATTTCCTTTAGTAACACTACCAAAAGCACACCTGTCTGAAAAAAAAAAAGAGGGGAAAGTGATTTATACATACACAAAGGCTACTCAAGGAAAAAAGCACCTGCACAAGGATGAGGCAATGAATGAGACCTAAAGTGGGCTTGAGGAGTGATTCACTGGACAAAAACTGCTAAGAGACCTCGCACATGTGTTGGGTCCAGTGTGCCTCAGTTATCTGGTGCTACACAATGAAATACAGCTCATTCCTCTGCCTGCAAAATCCAGCCCAGTTTTCCTGGCAGGCTCCATTTATCAAAACAACCCTGTCACGTTGAGTACCATTAACAGATAATGAACTGAGACAAGGGATGCAGTTACAAGCAAAGCGCTCGGCATGCTGCAGGCCTAAGCATGCAGCCGAGGGAGCTGATATTTATTATAAACATTATAATTAAATAGAACACCTAGTTGAAGAAACATTAAGGTCACGACAACAAACAACAGAAGCTGGAAATCTGAAAAGAATAAAGCTTTGACTAGCTGTCAGTGGTTCCTGGCATGGCTTAAAGGCACGTACACATACACCAGGTACACCTTCCCCTGCAGCCGGGAACAGGGAAGCAGCCGTTCACTTGCAGTGCTTTCCATGAATCCTGTAACACTTTGTGTACTGTACCTACGCACTCCAGCTCATGAAAGATTGAGCACTGAGAAGTGACAGACAGTGTATCTTCAAAGGGCTGTAAAATCTGCTGCTTTCTAGACATACTACTCATAACAAACACGAATAATTCATCACTCCGTGAAAGACTCCTACCATATTTGAGGAATATCAAATGCAGACGTGCAGATTTGAAGACTATTAAATACAGATATACTCCCTCCAAGCCCCAAGATCTATCCATCAGCGGCATTCTCCCCTTCTTCCAGCGCAATTAGCCATCCAGCACGCATAAAGATTTCACCCACTAGAAAAACTGCTCCAAAGGAACAATTTCAGGTCTACCAGCTATGTATACACTTGAAACACAAACTAACCGTAAACAGACTTAATGAGATTATGGAGATTAAATGGGTAAATTAACTTTTTAAGAGACATCCAAGACAAAGAGGTCCCAGGAACACTTAAAGGCAGCTCACTGAAGTCACGCAGTTCGCTCATCCTTCACAAAGCAGGCTCAAGAACTGTCTAGCTTGCACAAACCCAACAAAAAGGAGCCTTGAACTTACTTTTAGCACCACATAGAGATGTGTGCCAGGGCAAGTGTTTTCTAAAAGCTAATGTAACACCACTTCCCAGCTTAGGCAAGCAACAAGTGTAACACATTAAACCCCTGCTAAGCCGAACCTATTTTTAAAATGGGACTTAACACTGGAGTCAGAGCTTCACGCACATCAACCTCTCCCTTTGGATTTGACATTGGGCAGGAGGAAAGAGGAGGGCAGCAGGAGAACAAGCTAAAGGCTTCACGTTATTGTCACAGCACTGCTTTTCTTGTGCGTCACTTAATTCCAGTCAGAAGTTTCCCTTTCACTGTATTCCCAGCCAAAACAACAGCGATACCTCCGGTTAAACAAAAAGCCTGAAGCAGAGGCAGTTTAAGCTGAAAAACAGCCAGAGAATTCCTCAGGCCAACGGTCAATCGAAGATTCCTCAGCAGAGAAGAGGAAACAGGCTGGGCTGCTAACATGAAAGGTCACCTTAACTGCTCAGAACAGGAGCAGTGAGTATTTGTTACCAGTTTCTGTTTGTTTCCAATTCAACATCAAAGCATCCAGGCTCTACCTATTCTAAACACAAAACCTTTGGTCAGGTTAGAAGTGATGCTTTCTTCCTTTGCAAATAACAGACTGTTTTATTAGTACAAACACAGCAGAGAATAACCAATACCCAACTCTTGACAAGGCACTTAACTGCTGTCCAAGTTCTTGAGACCTGCTTGAAGCAGGACAAGCCTGGCCTACGCTTGTAGATGTGTGAACACCAAACCAACGCCCAAGGTGAAATGTGCACTAAGTTTTAAGCAGCTTCTTGCCACAGCACCAATTCAGCTGCAACAGCACTAATTCAGCTACAACTCGCTCCACAAAGGTGCTTTTCCATGCTACTAGCATGTCATCTCCAAGAGGAAATTCAGTGCAATGCTGTTATTGCTTCAATGGAATCCAAACGCCGTTTCATTCTGTAATCCAAGTCTGCCTAAGGAGAGAGACTGTAAGCTCTGCACACAGTTAAACACAGCCCCGTCCACTTGGCTCCACCACATTTACACATACAGCAGGCAGTGGTGCTCAAAAACCAGCACAGGAATCATAGCAGAGCTATTTTAATTTGGTGTAGAACTGCATCAACCATTTCCTCACCTCACCAATTCCCAGACAGAACCTGTGCCCTTTGCAGGCCGCAAGCCTTCAGAGGTTTGGCTTCTTTTGTTGGCCTCCGTTTTGGTTGGTTTGTTTTGGTATGGGTGTTTCATTTGGGAGTCTTGGGTTGGATGTTTGTTGTCAGTTGAGTTGAGGTGAGAGTTTTTTTTTGCCCTTCCAAACCTCTAGGTACACAGCATCTAACCTAGAGCCTGCTCAGGTAACTTAACACTATCACCCACTTCATGGGTCGAGAGCTATGCCTCCTTTTCTGCACTTACGTACGTCCAGCTGCTTACTTCAGAAGACCTCCAACCAAGCTCCAAGTCCTTAGAGCCTCTCACACATCAGTACTCAGGGAAAGGATGTCTCGACCAGGCACAGAGAATTCTGAGGATCTTCAGCTTCATTTTAACCGCTTTCAAGCCCAGGCACTGCCGTTGCTGGCAACTGCCACCAGCAACTGCCACTCTGTACGGTATCACCGTTGGACCAAACTTCACCTGACAAGAGGCACAAGCCTCAAGAGCATGAACAAACAGAAGTCCTCTAAAGACAAACAAACAAACCCCAGACCTGTGCACTGATGGCACTTGCTGCTAGTTAATACAGTTGCTGGTTACTAGGTAAAAACACATTGCCTCAGAATCCTTCTCAGCCTAACCAGAACCCTTAACACCACCAATAAAAAGTGCTGTTGGTGTTTCAAGGACATAAAGTCCTGCGTAAAGCCATGCCTTTGGAAGGCATCTGGTCAGTTATTTTTTTATCTTAGCTTCACACAGCATTTCTGGCACAGTAGGAAGGGAAAAACAAAAGTTGCTGCCTCGGGGAGCTGTGAAGACTTGGGCAATTCACATGCTGACATGTGAGAGCTCAGCATTTCACAGGAAGGCCAAGCGTAGGAAGTGCTGGCCGAGAACAACAGAAAAACTTCAAACCACCAAGAAGAAAAAAAAACCAACAAAACAACCTGCTATGGCCCAGTTCAGCGAGTTCAACTTCAGGTCTCCATACAATGAAGTAAATGTTCACATCAGGGTCAACCCACACCCTTCTCCCCCTCCTTCCCCCGGCAAGTGTTGAAGACTCAATTCTGACAGCTCTACAAATCCTTGGAACCAGACTTCAGCAAGCCACACAAAAAGGCCAAGAGAAAACTAACACAAAGGAGAGGAGGCAGCATTTGCTGCTTACAGTTAGCTTAAATTCAAGGGCAATGCTCTAAAATAGCTGCACCCCAAAAAGAACAAAACTCCACCAGGAAGACAATTCACTTTTCATGGGAACAGAGAGGAGAGGTAACAAAGAAAAGAAAAAAGATGAATAAGCTGAGGAATGCAGCAGCTTGGCACGATTTTAAAAGAGAGGCTTTTAAGTGCCTAGGTAAGTAGGAAGTGTAATAAACTCAGCTGGGATATTGTGACCGAGCTACCAGGGTACAAGTAGTGAGACAAGTAACCTGAAACCCAGCCACAGCTTTCATATCCGGAACTGAAAACAAACCAGGCAAGACAAATTTAAGCCACAAAGTTCATGTCTGCTAATCATAGAAATCCCTTTTTCCCCCTCAATATATCTCCTCTGGTTTGTTTCCTCTTCACCGTAAGGACCAAAAGCTACAACTAAAACATGTTTCCGTAGAATACCCCTGCACTGGGAGACTCCAAAGGACAGAATGATGCACTGCAAGCCAAGAATACCCACATTCTTTACAGTGAGGCTGGTGAGACACCGGAACAGGTTGCCCAGAGAGGCTGTAGGTGCTCCCTCCCTGGAAGTGTTCAAGGCCAGGCTGGATGAGGCCTTGAGCAAGCTGGGCTAGCAAGTGGTGCTCCTGCCCCTGGCAGGGGAGTTGGAACTGAATGATCTTTAAGGTCCCTTCCAACTTACACCATTCCATGAATCTCTGAATCCATTGTGCCTGACAGATTTTGTGGTACTTGTGACAAGACATCAACCTGTTCAGGGGCCTCTCAAATTTAAGGACTAAGTGACAAACCTGATTTCCTTTACCAGGTGTTAAGCAAGGGGAAAAGAAAAACCAACAGCAAACAACTACTTGTCAGGAAGAGGAGTCATTTAAAAAGAAAATAAGTGGACTTAAAAAACCTCAAGAAACCATTTGTTAGCTGAAAATAAAAAAAGCAAACAAACCAGAAGTCTCAACAGCTAAATGTGGAGAGGAGGAGGAGGGGTGAAGCTAGAGCAAAGGAGGGAAGGAAGAAGTAATCAAACAGAGCTTTTTACGCTCTATCAAAGCATCTGTAAAACAACGGAAGTTTGCCTGTGCTTCCCTCCAGTTTCAACTCAAAGGAACTTTGGGAATGGAAAACTTGATACCTCTATCAACAGCCCGTGGTATGTTTAAACTATTATAATATAAAGCATGCTCATACTCACAGGCTAAAAGGAAATGACTGCCAAATGCTTCCTTCACAGCCTCCCTTCCAAAAGCAAGACAGATTCTACACCAAGAGCTTTTCTCTCAAGGCACCAAGTGAAGCAGAAATTGAACTAACATATGTAGAATTTGCCGTGGATTTGCAGTCTTTTATTGAAATCACAGTGGAGATGGGAAATGTGATTACAGCTCACAGGTTTTTAGCACAGTAATCGCTTTCACATTCCAAGGCTTCAGATAATTCAATAGACTTGTTGTCTTCAAGTGACAATAACCACAGGATGTGACCATACCTATAATAATCTTTCCCTCCAGACAGGGAGATAAGCTCTGAAAACAGGAAGTTTCTTCTATAATCTTGAACAAATGTTAACAGTCTGAAACCACATGACTGCACTTCAGTTACATGGGGAAGGAACTCTCCACTTCCCAAAACTAAGGGAGAAGATACCACTGTATGAATTGAATTCAGACATTGCTCCTCCACAGGCCTCCAGAACTCCCCAAAACGTGGAAGACTGCAAAGGTTCTTAGTTCATTTGTTGTCTCCTCTTCCCTCCACAAATTCACAGGAGCAAGGAAACAAGACAGTTTCCACCTAATAGGAAGAACGAGTGGGTTATGTCCAAAATGGATCCTTATGCACACATAATGTGAAACATCCCAGGTCATAAGCTAAAGAGGCCAGCAAAAATTGCATTGGGCTGTGAGGGAGCTGCAAGGAGACTGTAAGAATGGCACAGAATTTAGAGCTGTCACTTGCCCTGCTGGAGCACGACATACAGTTTTGAGCCTGAGCACCTACTAGTCTGAATAGAATAGAATCAACCAGGTTGCAAGAGACCTCCAAGATCATCCAGTCCAACCTAGCACCCAGCCCTATCCAGTCAACTAGATCAGAGCACAAAGCGATACATTCCCTAGTAGAAGCTAAAGGAACTAGCCCCAAACCCCAAACAAAACCAGAACAACAACAAAAGCACAACCAGAGTAAGAACTGCAACCAAGTGCTAGGCATCTAACCTGCCTCGACCATGCTACAGCCTACTACACTTAAACTAAACCTTTGATCCTTCTGAAAAAGGTCTCCCTACCTCTTGATCAAGGCTATCACAGTGTAAGTTCAGCACTGCCTTGCTCCGAGTGCAGCATGACCTTCCCTAAATCACACAAATTACAGGAGCAGTTTGCTGGACTCAGCTTATTTTGATTTGTTTCTCAAACGGATGAGACTTCTCTGATGTAGGAGTGTGTTTCACACAGCAGGCTTCAGCCTCCTACACAGATGCTTTAAGTGAACTAAAAGGAAGCAGCCGATTCTTGAAAGCTAATATCAAGCAATTAACGGTCCAAAAGGCCTGTCAGAGAGACTCTCACAATATTTCTCCAGCTGCAGATGAAGAGGTGGCAATAGTGAAGCACGGTTTACAGTAGCTTATCAGGCACTCTCTCACATAAAGAGATCCTGCTGTACATTTAAACAGACATCAGCTCTGTGCTACGTGTCAAAACAACGCCCCTTTTCCTAACAGCATTCCACTTAGAATAACAGAGAAACACAGCGAGGGCTTGGAAATCCCATTCATGGGACTATATTCTGTCACACCTTGCCACAAAACAAACATTCATTTAAGAAAATATTGGCGTGTTGTACGGGAAATGTACACCAGAAACAAACCCTCTGGGACAAAAGGGGTCCAGGAGCTGCAGATCACGCGAGGCAAGTTTCCCATGGAACAAACAAACTGCTTTAAAGCCACCGCATAGCAACGTCAGAAACGTTCTATCACCAGGGGCTCCAGAGGAATCAGGCAGCAGTTTCGCACCGGGCGAGATGGTCAAGCTGCAGTGTGCCATCTAGTGTCAGACTCCGACAAGTAGCGCTAGAGAACAAAACACGAAATTGAAGGAAACCACAATCCCATCTGAAGCCTTCACTTTGATACTGCACATCTTACGCCTTCAGCGCTGCCAACAGCCCATCTAAAAGCATCAATTAAAACCCATAGAGCACAAAGTTAAGCAACATCACAGGAAGTTCTTTAAGGTGTTTGGTTCCCACTCCAGCTAACAACTGGATTCATCAATCAAAACATCAGCTAAAGCAGCGCAGAAACTGTGCCAAGCGCACAAGAACGCAGAGGTGCCCGGGCAGATCCTCTGACATGTGATGCACAGAACCTTGAAGCTGTTCTTTGTTTAGTCGATGAGCTGTCATCCCCTTCTCTTCTGAGCACAGCGTCTCAGCTTTGACGAGATGACTGACAGGAGCTGCTGAATTTTCATGCTGGTGTTTTTATCAGGAGAAAGTACACACACACACCTCGCCGGTTCATTAATAATCCATTAATAACACTCCTATTAAAGCTTGGCAGACAACTTCCTCATGAGATAAAAATCTGCTGCGTTGCTTTTCAGGATCTATGTGTGTCAAGGGTGGCATGTCGAGAGGTGAAAATATAATCTGGAAGTTACACCTAGTTTCAGTTTCCCTCAGAGCCATCATTTCGCAGTCAGAGAACGCAGGCCCCATTATGTGATGTTGTTCCTGTTTCTAATAACCTCCAGTCATCAAGTTTCAGAATGCAGCTTTACAACTCACATGTGCCTCCATTCACCCAGCCACACATACAGAGCTGAACCAGTGCTCTCCTCCAAAACACAGATGAGAAGGTCACCCTGCACACATTTACAGAATCATTGAGGCCGGAAGAGACCTCGGAGGTCATCAACTCAACACCAGCTAAACCATGCCACCAAGAGCCACATCCAGTGCTTTCTTAAAGGCCTCCCAGGATGGTGATTCCATCACCTCCTGGACAGTCCGTTCCAGTGCCTAATCACTTTTCCATCAGGAAGTGCTTCCTAATAACCAACCTAAACCTCCCCTGGCACAGCTTCAGGCCATGCCCTCACTAGCTGCCTGGGAGAAGAGCCTGACCCCCACCTGACTACAACTTTATTTTAGGTAGTTGTAGAGAGAATCAATCATAGAATCAACCAGGTTGGAAGAGACCACCAAGATCATCCAGTCCAACCTATCACCCAGCCCTATCCAGTCAACTAGACCATGTCACTAAGTGCCTCATCCAGTCATCTTGAACACCTCCAGGGATGGCAACTCCATCACCTCCCTGGGCAGCCCATTCCAATGGCAAATCACTCTCTGCTAAGGTCCCCTCCGAGTCTCCTCTTCTCCAAGCTGAACACCCCCAGCTCCCTCAGCCTCTCCTCCTAAGGCTTTCCCTCCAGCCTCCTCACCAGTCTCATCACTAAGTCTCTCGTTTATCCTCCCTGAAGATGCCAGCCTGTAGCACAAGTCAAAACTCTAAAATGTATTAAAGAGGGAATTGGCAGCAGTGAAGCAACAGGGAGAAGAAAAAAAAAAAAGTCAACTAAATGAAGCTGAGAAGAGGGAGAAGTGGCAAGCTCACTAACTGGAATCAAAGCCTGTATTTTCCCGCTCATTTGTAAAGCACAGTTGTTAAGAGTGGTTAAATATTAACAGTGAATGCCATTTGAAGAAAGCAACTCGAAGTACACTCCACAGCCTCCCTTCACAGGCATGTAAGCAATGATTGCTTAGTCCATTACCCAATTTATGGGGTTAGAAGATACCAATTCAACCCCAACAGTACTTACATTTGTCCAAAAGGAGTGGGCAACAAAATATGCTGCTGTCATTCCCCTTGCTACTTCATTCTCAATGCAATCTACACTTTGGGTACCAATAACCAGCTCTGCAATAGATTATTTTAAATAGCCAGACCTCACTGGACAAATGAGGTCAAGAACAAGCCTGACAAGCCTGTTTGATTCCATTCTTGGAATGAACAGAAAGTGCCTTTCATGGCTTCCCCTACAAAGAAACCCATCATTAGACCTCATTTTTGTCAGTTCATCCAAAGGCTGAAGATATATAGAGGAGATGGTGTTTCAAAGGAAAGACTCTGAAATCAAATAGCTCCCAAGATTATCACTATATCCATTCCAAATTAAAACTTCTGCTGCTTTCCCTCCATCAGCCCAGCTTAAGGCAGGCAGCACCACATTTCTCTCCTTCATTTCAGAGCTTGGGGGGGTGTGTGTTGCATTCTGTTAGTGGGTTTGGGTTTTTAAATAACCTTAAAAGATGGCACTCTTGATTAAACCATTTTCATCCTCCAGTGAGTTTGATTCCTATTAGTTCAGACTGCAGAGATGACATTGATTTTCACTGAAGTCAGGATCAAGAGAAGTAACAGCTTTTCCAATTAAACAACTGCTCACCACGTTAAGTAGAAAAATATGTCAACAGCAATAACGTGCAAGTGGCCAAAGCACTCTTCAGTGCTAACAAAAGCCAACAGACAAGCTCGTAATAACTTTCACCTTTAACTTGAAAAAGGAGGGAAACTCCTTCAACCACAGACGGTTCAGCTCCTGTTAACTCTGCTGATAAGAAGCTGCATCACTGAGAAAGGCTCGAAATTACAGAGAAGTCATCTGCCGGCTCTGAATTACCGTCATTACACCACACAAATCACCACACTGGGCCCCAGCCTACTAAAATAGACATCACAAGCAGGAATGGCCTAGTAGGCTGCTGCTCCTTCTCTTAAATGAAGCTTTTATACCAAACAAATCTATACAGCTCTTGGCAGAGCTGCACTGTAAATCAAGTATTTTCTTCCACAGCCTGCAGCTATTCCCACATTTAATAACTGACATGGAAGACAAGTTTTAATCTCCATTAGACTGAAACAATTACTATCCTCATCAGCACTCAAGTCAAAGGTAAAAGTGATGAGATTTGTATTACCTGAATGCGTGCTCAGGGGGAAGTGCTTTTACTTTTCCAGAATAAAAAGGCAAAGTATATTCAGTGCAATTGTCCAATTGTGTCCAATTTTGGGCTCCCCAGTTCAGGAGAGACAGGGACCTGCTGGAAAGAGTCCAACGGAGAGCCACGAGGATGACTGCGGGACTTGAGCATCTCCCCCGTGAAAAGAGACTGAGAAACTGGGTCTGTTCAGTCTGGAGAAGAGAAGTCTGAGGGGAGAGCTGATCAATGCATATCCTAACCCTGTCCTGAGAGGTGGGTATCAAGTGGCTGGGGCCAAGCTCTTTTCTGTGGTCAGCAACAGCAAGCCAAGGAGCAACGGTTACAAACTGGAACACAGAAGGTTTCACCTCAACATCAGAAGAAACTTAGCAGTGAGGGTGACTGAGCCCTGGAGCAGGCTTCCCAGAGAGGTTGTGGAGTCTCCTTCTCTGGAGACTTAACCCTCCTGGATACATTCCTGTGTGAACTACCCTGGGTGATCCTGTTGGCAGGGAGGCTGGACTCAACGATCTCTGAAGGTCCCTTCCAACCTCTAACGTTCTGTGAACAAAATAAGGAAGGTTCAACAGTGACACTTTGATTCTGCACACAGCAGGACGCCCATGCACACCAAGCAGTCAAGGGAAGGCTTTCTTTTAAGCTGTGCAAGAAATGCACCATTCTTGGAGCAGAGAAATCTGCACAAACACCACAGTTGCAGATACAAATATTCTCCAACCAAAACTTTAGCTACAGCCTTGGATAAGGCCTCAGTCAACTCACTGGGGGACTTCAGCCATTAGGGAACTGGTTCTCATGCTCACAGGACAAGCTATTGAAAAGCTACTGAATTAAACGACCTGGAAGCCTGTCCTCCATCTATCCAGTGACTGCCACTGCTGTGTTTTCAGATTTTCAAGTGCTTGTTCAAAGGAGTTCAACTTTTCCCTTAGAAAGCTACTCCAACAGCTAGGACCAGGAACAGCAACATCCAAATGCTCCCTGAAATGCTACTGCCACTTCCCATTCTCCACCTTGGTCACATACAGCTGCTCCATGGATATACATCCTACCACAACTGTCTGAACAAAGGTATTTCATCTGGCACCTCCTGCCCTGTGCTGCAGCCCCACACTAAACAGATATCAGCACTCTCAGGCTTTACCATTTCCAATCAGGAAATGCCTTTTCCAAGGCAGTCACTTACTAGGTTGGGAAAGGATCACAGACTGTGTGTAGAAGATAGAAAAAGGAGGAAGTGTTACAGGGATGGTTATGAACAACAGGAAAAAAACCTGTGTGGAATTTATAGTGTTGCATGTTTTGCTACCACTTCTTAGTAGCTGCTAGGAAGGAATATCAGCAATCTCAGCAGGTCGGGACATTGCTTCTTTCTCTGTGCGTATTGAAGCCAAAATGCAGTGTTTCACCCCTTGTCCACAAAAGGGAAAAGCAAGCAGCAAGCTGGAACCATTCAGCCTTTTATTCACACTCTAAAAAAATCCTGGAAAGTCACCTCAAGCACCCAAATGATTTCAGCCCACATGAAAACAACAGACAAAACTTCAGTGCTCACAGACTTTTGGAAGCCCTGCAAAGGAATCCCTCCAGAGCTAAATAATTAAGACTCATCTCCCAGAGCCAGTCTCCAGGCCAAACCAATATTCGTGTTTCCAGCTTCCAGAGAGGCCGTGTGGTTGGTGAGAAAGCCAGCAGGAATGCACAGCGACTTGGACTGCTGTTCTCCACTGAAAGCTCCTCTTTGCCTGCTGAAGGCCGGGAAGGAGAAGGCTGCATTGATCCCGAGTGCCCTCTAGAGCCAGCTCCTCACCAACGGCCTGCTGCACCGCTAGCGCTCCAGCCACTGCTCCCTGCAGCTGTCCGCACCCTGTCGCATGTAACAACGCTAAGGGCAGATCCACTGTCTGTCAGTACACACAACAGCAGCATCTTGCAGACATCAGGGGATAAAGCTATCCTTCTGCAAAGATAAACACTCCGTGGGAGAGCAGCAAACCCAATCACTTAAATCAGCAAATCAACCATCACAGAACGACTCGGGTTGGAAGGGACCTTTAAAGTTCATCTAGCCCAACCTCCTGCGCCGAGCAGGGATACTCACAACTAGAGCAGGCTGCTCAGAGCCCCAGACAACCTGACCTGGAATGTTTCCAGGGATGGGGCATCTACCACCTCTGGACAACCTGAGACAGAGTCTCACTGCCCTCGGTGTGAACGATTCCTTCCTCCCCCGAGTCTGAAACTCCCTCTTCTAGTTAAAACCCATTACCCCTTGTCCTGCTGCAACAGGCCTGGCTGAGGAGTCTGTTCCCAGCTTTCTGATAAAACCCTTTAAGTACCCAAAGACCACAAAGTCTCCCCAGAGCCTTCTCTTTTCCAGGCTGAACCACCTCAACTCTCAGAGCCCATCCTCATAGGAGAGGTCCTAAGACCTCAGATCATTTGTGGGCCCATGCTGTCTGGGGTTAAATCAAGGGTCCTTTTGGTACAAACTTCAGCAAGTTAACCATTTGAAGTGCTTTAACTCATGGAACTACACTAACAGTCAAATCCTGCCAATTCAACTATTTTTTGGACATCACTTAAGGATGGAAGGACTTGCATCTTTATCAGCCTTAAAGGGTGTCAGAAGCTACTAAATTTGATCTCAAGATGACACCATCTAACACAAGAAGAGCTTCTTATCTGAAACCTCAAGGACATGGGTAACTTCAGCTCCCCTTCCCTACATATGAATGCCTTTGAAAGGCAGCGTGCATGAACAGAGCCTGAATAAAACCCTACACGTTTTTTCCTCTGGGTATCAGGTGACTCCTGCAAACCCTTACAAGACCTAAGCAGCATTAAATCCTTGGATTTTATCAAGTAGTGCATGTGTCCATCTCAAAACTGCTCTTTCTTCAGACATCAAAGCCAAACAGGTATGGCATCATTTCTGTGGCAGGATGTACTCATAGCAACAAAGTCATAAAATTGGAGATTTTAGTTGTTATTTCTAAGTGAAAGATTTCAAGGCATAGGATTTCAGTTAATTAAAACTCCACTTAGTCATCAAACTACTATTAAAAGGCCTGCTTCAGTCTCAACTGAAGGTAAGTTGCATGTAGAAATGTATCATTAAATCCTCACTCACCAATCATAAGCTTCTTGCTTAAAGCAGGTACATGCCAAAGTGAACTCTGACATAAGGCAGGAGCATCTAATAAGTAGCTTAATTCAATTCTTAGCGATTCATTTCATCCAAATTTCAGCCCTTGGGAGGAAAAGAAAACAACACAGCACACAAAAAAAAACCCCACACAGCAATAGCAAAAACAGAAAAAACAAACTGCAGAATTCAATATATTTTTGGTTTAATCCTCCATATTAAGCAAACCCTACTAGTAATGGAAGAGAGTGACCAAGTTATACAAGTATAAGCACTTTCCAGTGAGCTCTGAAGGCAACTTCAGTTCCCAGGCAAGGAGGAAAATGTCTCCTTCACACCCAGCACCAACTTCATTCTCCAGTCTAAGGGCCACATTTTCTAGTACAGAAAAGCAAGTAAATACACAAGGTCAGGCTGTAAAGCTTTACTCACACATCTCATACTGCAAAGCTATCTTCTGTTTCAGAAAAGCTATGATTATCCTTCTAATCTTTCTTGGAGAGGATATTCACCCTTCATCTAAGGGGATTCACAAAGATCTCCAGAGGACTGTGCTTTAGGACACAGGCAGTAACTGGAGAAACTCTAAGGGCCATACTAATTCAAACAACCATTTCCTTCAAAGTCAGTCAGAGGAGAAAAGTTCAAACAAAATTGGGTTTTATCTTTAAACAAGTTCATAATAACCCAAAGAGGCAGGAAAAAATCATTTGTGTCTCCAACACACAAAGCCATGGCTAGAAAAATAAAGATTCTGAACCTAAAGAAGTCAGAAAAGGTGGGGGGGTTGCAGTAGGCACAGACAGACAGAAAGGATGGTATAAACTTTTAGCACAAACCAGTTGCAATAGATATGGGGAGGTCGCAGATGCCCCCTCCCCAGAGGCTGGATGAGGCCTTGAGCATACCAGTGTATCATAGAATCATAGAATCACAGAATGGTTTAGGTTGGAAGGGACCTCAAGGATCATCCAGCTCCAACCCCCTGCCACAGGCAGGGACACCTCCCACTAGAGCAGCTCGCCCAAGGCCTCATCCAGCCTGACCTTAAACACCTCCAGGGAGGAAGCATCCACAACCTCCCTGGGCAACCCATTCCAGTGCCTTACCACCCTCACTGTAAAGAACTTCCTCCTAACATCCAGTCTAAATCTCCCCTCCTCCAGCTTAAACCCATTCCCCCTCGTCCTAACATTACTAGACCGTGTAAATAGTCCCTCCCCAGCTTTCCTGTAGGCTCCCTTCAAATACTGGAAGGCCACTATAAGGTCTCCTCGAAGCCTTCTCCTCTCCAGGCTGAAGAGCCCCAACTCTCTCAGCCTGTCCTCATAGCAGAGGTGCTCCAGCCCTCTGATCATCTTCGTGGCTCTCCTTTGGACCCGCTCCAGCAGTTCCATGTCCTTCTTGTATTGGGGGCTCCAGAACTGCACACAGTACTCCAGGTGGGGTCTGACGAGAGCAGAGTAAAGGGGGAGAATCACCTCCCTTGCCCTGCTGGCCACACTTCTCTTGATGCAGCCCAGCACTCGGTTGGCTGTCTGGGCTGCATGTGCACACTGCCGGCTCATGTTGAGCTTCTCGTCGACCCAGACCCCCAGGTCCTTCTCCTCAGGGCTGCTCTCCAGCCATTCATCACCCAGCCTGTATCTGTGCCTGGGATTGCACCGACCCAGGTGCAGGACCTTACACTTGGCCTTGTTAAACGTCATGAGGTTGGCCTGGGCCCACCTCTCCAGCCTGTCCAGGTCCCTCTGAATGGCATCCCTGCCCTCCAGCAAGTCAGCTGTGCCACACAGCTTGGTGTCATCTGCAAACTTGCTGAGGGTGCACTCAATTCCTCTGTCCATATCACTGACAAAGATGTTAAAGAAAAGTGTAGTGGAAGGTATCCTTGCACATGGCAGAAGGGTTGGAACTGGATGAATCTTTAAGGCCCCTTCCAACCCAGACCATTCTATGAATCTATGAGTGAATGAATTTGTGGCAAGAGAAATGTTCAAATTAGCAGCTGCTCGTGCAACTGCCTAACAAATACACACCCAAAAGCTCAAACTGACAGCCACAAGGGTTACTGCACAGCTAGCAGAACCAGGATGGGCCACCTGGACTGAAAAACATCACTCACAACTCCTAAGGTCGTTAGTGTGATTTAAAGCTTGAGTTGTGTCTGCTTTGAACACCCTGACTTAAGAGTTTTGCTCACCATCCCAAAAGAGGGATGCCTCTCCCAAAAGAGGGATGTAGGCTTCCTCACAAACACACATGTGGGTGGCTGTGATACAGACAACAAAAGCAGTTTCTCTGCACTAGTTAAGGTTTCCAAGCCTTAAATACAATCATTCTGAAACCCATCTTCAGCAGTCCCTGATGGAAATAAGTACCAAACTACGTCAAACATTGCTGGGTTAAATAATGTCATCTGCTGTAATACCACAGCTTCTAAGCACTAAATTGAGTGTTGTACACAGCTAACATCTCCTAGATGCCATGCTCACAGCTCTACACTTTTAGACAAAGCTTGCAGTTCTCTCACAGTTGTCAGTGGAAGCAGCAATCTGGAGTTTGAAGCTTGTGCCTCTGTACACTGCTCTTTACCTTTGAATATCAAAATCAACAAAAATGGGAGAACAGAAGCTGAAATTAGCATCTGTTGGAAGATGGATCTGGAGCCTTTGATAGCTACAAACCTTTATTACATCTCTTACTGGAGAGTCCATGTTCAAAGAGGATCAATGGCTGGCCACTTGTTTAGCATAACCCATTCTTTTGGTGAAACCACTACTGCTTGATTCTGAAAGTGAGCAAACTGCTCTGCACATTAAAAACTATTTATATGTGTGTGTGTGCATATATTACCTGCAGTTCAACTGACAGCTACACAACCTTGGTTGCTTTCCCATCTCTTGCTAAAGAGCACTTCCTCAGACCTCATTTCCCTTTCACTTCACCAAAATAGAAAGATTAAGGTAAGCCATTTACAGCTAGGCAAACTCCAACTTATTACATGTTATTTTTAACTAGCTACACTGAATTTAAAACCATCTTCAGAAATTATGCCACGGCTTTCAGCAGCAACATTTATACCTCCCACAGCTAAAGTCTGTGCATTCTCTCCCTCCCTCCCATTAATGTGTTTATCCAACCATAATTCCATTAGCATTATGTAACACAGACAATCTTCTTAGGCTTTTTATCATTACCTCACACCAAAGCCAGCCCTCTGCTCACGCACACCTACGCTGCCTGCAAACTCTTCTCTTCCAGACTTTGCTGACATACAAGAAACTCTCTGATGCAGAACTAAACAGACATCTTCAGCAACTGAGCAGCTCCATCTGTACTACAGATTGGTAGGGGATGAAAGTGAGCTCTGGAAATCGAGTCCAGGTCCCTGCCAAAGGGCAGGCTGCACAGGAAAGCATCCAGGCAGGTTTTGGAAGTTTCCAGAGGAGACTGCACAACCTCTGGGCAGACTTCTCCAGGGCTCCAGCACCCTTCCAGGGAAGAAGCGTCTCCTCCTGTTGAGATGAAACCTCCCAAGTTCCAGCTTGTACCCACTGTTCCTTATCCTACAGACACCACTGACAACAGCTTGGCACCTTCACCTTGACACCCACCCCTCAGATATTTATAGACCATAATCAGAGCCCTTCTCAGTCTCCTCTTCTCCAAACTACACAGCCCCAGGGCTCTCAGTCCATCACAGGGAGGGACAATCAAGTCCCTTTGCTATCATTTTATCTCTCCCTTGGACTCTCTCCAGCAAGATCCCCATCTCTTCAACTGGGGAGGCCAAAACTGGACACAGTATTGCAGGTGTGGTCTTCCCAAGGCAGAGCAGAGGGGGAGGAGAACCTCTCTAGATCTTCCTAAAATCCTCACAAAACAGAATGACAACATCCCTGGCCAATGCCATCTTTTCCTCATACACCCTCTCCACATACTAACAGTTAGGATTCTTCCTGTAAGAATAAAGACTCTTACAGATACATTTAATGTTTGTCAACTGTTTGCCTCTCCTGCCTGCTGAACACAGTAAATACTATTTGCAGTTATGTCTGTAATTTGACATTAATTCCTTAATCTCCTTAAGCCAGGGCAAGCCTGTACATCATTAGGAGGTTATTTAGGAGAGCACACTGGAAGTATTACATGAAGTGTACATTTTATTAAGGAAAATAAGTTAGCAGAAGTTTGCACATTGTCATTCCTACACCTGAAAACACATCAGTCTCCTTTGGAGAGCAAGAAAAAGATACACTGGGAATGATTATTGCTACTTAATCCTCTTTTGCGTGCTGCAGTATCTGCTAACAAGATTGTGGAGCTCTCACATGGGCTCAGCAAGACTGTGACCTTTCCTGACGGTTATTCAAGCCACTGTTAACGCTGCAGAGATGGGCAGTGCAACAAGCTTCCACAGTTCTGCTGTCCCAGACAGATACCACATGGATTAGCTTCCACTGCCTGTCACCACTTGCACCATGGATCAAGCCCAGCAACTGGCATTGCCTGTGCAATGGCACAAACTACACAAAGCAGGTTTCATCAGGGACACTCTTACTTGAGCTTTGTGCCATAACTCATTTAGAAGGCAAACAGAGTCTCCAGTAGTGCTTTCCAAAGCACTAATAAGGACTTGTGCCATTCTTAGCCAGACCATTTCTGATTCTGTCACAAACAGCTCCTGAAGAATCTCCCATCAACAAAAACAGTGAGTGGCTGGTACCGACCTTAAAAGGAAAGCATCACTCACCTTCCTTTAGCTCAAAGCTAACCCACTCCCCCCCCCTCAAACATTTGTGTTTCTCTGAGAAGTGTTTTGTTTCTAAAGATGCAGAATGTCCCACTACAAGTTATCTGATATATCCCTAGAAGAGTCAAACCACCCTAGTAATGCATGACTACAGCCCACAAACCATGCTGGAATTATCACAGTTCAGTTGAAAAAAAAAAAGTCATTCCAGTGAGTTAGAATCTGGCACTGAAACACATAACCAGAAGAGATCCCTGACCTTTCCCTGAGCCACTGCCATTCTTAAAGATGCATTACTCATCCAGCTTCCACTGCAGTGCAAGTTGGTCTGATGTATGCCAAAAGGGGTTTATTTTAAGCAGGCAGTAGTATCCATTTCAAGAGCAGGTACTTCTCAGCCATTGTAGCCTTGGCCTGCTGGATAGTGTTTCCTTTACAAACAATTCCCTCAGGGAGTTGGAAAATTAGCAGAGAACAAAGCTCTGCAGGGATGTTTATACAAAATTCCTTCCCTAAAACCATCACAATTACTGTTGAGAGAGTAAATTTCTCTGGCTCACACTTCAGCCCTGAAAGTCTACCTTAAGTGATGAGCAAGCAGTAATTTTAGCTGAGAAAAAAAGCAACCCTGCTATAAAAACTACAAAAGAGCATTTCAGCTCTGTTGTCAGTTTTGGTTAAGAGCCCAGTGACTTTGGTCTTTCAATTGATTGGGACCCAACCGAGGTGGATTTGCTGTGATTTACACTTCTCAGAATGTCCTAATAAGATGAAGCCTCATCAATACCACTGACATCCCTGCTCACTGCAGGGAGGCTGGACAAGAGGACCTTTGAGGGTGCCTTCCAAGCCGATGCAATCTGTGCACCTGTGAACCGAGGGGATTTTTCCATCAGGCACAGCAAAACAAATCTCAAGGTAGCAAACGAGCTTGCACGCCTTCAGCTGTGGTTAGAACTGACAACTGTTGGTGCTCACTTAGCAAGTACATCTCTGCCTTTTCCTATTCTGGAGCCGTCTCACAGCTTATTCAGTCCTGCAAACAAAAGCAGTTGTGCTTTTGCCAACAGACTATCACGTTTTATCATCACTGATAATTGCAAAACACCAGCGCACCTCCAGAAATCAGAGCCCTGACCCGCAAGCGGCTTCCGCCAGCTGCAGGAGACATTCTCTTTGTATCAGCTGCAGACACGCAGCAGTGTTTTTGCCCAGAAAGGCAGGATAGTGTTTTCATCTGCCATGACAGCTGAGGCTGTGTAGATACCAAATGCACAGTCAGTGTAGCAAGCGTTGCTTTTAATAAACTGCCACAGCAAAAGTATGAGGGGGGAAAAAAGATTCAAGCTGAGGACATATTGATGGGTACAAAATCCTTGAGGCATTATGCAGCTCACACAAGCTCATGGATCAGTATTATTGCAGCAACCAGTAGCCGTCAAAGCCAATTACCCCAGGGACTCTGCTGTGTGAGGACCAGGTTCTATAGACGCCTTCTGTAACTGTCAAAGGCTGGAGCGGGGAGCTGGGGAAGGGGTGGGGGGGAGCTGGAAAAAATCTGTCACAGCCAATTACTGCCAATGTTTTATTTATGTCAGGATACACCTGATCAGTGAACAATAAAGCCATTTTAGAAGAGATGATTACAAAAACAGAACGCAAAATGGCAACAACTGGTAGGGGGGGGGAAAAAAACCCCAAGCCTCTCCTTTCTAGATAAACACAGCACGTAGGCTTGCCACACGGGGACGTGGGAAATAAATGCTCCACGCTGAAGCCGTGACACACACGCAGGGGTTTGAAAGCCTTTTGACTCCCAAATGCAGCCTGCATTTTTCAAAAGGCCCTGACAAAAGGCTGATTTGTCTAGAACTTGTTTTAAGGGCAGGAAGATACAAGTCAAGCTGCTACAACGGGTTTGAGGAATTGCATTTTATACGCAAGGAAACCAAGGGCGGGGGGGGGGAAACCCAACCAAGCACTGACATGATGTGGAGATACAGCCACAGAACATCTCTTCTGGGCTACAGTTTATTTCAATGGCCCAACTCAACTGATGAAAGAAAAGGTTATCTACAGGAAAAATAGAGAGATTATAACATCCTCCAAGGGTTGAGAACCTGCTTTGTATTTATCTGTCTTCAACTTACAATATACTACCTGTATTTTGAAGTGAAACAGATTAAAGTTTAAATGTGTCCTTCGGCCATGGGAATCAACATTAGACCCAAAAAAAAATACTTATCTCCCCCCCTCCCAGATACATAAACTCTGCCTGGTTTTATTCAGGGCAATTTTTAACTCACTGCTTACAACAAGATGGCACTGTACAAATCTCTTCTGAATGAACAGATCAGTTGGAGCCTTGGCAGGTGAATATGCTGTTGGGGAAATCCTTCTTTAAACAGTGCTGGCCTCCCAGGAGAAGCTCTATCAGCCACCAAGATGGAAGTTGGCACTTGGAGATAACTCTCCTCAGGTATTTTGCTGCCTTAAGTCCTCTCTCTCCTCCCTTACAGGATGCATCATGACTCCCTTTCCAAAGGCACCACAGACACACCCTTAGATAGAAAGAAGATTTAGTGACTACACCAATCTGCTTTTCTTAAGCCACCTCAAACAGCCATTGAGCTGGTGGTCCATTAAGTTTTCCTTCTTATGTGTGGTCTTTTCAAGTACCAGATCTAAGCTGAGTGATACTCCACTGCCTCTTAAAGTACATCACAACTTATGGAAAACCAGTTACACACAATCCAAGACTTTATTAATAACAACTGCAGCCAGTTCTGCTGTCCCCATCATAGAAGGGACACAGAAATGCTGGAGTCAGTCCAAAGGAGGGCCACAGAGACTACCCATGGACTGGAGCACCTCCACGACGAGGATAGGTTGAGGGAGCTGTGGTTGTTCAGCCTGAAGAAGAGAAGAAAGCTGGGAGACCTTTGAGCTGCCTTCCAATACCTGAAGGGATCCTACAAGAAGGATGCAGAGGGACTCTTCATAAAGGTGTCTAGAGATAGGGTAAGGAGGAATGGTTGGAAGCTGAGAGTAGGGTTAGACTGGACCTTAGGAAATTTTTCAGTATGAGCATGGTGAGACTCTGAAATAGGTTGCCCAGAGTGGTTGTGGATGCCTCCTGCCTGGAGGGGCTGAAGGCCAGCATGGCTGAGGCCTTGAGCAGCCAAACCTAGCTGAAAGGTGTCCCTGCCTATGGGACAGGGAAGCTGGAATAGATGTGAATAACACCAATCACCACAACCGCCACACCACACCAACCACCGTGGGGGGAAACATCCCTTTCTTACCTTGCCATGCTGAATACTGCTTCGAACAACCTAACCACCTAATCTACTCTGCAGAGCCACCACAATACTGGCTGCTGCTGCTGTTTACTTTGTGGTTCTAAAGCACAACAACTCGGCTCAGGGCCTTAAAATAACTTTGGCCCCCACATGTACATAATTCAAGGAAATCCAAGAGACTGTTTATCATACAACAGGCTCCCATCTTGACAAACACTGCAAACACTTTCAACCTGCTCATTATCAGGGTCCAAAGGCACTCACTTGCTAGAAACAGGCAGGATCTGAACTTCTCTGACTTTGACTGTTTCACAAGACTGTCAATATTACACAAGTACTATTTTCAACATCATTTAAAAGGAAGAGTTTACTGAAAAGCTGGCAAGCCTGGATGCCCTGATGAACCAAAAGGCACAGAACACAAGTCCTGATGAGTACCAAAAGCACACACACACACACCAGACTTCAAAGGCTTCCAAATATCCTACAGCTTGACTGCAGCACAAGGGTAAGGAAGCAATAGAATTTAAGGATAGCCTGGTCACATCTGCATCACCTGCTCACTTGCTTCCTCCTGCACCTGGAGAGTGGTCAGGCACTGGAACAGGCTGCTCAGGGAGGTGCTGGAGACATCATCCTCGGAGATGTTCAAGCAGCACATGGAGATGGCACAATGGCCATGGTGGTGTTAGGTTGATGGTTGGACTCAATGACCTTTTCCAACCTACTTCTACTTTGGCTATGGGAAAGCTACAGTAACACCACAACCAGGGCGAGGACACCTAACAGCTTCAAGAGACAGCTGCATGCTGCAGCACTCAGAAGCTGAATGCAGCTCAAGAATCACATCAGCCATCTCTACCTGCTGCAGAAGCCCAAAGATACAGAAACCCAAACCAGCAAGCTTACATATCCCATCTTCAAAGGTATCACCACATACAACACACAGGAGTATTTGGGTATGGCCTTCCCAGGAGCAGCTTGTAAAGACTGCAGATAATCAATGTTTCAGTCCTGAAATAAAGGCATGAAAGGAATGGCTGTTAGGTGCCAAGTTGAGTATGAGATACTTGGATTCCTCCCTCCCTTTCACATGTGGTGTATGGAACATTTCTCCAATGGTCTTTTTGTTCTCAAGGCAGACCCTGTGCAAGTCCAGCTGCAGAATCAGAAGGCATTTTCACACAAACCCAGGCCCTCTAGGCAGAGGTCTGGGCACGCTTTGGGGTGCTTCCACAAATGCTCTGTCCTGTGGCTATTGGAAAGGGATATACAGCTTTCTGCTTTAATAGAGCTAAATGAAAGAGGATCAATATTATTTTAATTTTTAAAGGTCTGTTTATGAAATGCAATCATCCTTCATTAAAAATGCAAGCTGTGCTTCACAAGAGGTTAGTGTAAATGATTCATAGTTTGATATCTCTCCAGTATAATCAGCCTCTCTCAGGAGGGCCCAGCGGATGCTCCCTCACACCACTCAAGCTGAGACTGTTAAAAAACATTCGCCCATGACAAAAAGCTAACACAGCTTTAAAAGCCTAGCCCACATGCTTCTGCACCCCAGATACCTACAGATCTCCTCTGTACGATTGCTTGTTTGGTTGGATTACCTCTGGCTAAAAAAGAAACAAACCACCCAGCCACAGTTTTCCTTTCAGCATCTTGGAAAGACCCAAACACAGCAAAACGCCAGCAGGGTAGAAGTCTACAAACACACCCCGCATTAAAGAAACACCTTTTACTTGAAGAAAACAAACACACACCACATTCCACCCTTTATGGCAGGGCAAGGAAAACAAACAAACAAAACCACTCCTCGAATTGGTCAAATTCACTTACCCAACCTGAAATTTCACTCAGATTGCTGCCTTTCATGAGACTAACATTTGCCTCCAATGTCGGATTTTAAGAGGTTCTGAAGTTTGAATTTTCAAAATCAAGCCTACAGAGCATGGAATACAAAGACCCTGCTATTTAAAACCACTAACTGCTGCTATTTTGCAGCAGTTAGCTGCATCTGGCTAATTACAACATGAGATTTTTAACTAATAAATTCTTAATTATTAAACTCCAGCGTTCAATTTCCTTCACACATAACCCAGCATCATATCAGAGCAATTACAAACACTATGGCTACGTCACTTCCAAGACACTTGTACCACAGAAACCCCTTTTTAAGAGCTCACCAGCTGCTACATCAAAGTGTAGAATATAAAGCTTAAGACTACAGCGATGTCTGGAGAAGAGTCCTTATGAGCTATCAGACGCAGCCTTTATCTGGCTAGCAGATATTTCACCTTGCTATCTGCACATGCATAACACAGCAGCTCTGTTTGTGCCCATTACAAGCCTATCTGCCAATAATTCTCATCTTGCCTCTTTTCTCTGCACACACACGCCTCTGAATTCAATATATAAGCCCACTACCATCACCCAGCCTATTTATGTGCGTGACGCTGAAAAGATATTTAATCAAGGCAATATTACACACTGTAGTGGCTGAGCTCCTCGAGTTCCCCAGAGAGAATACATTTGGGGTTAGATTTTAATACCTGACAGGGACACCCCTCCCCTAATTTTTTTTTTTCACATCAGAACTACAGCAGATCTGACAGAATATTTTACAATGGAGTTGCACAGTGTATGCATCCAATCGCCCCAGCTCCCAGAAGATTCATTACAGTTGCATTAGAAAGTCAAATCAGGCAATTCTGCAGTCTGGTGAAAGCTAGCATATGAAAGCAGGTTAATACAAAAGAATTTCATTTTAAATAGAGGACATTTAGGACTTTTAAAAGCAACATTATGATAAAAATTTCAGGGTGTTTGTTCTGGCTTCAGAGCACGCTTTTCAAGTCTGGTTTCAATGCTGGGGCTGATTTTCTAAAGGAAAGAGGGAGGGGGATGTTAGATCTCCAAGGTTTGCCATCTTAATTACCCTACTGCTTCCTCACGTTGCTAAGAATCACATTGCAGAGACCTCTCCACTCCACAGCCAGTCTGCTGCTATCAACTCTGAGCAGTACAAATACTGAAGGCCTTAGTTAGCATTTAGGGAGGCTGTGCACTGCACACTAACAAATCACCAGGGATTGCACTTTAGACAAAGGTATTATTAAGCACAAGACACAACCCATTGGAGTTTTCTGCTTACCTTACAACTCAAGTATTAAACATAATTATTACCATTTATAACCTCGCCTCCATTGCAGTGAGTAAAACGCAGATAGGGAATGTAATTACTCACTGAACTAATAATGTAAGAACTGATTGACAGAAGGAAAAAAAAGAAGTGTTCCAAGCAGCATTGACAGCATAAGCTCATCTGAATGAAGCCAACTAATTTTAGAGCCAGCTTTACACCTCTGAACACACCAGCCACACATGGAGAGCTACAGCACCAAACAACACAAGCCCACTGGACACAACAGGCAGCTGTCAAGAGCTTGGGCAGTGTTAAAGACAAACTTCATGCACCCCTGCCTGTTTGATTGAATACAAAGCTAAATGCAGTCCAAACACCTCCTGCATCGTTGATGGCTACAAAGACAAATGAAATTTGGCATTTCACAGGACCTTGGACGTTCTACTTGTGCCCTTTAATGTGGAAGTTAGTTCCCCATTTCATGTTGTTTTGGGAAATATGCATTGTGTGGGTGACTGAAAGCTCAGGAAAAGGAAGATGATCTAAGAGGAGCTCTGTTTCCTACACAACATTTAGAGCACATAAAGGAAATAATTGCATCTTGGTGGGGGGCAAGGCAGCTCTTAGGGTTTTTTCTCCTGCTTCCACACCAGCTACAAGCCATTACACACCACTGGAAGGTACTTTACATTGAAGGTACCTGCCTGGATGCGTTCCTGTGTGACCTGCCCTACACCATCCTGCTTTGGCAAAGGAGCTGGACTCAATCTCTAGAGGTCCCTTCCAACCCCTACCATTCTACGATTCTGTGAATCACCTAACAGTCTCCAGAAGAGCCCTGATTTCTGGTAAGCCAGACCCATTTCTTTTTCATTTTGCTATTACCTCATTTCAGATCTGTTCCCCCACACACACACTCATCCCATCTGGTAATTGATCTTTCCAGACAAAGCCTTCTATCCCATTGGAAGGGCAGAGACCACAAGTAGGAGCAATAGGGACACAGGGTCATGCAACTCCTGACCAGAGATGAGGCACTGAACTCACACCTTTGTCACAGTACTGCTCCAGCAAGCCACACACCCCATGTCTGCGTGAGAGAATGCCAAGCACCAGGTATAAATACACTGCCATCGAACCGAGAGCTGTTTCCCTTCAATTTCTCACATCCTGACTCAAGAGCTGTACAAAAAGTTATTAAAATTAATGCAAACTATCATAACTCTGTCTGCTTTATTACTGGTAATATTCCTTCTAAAATATTAGTCTCCTTGGCTGCACCAGCATGTCTTTTTCAAAGTTGCCTTTGAAGATCAGAAACTCTTTAGCATAAGAAGTGAAACATGCAATCATGTTAATTTGACAAGGTAAAGGATTGGGGTGTGGGGGGGAATTCACTTCAAGCTTAGTATTTCTGAAACAAGCTATTCTTTCATTTTTCAGGCAAAAAAACCCAAACCTCAACACACAAACTGTTTCTTCCCTGGTTCCCACTGCAGTCATTGAAGTGAGGATGTAACAAAAGCTTTTCCTACTCCAAGCGTTTCAAAACAAAACGAAGTACCAAACTTGGCGAGTGACCTAAGTAAACACTTCCTTTCCTCAGCAAAATTAGGAGGTTAAATTGCTGAGGCATGAATCACCCTGGCAAAGCAGCCAGCACTCCTTTTCCCTCGTTTGCATCATAAATACTGCACTGTACATACAGATACTTGCATACATACATGTGAAAGAGGCAAGAGCACTGAGCACAAGTGTTTTATCAACAAGACACCCAAGCTGGAATCTCTCCCTCCTCCATCGGAGGTGTAAGTGAGCTGCATGTCACAACACCACATTATTTTGTCAACAACAGCCACACACTTCAAGGTTTTCTATGAAAATAAAACTCCAAACCCAAGAAACTACATGAGCTGGTGGAAGTATCACAGTTTCCTAGCATTCAGGTACAGTCTGTGGTTAAACAGTTGACACATGTGAATGTTCAATCATGCCCCCTCTCTGGAGGACTTTAAGATGCCCCCTCTCTGGATGACTTTAAGGCCATGTGGTATGAGGCCTTCAGCAACCAAGTCTAGTTGAGAGGCATCCTTGCCCATGGCAGGGGGGTTGGAACTAGATGATCATAGAATCAACCAGGTTGGAAGAGATCTCCAAGATCATCATCATCTCTGAGGTCCCTTCCAAACTAAGCCATTCTATGAGTCTCTGATCTGCTTTATACCACGATAAGCAAGTACCACACTTGAAAGTCTTAGAGTCCATGCCTCGCTACTCCTGTGCAGTCTTGTGTTAAGCAAGAAAGGTGAGCAGCAGGATGAGGCAGATGGTTCTCTCCCTCTACTCTGCTCTCACCTGGGGCACTGTGCCCAGTTCTGGTGCCCCCAGAATAAGAAAGATATTGAACTGTTGGAGCAGGTCCAGAGGAGGGCACAAAGAAAATCAGACGAATGGAGAACCTCTCCTATGGGGACAGGCTATGAGAGTTGAGGCTGTTCAGCCTGGAGAATACTCTGGGGAGACCTTAGAACAGCCTTCCAGTGCCTAAAGTGGGCTACTTCAGAAAGCTGGGGAGGGAGTTTTCACAAGGGCTTGCAGCAATAGAACAAGGGCCAATAGATTGATGCTTGAGAAAGTGGAGATTTAGGCTGGATATTAGGAAGAAATTCTTGACAGTGAGGGTGGGGAGACACCGGCACAGGTTGCCCAGGGAAGCTGCGGATGCCCCCTCCTTGGAGGGGATGAGGCCTTGAGCAACCTGGGCTGGTGGGAGGTGTCCCTGGAACTAGATGATCTTTAGGGTCCCTTCCAACCCAAACCATTCTATGAATATATGAATTCATGAGTATGTTACCATTACTGTTCCTAAATATTAATGAACACAAATATTAATGCTCTAGATTGCAAAGATCCATCTGCAGTGCTGACCAGCACTACAAGAAGTGAATACTTAGAGTCACCTTGGGGGACAAGCAAAATGCCTAAATTTAAGAACAAAAAAGATGCTAGAATCATATTTATCTGAAGTTCTATTTTGCAGAGGTGTTGCCTATGAAAGCAGAAGTGCTACCTCTCTACGCCATAAGCTTCCTCCAGGACAGCCATCCTCATTTTGCAGACATGTAAAGGAGCATTCACCACGTCTGAAGGCACAAAATAAACAGCTAAACAGAAGTTGTGTGATTGCTTTGAGTGCTGACTCCCCAGCGCTTGTTCAAACACGGAGCACTCAGCTCTGACAAAGGGACCCAGGTACAGAAGTGGTGACTAACCTCCTTTTCATAATTGCTCACTCCATTTTTAAAAGCCTGTTCCTCTCCCTTACAGTTATAGAACTATTTCAAAAGCATGAACCCATTAAACATTTGCCTCAGCCTGCCCTCAACAATAGCCTCGAGAGATAAAAATTCTCATTCATTTCGACAGAGGCCCTATTGATTCTGCTGTCACAGAATATGACTATTTTCTCCTCACGCTGCTTCAGAACAGAGCATTCTGTCATGGAGCTATACATTTATTTCCTTACCCGTCTCTTCACAGTAGCTTTGCAGCAGTGGCTTCTCACACACCACCACCCTTCTCTACCCCAGCAGATAGCTTCCAGCAATCAAGATGCAGCTAAGTCTACTCAACACACACTAATACACAGGAGAACGGAGGCAAAAACGCAACAAAGGGTGGGCTTTAAGCTGCAGGCGCTCCCAGACAGGCTGGGGGGGAATACCAGAACTCCCTTCACTACCATGTTTTCCCACTATCTATCAAGAAGCTCCAAAAGCCTAGGAGCCAGCTGCAGATGAGCTGCCCATCTCAGACAAACCACCCACTGCATCACACAAACACTGCTGGTTCCTTAGGAAAACAAGGTCAAAAGTCTTATTACTGGCAATTCTGTAAATGTGAGTCTCCAGGCACAACGCTCAGCTGCCGTTGCAAAGCTGCCAGGTTTTATTGGAATTTGGGAGTATCGACTGCATTCCATCCCCTGAATGTCAATGATCTGATCCCGCGAGTTAAGTCAAGCGGAATTTCCATTTCCAGTGGTGCAGCCAGCTGAGGGATTCATGTCCTGGTTACAGAAGCTTAAGAACAGCTGTTTAGGAAAGCCAGTACTACTGATCACAACTGGGTGGAACTAAAGGTGTCCTTTCATCAGCCTCCAGTACACAACAAAGACTGCGACTGCCTACTCCCTACAAATCATTCAGGTATTATGTTGCTTCCTGGGGAGTAAACCACAACATCCTGGGGGAAAACAAAACCAAACAAATAAAACCCTAACAACTCACCACAACACAGGGAAAAAAAACCAAATCCATCACAACCAAAGCAACCAACCAACACCAATAATTGTATGATTCTTGTTAGAGGGCAAGGGAGGTTGTTTTAGGCAAGATCACAACCAGCTCTCTCCTTTTTCCTCCACAGACACCTGCCCCACACATTTTTCCTACGAGCCTCTAAAAACCAGCTCTGCTCAACAGCAAAGGCACAGATGAGATCTTGAGTCTCTACAAACAAGCTCACCATTAGTCAAACATTGAGCTCTCTCCTTTGTACCTCTCAAACATAACCAGCTGGCCCAGTTTTCGAGACACAAAGAAAAGCTAAACACTCAGACCCACCTGCTACTGCAGAAACCCAAACTGTGGGCAGGATTAAAAACTGAGCTTAGCATTCTGCATCCAGAATTGTAAGCAAAAACAGAGAATGATCACTCATTAAGAACAGGAGGGTGCAAAGTTCGGGCTTCCACATGTTCCCAAATACTTTCTCATTTCATGATGGACTCCAGTTCAGCACAGATTTCCAAGGGCTACCTTTCCTCGTTGGATTTTTGCCACAGTTTAATGCTTTGCATTCATCCCTATCAAGAAGAGATATCATTCTGTTGCATCTGGGTTTGGTTTTATTTTGCCACGTGAAACATTACATTAGACCCTCAGTTTCTACTCGTGATAGCTTACCACCCAGAAGTATTTACTCATCAGTTGACAAGCTAACCATAAAAGAAAAAAAAATCAGAAAGGGAAATCGCAGAAAGACAGATGGGGAAGACTGCAGCAAATTAAACCCAAAAGCAAGCCATGTGATAGGTACTTTTTGTACAAACTGCTTGCAGAAGAGCAAACAAACTAAGCAGAAAGATCAACAGCCACAATTCAGGAGAGATCTCCCTGCTGAGTGGGCTTTTCAGAGCTTGACACCGAGGAGCAAGAGCTATTATCAGTGCCTACAAAAACCGAGCAAGAGTTTAGAACCCTGAGTGTACAGGGAGACCTCAGGGTTTCAAACCCCCTGAAGCCCACATATGTTTAAGTCTGCACCCCACCTTTTAGGTACAGTCTAGCCACAGGGATAAACCACTACAGAAGCAAAAAAAGGTTTGATTTAATTTCCACTGCAATAAGGAATAAAGACAGCAGAATTCAGCAGACTAAGTACTTTACAGAGCTTACATTTGGCCCTAAAAATATTTTCAGTGATCCCTCAACTCCACTTTAGTTATAACGCTGTGCAGTGCCAGCTTTAGCTCACAAAAAGAGAGATTGTTAAGTATTGTGAAATTTCAGCCTCTTTGATATGTAAGGAAAGAGCATTTGGTGAATCCATTTCATAAATACTAGTTAGCTTATAGCTGGGAGATATCTGGGCATGGGCGAAGCTAATTCCAAGAGCTCTACGAAGCTGCTTAATCTCAGAAGCCAAAGTTGACAAAGTAAGAACTCTTTGTGACCTTGCTACTACAGTGAGATGGACTACCTGTACATCCTGCCATCAGAGCCAAGTGATCTTCTGCAATAGGCAGCTCATTGTCCTACCTAATTCAAGTGTTTCCAGTCCTGGCAGAATATTCTGACAGCCTTATAAATCTCCTCTTAACCTCCCCACTTCTCTAATCCTCAGAAGTATGAGAACTTTTTTCCAGTACCCCGAGCAGTTTCAGTGGTATATAACTCACACTTGAGAGCTAACATATGGCTCAAACACGCATCAGATTGTGGCATGGTTTTCATACCAGCCCTCATAATCCCTGGGTTCCTAACATCTGTCTTTAATTTGCAATGTAATTACATATTTATTTTTCATTTTACTACTTCAATTTCATATGCTGTTTACTTGATCTTGAGGATGGTTCCACTGCAGCCAAGGGGCATCGTGCTCCTTCTCACTGCTGTGAACACGTTTCATTTGAGCTTCCAGAGTCCCGCAGTTTGCTTGTTCACAGATTCATTTCTATATAGAAGGAAATGGCTCACCCAGTTTCCCCCTCCTCTCGACCAGTTCTCCTATTAAAGATTTAAAAACAACAGCAAAAGCTTTAAGAGTCTACTGCAAGGTGAGGGGAGAGAAAGAGGTATCAATATTTAATCTACTGCTAAAACCGTAGCGTTAAAGCTGCATCAGGGTGGCATAACATTGCAGCTGGTTCCTGTTTCATGTTCTTCCATTAAGAAACCAGATTTTCCTTTTGCATTATGTATTAAATAGTACAGATTTTAGAACCTCAGAAAATAATCTCTAAACCTTGCTAAGCCTTTATAATTGAAAAGAAAAAAAAAAAAAAGGCATTTAGCATCTTACCAGCTAGACATGCATGAAATAGTGAATTCAAAGACACAGCTGATGTTAATTTCTTGATAGTCCCTTCTGATACAGAGCTCTTCTCAAACAGGCTACACCTGGAAAGCAGAGTGATCAATCTAAGTAACACACCCTCCTGAAAGCATTCTGGAATTCCTCAGGTCTGAGCATAGAAAGTTCACATCTCTCCACACAAATTCCCTTACTGGGAAATTTGCCACTGCATGGTGACTAGCTGGCATGTGTGTATACAAATATGCTGCCTAGCTGTAAGAACATTACAAAACAAGGAGTTGTATCAGAGAATCATTAAGGTTGGAAAAGACCTCCAATATCGAGTGTGATCATTATCCCAGCATTTGTCAGATCTCCACTAAACAACGTCCCTCAGCACCACATCCACACACGTTTTTGGAATGCTTACAGGGACAGCGATTCCACCACTGCCCTAGGCAGCCTCTTCCACTCTTTCAGTATAGAAGTAGTTCCTCATGTCCAAGCTAAACCTCCCTGGTGCAACTTAAAGTAATTTCCTCTTATGCTGTCACTTGTTATTTGAGAGAAGGGACCAATCCCCACCTGGTTCCTACTCCTTTGTGGTAGTTGACGGCAAGATCTCCTCTGAGCCTCTTCTTTCTCCAGGCTGAACAACCCCAGTTCCCTCAGCTGTTTCCCTCCAGCCCCGTTCTCCCGACCCTTCACCAGCTCTGTTGTCCTCCTTTGGACCTGCTCCAGCACCTCAATGTCCTTCTTAGACTGAAGGGCCCAAATCTGAACCTTGTATGCAAGATGTAGCCTCACCACTGAGGCAAGTTAATACGGGCTGACCCCTGCCCTAGTCCTGCAGGCCACACTATTGCTGATACAGCCAACAGCATCCTGGCTTTTCTTGGCCAGCTGGACGCAGGCTGGCTCATGTTCAGTCAGCTGTCGACTGTTTCAAAACAGTGATGCATTCATCAGAAGCTCTGCAGTGAAAAATCTGGGTTTGCAGGTTGCTCCAGACAGGAATTGCGATTTCACAGCTGAGAGCAGACCACTAAGAATGGTCACTGCTTTATCAGCTTTCAAATTCAGCTCACACCTCTCACTCAATGCTTGACCTCTAAATACAGCCACCTAACACAAAAAGTCTTTCTGTAAATTCAGTAAGCCAGGCACATGTTTACACTGACAACATAATGCAACCATCATTAGGGGGCAGAAGGAAAGCTGGATGAAGATAAATTGGACATATTGCTAACAGAATACACTTTTGGCAACCGGAGAGCAATTAAGATTAGAATTCTTAATCATCTTGAACATCTCCAAATTTGAGATCAGTGTGTTAGCATGTGGGAGAGTTGGTGGTAATGTGGAGTTTCGCAGTCATCATCAGTTTGGAACAGCAGGCTTAGCATTAACACCACACAGTGCCGGCCAAGTCTGGATGATGCACTGCCTGAAATCCACTCACGTACAGACAGAGCTCCTCTTCCCCCAAGCCCACACAAATTCAAAGAAGTACAAGGGAAGTTCCTGTCAAAAATGGGAGGGGGAAAACACTCTTCACATGACATACAGAGAGAACAGTGCACTGCTAACTGGTTTTACTACATCCATTAACACAGTCACAGAATGGTAGGGGATGGAGGGGACCTCCACAGATAACATCCGACCCCCCTGGTTAAAGCAGGATCACCTAGGGCAGGTTACCCTGCAACATGCCCAGGTGGGTCTTCAAAGTCTCCAAACGAGACTCCACAACCTCTCTGGGCAGCCTGTTCCAGTACTCTGTCCCCCTCTCTTTTTCCTCCTGTTGAGGAGGAACTTCTAGGGTTCCAGTTTGTGTGTTGCTTGCTCCTGGTCCAAGCCAACATGTTACTCCACACAGAAACTCATCCCACAGATAGCTTTCAAAACACCAGGTCATGTTTCCACAGTCATGTCAAAGTCTGCCATATCCACTCCCATGTTTGTTTTTCTCTGTTGTAGGTAAATACAGGCAACCATAGCTCAAAGTTCTACAACCTGCCTGGTATCCATTATTAAAAGCTAAACAGATGTTTACTCAAACTGTACCATCATTGTTTGTCAAGCATCTAGGAACTGTTTATATCAGCACAGAATGGATGCCATTTACTGATAGTGCTGGAGGCTGAGTCAGAAAGCAGCACAATGAGAGGCATTCAAGCAGAGCAAAACTGGCTAATGGAGTTTGATAACAGCAGAGACACTGTACTCTTCATTAGTGCTGCAGCTATTGCACAGATAATTCCACACAGATCCAGATGCTATCATACCAGGCACTGCACTGCAACACAGGAGTTACAGAAGTGCAAGACCCTTTCAGTGCCTCTCCTATGGAGAGCAGGTCACGGAAGGTTCTCATCTCCCTCTGTTCTGCCCTGGTGAGGTCTCCTCTGGAGTAGCGGGTCTAGTTCTCGGCTACTCAGTTGGAGAGGGAGAGGGAACTGTTTAAGTGTGTACAGCAAAGGGCTATGAAGATGATAAAGAGAACAGAACATCTCCTACCAAAAAAGGCTGAGGGACTTGGGACTTTTTAGCCTGGAAAACAGAATACTGAGGGGGAAATCTCAATGCTTAGAAATGCCTAAAGGGTGAGTGTCAGGAAGATGGGGCCAAGCTTTCTCCAGTGGTGCCCAGCAACAGAATAAGAGATTACAGACACAAACTTGAACATAAAGGAACCTCTTTACTTTGGGGTAGAGAGCTGGACCAGGATGCCCAGAGAAGTGGAGCCTCCACCTCTGGAGTCATTCTAAACCTGCCTGGATGCTGTCCTGTGAAACCTGCTCTGGTTGAGTTGGGCTAGATGATCTCTAGAGATCCCTTTCAACCCCTCTCACTCTGTGATTTCCACATCCACTCTACTGGAGGCTCTCTTCTCCAAAATCTCTTCTTCAGTTCTTTGTGCTCATTCATTCCCTCTGCTTTGAGTGGTTTTCCTTTCTTCAATAGAACACTTTTCTGGTCACACCATTAAGGGTATCACCAGAAAAGGACACCAGAGAAACCCTGAAAACAAAAACCAACAAACCAACCACCAATTCTTCCAGCCAGGATTTCTAGACAACTGAACATCACATTAAAAAGATACTAAAAGACAATCATCCCAAAACACATCTTGGCTTTGTCAGCTAGTGTAGATCCTCAAATTCAAGATGCTTGCATTTTACTTGTCTGCCATTACTGGCAAATTAAAGCTAGGCACAAACGCTGCGTAGGCAACAAATAATTCCACTAACATGCCAACAATCACTTTAATCTCTTCCACTTAACAACTCATGAACCTTTTATGAACATAATCTTCTAGAAGGTAACTGGTAATACAAGATAATCCCAGAACAAGTTTAATTAAAAACACAAACTACATATAGCTGCACACTTCCTTAATGCTGAAAAAGCACGAGTGGCTATTATTAATAGCTCTGTTAATTTGGCAAACTGAAGTGCACAGAAACAAGCTACAGCAGCATTCAGCAGACCATTTCACACTGAAAAAAAAGAAAGAGTTTTCACCAATTATAACTTGCTTTAGCATAAGCATTAAAGCCCTCCTATTTTAAACAGCTGAACGAAGCATGCTTGTGGAGTTATGCATCCTGCTCTTTCAGAAGCGAACCCAGCGCAAGATTATTCATTGTTACAGGCTACAATGGAATTAATCTAAAATTAAAAAGCCATTTTCCCGCAGGAAACGGAATTTGAGTCGCTTGGCTGTCAGATGGAAGTCAACACAGATTTCATTTGAGTTCTGAATGCCAAGAACCTTATTTGACTGGACGTAAAATACATTTGCTATTTTTAAACCTACCTCGTGTAATCGTTTAACCAGAGCCCTGTAATTCAAACTGGGGAGCTCTTTTCACATTAAAAACCTGATCAGAAGACAGGTCTTTACAGTTCTGCTTAAGTGTTGGCTTGTTTCCATAAATACATTTTACGCTCCCAAGCTCCCCTAGTAATCATCTCAATGGCTCTTTCCCTTTCTTCTAAACCCACTTAGAAATATTTCAGCCTGCCTGAAGGCCTCCAGAAAGCTTTTTCTGCTTACTATTGCCACAGCCTCATGCCTGTGGCAAGCAATAACCAGTCCGGTCAGGTCAACACTGATTACACAGTGGACACTCAAGAGGTGATGAGTGTATCCATCTCTTTGCTCCTCTGACCAAGAATAATGAAGCCCAAAGTCTTACTGCATCATTTTATGTGGTGCTACCGATCAGATCTGTCACCAAAATAGAAACAGCATCTTACTGCTTCCCAAACCTGAATCAATTTCTTACCTCAAAGGCTTCATGAAAAGACAGCTTGTGCTCCTGCTCCCTCAACTGCTTTTCCCAGTGCCTTGAAGTCCCTTTTGATAGCTTTTAGCCTTCTGTCATCAACCTCATCATTTCCTGCCTGTATAACTAGTAAGGGATAGTAATCAGAGGGCTTCACTACAGTAGGCAGCCTCCGGGTAACATCCCTGACCTGGGCCCCAGAGAGGCAGCAGACCTCCCTGTGGCAGGGGTCTGGCCAGCATATGGGGCCCTCTGTTCCCTTCAGAAGGGAATCACCAATAACAATTACCCTCCTCTTCTTCTTTTGGGTACCTGTTCAGATGCGAGGGGGCAACTGATTTGTTTCGGTTGCCCTCCCAGACGATGACGCTTCTGCCTCCTCCAAACCCACCTCACCCTCAGCCTCTAGTGCCCTATATCTGTTGTGTAAGGGCAGCTGAGGATGTGAGGATGGCTGGAAGGGTTTTCCCTTGCCCCTTCTGGCAGGCATCTGCAATCCATTCTCCCTTGTTGCTTGGTTCATCTCCCTCTGCTATGGGGGACTGCAAAGCACAGTGTTGTAGGTCCAACTCTCTTTTACATTACCTTTCAGCCTTAAGCCTTTCCACTTTGCCCTTGAGTTCAGCCACATTCATCTGCATAGTTCTGAGCTTTATAGTTATACAAGAAATCACAAAAGAAATTCTCTTTAACATACACAATTAAATCTCTCTCTAATGGACGAACCTTACACACAGAGAATGAAGTGGTGTGTAGGCGAGCTGTGACATTCTTCTCGTGGAAAAGCACATCTCCCAAGCCACTACATTTATCATATAATGTCTCTTTTTGGATTACACTCTCCCATGATGAAAGGCACAGCTACAGGCTCTCTTCACACTGAGAAAATAGCAACAAATCCCACACTGGAGAAAAAAAAACTAACTGTGTGCAAGCAAAATTAAACCTTGTAATCTAACACAGATTTCTTTCAACATGTTTCAGCTACGACACTTCACTGAGAGCTCAATCCACAGAAAGTATTTTTGCCTCCTACAAGAGTGCATCAAATTTTAGACAGCTGAATGAGTTACCACTACAGAGAAATGTGGGTTTCCTCAAGCTCAGGATCATCAAAAAAACCCCAGGACTACACAAAGACTTTGTCTTTTCAGGAATGTGCTCAACTAATCATAATGGAAGAATGTAATTCTGATGGATATCCAGCTCCCAAAGGGATCAGGGAAGGGTGCTGCTGCTCGGAGAAACTCCTTTCATATGTTGAAAGCAGCTCCTTTAGATGTTGCACTGTACCAGCACATATCAGCTCCCTCCTCTTCCAGGATTTGATGCATTTCATTACCCAGGGCTACCCCCAAATGTCAGCTGTTCTGCACACACTTTATCTTCAAGCAGCTTCTCACTAATGTGCACACAATTCAAGCTGCTGCACTGCTCAGTCCCCACAGCGAGAGAGGTTTGTTTTGAAACCAGTGGTTGAAAAAAAAAATCTGCTGTGCTATAGAGACAACACTTAGAGCCCACCCTGACAGCCAATTTATCTCCAGTCCAAATTCATAGCTAATCAAGTCACTAGAGCAAGCATATCAGCCACGTACCATGCTCTGCAAGTTCCTTCTGACAAACACTTAACATCTGCAGCCTTTTGAAACAGAAGACATTTTTCCACAGCTAGAGAAGTCAGACTGTGCTATGGATGACTGGCCCCTGAAGTCCTATTTCTGCAAGTAGGAACCAATGACCTGAGAACTGTTAACATCAAGGAACTAAGCAGGCAACAGTCTCAAAGGGATGTTTAAGTGATGCTGCCCAAATAGGTTCTTCCCACACAAAAATCCACTACTTTCTAAATTTAAAATGCTTCTTATCACTAGGGCATTTGCCTTAACTTAATCACTGAAGACATGGCTCTGCTGCTAGAGCGAAACAATGGTTTTAAGCTATCTTTTAAATTAGTATTGTTACAGTGTGGAAGATGAACATTGTGGATATTGTCTTCATTTTGCTCAAAACAAAACAAATTAGCAGGGAAAAAAAGAAATCACACTCAGTACCTCATGCATACTCATACACATGCCTAAATACATCCAGAAAGATGAGAAGGAAATCCCCTCTCCAGATATGCTCCCCAATAACTCATTCTGTGACGTGAAGTTGTGTTTTGAAGTTTAAAGGATGTTTTGGTTTTACTCATGACACCAACTCGCTGCAGCCACTGCCCCTTCTCTTAATCACAGACTAGACAGAGAGGCAAGACGAGCTCAAAAACACACCCAGCCACACAGAGAACAGACCTGGTTGGACTTCAAACAAACTTAAGATCACAGAAGGATCAGTCAGTTTTCTGCACTGCAAGTATTAATCTCTTCTGCTTGATTTTCTTGACTGGAGCCCTTCCTTCTTCTCACCTAAGGGCAAGGGGGGGAGAAAGCAAGCTACAGAGGACATGAATGTTGTTCTTCACACACCCACTGAGCCACAGACTGATTTTCTAGTACCATATTTAAATGAAGTTCAAATTATGTTCCTCCTGAACTAGGCTCTAAAGCACATGTGTTTATTCAAAGCAAACATGCACACAGGAAATAACCTTCTGGCCTTCCTTAGCTCCCTAACGGGTGACACCACCTCCTTCCAGCCTGGAAGGCTCATTCAACAATTTACATCTTCACCTTTGTACACCTGAAAGCAAAACTCCCATTTGATTCACTTCAAGGAGGTAAAGAGAACATTACTCAGAATGTATTTCCCCTATTGATTCAGAAGTGTTCCCTGAATGGGCAAGTAGTCGATTAGTAACAGGAGGGAGACTAAGTCTGGGAGCTCTCCCCTAGTAGTACCGAGAGACATCCTGCTGCTCCAAAGCACAGAGGCATACACCTTCTGCTGCAAACACAAATAAGGAAACCAGGGAGTAAGAAGTTAAAGTAATTCCTACAAAGCTTCTTTTAAAGGCAAACTTGACTCAGGGCAAGAATTGTAGTGTAAACCGGTTCTGAGAACCACAGAAAACAGCAAGTTAGGAATTTTTTTAATGCTTTGAGAAGAAAACGTAACTCAAATTTGGCAGCCAACACAAAAGGCATTTACAAAGCAGTGAGGAAAACTGCCATTCGGTACTGAAGAACCAGGTATTTTCTACAGCTAGCAAAACCTTGATATGGACAAGTAATACTCCACAGATACCGCTGATAAATCAAGACACAAAACAACAAACCCAAAGACACAACAGAAAGTTGCCATCAGAGTTAGACTTTGAAGTAAAAGAGCAACCACATCTAAAATTAAAAGATACAGTGAGAAAGCCCTGACCTATAGCCACACGGAACAGAGCTCACTGCTGTCTCCATATCAACACACCACTTCATCTGCATCAATCTTCAGGCATCACTACAGGAAAACACACACCAGCAAAACAACATCCAGACTCAAAGTGCACCAGACCCCATTGTTATGTCTCAACAGTAAAAAAAAAAACAACAGAGGAACATTGTGAAATACCAGAAGAACTTCATTCTTCACTGGGAGAAGAGGTGCAAGCAACAACAGACTGAAGAGAGCTGCTCAAATGATTACTTCTGAAATGGAGTCATTTCTCAACCAGTAGAAAAGAGGTTCCCGAGAGTTCAGCTACTGTTCCTGTAACCAACTGCAGAGCGCAAACTGCCATTACAAGAATCTGGTGGGGTTTTTTTAATCCCCATACATTTCATCATTATTGGTTAACACCTATAAAACTTCCTCATGACAAAGAATCATCACACCTATTTCACAAGCTGAACAGCACAGCTGCTGTGAGTTCTTCAGCCTGAGGTCAAGCGACAAGTCGTGTGTTGAAGCGCCTGGAGAACAACTCACGTAGAGCAATGCTGACGACATCTGAAGTCCTGTTACCAATGAACAACATGCAGTCTCCCCAGCTTCTCTTGCTGTCTACTTGTGGTATGATCCTTTATCATCTTCAGGAATTAAATATATGACCTAATTAAAATATCTCTGGCATTTAAGAGGGGAAACATGTTTCATTTCCAACAGAACGCCATAAACAAGAGGCCTCTTCATTAATAACCCCTCCCAGCCTTTGTTTCTACTCAGAAATATTTAACATGTGCATTAGGACCTCAGGAAAGTCCCAGGAAGGAAAAGCGTGACTGTAACTTACCAGGACTTAGAAGACTGTACTATACATACACAACAGTAATTACTTTCCACATGTTACTCAACTTGTACTTTGGGACAAAAGCTATGGAAGTAGTTACTTGCTGAGTAATTAGAGCAGGGAAAAGAACAGGGCTTTCATTAACTGAGGCAAGGCTGCACGGAGAGAAGTGACATACAAGGGGAACACGAGTGGAGCCAGGGTCATTTTTCATACGTTACAGCCATGGAAAGAGAAGCATGCAGTCAGACAATAGATGAAATCCAACAATAAAAGACTGAGTCTATTCAGCATGAAGAGAGGCAGGAAATAAGAATCAAATGACTTTTTCCAAGGAGAAGACTGAGCAGATAGGCTGTTTACAGAAGGCTGTGGAACAAGCCAGCCCTGGAAGGTAAGCTGTCATGGGGACTGAGACACAGGGGGAAAAGAAACAACCTCAAACACAGTAACAGCAGGTAGAATCCCAACACTTACAGTAGGGAAATTGGCATCGTTACCACAAAAACATAGAGGTACAGAGTAAATATTTTACATGCCACATTTCTACTGAGCTGCTGAAGGACACCTGAGATACAAAAGGAGTTGCCAGTGATAATTCCAGCACCTCCCTACCAATTAACTACCTTAAGGCTACCTGCATCACTCTTCTTTTCACTTACTGCACTCCTACAGTATCTCAAAACTTGGATAACCAAACAGCAACCGGCACTGTTTCAGCAGGTCAGAAGAGAACCTGCATTCTGCCTCAGTTTTCTTTCAAGAGCATATGGTAACAGTCAACTTGGCCCTTGTCTAATCCAAATATTATTCAGACTTTCACCCAGAAGCACACGTTACAGCCTTCCCCCAATACCAAGAGACTTGCCTAGAAACAGAAAAGCCCTAAAGCCCTACTGCTGTTGTTCAGACACTAAGCTGTTTTATTTGCACCTCTGCCTCAGGAGAACTACTTGATTACCATACTCCATCCATGTTTCTTTCTCCAGAAACGTTTACCTTTCCCAGGTTATCCATGTTTGCCCCTTTTCACTGCATTCCTTTGATTTAAAGCCTAACCTCTGAAACAATACTCTGCTCTAGTTTTGGCCAGCAACACAACAGCAGCCTTACACAGCTTTTCTACTGACACCATCTGAAAGCCTTCCATAGCTTCTGCCCCGAGTTCAGCTGAATTAAGCAGCAGGGAATATAAAATTTACCATGGAAACTGAGTCACAGAAAAACACTGTGAACAAGAAAGAGGGAGGAGGCATCCCAGATGAACCACAGATGCAAGGGGCAAATCACAGCAAGGCCTCGAAACAGAAAACAAAATGGATTTTACTCTGCTAAAAACGTTCATTTTAATTTGCTCCCAGTAAAAGCAAATAAATGTGTGCCTGTGGTAATAATCAACACCAGAGACGAATTGCACAGCCCAAACCAGTCTGAAGGTAAACCAGTTTATCTCCTGGTGACTCTTAGTAGCTGGGCATTTGTCTCAAGGAAATATTTACATGTACAGGTACCTTTAAGTCCATTCTATCACTGGGGAAAGTTTCTCATCTTAAGGGTTCACGTTAGAAGGCAAGAGGCATAACTCAGAGGTTTAAGGAGCAGTCAGAGGCAGGTCTATTAAGTTTCATGAAAATGAATGACCTTGGAGACATAAATTAGATTTCCTGCATCGCACTCCCAGTTTGTAAAAATGAGGATTAAGTGTTAAGTCTCCTGCACTGACCTCATTAGGAGATCTCTAATGGAGACATTTCATTGCGTTTTACACAAGATGAACCACCCTGGCACACAGGTAGTGGAAGGACACACAACTGTTACTGACTTGTGTGGGGTTTGCTCACCTAAAGAGCTGGTGGTCTTTCCTGGCTTGAAATTCACTAGAAACAAGGAGCAAGGCAAAGCTTTCTTCGCAGAATCTTGTCACACACTGGACATTAACCAGGTATATTGGTGAAGCTGCTTAAAAATTCAGTTCTAATTCCACACTTGGAAGCTTCTCTGATGCTTCTGAGTTCACACTTCAGTTCTAGATCATGCTGAGGTATGAGCACCATGAAGTTGATGCACCTAGACAAGAGATGCACTGAAGCTATTGCAGAAAGAGGGGAAAACAAGTTGAGGAAGAATGGGAGAAGAACACAGGCAGAATTCCAAGAGATAGGCTAAGCTGCTTTTGTAGGCAAGAGCAACTTTCAAAGAACAGATGAGCACCACCATTAACACAAAACTCTAACTCCACAAAATCAGATGAACTAAAAATCCACACATTCAGCAGAAGACAGGAACGTTGAGAGTAACGCAGCTCCCTTCAACTCAAAGTTTTCCAAGCTCAGAGCCACTGCTCAATTACAGCTACAGGAGAAAGCTTTCGTTGCATATGGCCTCCCTATCACCACAAGGCACTTGCTCTGAAAAAACCCTCCCACATGCCCAATGCTCTTTCTTGATTCAAAGCAAATCTGAAGGTCCTGCTTGCCTGGGCACCATTATTTTTTTTTTACTGGGTATAATTTCTCGGAGAAAGCCAACCCTTAAAGCTCTGGAATTCTGTGATGTAGCATCACTTCTTTCATATTCATGGCACTATTCATGTTAACATGCATGAATGAAGACTCCTAAATCAAGGGAAAGATAAAGAGGCATTTTAGCATCAACATCATGTATTCCAGTCCCTCGTGGCTGTTGGTACCAGCAGACTTATGTCATCTACGCACTTGTTTAAGAAGATTCATAATCCTTAAGCACTTCCGTTTAATAACTTTGATACCTAGCACAAAGCTTCTGATCCCCAACATCCTATAAGAGTTAATTACTAACTGCACTTGCTATTTTTCTTGAAGCCAAGGAACAAACTGGTTGCCAAAACAGTGGACTTAGAAGCCATCATGTTCTGGTCTAATTCTGTGTCCCAGCACACCAATGCACCCAAGACAAGCTCATCCTGCTTTACACAGCCATGCCACTACATCATTATCGCAAGTCCTCGGGTTTAAAGCAAAGTACAGTCTTGGGAGCTCCTCCTAGTCCACAGAGAGTTCAGGAGCAGTACAGAAAAGACCTCTCTGGCATCACAGCTCCGCTTCAACGCCTTTAGCTGCCACTTGAACACTCTAAGTCCACTGTTCAGTACACATTTTAGCCCTCTCAGTCCATACATGCTTTCAGCCGTCTCTCACTCACAGGAAACTTAAAACCTCCCTTCACTACAGCTTCCACTGCCAAGATCACAAATAGCTTCTGCTAACATTTTTAAGATATTAGCTAAAACAAAACAATCTGTTGAGTTTATGCAAATCATGGCTGCTTCTGGAATGAGTGGTACTACGAAGACTGCTGACTCAAGGTAAGAATGCACAGATGAGGTCCCATGAGTCACAGTCTCACTGTGTTAAGTGCCCAGAGCCATTTCCTAAAGGACAGAAGCAAACAGGGCTGCCTGAAGTCACCTGTCCTTCAGGAGAAGAAAATCAGCATCTCTCTCATATCTGTTGTTGGGATACAATCACTGTGTATCTGGCACTCACTAAGTTACACAGCTGCTTACCTTACACCAACCCATTAATGTGAGTCATCTCACCTTAAGCACAGCTATATAGGTATATAGGTTATGCACTTCATCAAGTGCATGATCAATAACCTCTCCAGGTAGGTTCCCCAATCCAGACCTCTACACACATTCAGACTAGGGGATTCCTTGTACAGAAATCTGCAGGATCAAGAGTTTACTATACAATACTTGCCTGAAAATTTAATATGTACCATTTGCAAGATATCTGAGACCAAATAAGAGCTATGTTGTTTTTTTTTTTTAGTCCCCTGAAATGAATGTAGCTTATTCTAGATGAGGATTCATTTGTTGGAAAACTGGCTCTCAGTGCATGCTTATACCATGTCAGACCAGACTAAAGCTTGGGTTTCTGACATTTTCACAGAGATTGCTCACTAACAAGTTCTGCTCCTTAATGGCTTTATTCATTTTTAGCATAATGTATAGCACGAATGTTCCCCTTGGGTATTTTAACCAAGTTTTAAGAGATGCCTGCTCCCAGAGCAGCTGATCACAGTTCCAAGAAAAAGGAAGGAAGATCTGGAAGAAGATGGGCCAAGTACCCCAGACCTTGCCTGTTTCCACTCCAGCACAGCTGGCCCTATTAAAAAGATGAGCATAAAGGAGAAACTGCTCATCAGGCACAGAGAAATATTTATTATCTCTAGAAGACAGAATTTCCTTTCTCCTTCTTGAACCTGGTTTCTCAGAGAAAAAAACCCTTCCCTAAATCACCTCACTTCTCTCTCTCCTCCCCTCCCCAACTCCTTTATCCTCTCATTTCATGCCAGTAACTTCTGGTGCGTAATGAATTTCATCCAGCCTGCCACGACAGTCAGCTCAGCACTAACCAACATTCCTGAAAGTTTTGTGCAAACCAGCAGATGGGTAGGAAAAAAAGCCCTCTAATTAATTACATCCCCACTAAGGCATGGCCAGACAGAAACCAGCATTTAAGTTTAGCTTGGCAGGCAGCTAGTCCAGAGGCACATCCATGCTACTTGCCCATTCGATTGTTACGAAGGGCAGGGAAAAAGGAGGAATTAACTGTCAAGAGGAGCAGAGCAGGCAAACTTCAGGACTTAGAAGCTCTTTGTCTCCTCCAAGGAGCTACCAGAACTAAGTTCCATTAGTACTGCTGGCCATGAAAACAAATTGACAGTACAACCTCCACTGCATGCACTGGGAGGTACTAGGTAACATCAGCATAATCAAACAGAAGTCCTGGTATGGTTTCAAAACAGGCCAAAACTGATTCTCAGTACCAGAGACTGACAAATCCCCGATATGAATCCCCATATGACATAAATCCCACAAGAAGAATTTTCATTCATGTAAGCAGACTAAATACAAATTGAACTAGGACCTCAAAATTAATGAGCACTCATTTTCTTCCACTTACCTTGGATCTTAAAAGCATGAACTAGCCTCTCATTCTGTGAACAAAAGACAACCTACGTGTTCAAAGAATTACTCCTCCTTCCAATAACTCAGCCATAAAAATCTGCTTTTAAATCTATCAAATTTATGCAACTTCTAAACTGATCTACATTTTCAGAACTGCACTTTCAACACAACTAACATGCCAGATACAAATGCAACTCTTTAGGCACAGAATTCAGAGAACCACCATCGGACCTGATACAAGCACACATTTCTAGGAATTCCACAACAAAAAGCCCTCATTATGCCCACTGGGCATAGAGGGAAAACTGATGTTTGCATCCAAGCTAGTTCCACTTTACTCTAGGTCAATGCACTACTCTGGATGCTCACTGAACAGACATTTGTATTCAACAAAAAAAAAAACCAACAAACACCTACTGAAACAGGAACAGTCAGCTAATATTTCTGTGTTTGGGTTTTTTCAGTCACTCACAGCAATTCCTTGCCCCAGCAGACTTTTAAATCAAAAGGAGGCAGCACAGTATTCATATCTTGTTTGCTCCTTTGTTCATACATCAGCCTCTCTGAAAAGAGCAGTTGGGCACAGCTACCAACATTATAAAAGCTTGTGTAAAATGCTGCTGGCAAGCCAACATAAAGAGCACAATACTGCGTTGTAGATCCTGCTCCCAACACCTCCCAGCACTCCAGCAAGTTGCTAGATTTTCTTCCTAGCAACTTGCTGGAAATGCCATTTCCAAACTGCATCTGATCACACTCACCTCCTCCTGACACCTTCCATGCCACTAATGCCAATCACATCCCTTCCAACTTCCCCACTGCAATAAACCAACTTAGCATCAGCAGAGCACAAGCTTCATTTTGAGCAGCTTTGAAAAGAGTAGACTGAATAATCAGGCCCCCAATCAAATGAGAGTTTGTTCTGTTTTGATGCCAAGATTTATTTATTTTTTAATATGCTGTATTTTAAAGCCTATTGATTTAAATTGAGCCTCTGAGCTCAAGTCAGAGACTACACATCCCTTTAAGACAAGCATAGAATTAACAGAATGGTTTGGGTTGGAACCCTTTAAGATCATCTAGTTCCAAACTTCCAGCTAGACCAGGTTGCTTAAGGCACATCTAACCTGTCTCTGAACACTGCCAGCCTTGCAGCCACCACAGCTTCTCTGGACAACCTATTCCAGTGCCTCACCACTCATCACTCCCCACTTGGACCCAAGCAGGATGACTTGTTTAGATTTTGTGAAAATGAGCAATGTGATCTAGTGGAAGGTGTCCCTGCCCTGGAGAGTGGTGGTGGTGTGGAATGAGATGATCTCTAAATGTCCCTTCCAATCCAAACCATTCTATGAGTCTATGAAACAAGTGTGAAGTATTTCCATAATAAAACCGGAGTGAAAAGCAGCTGAACCTTAAAACCAGCCTAAGCGGGATACCACCCTAAAACCAAACCAACCCACACATGGGAAAGTTAGAGTTGTTGGGGGGGGTGGGAGGGCGGTTTTCAATGTCTCACTCCAACCCTGACGACCACTTGTAGGTTTATGGAGCTGCTCACTCATCCCAGGATCACACAACAAGCGATTGTTATTTTTTAAGCTAGAAGTTAACTACGATCCCAGCACTGTATTCATATGCCCACAACACAGAGTGCAGCATGTGACTGAAGCTTACAGTGTCCTTAAATATGGCACGTAATGAAATCAAAGCTACCCTCAGGCAATTTTAATGTACCAACAGCTCTGCTGAGAGGATAACACAGGTTCTGCTGTGCCATTACACGGCCAGTAACACACACTTGCAAAATTCTATATGCTCACAGCACACTTTTTTTTTCTCTCCCTCCCTCTCCCAAAAGGGAAATAACTTCTTTATGGGCAAAACAACTACCCTGGTTGGAACAGAGAGATGTGTTCTGTAGCTATGACAGTAAATTTACAAATAGTGTGTTATTAAAGTCAATTATTAAACTGCAACACCAGAAAGCCTTTTTTCTCACCTCAGCTGTAATCAGCATTAAGAATCACACACACCACATCCCTTCACATTGGTGAATGTTGTTGCTAGCAGACCTCTGCTGCAGCAGCACTGAATCTATACCCACAGTTCCACAGGATGGACTTCTGCATGCATACAAACCCCTCAGGAAGGGAAAACAAACCCCTGGATGCAAAGAAACCACTATTTGTTAGTAATTACTCTTTAAGGCAGGTCTGTCTGTCTGTCTCCTAGCCCCACTTATGCTTTATTCTCAAGAAATGCTTCTTATTCTGCTTAGGGATATCAAGAGCTGTGTCCTAGAATCACAGAATCGTTAGGGTTGGAAAGGATCTCAAGGGTCATCCAGTTTCAACTCCCCTGCCACGGGCAGGGACACCTCACATGAGATCAGGTTGCTCAGAGCTGCATCTAGCGTGGCCTTCAAAACCTCCAGGCTTCTACAACCTGCCCAGGCAACCTGTTTCAGGGTCTCACCACCTTCATGGTGAAGAACTTCTTCCTAACATCCAGTCTGGATCTTCCACTTCTTGTTTTGCTCCATTCCCTGCAGTCCTATCACTATCTGACACTCTAAAAAGTCCCTCCCCAGCTTTCTTGTAGGCCTCCTTCAGATACTGGAAGGCCACAATAAGGTCTCCTCATTGTCCTGATGGAGCATTATTTCTCTCAGCCACCTCATAGCACAAATTCACATTCCACAGGAATCATGAAATCACTGAGGCAATGCAGGTACTTCACTGTACCCCTCTGGGAGCTTAAATCACAGGATTCATGCAGACTGCAACGTTAAAATTATCACTAGCTAGATCAAAGCTACACCAGCAGTGTAAAAACACCCCAAAAAGTGTCCTCAACCCAGAGGCAATCATGACAATTCATCCAGGCAAGGGAAGTGAAGTCATGTACCCTGACTACACACTGAAGTCAGTTGAACAATCCAAACCAAAACTTAAGAGGCTTCAGAACAGAGCTATGACAGTCACTGCTGCCTGTTCTTCAAAGAATGCAGCACATTGGTATCTTTCCCTCAACATCCACATATTTTTCTACCCCTTCTGCACACCTCAACATCACCAGTTAGTTGACAAGGCAGTGGACTATCAGTGAGCCAGCTGAGATTTGATCAATAACCCCAAACCTGAAACCCTTAGGCAGCAGTTGCTCTCTTACAGCTTCAGCACACACTTAGGGCAGTCATCCTGTGAGGAGCAAGGATTTGGACACAATGATCCTCATGGGTCCCTTCCAACCTGAAATAGACTGTGATTCTACAACTGTTCTTGCTTATTTGTTTTGTTTTAACAGATGCTGCTGTAAAAACAGAAACACTAAACAATCATCCGGGAAGGAAACCATAGATACACTGAAATCGACCTCTGCACGCTTCCTTTTACTTTTGTCATCCCGGCACATTGATCTGCAGTATCCTGCCTTGACAGCAGTTTTCCTGGCATCGGTGTCTTCAGACCAAACACCCCAAAAGCTAATAATACACAGATCCGAAGTGGAGTGATGTTTTTAAGTCAAGCCAGATGGAGCTCGATTTGAGGGGAGAAGGCAGAACGTGAAAGTTGAGAGGGGTTCAAGAGTGTACTTCCGAGTCTCACCTCATGTGCTCCCTCTCCCTCCATACATTCAGTCGCAGACAGACAGAACAGCAGAGCCAGCACTGGGAGGGGAGGAGGAAAGAACAGACACAATGTTTTGGCGGCCTTCAGCTTCAGCTTCTAAATTACTATTTCACTTTTTTGCAAGGTTACCAAAAGGCCATTCCGAGGAAGGAAGTAGAAAATGCTTCCCATTCTCTGCCTTCCACTTCTCAAAAGAAGACCCGGTGTCTGAGTGAGCACACAGTCCCAAACACAGCAGAGTGCACGGCAAAGAACAATGAGCTCCCAAGCCTGGGCATTGTGTGCATCTACCTCCTCCACTTCCTTCCAGACCCCATCAACCAACACAGAAGATCCCTCAAATGACCACACACCCACAGCAGGCCACCGAAACCAACCCGAGTTCACAGTTTATGTTACAGACTCAAGGAGTAAAAATCAAGATGAGATGAGATGCATTTACCATTACTATAGAAAGGCTTCCACCCTCTGAACCACCATGGATTTCTGAGTGCTAAGGGAGCAGTGTACAAAACCCAAAGTGTTCACCTGGCAATAGTGGAACTATAAAAATGATCACAGATTGACCTGAATGGCAAATCTGACACATGGCTTTTAAAACAAGCAAGTAGCCCTTTTGACAGTGCTCATTTCTACCTGGTTAAAACCCTTACTTAAGAGCACCCACTCAAACTACTCCTCACCTCAGATGTGTTCTGAGAAAGCATTTACACTAAATCAAAACAGTAGAAACTCCTCAACGAGGAGGGTGCAGAAGGGAAATAACATCTTTGATTTCAGTAACTGGTCAGTGTAACTCGGGAATAAACAGACACCAGACAGCAGCCTGCTGACTGCATAAAAACACTCTGGGCTGCTAATCGCCAAGAGCATTACTGCTTCAAGGGGAAACTCAGCAGAAAAAGTCAGTAAATCAAAATAACTGCAACCAGCGTGTAAAAATAAATCTAAGGGGAACGACACTTCAACAATGAATCATATTGTTTTCCTCCCAGCAACTCCTTGATCAGCCAGTTTCAGTGTGAAGCCTCTAATGTTGTCTACCTCCCACCACTTTTCTGATGCTGGTCACCTTCCTTTCACACTTCAGGAAGAAAAATGGGAACAACAGAGGGGAAAAAAAAAAAATACTAAAACCCCACCCCTTCCTATGCTACTGAAAATGTTATGATTAAACTCATTTGCATAAACCCTTCATTTCACAGTTCCATACCCATCACACACGAAAATGCGTGCAGCTTCCAACCGCCACAGCCAGTTTCCTTTGGGCGCCCATTTAAGTTAAATATTTCCCCATCTCGCCTTTATTCGAGAGGTGAACAAGTTCAACCTCTCCCCCGAGAGCCCCTCCTCTGCTCAGCATCAGACAGACGCTCTCCAGCAAATAAAAAAGCCAAACCAACACAGGCGCACAAACGCGAACCCCAGCACCCCCGGGGTGCCCCCTCCCGCAGCAGAAGCAGGTAGGAGCACCAAAGTCTGGCGAGAGACTTTCTCCCCCCGCTCTGCTCTCACGCCTGCGGACACAATTCCCCCCTCCGCGCCTTTCCCGCGTCCAGCCCCGGGCATTCTTCCCGGAGTTCCCTCACCCGGCGCTCCTTTCTCTCCTCTCCCGGTGATTAACACCGGTAAAACAATAAATAAACCTGCCTGCGCTGCACACACAAGGCAGGAGCGAAGGGCCTCACCCCCCGACTCGCAGCCACAACAAAACCCCGGTAAGTTACCCCGCTCCGCGCCCACCTACCTCCGCGGTGAGCTACACCATCAACGGCGGCTCCCTCTACGCTGCCGGGACAAAGCGGCGGCGGCGGCGGGGCCGCTGGGCGGGAGCGGGGCGGCGGCGGCAGTCGGGGAGCAGCTCCCCTCTATACCCGGGGTGGCGGCGGCGAGCGGCAGGGTCCCCGTGCGGTGCTTTCAACAGCGGCAGCCCAGGGGCATTTTAACTGGGAGACAAGGAGCGGGGCGGCGACCGGGCCGGGGCGGGAGACCGCGGGGAGGGGGAAAGGAGGAGGTGGAGAAGGAGGAGGGGCGGCGGCGGGCTGGGGTCCAGGCAGCCGAGCGCTGCCTCCGCCTGCCTTCCCTCACGCACGCACGCACCGAGCGGGCACCCAACAACGCAGCCAGGCCGGAGCCGCATCCCAGTATCCGGCCTCCCTATTGGAGGAGGAGGGGCGCCCCGTGACCCGGCAGGAGGTGGGAGCCAATCGGCGGAGTGGATGGAAGTGATTTAAAAGAATAGGGGGAAGGCGGCGGGGGGGTGCGGGCCGGGCTCACGCCGCCAGCAGCGCGGAGAGCGGGCGCGGGGCCACAAAGGCGGCCGGTACCTGCCGGCTCCCGTGGGCTGGGCACGACCCCGGGAGGGAAGGAGGATGGCAGCGGGGACGAGCCTTCCCTTCCAACACACCCACGCACCGGCGGAGCGTGGGGTGAGATGACGGACACACACTCACACACACACACAGAGATACGTACAGCCCGTGATGGTTCTGTGGGGTGACTAACAATTAAAGGTCAAAAGCGTCGAGGGACAGTTTGGTTTAGGATGTCGTCATCCTCTGCTGCAATGGCACGCTTGGCGAGAGAAAACAATGGAGAGTGTGAGACCAGTGACCTCCTCGCCAGCTCCAGCATGGCCTGGCCTGGGCCCTGCCACTCTGCTGGCCCGAGCAGGCGGGTGGACATCGGCCATGCAACCTGCCCAGGCTGGCCCTGGCACCGCTGGCTCAAGCAGGCAGGTGGGCGTCAGCCATGCAGACCAGCCCATGTCAGCCCTGGCAGGTGAGCATTCGCCACGTAGCCCTGCCCAGACTGACCCTGGCACCACTGATGGGCGAGCATCAGCCATGCAGCCCAGGCTGGCCCTGGCAGCACTGACTGGAGGGCGTCGGCCACGTAGCCCTGCCTAGACTGACCCTGGTACCGCTGCCCCCAACAGGCAGGTGAGAGTCGGTCACGCAGCCAAGCCCAGGTCAGCCCCGTCACTACTGAAGGGTGGGTGTCGGCCACACAGCCCTGCCCAGGTCAGCCCTGGCACTCCTGAAGGGTGGGCATCATCCATGCAGCCCAGTGCAGACTGTCCCTGGGAGCTGCACAGGGCCTGGCGCAAAGGTGGAGCATCCCCGGCGTTGCACTGCTTTGTTTGTAAATCACGTAGTAGCCTTCCTACAGCAGTACGTGTTCAACGTGCGTTTTGCATGCAAGTGTTTCTTCCGAGTTGTCTTGTTCTCATGAATAAGTAAACAGCTATCAGCGGTATGAGTAAATGTGTTTGAAGTGTCTTCAGTGCGAGACGAGGTGCAAAAATTTTATGGCTCTGTCAGATGCTTTGGGCTGCACTGTGGCTCCAGCCCATCAGACCTTTTAGGTCGACGCTCCGTATTAGTCACATTAAGCCACTGCTACTGCTCTTGCACAGAAAGTTAAAGATTATGCATAAGTGCATCGCTGGATAAAAAGCTGATGCTGCCTCTTACTGCTCTGCGTGGCGAGGAAGTTGTCAAAACAGCAGAATTCCAAATTCCTGATTAGCAATTAATGAAATACTTTGTCACTTAGGAGATTTTTAAGCTCCTTCATCTGGGAGCTATCAGAGTTAGGAGAGATAGCAGGAGGGTACCCGCGCCAAAAACAGAGCAAGCTTGTTGGTTAACATTGACCTCACCTTTCATCTGCAGAACACGGGCCAGCAAAATCTATCACACGGGGGTAAAGGAAGTCACACATTCTTCCCGGGGATCTGAGACATTTCCTGTGGAATTAGATCTTCTTTTTGAAAAAGCACTAGGCTGTGTCAGGACATATTTTGCCCTCAATTACACTTGTGCAACCCCAACTGTTTGCTGTCTCTGTAAACTGTCCTCACGGCTGATTCTGGTGGTAGCACAGGAGATAAGTTGGAGGCTGTTAACATTATTGCCTTTAGCAGGGGGGGAAGTGGGATCTGTTCTCACTGAACAAAAAGGCACACACAAGGAGATCTGAGCTCTGTACATCAGAGGAATTTAGTTCTTTGCGCTGAACATGCAGGACAGATTTATCCCTAGCACAATTTCAGGGAGAGGGTGAGACACAGAGCTGATTGTGTTCTAATAACTAATTTAGATAAGTGTCTAAAAGTGCACATCAGTTAAATGTCTGACAGCCATTTTGGAGGCTACACTTAAGCTGTCCTTGATAGAGTCTGATTCCATCTCCCCTATTTTCTCTGCTAATTACAATTTCATGTTCCTCGCTCTCTGGATGTACACATTAAGAACTGTACCAATTGCCACAGCAGCAGGCTTGCCTTCAGCTCTCTCCAGTCACTATCTCTCTGATGGGGAAATTCTCCACAACAGCCTCTCTCCCTCTTCCCCCTCTCCTGCTCTCTCTCCTTCTCCTTCTCTCCCATCTTCTCCTTCTCTCTCCCTCTTTCCTCTTCCTTCTCCGTCTCCCTCTCCCTCCCTCTTTTCTACCAACCTTCTGGTCATCATGTCAGCACACAGAAATTAGAAGCATTTACAACATTCTGGTGTCATGTAGTTAAACCACAACAAGTGTGTCTGGGGGGATTTCCTCCTGTATTGCATGACTAACATCTGTAGCCCCTGAAATGCACAGGAGTTACACTGCCAAAGCAGGTGACTGCTGACAGCCAGCTATTGCTGCCAGACCCACATCCTCATACCCTGCACAAGTAATCCAGTTACAGGTTTGCTTCTTAACCAGAGAACCGTTGCAGGAATAGCACTTAAAGCTGGTTTGGTTTGATTTCCCAAAGATGCAGCCCGCCCTGTGGACAATACTGAACAAAGCCACAGAGCTTGTCCTGTACTTTTCTGCCAGCTAAAGTAGTGTGAGGTGTAGCTAACACAAGGGAGGTCAAGGAATGCTGCAGAGAGACATCACTGCTCCTCTGTCTGGTGGCTGCTGGTTTTTGTGGGCCACATAGCAGTGGAGAGAGATTGGTGTTGAAATGACTGAGCATGTTGTACCTGTAAAATATTTTATGTACTGATACCAGCAGGTCTCTAACAAGGCAGTTCCTGACATCTCTGCAATGTTTCCTGTGTCTATCCCCCAGCATTCCTGGGAGGTATAAAACTGCTGATGCAGAGAAAGGCTAATTGGCCATATCCACAAAGAGACTTAAATTCCAACATGCCACATAAGGTATCTACACACAAAATGTTAATCCTTGAAATCCTCTTCCTTACCCCTGGATATTTCTGAAGATCTGACGCGGCAACATTTCTGCTGTCTGAGTATTCTGGATCTGAGAATTGCTCCTGCTCTCATCTGGAAATGCCTCTGCCTTGACTGCAAACAGAGTCCCACCAGAGCCCCCTCAGCACTCCCATCGCACTGGCAGGGCTGCCCTGTCCCCCGTGCCTACTTAAGTGTCCCTGTGGAGCTCATTTAGCCAAGTGCAGGCTCTTAGGTGCTCCAGGAGCCTCGCTCCAGGCTGCAGCATGCCCCTTTCACAGAAAACACACTGTTGCTCCTGCCTCATTGCTGCTTCCCTATCCTCCATGCTCTCCTGGACCTTCTGTCCCAAGCTGTTCTGCCAGCTCCCTTTCGGGCCTCTCAGCTACAGAGTTCTGTTCTGCTTGTTTGCATCTACTCAAGTAAAGACAGAGCAGAAACTTCAAGTGTTTAGTGTTAGTATTTTTGTATTATGGAAAACTCATGCTCTGTTTTGTCTGCTGCTGTTCCATCTTCCTTACAAAACGAACCCAACCAACCAAAAACCAGTGGCCAAGCAGCACAAAGTGAAGGGAGAGGAAGCAAAATGAAAACCTGATGCACCAATGCAAAAGGAACATCACTTCCAGACAGAACAGGCCATCAACGACAGAAGAGCTGAACTGTTTCATGAGGACTTTGCTGCCAAATCCAGATACCATCCATGTGGGTAGAGGAAAGTATCTGCAGTGCATCCAGCTAACCTTAGAAACACTCTTGGAGGGAATAAACACATTTGCATGACAATGAGGCCAAGCATTTCTGGATTTATTAGTGTGCTGCCAGGAGAATTCATGCCCTGGGTAAAGGAGGATTCCACAAGCAACTCCTGGCTGCTTTCAGATGCTGATCTCTTTCCTGCATGGGCACAGAACTTTCTGACCTTCCCTTTTGCTGTCAGTGTCTTAGAGAAACCATGAACTCACCTGTTTGGTCAGTAGATACGGAGGTTTCCTACTTGGATAACTGACTTAGTTCTGGCCTAAACTGTCATTTGGGGTTTTTTTTTCCTTTCTGGTTTTCAATAACATTTCCTTCTTGCACCCTTGGCTAGCCCCTGCCTCTATTCTACCTGACATCTCTGTGTCACAGTATGTATTTGACTCTTTGAATGGGCTCTTTACAGAGCTGTTTTAACACGGCTGTTTGTATTGACAGCTGTCCCTTGGCCACCTGAATGAAGCAAAACCCCAGGAGAAGCAATCTCACTAGGAACTTCAAAGCAAAAATCCACCACTGTGGAGAACTCTGTGGGCACCTTTTAACCCAACTAGTTGAAAAGGAGGGGAAAAAAAAAAGGGGGGGGGGGGAAGAGAGGGTTTTTTAATTCTCTGGTGATGAAATTACAAACCAGTCCTTGCCCATGACAGATGAGTCAGGTTCTAACCTCAGCAATGCAGTAAAAACTCAGCTCTAATGAAACAGGCAAATGTCAATACAGCGATTAGCTTGCAAGATAATATTCTGAGAGGCTTTTACAGATGACCTAACTCTACTCACAAAAAGGATTAGATTCTTTCTTTCCCCTTTTAATATCTGAATATCAGCTCTTCAGCTGAAAACTGTTTGCTTTGGGGCTTTTTTTCTGGTTTGTTTTGTTTACTGTAGAAATCTCAGGAATTTCCAAGCCCATTTTCACACATATTGCTGGAGACCTTTCTGGAAGACTCATTCCACTTGAAGGGCAATGCACTGGATGGCTGTGGATGACTGCTGTGGATGACTCCTGTGGACTCCTCCGTTTATCTCTCTTTAAAACTGGCTCTGTGGGTTGCAATGAGAGCAAAAGCAAAGTAAATGAGATTTAAATCAGTCTGGGAAGACTGACACACAGTCAAGTGCAGTCAAAATTACAGTGGTTTGCTTGCTCAAGGCCTCATCCAATCTGGCCTTCAACACACCCAGGGAGGAGGCATCCACAGCCTCCCTGGGCAGCCTGTTCCAGAGTCTCACTACCCCCTTACTGAAGAACTTCTTCCTCAGCTCCAGCCTAATCCTGCTTTCCCTCAGCTACAAACCATTCCCCCTTGTGCTGTCTCTAAACACCCTCATGAAGAGTCCCTCTGCAGCCTTCCTGGAGGATCCATTCAGGTATTGGAAGGCAGCTCCAAGGTCCACTTGGAGTCTTCTCCAGGCTGACCACCCCCAGATCCCTCAAACTATCCTCACAGCAGAGGTGCTCCAGCCCTTGGATCATCTTTGTGGCCTCCTCTGGACTCAGTCCAGCATCTCTGTGTCCCTCTTATGATGGGGACATCGATGACTTCTTTCACATTCTTCAACATCAAGCTCCTAAGTCACCTCTGAATCCATTTTCTGTGACCTACAAAAGTGTCTCATCTGTATCTTTGCACGTGGCTCCATCATTTCATCTTTGCTGGGAAACTGTGAGCACAAACAACCCTGAAATTTCTGCTTGTGATATTCTAAAACATTCCAGAAACACAAAATGTTATAAATTCATTTCCTCAGGAAAAAAAAAGAGAGAGAGAGAGAGAGAGGAGAAAGAAAGAAAGAAAGAAAGAAGGAGAAAAAAAAGCAACTAAAATTCTTTTTATCTTTTAAAGGTTTTCCATTTCCCTGACTCAGAACATTTCCTAGTGGGTTCTGCATAATGAATATTAGCAGAGGTTGGCTTACCACAGTGTCTAGTGAGGCTCATTTATCAAAGCCCAGGATGTGTGCCATGCAAAGAGGGGAAAAAAAAAAAAGGGGAGGGGGGGGGGGAAGGGAGGAAAAGAAACCAAAAAAAATTCTCACTGAAAATGAGCAAAAAATTTCAGCCCTAACAATCCTTCCTCTCATTTTTGTGTACTTGGGCATGTTCCAGTGCATGCAGCGAGAAGACAAAATGGCCATCTGCAGAACATGAAATGGATCTAACGAGAGATTTGTACACCTTGAAAGTCACCACTGCTGAAGCTGCAAATGACTAATGACAGTTTTTTTCCTCATGAGTGGGATTAATTGCATCACCTCTTGATGCTTATTTCTCTATCCCGTTCCTACCCGGGGATGGCTACAAGGTAATTAGTTCTGTGATTTACATACCAGATACAAATCAGCTAAGTAAAGAAAATGCAATGAACTTGCAACCCAAAACTCTGCACTGGTGAGATCCCACCTGGAGTACTGCCCCCAGCTCTGCAGCCCTTGGGACAAGAGGGACGTGGAGGTGCGGGAAGGTGTCCAGAAAAGGGCCATGAGGATGAGCAGAAGGCTGGAGCTGCTCTGCTATAAGGAGAGATTGAGGGAGTTGGGGCTGTGCAGTCTGGAGAGGAGAAGGCTCCCAGGTGACATTATTGTGGCCTTGCAGTGTCTGAAGGGGGCTACAAGAAAGCTGGGGAGGGGCTTTTTAGGCTGTCAGGTAAGGATAGGACTGGGGGGAATGGAACAAAGCTGGAAATGGGGAGATTCAGACTGGATGTTAGGAAGAAGTTCTTCAGCATGAGGGTGGTGACAGCCTGGCAGGGGTTGCCCAGGGAGGTGGTGGAAGCCTCACCCCTGGAGGTGTTTAAGGCCAGGCTGGATGAGGCTGTGGCCAGCCTGATCTCGTGTGAGGTGTCCCTGCCCATGGCAGGGGGGTTGGAAGTGGCTGATCCTTGTGGTGCCTTCCAGCCCTGACTGATTCTATGGAAACAGCTTTTGGGAAAAGCAGAAGTGCCACTTCTGCATCAAGTCATCCGTGGCTAAGGTGCCCTGGGTAAGCCACAGCAGAGACCTCACAGAGCTCCACAGTGGGTGAATTTCTAATTTCATCTGAACCCAAGGACCTCACTGTCAGTGACAAGCTGGGCACATGCTGGCACCTGCCCAGAGGTGGCTTCTTTCTTATGGTTTGCACCAAGTGATTGCTCATAATAGGAATGTATGTAGAGACCTGTTGGATCTGACATTACAGACTGCAAGCTGGCTGCCTCCACACCAAGAATGGGAATGGCTCTGGGACAGGCTTAGTGGCCTTGCAGGAAAAGGAACTTCTGCAGTCCCAGCATCAGTTTAGCATCAGTTGCTGAGCTGTGCTTTCCATGTGCAGTCAGGAACATCACGGGAGAGAATCCAGATGTTCCCAGTGCCTGCTGTCAGGGCCTCTGAGCTGCGAACAGTCACCTGCTGCCTGGGGAGGCCAAATTGCAGCACTCTGGGAAGGAGTCCCATCCTTTGGAGGCAACTGCCCATCCCCACCTTGGCAGAGAAGGTGGCAAGGGAGCTGCCCGTGAAGCTGGTGCTGCCAGCACCATGGCAGCACAGACAAAGGGGGCTCAAGGGAGAGGTGGCAGTGACGCCTCTGTGCCTTTGAGGGAAAGGCAGATCCAGGGCTGCAGAGGGAAGATGAGTGCAGAAAAAGCATTTGATGTGTCTGAATCCCAAGGCCTTTGTGCTTTCTGTTTGCTCAAAGGTTTGCTCTGATGGTTTTAAGCCATCCTCTACCACTACTGTGGAACACCTCATCTGTGCACTGCATTCCCACTGAATCCTCTGCCTCTCCTTTAGTGCAGAGAGCAGTCAATGGATTCACAAGCTTCTCTTCTTGTCCTCAGTGACTGACTTCACTTCAAACTGGTACAAATAGCCAAAGCGTTCAAGGGATTGATTGCAGATTTGCATTTTTGTCCTTCCCAACGCAAATCCTCTCCTCCAGGAGGAGGCTTCTGGCTCTCACCTCCCCATTGTAGCTGTTCTTTCCCTGGCGTTGCAGCGCCACTGCCTTTGATGGTCCATTTGAATGTACCTTTTTAAACGGAAAGAAAACACAGCCACAGAAACGGGAGCATTTCCATTTCAAGCACCATCTCTTCTTTTGCCCCTCAGCACTTGTTATCTTCAAAGCACTGTACAAAAATCGACTGATGAATTCTCCCACCTTACTGCCAAGTGTCATCCATCCCATGGGACAGCTGAGACGAGTGAGCAGCAGAGGAATGAAACAACACATCTGAGGTCTCAGAATAGATCCAGGGCTGAGGAGAGCTCACAGCCTCCTGGCACCTGCGTGGGGACTCTCCACTGGAGTGGCCTGTTCTGAACACTTGCCATCCTGACAGCTGGGCAAGAGGAGTTTAGATTTTCTGTCTGCCTTCCTGAAGACACAGAGATCTCCTCTACGGAGACTGAAGACAGGTTCAGGCTGTACCTGCCTAGAAACATCTGCTCTCTGGATGTTGATCGGACAGTAGGCTTCTGGGCTCTCCCACTATTCCCACTGTCAGTGATTTTACAGCCTACATAAAAGCCACAATATGCATCTCTCAATCACTGTTTATGGCAGGAGATGAGAGAAGAACCTGAGTGCTACAGAGCATAAACCCCACAGGTTAGGACTTATTTAAAGCAGAGCAGTAAAAGGGATCAGTCAGCTCCCCAGCGGAAGAGCAGCGCAGCAGCCTCTGAGCTTTTCCTCCCCAGCTTTTGTTTGCAGACCTGCTTCAATGAGGAGACAAATCAACAACTCAAACAGCGTGGCGGTGGGAGCACATCCTGGAACCTGCCTTCACAAAAGCCCTGCAGCTCCTCTCTGATTAGCAAGCAGGGTTGGTTTTTTCCCCAGGGATTTGTCACCTACCCTCCAGAGCATTGCATTTTCAGCATCTTTTTGATTTTTAGGTACTCCTGAGAGTGCAAATCAGACCTGGTTGGCTTTAGGCTTCTGATGCAAAAAAAGCCAAGCCCAGCCTGTGTTAATATTCACCCATCAGCTGCTGCCTGCAAGGCTGGCACCTCGGAAGGGCATTTTCTAGGCAGGACTGCATTCTGCACGGACACAGAGCAGCGCTTCTGACATTTAAAAACTATGAGGACTCTGCTCGCAGTGAGAGAGAAGCAGAAGGACAACACAAACACCCAGTTCAGGAGAGACAGAGACCTGCTAGGAAGAGTCCAGCAGAGAGCCTCGAGGACGACTGGAGGACTTGAGCATCTCTCCTATGGAGAGAGACTGAGAGGCTGTTTAGTCTGGAGAAGACAGAGCACAAAGAGAAGATCGATGTGTACAAATACCTGAGGGGTGGGTGTCAGGTGCCTGGGGTCAAGCTCTTCTCGGCAGTCAGCAGCAAGAAGCCAAGGAGCAACAGCTACCAACTGGAACAGAGAAGGCTTCACCTCAATGTGAGGAGAAACTTCTTTACAGGGAGGGTGGCAGAGCCCTGGAGCAGGCTGCCCAGAGAGGTTGTGGAGTCTCCTTCTCTGGAGACTTTCAAACCCACCTGGATGCCTTCCTGTGTGAACTACCCTAGGGGATGCTGCCTCGGCAGGGAGGTTGGACTCGATGACCTCTGGAGGTCCCTTCCAGCCTCTGACGTTCTGCAGTTCTGTGCCTCCAGTCCTCTTTCCTTGCTGAGGTAACTAACCAGCGGCTGGGGAGAAAGTAGCCTCAGAGTCGGTGCATCTGCAGAGCTGAACAGAGCTTCATTCTCGGATTACTCTCTGGATGCCTGGGCTAGCCTCACACACCTTGTTACACCGGTAGAATTGCTGCTTGCTGACAGCCAGCATCATCCAGGGGAGAGCCAGAGCTGAACTCAGCTGGACTGCAAGCACAGCCTAGGAGGAGAAAGCTCAGCCCCAGTGGAAGCACGAGGGGAGGGCTGTGAGCTGCTGGGTGCTGGTCACAGTGCCTCCAGCACAGGCACCACTGTTAGCAAGGGACCATCCTGCCTGGGCTTTGTCCAAGGGTTTTCTTTTGCAGAACTACTTTCTGTTTTCTCCTGTAACTTAAGCCTGTCACAGCCACCCTGACGATTAGGTCTTTTCCAGCCTAAATAGTTCTGTGCTTCTACGATTAAATAGAGGTGTTTCTGGGCAGAGCTAAGCCTGTGCATTAGAGACACGAGATTTCACTACACATGGGCTTGGAGCGTGGCACAAAGAGGTGATCTGAACCTTGTGTTGATTTTCTTCCCTACAGTTTATTTTGCATCTCTGATTTTTATCATCCGAGTTCTCCACTTAACCCCTTTTTATTCCTCTCAGCCTCAGTTCTCTTCCTTTCCTTTGTTGGGTTTCTTCCTTTCCTTTTTAACCTTCAGCTTTTCTCAGCAGAGCTGAGTGCTGCAGCTGCTGTGGCTTGCTTGCTTTTCACCTTCCTCCACACACTGAATTTCTAGTCTCTGCAGCTGTATCCACAGAGCACAAAGTACAGGTAGAGTGTGTTGGATCTGACAGCAATTCTGTCTCTCTTGGGCACCAATAAAAGGGGCACACACAAGTGGGCACCACTCTCACTGTAGAAATGGCCCAATCTGGACTCCCTAGGATGAGGCAGCTTGAGCACCATCATGGTGACCCCAGCAGCCAGAAGCAGGGAGAGGTTTTGTTCCCATGTGCTCAGAAAGGAGCAGGGTTCTTGCATTTACTTCTCACACCCACCCACAGCTCCTATCTACACGGAAATCATTTCACCCTGCAATACAAAGAGAACAGTAATAAAAGCCTTCCAAGGGAGTGGTGGGACTAAGCTGGTGCCTGGCACAGTTCTTTAAATCCTGCTGTGAAAGGGAGCATGAGGCCATAGCCTGAGACAGTGCTGCAGGGCAGGCAGGGCTGGCTGCCTGCCCAGCAGAGATCCTCTCTCTGCATCCACCATCCACCTGCCTGTCTCCTTGCAGTCTACACAGCAGCAGGGAAGCCAAAGAGCCTCCTGCCAGAGGGGGAAGCACAGCAGCTGCACTCTCTGCATCTGCTCTGACTGCTCCCTCGCACTGTTGCGGGGCTTTCCCCCTCAGCCCCGAGCTGAGAAGCCCCAGCAGGTTGAGGCTGCTTACACAAGGCTGTGTCTGTGAATGAGCGAGTGGGTGTTGAGGAAGTGCTGCAGTGAAGTTTCCTTCCACCGTGGCTCACTCCCACACTTTCTGTCTCTCCAAAGCCAGGAAAACGTGGCACAGGGCTTGCTGAAGTCCCTTCCAAGGGACATCAGAGGGCACAGCAGCCCAGGCTGAGCAGTGCATGCCACGGGCTCCCCCAGGATCATCACACTGGATTCACACAATGAGACAGTGACTGCTTTGTGCATGGGATGCTTGGAAATGTCCCATCAGGCACACTCAGGACAAGCAAGCAGGAGGGAAAAAAGAACTGGGTGCAAGATTGTTCTTACCCAGGTTAGAGGCAATTAAGTCTACCTGGCAAGTCTCAGATTTCACGGAGCTGAGCAGTGGCTGCACAGCACAGGGTCAATCTGCTTCCTTTTAAAAATCAATGATGTAAGAAAAAAGGCAATAATTTCTGACATTTCTAAATGACACAGACATCAGGGAAGGAAGATGAACAGGATGAAACATGGACACTGAGCAATCCAGATCATCACCCCAGCCAGCATCACATTATGGACACACATAATGTCAGGTCTGTGCTCAAGAGACACAGCTGTCCTCAGCAGGAGGGCGACCTGACAGCAAGCTTCCAGCAGTACCAAACTGAGCTGGGGAGGGTGACAGTACTGCTGTGTTTGACACTTGCTGCTGCTGGAAGACAAGGTCCAGTTTTCATGAGACTAGAAAGTGAGTTATCAGGCTCTAGGGGTGGTTCAAAATAAGCAAAGGGGTGGAAAAGATGCCTTGCACTGCCAGCTTCAGTTTCTGAGTGAAGGTGCTGTGCTTTCTGCCTTACTGCCGGGGGGTAACATACATGAGAAAGCCAAATATTGACTCATTTGGTCTCTCATTGATTATGGAGGGACAGCAGAACAGAGAGACAGAGCCTGTCTGACACTCAGAAGCCAAGACGTTAGGAGATCAGCGCTAAGAGCAGGCTGGGCTGCAAAGCAGACCTACCTCTACAAACCTACCGATAGAACCAGCAGGTAATGGGAGATCTCTCCCACTCTGGCCATTTGCATCACTCCATTATATCTTCTGTTACCTGAATAGCTCCCAAGAGGGCCACCCACCTCTCATCTCTGCTCATCACTCATCTCCTCTGCCTGCTTCTTACTTCAGATCTGCTTTTAAGGCTGCCTGCTATTCTCAGAATAGCCTCCCAGTCCATGTTTGCTAAGCTGATGCCTTCTTCTGCTCCAAAGAGTGCCATCCCTGCAAATTATTACAGTAATAGACACTGGCTGTGCTGCATTTGCACTCTGTGATAAAGCACAGCCTTTCCACTAGGAGCTCCGTGGGGACAATACAGAAAGGTGAGGAGCTGTGCAGCGGGATCCGAGTCCTGATTAAAGAGCAGACACAAACTCTCCCCCTCCCCAGCACTGCAGGTTTAGGTCTTGAATTTCAGCAATCAAATCTTGTTCTCTGTTCAATCGTTGCCCTCACTCCAAACACACACACAGAGTTATCAATCATTCTAACACACTTTACATTCTTATCTACAAATCCCAGTCCCCCTTTCAGCACTTACCCATTCTGGGCTCCTTTCTTCCTTTGCAAGTGACTCCTTTCAATGCTCCAGCCTCATTAGGTAGAGCCTGAATCCTCTGCAGCTGCAAGCACCTTGCTGATCTGGCCCAAATAGTCTCTGAGATTCAACTTGAAAGCTTTATCTAGCTCTGGTTTGATGGGACAGGTGAGCACAGCATCTGACATTGTGGGATTGATTCCTGGTCTAGGAAGGAGGATACAGTTCAACAGCATTGGACGCCAGCTCTTGACTTTACAGCTCAATGTTGTCCTAACCCTGTCCTTCTGCAGAATTCCTGATTGTTTTGAGACACATCTGGTAATTGTACCCGTAACAGCTCTCCCCTTGCACTGACAAGGTGTGAACAGTAATGAATTAATGTCTGGGCTTCATTTGCAGTGCTGTTAAGCAGCAGAAGGCTCTTTTGTCAGAGCTGGGACCAAACCATTCATCTGAACAGGAGGATTCCAGCTCAGTGCACTGCCTTACTTTTTTTTTCTCCTAGGTTTCTGTAGCTGCACAGAAGCACAGCAGCCCAGGTGCCAGGCCCTGCTCATGTCACATTTCATCACAGTTATACTCCCATTTAGGGTTTTGTCATTTTATGGCAACAGCTGACCTGATTTCCTAGCTCTTTTTGCTTTCTAATGCCTATTAAAAAGAAAATCACCAGGTAGAAATAGAAGCACAGGTGAAGTGGATTGAGAATCTGGACTGTCTGAGGTAGCAGGTGAGAAACAGCCACACTCCTGCTTCCTAACACAGCTCTGCTCAGCAGCTCTCTAAACCATTTTGCATACATTTCAAGCTTGCCTCTTCGACAGAAGAAAAATCCCTTGATAGGATTTATGTGTAATTAGCTGGTTCATTCATTTAACAGGTCTAATTCAGAGATCAGCTGTGTGTGAAAAGTGCACCAGGCTTCAAATCTGCACCATGTGCAACCAGCTTGGGCCAATGCCTCGAGGAAAGGACAAATGTGTAAGAGGAAGCAGTTACTCAGGGCTGAGCTTGGGCTGGTGAACCTGGCGTTTCTAGCAAAGCTCTTCTTAAGAAGGGCTCGGTAGAGGAGAGAAATCTAAGGAGAAAGAGTTGCCAGCTGCCCAACAAAGAGCTGTTTTCATTGCATTTACTGCCTTACACGGGGATTGGCTCAACAGGCAGCTGTGTCTGTGCCTGCTTTCAGACTCCATCCACTAAAGGAGCTGTAGAGCCTACGGAAGCCCAACCTGTGGTTGCAGTCTGCACTTACTCTGCTCCCAGTGGATACTGGTCCATGCTCATCTGGACACTGCAAATCACAGACCTGGAGCCAAGCACACCCACATGCCAGGTGACAGGAGTTCAACATTCCCCCTACCTGGCACATTAGCAAGCTTGCAGGAAATGTGGTCCACATTGCCTCAGAAAGGCTTTAGCCTTGTGCAGAGAGGCTGAGAGCCATCGTTTGCCTCTCTGTGAATTGTTACAATGGAGAGAACCAAAACATCCTTCTTTCCCTCATGAGAGGTGCTTAGCATTCTGGGTGCTGCAGCTTTATGCAAGACAAGACATTCTTGAAGTGCCAACAACAGATGAATCTTCCTACTTAAACCCCATTGATCACTGGGCACTGCAGTAAGTCAGGCTCCCCATATAATCTCTGCTGTATGTTAAGCCCTTCCGTGGCCATCACTCACACTGCTGCTAGTCAGAGTTAATACCTTCCAGCAGCTCTCAAACCATCTCCATTCTGGCTTTACTCCTCCCAGAGCAGCCTCGTACCCCTAATCGTGATGGCAGAGCACTCTAAAGGTTTGTTTAGGGCTGTAACACACAGTCCTTGCCCCTCAGCCTTTTATAGCTCTGTGTTCTTTAGCAGCAGCGGTTGAAATAAAACCTGTGGGTTTTTTTTCCCCTCAAATTGAACTGAAGATGTTCTGCAAGTTTAAGGTAAATGATAACACCGCCCCTGCACTACCACTGGTTTTGAAAGTGCCTGTTCAAGCTCAGGGACTTCAAGCCATGGGGTACAAAATCGAGTGCAACTCCGCCACTTCCCACATGAGGGCACTGCTGAGCACAGACACCAGCCCCGGGGAATCCACTTCACTGGAGCTCAGCCCTACAAGGCCACGGAGGGGAAGCAGCAATTCGTCTGTTCCTCACAGGTCTATCATTATGGAGAACAAGAAGTGGCTGAAAGAACTCCCTCACCTGTGTTAGAATTTGCCTTTTTTCCTGCCAGATAAAGGATTAGCTTAACATCTCTGCTCCCCCCTCCCAGGAAGCTGCTCTGGAAACAGCAACATAACCACAATGGTGACAGAACCCCTGAACAATCCCTTACCAGAGCCAAGGAAAAGGAGTAGTTCCTCCTCATCTCCAAGCCCATAAGCACTAAGGATGAGCTCTGCAATCTTCCCTTCCCAGCCAAACCAGCAAAGCTGCAACCTGAACAACAAAGGGTTCTGGAAAGACAAATATTTGCTGATGAGCCTTTTGTTTATAGCCATCTGCTCTTACACAGCTGGAAAAGCCCTGAGGTCTTTTCTTCCCCGTGTGAAATACTGTACCTAGCTACTAACAGGGTAAAAATTAAAGTGCAGCTATCAGCTCAACTTTCAATTACACCTGCTATTAGAGCAGTAGTAAAGCACAGGGCTTCAGAAGCAGCCCTGCTCCATGACTCGCTGCAGAGCTACCTCTTCTCATAGCAACAGATCAAGACGGAGGTTACAGATTCACTTTCAGCATGGTTAAGACTGTGCCAACCTCTTGCTAAAAGCCAAGGCTGTCACTGGTGTTTTTCAGCAGTGCTGTGATGAGACTGACAAGCAGGCATCTGCAACAGTCCATGATAAAGGTTAATCACAGCACTTGTCAGGATACACCTCATCTTTGATAAATGAAGGAAGACCTCTGAGCTTTTCCTCTTCCCCTGCAGGATCACAATTGATCTAGGGGTTAGAAACCTATTCTTAGTCCTCCTTCCAAATGACTAAACATATCCTTGAAAGCTATCTCTTGATAGCAGGCATACAGCCAGCTCATTCTTTGTCTGTCTGTCACAGAGCAGCTGAATTCCACCCCATGGCCACAGTGACAGCAGTCCAACTCTTGCTCCCTGCAGAACAGCTTCAGTGCAGGGTATGACTGCAGAAGCAAGAGGTATCCCTGCTCCTCAGCCTCCCCCAGAGTAACTCCAAGCCACACTTCATTGGGTTGTTTGATGCTTTTATTTAGCACATGTGAAAACACTACTGTCTCTTTGCAGGTACCTCTTGCTGCACTGCAAATCACACAGCTCCAGACATTGAAAACCAGACAGGCAGAGAAAAGGAATTGAAGTGTTTATGCCCAAAGTCACAATACCATGATCCCAGAGGGTGTCAGGTACACAACCCCCCCAGGGACAGTTCTACAAAAAGCAGCTGAGCATTACAAGTAACAGATCAGAGCCTGTAATTAACACTAAGTGAAGGAAATGTCTAGGGGGAAAGAGGACCTGCAAACTGGTCTTTTTCCTTCAGCTGCCCTTATCTTTCTAGTACAGGTAACTGTGATCTAAGTACAGGACTAGTGCTTTACACCAGAACAGAGGTTGACTGATCCACAGCTTAGTGGCCACAAGGGTTCCTGAAGTTCTTCCCAGCAAAACGAGCCTTGCTGCCAAGCTCCTCTTCAATTCTGATGGAAAGGGAAGAGAGTTCTCAAGGTCAGCAGACAGTGTAGAACCCCTGTGCTAGCACAACTGCTGGTCCTGCACCACTTCATCTACCTGGTACTTAAGATACTTCCACAGCCAGGAGCCAGTTCGCTCCAGACTTCAGTTCCACACATTTAACTACAGCAGGCAGCACCACCCATCTCCTCTAACTTTACCCAAGTGTCTTAAATGCTTGCCCAAGGCCATGGCATGGTGCAGACACCAGGGCAGTGTCTCATAGAGATGTGTGACGAGATGCTTTGTAGGATGTTCCTCACCAGCGTGGCTGTTAGACAGCACCCATCCAACTCACCACCAAGCCTACAGCCAGCTCTGCAGGCACAGCACCGGCCCAAAGGCACACCTCTGCCAGCATCCATTTATGCCCTCAGGCTGGAGTTTGAAACGCAGACCAAGCTGTGCCCCAAGTGCACTAGCAGAACATCCAATCTATATCAGACTTAACCTTCAAGCCTCTTCCCCACCCCAGTCTCACCTCAGCAGCTGGTTGTACTTGGCTAGACGCTCAGACCGGCAAGGGGCACCAGTTTTGATCTGAAAGGGAAAGCAGAGAGGTCATGAAGAACTGTGGCCAAGGCCACACTGACGTTATGGTGATGGTTACTCTAAACAGCAATCACAAGTTTTATTTCAGCAGACTCCAAATATGTCTACTCAAACAGGCCAGGGCAATAAAGAGCAATAAAGACTGATGATTTACCAAGAGCTTCAGTAGCAGAACTGCTGACACACTCACTGGAGGTGACTAAGGTTTTAATTAGTGGTTAAAGGTGAGTTTACACAAGAAAAGAGGTTCCCTTCTCACGCTCCCATCAGACACATCAGCTTCCCGTAGCCAGAAACAGCAATTATGCCTGTCTCGAGTCAGAGCAGAGCCCATCTACTGTGCAGCACAGCTTTATCACCACATATATTACCTCATCAAACAAAAGGGCAAACTACAGCAGCTGCAGACACCAACCTGGCCAGTGCAGAGACCAACCACCAGATCAGCGATGAAGGTATCTTCTGTTTCTCCCGAGCGGTGACTCACCATCACCCCCCAGCCGTTGGACTGGGCGAGCTTGCAGCTGGAAGAGAAGCAGAGGAAGCTCCACATCATTCCTACTGGCTTAGCAGCCTTTGCATCAGTGCTGCTGCCAAGTGGCAGGCATGCCCAGCTCTGGCAAGGCAGAACTGCCCTTTGGTCCAGGTTATGGTTAGGACTGGGTGAGTGCAGTGACAAAGAGCTGCTTTTACACATACTTGAACCCAGTGATGCTGTCTGATGTCCTTACATGCATCCAGACCACAAAGGCACAGGTTCACTTGTCACTGTCCTCTACTAGCAAAGTTATTCCCCCTTCACTGATGTCCAGGTGATCAGAGCCTGGTCCCCTAGCTCTGGTCTGTATGTTCATCTCCCTTGATTACACCAGCCCCTGCCCTGGCACGACCAAGAAGGGAGAACTTACGCTTGCAGGGACTCTGTCACAGAGCCAATCTGGTTGACTTTAAGGAGGAGGCAGTTGCAGGATTTCTCCTCCACAGCCTTGGCAATACGCTTTGGATTGGTCACAGTCAGATCATCGCCAACCACCTGGATGCCAGCACTGCCAGTGAACTTCTTCCAGGCAGCCCAGTCATCCTGGTCAAAGGGGTCTTCAATGGACACCACTGTAGGGGGATACAAAAGAGCTTTAAGGTCATGTCACCCTGAAAGGTCTTGTTTGCAAGCAGTGCACCACAGCAGTAGCCACCTCAAAGAACATGCCCAACACTTGTTAAGTGCTTAGTCCTCTATAGGAGAGGCTGCAGCCTAACTCCTTTCTTCAGCAACCAAGCCCTAACCACCACTGCTACCCTTCTTGTTGCACAGTGACTTACAGGGGTAGTTCTTGACAAAGCTCTTGTACAGGTCAGCCAGCTGATCAGGAGAAATATATCTGCTGGGATCATCAGGGGATTTGAAGTCCAGGTCATACTTCCCATCACGGTAGAACTCTGAGGCAGCCACATCCATGCCAATGACAACTTTGTCAGTGTAGCCAGCCTTGGCAATAGCAGTCTTCAGGAGCTCCAGAGCTGAAACAAGCAAGGTATTGCTGAGTTCCCACCAAGCTCCTCACCTCAAAAGCTGTTCATTTACCAACAAGAGCACATCCACTTCGTAAAGAATCTCTCTTAACCCCTACAGAAAGCCCAAAGGCCACGCAGGAAAGGTTCTTAAAACTTCCTCACTTCTGAACTGACTGGAACAAGAAATTACTTTAATACTACTTCTAGCTTGTAATACCTTTGAGAGACCATTATGGGATTCATAATCTCTTCAGGCAGGACTATGTGTCAGCCCAAAAAAGCTTAATGCTGGATGATACTACATCCTCCTCTTCCAGCTTTAGGCATGTGGGCAAAAGTAGTGACTGCACTTTAATCCCTTTTAGCTCCAGATCAGGTGCTCACCATGAAAGTGTTTCCAAACCCTGCCAGGCAACATGATGCACAGCCTGCCCCTGCACAGGGCACTGCTCCTTGACCTACCTGCTCTCCACTTGCACAAAACAACCCAGGAGGAGTCTCCAGATACTGCCCACTATGCTGCCCCATGTAGCAGTGTCCAAGCAAGCAAATTCAGTAGGGTCATGACCAGCAAGACTCCCCTAGCGCCCTCGACTCCAAGCCAAGCAGCTGGATCAGTCAGGCTAACTGCAGTAGGAAGCCTGGAGCAAAGGGGTTTTGGTCAAGTTGGTTGGTTTGTTTTTCTGATTGGTGGCATTTTGGGTTTAGTTCAAGATGTTAACAGAGAACAAACTGCAAAAGCAGCTGCTGTCAGCAACACAAATTCCTTGGACCATAACGGTCATTCAAGGTCATCTTCACTGATGTCTGCTAGGGTACACAGCCAGCAAGAGCTTCAGAGAAATATAGGATTAGAAGTGCCCTGATTGAGGGTGCTGCTCCAGTGTTGTGTCAGGCAATGCATTCATCTACAACAAAAAGAGCATTTTTTACTTGCAAGCTGTTGGCTAACATGGAGCTCTAGTGTTCTACTGCTTTATAAGCAGCTCCATTTCTGTGAAAGAGGCAGAAAAACAGCTCTTCTGCTAATTTTTTTGTAGGAACAGGTATTTCACCTTCCACAGGACAAGCTGCCTGCCTCCCCCACAGGTTTCTGAACACAACTGTTGGGCTGCAGAAGCAGTGAAAGCTTCAACTTCCCAGGCAAACTCCTCCACACTCCTACACATCAGCAGGCATAGTTCAAACTGTTTCCCTCCTTATCAGCAGAAAAACAACTCCTCTGAATGTTGACTGCTGCCTTCTGGGAAGCCTGCAATGCACACAGACACTGGCACACCACTTTACAACTGCAAGGAGGCAAGATTCCCTAAGCTGCTGCAGGAATGAAGCAGTATTGAGGCAGTAAGTCAAAACCATCCTGTTAAGCAACGTAATCTGTCCAAGGGAATACTTTGTGGTCCTACGTTGGACCACACCAGTCTTAAAGTTTGCCAGGATAAGAAACAGAGCAAAGCAGAAGCAGCAAGTCCTACAATCTACTGATCCTGCTTTCCATTCACACTCAACAGGTGGGGTCCTCATTCTCTGGCTTTCAGTTACACCTCCTCCCACTCTGAGCTCATTCTTACCTTCTTTATTCTCCAGGATATTTGGGGCAAAGCCACCTTCATCACCCACGTTGGTTGCATCCTTGCCATACTTCTCCTTGATGACATTCTTCAGATTGTGATAGACCTCTGCACCGATGCGCATCGCCTCCTTGAAGCTCTCAGCACCCACAGGGAGGATCATGAACTCCTGCATGGCCAGCTTATTGCCAGCATGGGAGCCACCATTGATCACATTGAAAGCCTTGGAGTAACCAGAAGGAGGAGTTAGAACGTTTAGGATCAAATGATCCCAGTATTTACATCAAGACTCTGTGATTCTCTAGCTTAATCCAAGTCCATGAGACATCATGAAGAACCTGGTCAGGTCAAGTCTTTAGCTACTCCTACCAAGAGACTTACAGGGACTGGGAGGATGACTTCTGGATTTCCAGCAAGGTCAGCAATGTGACGGTACAAGGGGACACCCTTCTCAGCAGCACCAGCTTTGCATACAGCCAGAGATACACCCAGGATGGCATTGGCACCAAATTTGGCTGAAATAGGGAGAAATCCTTTACAGCAACGTTATAGCTTCACAGGAGAGACTCAGCAATACCAGCACCATGGTCCTGGTTATGGGAGTGCACAGCACATGCCATGCACTGTCCATTGTCTCTGCTAAGGCAAGCTAGAATCCTGTAAACCAAGCTTTGCCCTTCCACGCCTCACTGCAACAGAAGCCCACTTACATTTGTTCTCAGTTCCATCCATTTCCAGCATCAGTTTGTCAATCTTCTCTTGCTCCACAACGTTGACGTTCTGCAGAGGAAAGCAAACAAAGGCCTGCTTGACACCAAACATGGCTCTGCAGAGTCTCACCTACTCACTGCCTCATTATATAAGGGCAACTACCAACAGCTGGAGGGACTAGTTCCTGTCATCCTGCCAGCATCTGCTGGTCAATTCCAGGAGACCAAGGCTGATGGGCAGCTGGATCCAGCAAAAGCTGGTTTTGCTCCTCACACTCAACGCTGTAAACCCACCTCTTGATATCATGACATTTACACTCCTATCTGCCTGGCACAGCACAGGAGCAAGTCCCATTTTATGCCCCCCTGCCCCTTCAGTGCAAGCTCAAAGCAACTTGTATCTAACTGCACACCAAAGCTCCCAGGTGCTTAGGTACTTCTGCAGACTACCACACCAGGCTGCTAGAGAACATTTAATTGTTAGACACAACCATCAAGTAAAGCAATTGCTCTAGTCAGTTTGTTCACATGCACCCAAACACTCAGGCTATCACCCCATCCCCCAAAAAAAGCTCCATTAACTGTCTCTAGAGATACAACCCACCAGTTAAGACACACAGCATTAGCTGATGTTAGCAGAAGACAGACTGCTCCTACCTTGCTAATCAGTGCAGGGGCAATTGTCTTATTGACGTGCTCAACAGCTTTTGAGACACCTGAAAAGAACAAGCAAATCAGACAGTGGTGAACCACACTGGTTATGCAGGCATTAGTAGGAGATCTCAGTAACAACAGAATCTCAGGAATACATATTACCTCATGCTACTCAACCCCAAATCCAACCTGAGCTTACAGTCAATTCTGAACACTTAAGAGAGGTCATCTCAATTGAGTGGAAGTGGCATGAAGTCAGCATCACCTAGGAATGCCTGCTGCAATGTCAGTTTGCAAGACCATGCACTGGAGAAATTCATCCAAGTGACAAGGTTGCACTGTAAGTACATCCATTACCTGTGTACACAATGCTGTCCCCAGGAACTGGTTAACATATTTAACAGCTCTGGATACACCTGACAGAAGTGAAACGGACAAGAAAATCAAGGAAGAGATGAAGACTCATAGCCAAAGCCAAAAGCCACTCATACAAGAAAGAGACAAGGACACAAACAGGTAAACAGGCTTACAAGTCAAGAAGTGCCTGATACCGAGCAGAGTTCAAGAGGAAGAGGACACTGCATCAGCAAGCACAGCTGTGCCTGGTCTTTCCACCTAGGTTTCCATACTCCTGCAAACACCACTGTGGACCCAAACCTCAAGGGACTGCACGGCAGCATTTGGAAGTCTTTACACAGGCTACTGCTATCCAATTCCCAGAATGGATAAGGCAAAGAAAAAGGTTTCCCCAGGAGCATGCAGCAGCTCAGGCACTTCACCATTTGCTGCTACTCTAACACTGCTGATGCATCACCTTAGCTCATGTTTGACATCTGGAGTGCTGACATACACTGTCTCTGCTCCTGGATACAGGAACAGAAATTGATTGTCTGCTCCTGGTCTCAGACAGAGATATAAAGCAGACAGAAATAAAAGCGTGAGTACAGCACTATGCTTTCAGTCTGTGTGGACCCACCATTGTGTCAAGTGGCAGCTCCAGTATGAGCATTCTACTTCTCCCTAAGCAGAAGCCATCAGACAGCTACCAATAAAGAACACTGTCCCCCCTGTACTAAGACTTCCAAAGACCTAAGCTTCGGGACTGGTGAATGCTAATGAAGTGCACCCTGAACCACGTTAATTGTCTTTTAAATGCTCTAAGTCTGCAGATTCATATTACAAAAGCCCTTTCAGCTATCTGCAACTCATCCCATTTAGCAATTACTTTTTCCTAACTACAGTTATTCCCCAGCTGACAAACCCCTTTAGCTCAGCCACTCTCTAGCTACGTGCCAGTAGGATCAGATTTAACAGGTCTAAGCACACACATTTAGCACACATTTACTCTCCTCGAGGAAATGCCCTGGTAAACAGCGTAAGCTCTCCAGCTCTCTGAGATGTTCAGTCATCTACGAGTTTGTTCTGTGTTAAGAGTATTAACAACCATGAATCTTCTCAGACAAGGCTCTCCAAGTTTAATTCAACAGTAACTGCCTTTAACTGCCCATTCTTAACTGTGACACAGTATTCCAGCTTCCTTTCACCTGACTGGCAGAAGTTTGAAGATAAGCAGTTCTCTTCCCATCCAAAACTTGAGTGGATTGCCTGTACTTGGAAGGCATCACCAAAGCTTTTACAGCAGCAAGCAAAAGGTGTCCTGACCACCCAAGCTCTCAGAGCAGCTGTAAGCATTACTATGAGGAGGTTTATTAGGTAATGACACCTTGTATACAGCTATTCCTTGTCCCCACACTTGTTCCCAGCCCAGTCTGCTCACTGCAGTGTTTAGTTACCTTTCACAACATAAAATCAATCCTCAGATAGCTAAATATTACACCATACACACAAACTTAAGTATCCTGAATAGCTATGACAGGTTAAAGAGGCTTTAGCTATTACACAGTCTGAAATGAGTTTCTTCCATGGTTACCAGTGTCAAGCTGCACATTAGCTGGGGGCAGCAGTTGGAATAAACTTCCAAGTTTAGACTTTAAATGGGATCTACAGTGCCAGAGCAGAGACATGTAACACTTCTGAGCAGATACATCCAAGAGTTATGTGAAGATTTGGTCTAGGAAGAGATCTTCTGATGAGCTGCAGCATCAAATCTTTTGCAACAGGTCATTTGGATGCTCTTACAACACACCACAGAGCACTCTGTATTCTGACAGGAGCCAACAGGCACGGCAACAGAACTGGTGTAACACAGGATGTTTGGGTATACTGTGCTAGAGACATCGCCTAGCTGGCATGCCTGAACTCCATGTAGCCACCAACAGAGCTACCCTGATCACCACCACATTGTTGGAGACAGAACTCTGGGGAAGCCAGCAGTCTGTGCTGCCCATACTGTGTGTGGTGAGCACTGCTACCATCTCACTGTCATTCCCTGTTGCTTTGGCTTAAGTGCCATGTCTTGTACAGGACATGGACAGCAGTACAGAAGTCCAGGTGTCCTCTGCTACCATCTGGCATATGCAGCAACACATCCATTGTAACAGGTCAACCAAAATTCAGGGTTACCTTTGCCCAAGTAGCGTGTCTTGTCATTGTCACGGAGCTCCAGAGCTTCATAGATTCCAGTTGAGGCACCGCTGGGAACAGCAGCTCTGAACAAACCTGTTTACAATGGAATAAAATCAACTGCCTTAGCACATCCAAACCTGTCCTCCACCCATGTGCCACCCCTGCCTACCACACACTTCCATCCTTGGAGTTGATCTCTAAGTCTTGTCTGTTCACAGTGAAGCCCAAGTGAGATGGCTGCTCCTCTACAGCATCACCAGTACAGCAACATCTCCCTCCTCCTGATGCACACCAAGCTGCCTCACTCACCCTCTTCCGCTGTGCATTTCAAGTGTTTTAAGTTAGAAAGTCATCCGTTCTTCCAAAATCTAGCTTTACTCACTGAATCTACTTTGGAGCTCAGTCTGGCCAGCTCTTAAATTCTTCTAAGATACAGCACAAAAGGGACACTTAGGAAGCCTGCTTTGTTAATATGAGTTTCAAGCTATTCTGACCACAGCACAGCCACCCAGACAGCCCAGTTCTTCCAGCCAAGGATGCTGAGCTTCAAGCAAATCAGTAGACTAGAGTCTGCTCTGCTTGTGGCTCAAGATGCCAGCTTTGGTTTCCAGCCCGTCCCTTATCCCACTCTAGCAAAGAGCTTAGCGGGGGCAATCTCATTTAATGACTGCACTAAGCTTTTGAGGCAGAAAGATCGGCTATTTAGTGAGTGTATTGGAGCCATTGTGTTTGCTCATTCCACCAAACCATGCTGCTATGCATTTGCACAATGCCTTTGTCAGATCCTATCTGATGTGGGATGAAGAACTAACAAACCACAGGCAAGTCCCACGATAAATTAAAAAAATATAAGATGTTGTATGTGAAAACCCAATTAGGCAAGTTTTTGAGTCTTGCCTGAGCAGTAACAATTGGCCAAGGTTCTACTTTGCAGCAGAAGACTTTCATTAGACAAAGTGGCTGCTAGACAAACCAAGAATTAATCTTCAAGTACAGTCACAGAGTTTAGGGAACCCCACGAACTAAGATCATTAACAGTTGCTTAAGGACAGGAACTTAATAACTCAGTCTGAAAGTTCTATCCCAGTTTACGCTCAGGACAAGGGGAGAAAGGATAATTTAGACTACATGAAGCAACACTTCATAAAACCCTTCACTGTCCAGGGCACTATGCTGAGCTCAGCAAAATCGTCCCAGAAGAATGAGGTAGAAGCTTTTCCTGCATTGTCTACAGCAAGCTCAGCAACAAGTTGTATGTATGGGGGAAAGAGCAGGCACAATTCCACTGCTACAAAAGGACCGTTTGTAAATTTCTGATTGCCTTTTGAGTTCTATCATACAGAAGAACCAACTAAACACCTACAGCTAAGGACTCACCTTTTTTGGTGTAAAGGTCTACCTCAACAGTGGGATTCCCACGAGAGTCAAAGATTTCACGAGCGTGGATCTTAAGGATGGACATCTTTAAACACCTGCAAAGAAGAGTTTAGCATTAATCATAGAATGGTTTGGGTCAGAAGGGGTGTTCAAAGATCATCTAGTTCAACACCTCTGCCATGGACAATGTTATTCTCCACTAGATAAGACTGCTCAAAGCCTTGTCCAACCAGACCTTCAACACATGGGACATCCATAACCTGTCTGGGCAACCTCTTCCAGCGTCCCACCACCTTCATCACAAAAGAAATCCTGATGTCCAAACCAATCTACCTTCTTTTCAGTTTTCGTCTACTAGTCATCATTCTTGAAACACAGCTCTGTGCAACCTACTTTTTAAAAACACAAAAAGCAACACCATTATCCCTCCTGAAGAGTTTATAGCCACTGATCACAGCACTCCAGTCCTGTGATTCAGCCCACCAAGTTTCAGTGGCAGCAACTAGATCCTAGCTTTCTAAGTGCACAGGGGCTTCCACCTCCTCCTGTTTGTGACCCATGCTGTGGGCATTGCTACAGGCATTTTAGGGGGGCTACTGACTGTCAACTGTCAAACAAGTCTGAATTCCTTTGGGACATTCCACAACCATTTCCCTGTTGGTTCATAAGATCAGCAGCCTCTGGTTCTCTCCCCTTCCACACACTAAGTCAAATTTAAAACTCTCCTGGTAAGTCTGTCCAGCTTGTTGGCAAAAATGCTCTTGTCCCACTTGGTCTAGTGAATCTTACCAACTTCTAAAAGACTCAGCTTCTCAAAGGTTGATCCTCACTGCTAACCATTAGACCCCCACACTCAACACTAGGAGCAGATGATAAATCTGTAAGGCTCACCAAGCTCAGCAGCTTCTCATTAGCCACAAATGCAAGCTCCTAGTAGGCAGCTAACTCCTCTAGAGAACTGAATGGAAAGTGGTGGGTGGCTGATCAGCTTTGCATGTTTGCTTTTCCTGATCTCATTTATTACTCAGACTCTTCATTCTTCAATCCTAGAGCATCTGTCTTATGCAGGAGCATTACAAGAGACTAGGGAAGGTTCTTCCACCCCAACTAGAGACAAGAATCTTCCACCTCAGGAGTTAACTAAATTCAGGCTTCCCCTCTCCTTGTACAGCACTAAGGCAGGGCTGAAGCCTAGATAGTTCACAATGCCCAAGATTCTTCTCCTGCTCACATCTCTGGATACTGCCCTGCCTGTGGAGCATCTCTTACAGCACAGCTACTCGTTCAAGGAGTTCTCCCCATGGCTACACTTGCTGTTGATATCCACTGCAGATGGACACCGTTTTCTTTCAGCAGATCACAGCTTCCTGGTCATTCTCAGAAAAAAGTTCTGAGAATGGTCAATCTGAAACACAGTCATCCTTCTAACACTTCCAAATTGAGCTGGGGTGGCCATGAGGTTGCTGTGTAATCCCGCAGGTGAGCAGAGCAGGCAGCAGCCCAATTACAAATACACACTTCCCCTGAGATCCACCACACTAACTACTGATAATTACTGCTAGACACCTCTCCTTGTCCCACACCCTGGCTGCTGGTGCACCCTAGAGCCTTCAGCAGCTTGAACCACCCACAGGCACAGCTGGCACCAAACTCTCACTCAACCCCCATGAGACCTGCTGCCTGCTCCCTCTCCCACAAAGCCCAAAGGTGTCAAGGGTGCACAAACTTCTTTAGACAGATCTGTATGTTGAGAAGGCAGAAATCTCAACCCAGGTGGGAAGAAGAGCCTAAACCAGAAGACTTGCTTCCAGAGAGATCTAAGGGATTGTGTCACCTCATCACTTAAAAGCAGCCAGGCAATCCTAACACAGGAAATCTCTAAGCAGTTAGAATTGCTTTTGATTTTAAACGACTAAAGTGCAACAGTTCTCAGAATGCACAGCCGCTGCTCAGAGCCAAATGTAACCTGTCCCGAAATAGAAACAGACAGCCACAGCTCTAATTAAGAACATAGTCACACCCTGTCTTGAGTATTTATTTACAGGAATAGCTTTTCCTCTTAAAAGGAAGAAAAAAAAATCACCACTACATAAATACTTTTTTCTCCCCTTTCTCACGTGCCTAAAAGCTTTATCTTAAGAACACTGCAGTGAGGAATGCCTTATGTAAGCTCAGCTACGTTTAAAAATCAAGTCATACAAACGCCTGTAAGGCATCGACTGGCACCAAACTCAGCTCATCTGGAGAGAAGCAAGCTCAGCCTCAGAAGCAGAACTATCTGGAAGCTGGCTTTTTGGCAAGCCAGCGTGGGTGGTAACCCTGTTTACAGGAACGGTCATGAATCTCTCCAGTTACTGCAAGGAAAACAGGACCTTAGAAATACTGCTGCTTCTGGAGTGTGTGTGCAGAGGGGAGGTAACTTCATACACTCATTCTTACTCCACAGGCATTTTTTTTGCCTCCTCGTGTTAAAAACATGGGCACCCATTTGGTTTGTCCCCTTGGCTCTGCAGTGTCTCAGCACGCTGTAAAGGCAGCTCAAAGACATTACACAGCACCTGCTTTACTGCAAGACCCACACACTGACAGATAACTAATCTAAGTAGTAAAACAACTCACTTCAAACTGGCCTTCAGGCTGCCCCTACCTAACTTTAATCAGTAAATACGCATGCTGGAAATAAATCCCTGCAACTCCCTCATTATCAGTTCTATCCACACTAACCCTTATCCCCCTGCAGAGCAGAAGAATCCTCACTTACCTAGAAAGGGCTTTAGAAAACTTTGTTCTGCTGGCACCTGCTATGCTTCAGTTTCATTTTCAGAACCAGCTAGTTCACAGGATGCCTTAGTGCAATGCCACAACTGTGGCACTTCAGGAATACACACTGCAAGAGCTTCCACTGAAAACATCTGCCAGGTCTGACATTACTCAAGCGTCCTTGACGAACGACCTCTCCATCAGCCCTTCCCTCCCCTTTAGAAGGGGACACTTCACAGCACCACGCCATTCCAGAAATTCCTCACACTTCCTTTTTTTGCCTCATTTTGCATGTCTCCTCACTTCTGTGCTCAGCAAAGTTTTCCCACTGAGCTCTTCCTGAGTCAAAATCTGAAGCTGTTTAGGTTATCACAAACCGAGTCACCTGCCTCCGTCAGTTCAGCCAACTCAGCCAAAAAGCAAGGGTCAGTCCACATACAAGTCTAGCTGTGGAAATGCCACCTGGATGCAAGAGGGCTCATCTGCTTGCACCAGACCTTTGCACTCAAACGATGGAGCCAGCCAAACATGCAAATGCCAGAGAGATATTTAATGATTGCACTGCTTAAATCCTTTTTTGTACCATAATCTGCTGGCAAGGTCACTGCCTCCCTTTAGGGGAGGAATCGTACAGGGCAGCCTTCCTGGCCTTCCCAAGGGCACAAGTTATCACCTACTTCAAGGTTAAGCTGCAGCCCACTGCACCGCTACCAGCTCTGAGTGATACCTTTAACGTCAACTAAGTCCAAGAAATCACCACTTCGTAGCAGATTCCATGTTCCAACACCAGTGTGGACCACTCCCACCCAAAAAGTCATTTCCAGAGGTTCTGTTAACAGCCAATTTTATCACCAAAAAACCTGTGCTCGGAGCTATTCTGCACACACATTCCTCTTTAAGTCAAGACAAGGTTAAGACTGAGGACTGCCAGTACCTGAATGGAGATTCTATGGCCACAGGAAGCACTCTCCTTACTAGGGCCCTGCTATACAGTCATTAATGGAAGCCTTACATGAGGCTTAAAGGATCCTTTAAGAGTGCAAGTCTCTTACCATCACCACTCTGGGAAAAGAAACTTACTGCTCTTAGACCTTTGACCCCACTGTATAAGATCCTAAAATATCAATACTACGTTCTACTGCTGAAGTACTCCTAAAGACTGAACAAATGTGGACCAACGAGGGCACTTTCCAGCCCTATTTCCCTGCATTCACAGGGTATCATCGCACCTCTACGCACTGCAACACAATCCAGCGCGTTTCCAGTAATGTCTGGCAGGGACTAAGTCACAGAGACGTTAAACTACTTTCTCTCTCGTTGTTATTTAAGATGGAGGCCTGAAACGGCACTGCCTCTATCTGTGGGTTTGGATGACGAATTTCACTGCTTCCTGCCAGCCTCAGAAAATCATAAGCCTGCCCTGTGACTCAGCAGGCAACTAACGGGCAGGAGAAAGAGCAAGAGCCTCGCCTGTAACCCCCTGCGAGGCAAGCTGGCTAAGAGGCAATTTTAATTCCACACTCTAACATCCAGGGATGCACATCGAGTTACCAGGTGCTGCTCCCCCCCCCCAAGTTCTATCTTGAGATACCTGGTACTTAATTAACCCCGCTGGGAGACTTAAGGGACAGATTTGAGTGCCGACATCAAACATTAAATATTTGAGATGAAAAGCTGAAGGACATCCACTATAGAGAGGAAGGTCCAAATCACGGCACGCAATCCGAGCACAACTGTTAATGATTAAGAGAGAGAGGTTAAGCCCTGTCTTTGAAAGAAGCCCTGACCCATCACCTTTCCCGGAAGGCTTTACCCCTCCGCCGCACACGCTGACGAGGATAAGGCCGGAGGAGGCCTCCCGCCACCCCGGCACCGCGCCTGGGCTGCTGTGCAGCGTGAAGAGCTCACAGAGAGGCCTGGGCTCACAAAGAAGCCTGCACGGCCCCGGAGAACGCCTAGGCCCAGTCTTGCCTCTAGGCATGGCCAGCGCGGTCTCCTCTCACGGGGACAGCGGAAGCAGGTTGGACTCGGGGGAAGCGAGTCAGTGGGGAAGCGAGTCAGTGGGAAACCGCGGCCCCTCTCGCCCCGCGCCTGACTACGGGGAATGAGCGTCTGAGGCCACGCCAAGGCCATGGGGCTAACAGGCCTCACCGCTGCCGCCACACTCACCTAGAGCCCCACTGCAGCACAGCTCGGCTCACCGCTCACCTCTGACTGAGACCGGCCGGCTGCACGGACCACAGGCTATAGCCCACCCTATGCAGATGAGCCTCCCTCGTCCCGCTCCCCATTGGTCGGCTCAGACCCTCTCCGGTTTGCCATTGGCCAGCCCGACCCCTCACCGCCCTCGCATTGGCTACCGCCTCCTCGCGCCAGAGGCGGGCTCGTGTGCGTGCGCTACGTGCCGCGGCGGCCCGCGCGGCTCAGCCTCGTGGAAAATCCCCGTGCGGGAGGGGCGGGGCCGGACCGGACGCTCCTCCTCCCGCGCTGGCACCGCCCAGGCGCAGAGAGGGGATGGGAAAGAGGGCAAAGGGTGAGGGGTGGCGGAGCGGAGGCGCTGCGGCCTTGCCCGCGGAGAAAACGCTTCCTGTGCAGGCACTAAGAAAGTGATGGTCCCCAGTGCTCGGCACTTAGTGAGGCCACACTTCGGATAGCTTGGACCTGAGAAAAGATTTCTTCCCAGAAAGGGGTGCAAAGCCGTGGTCCATGCTGCCCAGGGCAGTGGTGTCCCCATCCCTGGAGGAGTTTAAATGCCACGCAGATGTGGCACTGAGGGTTGTGGCTTAGTGCTGGGTTAAAGTTTGGACTTTATGATCTTAAAGGTCTCTTCCAACCAAAACAATCCTATCATTATCATATTGACTTATGTTCCTGTACAAACGTGGATACTTGTGGGCAGGGAGAGAAGGAATTTACTGTCACTAAAACTGGAAGCTGAGCCCAGACTCATCAAGAGCCATCATTGAAGGGTGGTTGTAGCCAGGTGGGGTTGGTCTCTTCTCCCAGGCAACCAGCAACAGGACAAGGGGACACAGCCTCAAGTTGTGCCGAGGGAAGTATAGGCTGGATGTTAGGAGGAAGTTCTTCCCAGAGAGAGTGATTGGCATTGGAATGGGCTGCCCAGGGAGGTGGTGGAGTCACTGTGCCTGGGGGTGTTCAGGAAAAGCCTGGATGAGGCACTTAGTGCCATGGTCTGGTTGACTGGATAGGGCTGGGTGATAGGTTGGACTGGATGATCTTGGAGGTCCCTTCCAACCTGATTGATTCTATTCTATTCTATTCTATTCTATTCTAAGAGGGTGGTTCAGCCTTGTTGCTGGAATCCCCTTGCTGCCTGCTGGGCGGTGAAGCACAGCCACGTGTTCACAGAGTCACCGAATCGTTCTGGTGTGAAGAGACCTCTGAGATCATCAAGTCCAACTGTCCACAAGGCAGATGTAGAAACTATGACTAACAGCAGCTAGAAGGCTGACAAGAGGGGAGGGTGGTTTATTAGCTCTAAGAGAAGGTTAATGACCAATATCATATATTCTAACCTTATTTTTGAGGGGAAAACCCATTACTCTTCCAGGTGTGGAGAAGGAGCACTCGTCCAGTTGGTTGTGATACCTCAGATACCAGTGTGCCAATAGGAACAAAACCTTTTCCAAGGGTTTTGCCTGGATCTGCCCCAGAACACACACTAGGAAACTGTGCTGTGACCAAAACAATAATGGAGCAGAAGAGAGCTCAACAGCAGGCCACAGAATTAAGGACTTTGCCAAAACGGAGTGACCCATGCTCCTGGAAAGCTCCAGCCCCTCCATGGATGGTGAAAAAACCCTCCAGTTGTTCATTGATAATTTAGCCTTCTGCATTAGGAGCACAAAACATGCAGCACTGAATGAGCTGGGTGCTCTGTGATCAGCAAAGCCTCCAGCCCTGCAAAGTAGCACTCAGCTTTCTGTGTGCTCAGTGGCAGCCATGTGCCATGGTGTTCAATAAGAACATGACCACTCACGCCACTTGTTCTCATTTCTGGCACCGGGGGGGAGGATTCTTTTCCTTCCAGGATTTAATTATCCAATTTCCTCCCTGTAGCTGCTCCCAGCAACCAGCTTGGCAAGGCTCAATTCTATCTCCTCATCTGTGCTGGAGTGTTGGACCCTGGGGGTGTGTGGTGCTGGCTGAGGGCATGGCTCCTCACCCTGAGCCCTGGCTGAAGGCTCTCTCCTGGTGGTCATGCCAGGGAATGTGCTGCCCTAGGTAAGTTGCAGTTGTAACACGAGGTCCTTGTGATTTCTTTAATGGAGAATAGCTGTGCCCATGCTTTCCACAGGCCTATTTTGCTTCCAGGAGTTTTTTTAGCTGAGGAATGGTCACACATTGCACTGCAGAAGGGAGTCTGCAGTGAGGGAAAATCCCATTGCAAGGTCAAAACATTTGAACAAGGCCACAGGCTCTTCTGGGAAAGGCACCATGTTGTCCCTTCTCTCACCTTCTCATGGCCTTAGTGTGCACTGCTGGACAAGACTGCTGCACCAGCCCCAGCTCTGAGAGTGTGAAGCCCCAAGCAGGGACTGCTGCTTTGTCTTGCTGGAGCTCAGAGCCATGCACACTCGCCTGGGCTCCTCTTTCACTTAACACTACACTGCCTGTGTTCAGACTGATGGAGGCCTGGCTCAGCAGTATTCCAAGCACATAACTTCAAACCTGAGAAATTCCCCAGGCCTGGAGTCGAAGGGCTGCAGGGCTTTGACAGTGCCCAGTTCACCCTGACTGCACCCGAAAGGCCATTTTGCTGCTTGCAAGGTTGGTTAGTTTGTTCTCGCTCCAGAACTGCCTCACCCTTCCAGCCTATGACTGATCATGTCTTCTGGGCACATTTTTCTTTCCTTCCTGAGAACATGCCCTTGAGACAAGCTTTAAGTCTAATAAAAAGTGAAGGCAATCTGTTGAGCTGACCTCCTTCCCTCGGCACGCCATGCTGACACAGGACCCCACAGGCCCCCCCCTGCATAGCTCCCAGCAAGAAGACACTACTTGAAGCCTGAGCTGCTTTGTGACAGTGCAGGATGGCCACATGGCTGCAGCAGCAGAACCTGCTGGCTTTTTGTGCTTTTTGGTGCCTTTCTGGGGTACAGATTGATGTGGGCTGCACAGCCATGAATCAGGTTGAAACGCTGTTGAGCTGCAGGCAGCTGGTGTAAAGCAATACTGGCCAAGAAAAGCCCTTGGAGTTAAACTGCCACTTCATAGGCAGATGATTCTTTGCAGTGCCAACCTCCCCAAAACTGCATGTCCTACCCCCTACAGCTGTGTCCTTGGCAGTAGCTCCTGACTTCTCCTGGAGCCATCCCTTTCCCGGTGCAAAAGCACAAGAGGCACTGCAGAAACATGCTCCTGGAAATCATGAAACCAGATTTTCCTGCTGGATTAGAGACACTCCATCATCTTTGCACTTTGTCAAAGTCCCTTGGTTGTGAGGCACAGAGAATCGTGCAGAGGTGCTGAATTTTATAGTGAGCTACAGAAGACAGAGAAGAAAGCCTTAGGCTGAGGGAAATTCAATCAGCTGAGCAAAAGACAGATGGTGTAGTATGCCAGGGTGCTCTTTGGGAATAGCAGATATGAAAGGTCAGAATTAGCTTGGTGCTGGGCAGAAGTGAAGTGCAAAGCAAAGCTCTGGCCTGGGAAGCTGAGCACTGAGCCTCCTGTGCCTCCATGTTCGCATTCAAGCAGACCAAAGCTGCGCAAGAGACTGGCTGTGGAAGAGCAGCCTGAACTCTTCCACTTATCCCTTGCCTAGGCCGAGGGAGGTATAGGCTGGATATTAGGAGGAGGTTCTTCACAGAGAGAGTGATTGGCATTGGAATGGGCTGCCCAGAGACATGGTGGAGTCACCGTCCCTGGAGGTGTTCAAGCACAGCCTGGCTGGGGCACTTAGTGCCATGGTCTGGTTGATTGGGCAGGGCTGGGTGCTAGGTTGGGCTGGATGAGCTTGGAGCTCTCTTCCAACCTGCTTGATTCTATGATTCCCTTGTGAGCACAAAACCAGCACAAAAGGAGCAGGTCTCCTCTGCTGGAGTGTGAGCAGTGACCTATGTCCCCCTCTACTCACACGGTGCCATCCCTGGCAGGACTCACTCCTGGTTCTGGCCACAGATGCCATGCCAAGAGCTGCGTCCGCTCCACTGACTTGTGTGTCCACGAGAGAGGGAGCAGCTGAAGATGCTGCTGCTGCAGTAGCTGGAGGCAGCAGTGATCAGGCATCCATGCTCAGAAGCCTGGCACTGTTCAGGTGTTGGTATAATTTGTCCCAGATCAGCAGATCTGGAATTGCACTCTGCTGCAGACAGCGCAATAAAAGGCAGAGCCTAGATTAGAAATGCCACTGCCCAGTCACCTATCCTGCCTGATTTTTCTGAGTCTCTCCCATTAAAGAAGCTGAGTACCCCTAAGGCCATGAGCTGTCGAGCTGGCAAGGGGTTCTGTGGGAAGCCAGGCTTGTTACCAGTTAATCAAATACTCAGTGCACTGTTTTTACAATACCTTTCTTTCCTGGTTTGGGAGCGAGGTGTGTGGCTGATGGGGTGCACACTGAGAACAGGCAGTTCCAGGCAACAAAGGCAGTGCAGTTAGACACCCAGTTTGGCAGCCCAGGTGTTGGTGGGACATGCTGAAGGAGCAGATGCAGAAAAACCACTGACACAGGTCAGGCTTACAGGCATCCACCAGCCAGCAGTGGGAAGCAAGTAGCGATCAAAATCTTCCTGCACTGCGAGGCACGATCATTCCTGGTGCTTTACAGGCCATGCTAAGGTAAGTGTGGTAGAGGTAAGGTGTTTGACTGCTTGCAACATAGAAGTGGCAGGGCTGGAAGGGACCTCAAGGATCATCTAGTTCCAATGGCCCTGCCATGGGCAGGGACACCTCACACTAGATCAGCTTGCTCAGAGGCCTGTCCAGCTTGGCCTTAAAGACCTCCAGGGATGAGGCTTCCACCACCAGCCTGGGCAACCTGTTCCTGTGTCTCACCAATGCTCATGGGCACAGAAGCTGACTAGGCCAGCCTTCTTCTTCCCTGGTTAAAGTGGTTGGGCAGGGGAGCTCAGAGCTTTGCAGTGTGAAATCACCAGTTCAGATAGCTGAGGATGCCAAGGCAGGGAGCAGAGCCACCACAGATCAGGACTTGTTTGCCATTGCATTAATATGCTTCATAAGATTATGCAGTGCAGGATGCATTCCAGGGTGTGAAGCCTTGAAAGTGCTTCCTGAATACTCAGGGAATTGTCTTTCTGCTCAGTGCCTCAAGAACACCTGAGGAACATGTGTCTGGGGCGCTCTGTCTGCACCACCCTCAGCTGCTCCGTCCTGACAGCTCTGCAAGTGCCAACCTGCTTAGGTCTTGCTAAGTTTCTTTGTGAAGAGCAGTCCTGCAGCTGGGTGGCCTTATGACTGCCTTACTACGTCACCACAGCTGAGGGAGATCTCTGGAGGGGAGCTGTTGGATGCAGAAGTCAGCACTCCAATTTCTTCCCTTCCTTGGCTCTGCAGATCCTGGTATTTGTAAGGAGCGTTCACTGGAAAGGTAATGGCAGGGTCTGACTAATGCTGGTTTTGGGTATCTATTAAAATTGTTAAATGACTCTAAGATGTTTTCTTCCAGGCATTCAAAACCTCCTCTGACTTATCTTCTCTTGCTTCTCATCCCCCTTTTCTCTCACTCTGCCATTAAGCAGCACAGGTTTTAGGCACATGATTAACTAAATGGCTTGAGATGACAGACCTGATGTCTTCCTAATGCTTGTAGCTTCCACTGCTTCTCTCAATTCTCCTGTCTCCTTCCAGGATGGTAGAGATGGACTGGGTTGTGTCCTGAAAATGGTTTAAAAGCCACCAGTTTCTGCATTTAATAGCTGCTCTGAAGGTAACTTCAGTACAGTGACTGGGGCAAGGGAAGGACATGGACTGAATAAGATCTTTTCAGGTCCTTATACTGAAAACTTGTAATTACAGCACAAAACTAAGAGCTGTCTCTGAGAATCTGCTGTCAGAGTGACAAACCCTCTGTGGCTGCAGGAGCCTCAGCCTGGCATTTCACCTGGCAGCCTGAGGTCTGATTTTGTCCAATTCCAGCTGCCTTGGGTAGGTTTGGGATTTAAATTAGTTGTGGGGATGACTTGCCCCAGTTTGCAAGCCAGCATGGACAGGGCAGGGAGCTCACAGCCCTTGAGGTCTGCCTTTCTGTGAAATGGGTGCTCAGGGTTTGTTCAGCAGTAAAGGGGGGTTGGTGGATGCTGAGGGTGCAGGTGGCATTAGGCTGGCCATTTTTGAGGGGTGATGCTATGAACACTTTGGACTTCTTTTCAGTGGCACATTCCTCCACAACAGTCATAGCAAGAACAACAACAACAAACCAAAAAAGATGTCTGGAACAGGGAAAAAATAGGTACTACTTTTAACTACTGCAAACCCTAACCTACATAGAAAACTGCTCCATCCATTTTCCAGTGATGGTGAAGGCTTATCTGGAAGTGACCCAAGTCACAAATCAGAGTGCTAACACCAAAGAGCAAATTTCCCAGCAACTAATGTTCTGATGTGGTGATTTAAGGTGAGACTGAAAAGCTTTTAAACCAGCTGGATATTAATTGCCAGGAATTGTGCATCCAAAGGCCATAGCTGTTCATTCAAACCATGGCAAAACCATTAAGCAATCCCCTTTGTAGGGGCCAGCTTGCACGTCGGGCACTGCCTCTTACAGGGTGTTGAGGCTCCTTCCTGAGCAAGTCTTTCCCTCTCACTTTGAGATATATTCTCCTATAAAGAGGAAAGCAATCTAGGATTTGATTAGCCATTAATAGATTATATTTAGGGTGGGTTTCTTTTCAGAAGGGAAACCTGAAAAAAAAACAACCCACCAATATGAGTAAATCAATAACAGCTCATTTGTTTTCCTGATGAGTGCAGAACACTTATGTAAAGCACAGGAGTTATCAAGCAGGATTCTCTTGCCACAGAACAGGTACAGCACAGACACAAGATTTAAATTTCCTTCATGCTGTTGTCTTGCCTTGAAAATCGACTCAATTCTCACGGGAATCACTTCTAGCCCTTCTTGCCTTCCCCTGCCTTGCACAGGCAGAGTGCAGTGCTGATAAGCTGCTAGGAGAGGAGGGGCTGTGGGCACTTGGCTCTTGCTGAACGTCCCTGCATGGACCTTGCCCGCAGCAAAAAAGAAACAAATCATTGGGCACAGACAGCTTGGGGAAAGCAGGGACTGATTTCCTGAGCTCTGAAATTGGATGTATCTGTCCAGAGTTTGTATCTCTCAGTCATAGAGACTCTTTTATAATCAAAAAGGAACAGGCATGTCTGGATTGACCTCAAAAGACACCCAAATAAAACACAGCATCTGTATCAAAGCTGTGTCTCTGGATGGGTTAGAAAGGAAGCTTAAGGGTGGCAAACTCATACCTAGTTACATAACTTGTATGTGTCTCCTGGATCTTACGCTCCGTGGGATGTGGAGTATCTACACCTACCACTCTCACTGAAAACTAACTCTCAGAGGCTGTGAGCAAACACTGCCTGCCCCACACACTGAGCTCCCCCAGCACATAGCTCAAACACAGGCTAAGAGTTGAGCAAACTCTGGAATTCAGCAGCTGCACCAAACACTACAACCAAACCTCTGTCAGAGACTTTATACTCACAAGCATCTCCTCCAAACCAGCTCTGGCCCTGCCGTCCTCTCTCTTACTCTAAGAAAAAACCAGCACAGCCTCAGGTGTGGCCTCTTTATCAGATGCTGAATGAATTGCACCTTTTTGATCCCTTATCTGCCAGCAGCTGCTCTCTGCAGTGGTGGGTGAATGTCCTGCACTCTGATCCCAGGACAGGCTCTTCACCTCCCTGCAGAGCTGCTTGTCACGCTTGTGGCTTGTGCATTCCCTGTCACTGCCTTCATCTGCCCCATTGAGCTGTGCAGGGGTTAACGAATGACTGTTCATGCAGTCCCTAGAAGATGAAAAGTGCAGTGGAAGGGGCTCTGTTATTGTTACCACGTATGCAGAGTCCTGTACTGAGCCCAACTGTATTGTCTTTGGCCACTGGATGTCACAGCTGCTCAACACACAATGCAGCTGAGATAAGAAAGGAAAAGTGCTTACCCAGCAGCGGGCAACAACAGCCACATTTCCAGAGCCCTCATTTGTTTGTTAAGGGGCTGGGGAGTTTATCTTATGTTTATGGACCGAGAACATTGATTCTCAGAGGCTGAGCAGCAGCCTTGCTTCCTCTGCCTGTAATTACTCTGGGAGATCAGGGGCAAAAGGAGTATTTTTATGGGAGGAGGAGCAGATAAGTCTAAAATACTAATAACACAGAGTCTGAGAAGGCAGACAGGCATTTGCCCATGCTGATAAGCTGTTTTGTCATGGAATTATTCCTTCTTTATCCCACCACCACCTAGTTCATAGCCTAGAGCTCTGCTGTGATGAAAAACATTCTCCCAGGCCAGTGCGCAGCAGCACACTCAGGCCACCTTCCTGAGGACTTCACACTAAATGCAGAGGGGAGGCTGACCTCCTCCTTCCCAAACCACACTAAATGCAGAGGGAAGATTGACCTCCCCCTTCCTAATCCTCCCTTCACACTGTTGTTATTTCCCCCCCTGCCCCAGATCTCAAGCAGAGATGCAGAACATTAAGTCACTTGCAGCAAAGTCTGTAGAGCAGCCCTGTGTGGACATTACAAGAAGAGTAATTACTAATTACATTTCCTGGAAATGAAAACGAAGAGGGATTGTTTGACCATGTTCTCTTCTTTTTATAGCATCACATTGTCCTTTTCACCACCTTGGGGAAATGGAGAGTGAAAGGCTGCTCCTGCCTGTGGTGCAGTGAGGTGATAACCACCCCAGAAGTGATGTGAACATTAAAGAGGGAGAAGTATTTTAAGATGATCCAAGGGCTGTAGCTATAACTAAGAGCAATTGGCTGAAACTGAGCAAAAGAAAATTTAGGTTGACAATGAACTGCAGGTACCTAACACTGAGATCTGTTAGACCATGAAATGGAATTCACAGAGGAAACCTCTCTGCTCTAAAATGGGCACATCCTGCTTTTAGGAGCGCTGGAGTAAACCTCTGGTGTCTGTCTCTCACTGCCTCAAAGCCCATTTCCCTCACGAACCTTCAGGGGAATCACCAAACCCAGCTGAATTTCTGTCGGTACAAGGTGGATTTAACCGAGCACATCAAAATATCACAGAGGAGGAAGGAGGCCTGAAGGGATAATGTGAGCTGGGGAAATGAATTCTAGTGCCTCTCTACCTGTGATCTCTGTATGCAGTCGAGAGCCAGGGGGCAAAAGGGGGAAGAGGGGGAAAAAAAGCATGGGCACAATTTCAAAGGAGCAAGGGCCAGATTTGGAAGGTGAAAACATGACAGGGACTGCTGAATCAAAGGGTCTCATGTTTCAGTCTGCACAGCCATTGCCAGCTTTACTCAGGGCTCAGGGTCTACCAGCACTGGCTGCTGCTTGACTTTCAAGGAACTTGTGTAGGCTCCAAACGCTTCCCCTCATCCAGCACCACTTCAGCAGAGAGAGGCTCTGTTGGAAGCTCAGGGCAGCCTGGCTGCAGGCATTTTGTCCATCTGACATCTAACAGCCTGTTCCTGGGCAAATGTTTGCTGAACTTGAGAGTGATTCAGCTATTACTGCAACCTCTGATGAAACTCCTGCTGATTCAGAGGGAAAGGAGTTAACTCTTCCAAGTTCTGAGTCAGAGGAAGGCTGAGATGTTCAATGCAATGTCATGGTTTTCATGTGGCTACCAAGGCTCTGGATCTGAAAGTCAGGCTCAGATCAGCAAGGACAGAGGGAGTAGCCTGGGAGAAGTAGGATTTAAAAGATGGCAAAGAGTCAGGGAAAAGTGAAGCGTGTGGAAGCCAACGGTGTGGGATAAAAGGTTTGTTTCTTATAGCAGTCAGGACAGGGGTGGGGAGGCTGAAGTCTAAGCAAGTGCCTCTGTGTGAAGCAGCCTGCCTTGGTGAAGAAATCGTGCCCAAAATCTTCATGGCTGAGATACCCAACATGAGATTTTCCCACTGGATAAATCTGGGTGCAGAGATGAGTCCTGTTAGACCTACAGCCTGCTTCACCCCTAAAACACTTGATGCATGGAGTTCTGGGCACTGTATCCATGCAATTGTACTGGTGAGTTACAAAGACAAGCCTCAAGCCAGCCAGGTTTAATATCATGCACACTAAAAATAGCTGTAACTGCAGGAATCAATAAGCAATGGTTGCTGTGTGCATTGCTTGACACAGGAGGAGGACTCCTTCCGTATTATTTAAGCTTGCAGTTAGAAACTTAATAATCAAATGCATTTAAAGAATTTAATTACAATGATTATCCTGTCAGAACTCCAAAACAAATTCATACTGAGTGCTCCTAGTAAATCCCTCTCCAGATTGCAGCCACTCATAGTCTTTTTTTTTGGGGGGGGGGGGGGAGCTGACAGAGATGTGGTTTTTGGATGTGCTGAGCACCCACAGCCCCTGCTGATGTCAGGTGGAACGGCAGCACCGTTTTAGCATCTTGCAAAAGCTCCAGTAAATAATGCACTGCCGTCTCCAGTTTCCTGGCACCAAGACATTCCCAAATAGGCTTTATTTCAAATCCTTTGTGCAGCCTGGGCTAGCCAATCGATAAGGCTCAGGCAAGAGCCCCTAGACGCCAGCCATTTAAACGCTCCTGCTGTGCACAAAGGCAGGGGGACAGGAGGGACGATTTAATGCAGGGGCCAGGTGGGGGTTGATCTCTTCTGCCAGGCAACGAGGAAATGGCCTCAGGTTGCACCTGGAGTGGTTAAGTTTGGATATGAGGAGCAATTTCTTCCCCAAAAGGGAAGGCGGCAGAGTCTAGATCCCTGGAGGGGTTGCGAAGCTGTGTAGATGTGGTGCTGGGCAGGTTTTAGTGGTGGCCTAGCAGTGCTGGCTTAATTGTTGGACTTGATGATCTTAAAGGTCTCTTCCAACCAAAGTGGTTCTGTGATTCGCTGAGCTCCTTGTTCTTGAGTCTCGTTCACAGCCCCATGTGCTGCCCTGCAGAATCCTGGAGTGTAACCAGGTATAAACCCCCAAAATTTCTCCCTCAGCTGATCTCAAAGCCTGTTTACCCAGCTGGATACACAAGGATTATGAAGTGCGTTGCAGGGCATGTTTGATTTGTTTAGTCCTTACACACTTCAGTGCAACTGTCAGAATAAATGACTTCTTCAGGAGAGAGAGGGGGAAATACACACTTGGTTAATCAACTCAATATTACAGAGGCTCCCAAAGATTAAATATGCACTGCACAAACCAGCAATCCAGGAAAGGCCTTTTAATGGGAACTATTCACTTGCAAAGAGGAAGAGTTTGAAGGGAAAAAAAACCAAGCCCTGCTTCTGTTCTTCAGCACAGCCTAATCCTAAAAACCTGAGCTGAGGTGAAGTTTGTTACTCACCTGTGGTTGAACTGCTCTCACTACCTTGCTGCTGAAAATGAAGATTTCAGATGCTATTGCAAGTGGCAGGGACGCTGCAAACAGCAGCGCTGAGATCTCTCTGCTGTGAGCTCCCATGCCAGATGTTTCATATTGCTGCCTGTCACCTCAGATCAACAGCAGCGTTGCACTGCACTTGGTGGAAGCTGTGGCTCTTAGCACCAGGTGAAGATTCCATTCCTAGGGAGGTTTCTGCTCCCCTTTTGTTATTAAACCGTGCACGGCTTTATGGGTTGGAAAGCAGAAAGAGCTGTGGGGGAGAGGAGGCTTTTCAAAGGGGATGAACGTTTGCCTGGTAACAGGACACAAAAAGGCAGACAGAAGCTCCATGGCCTGTTTCCTGGTCTGCAGAGTGACTTTGTTGTTGCTGGACCCGGGGCAATGATTTGCTTTGGACACATGTTTAAGGAGAGCAAGCGCCTGAAGATGTACAGAGCAGGCACTGGAGTCCACAGCAGCCTTTAGACGTCTGACACCAGCTGCTTTTCGTTTGGATTCCCGGATGGATTTTAAGAAGCCATCAGGCTTTCTGTACCTTCCATCTTCCAACAGTCCAAACAGTTTTTCAGAGCTCTGGTTTTTCCAAAGGTTGCAAATCTCTCACATTCAGACCCAGATTGTCAGCGACTGGGGAAGGTGCTGGAAGCAAAACGCTTTGAAATCCTGGGCCTGTGGCTGTGGAGCACTTCTAAATCTGGCCTCAGAACTCTGCTTTTCAAAGGAGCTAAGTGGCTACAGTTTTGACTCCTAATGAGGTTGTGAAGGCTCAGCGCTTTCAAAATCCGGTCCCTTGGCTCCTTTGTGTAACAGGGAAGCATTTGGCCAGCTCAGGACTGTTGAGATCTGCGTCGGGTGCCTTTGCTTGCGAAAACACTGCTGAAAGGCTGTTTGCAACGAAGCTTTCCTACCTGCTGATCAGGAATGAATGGACAGGAAAAGTGAGCAGAATGTGCAGCAACTGGGGCCAGATGGTGGCTCTGGAGCCATCAGCTTTGGCCATCGGGGAAGCCTGTTCCTTTTGCACTGGCAGCTTAGTTCAGCGGATCGATAAAATGCCTTTATTGCTTAAAGCTGACTGTCCACATAAAATATCTCCGTGGCACTGTTTGCTGTTATTGCTTTGGATGTGTGAGGAGAAGGGCAGGATGGGTGCTGGAAAGGGCAGACCTGGAGTAAATTGGTCTTTACTCTTCCTGAAGAGCTTTAAAGACACAGTCCCCACCTTGCTTCTGACCGCAGGTCCAGCGAGGGACATGTGGATCCCAGCTGCCTTGTTCCACCTGCTGCTGGTGCAGCTGAGCTGCTCCCACCTAGTGCACTGGACATACAAAGGTAATGAAAAATGAGGCTGTTTGGGGACTGCTCCTGATTGCTAAAGACACTTCCATCCTTTTTGTGCTGCAGAAGCAACCCTCAGCTTGACTCTCTTTCCATTAGTGAAAGATCTCCCCAGAGCAGCTAATTTATTCCGCTTTATTGATGCCTGTGTGTCTTGAAAGTGATTCTCCTCAATGCCACCTCTTTTTTACTCCTTTGTGTGGTTAGGACACATTGTCAGAGTTGGCAGACCAATGAGGTTCAAACAATGGGGGAAATCTTTACAGTGTGGTACAATAAAAGCTGCCCTTTGGATGATCCTGGAAGGAAAAGCTTTAAATACTGCCTACTTAGTATTTTATTGCCATGTGCCATGCAGCACAGATGACTGAGAAGTGCTTATTTATCTGAGCCACCCCAGACCACTCCTATCCCAAAAAACATCCAAAAGGTTCCAAACCCATTTCACTCCCATTTTCCCTTTATTAGCACTCTCCCTAGCTGAAATTAGCAAATTTGCTGCCAGCTCCTTCTCCTGAGTAGAAGCTTCCCACTATTGCCCTGCTCCTGCTCACTCTTACAATGGTTGAGAGCCTGATTCCACTCCTCTGGCAGTTTAGACCCATTTCTAGCTTAACACTGCTTCTCTTCTGGGGCAGGTTCAGCCTCCAGCCATCACTAAGCTATTACTGCAATGCAGGTCTCTTATTTTGCTGCACAGTTGTCCTGCAGACAGAATAATGTGTATTTTCACTCTAGGGAGTGCAGAGCAACCTTTTATTGCTGCAGCTCCTGCAGTTACAACAGCTAGATTGACATGTCCTGCTGCCAGATGAGGGGACTATTCTGACTCCCGAGCTAACAGCAGCTTGCTTCTCCTCCACACAGAAGGAGAGCTGGATGAAGAGCACTGGGGAAAGCATTTTGCAGACTGTGCTGGCAAGAACCAATCCCCAGTTGATATCCAGAGGAAAAAAGTGAGGTACAACCCCCAGCTGCTGCAGCTGGAGCTGAGTGGTTATGATGGACCTCTGCAGGGGGATTTCACAATGACCAACAATGGTCACTCTGGTAAGACTGGGAGCATTCTTCTTATTGCCTGCCTAAAAAGAGGAACTGGGTAAGAAGTCCTCGAAGACAAAGGAGCAGCCTGAAACAAAAATCAGGGCACAGAGAGCAAGAGGTTCACTTGCTCCTACAGCAGCTCTTGCTGTCAGAAAGAGCAGCAATAAGGCACAAGGCAGTAAGTGCTGCCTGGCCCCTGCAGCCCCCATTCTTAAGTGCTGCCTGGCCCCTGCAGCCCCCATTCTGCCCCCTGAGCCATGGCACTGCACACTCGTGGAGCACTGCAATGCAGAGCCAGTGGCAGTGGGTGACAGTGGCAGCCGGCAGGGCAGGGAAGAGGTCGGCAGGAGCAAAGGCTTTACAGATGTGAAATGCAGATGCCTTTAAGGAGGGGGGGTCTGGTCTGAAAACCCTTTTGCCCACGCCAGCATCCTGCACTGATGAGCTCAGCTCTGTGCATCCTACTGGGCTGAGTCCTGCAGCCATTCAGTGGGACAAAGAACACAGCTTGCTGCTGGGACAGCTGATGGAAGAGAGCCTTGAGCCTAACAGCTTTCCACTGTGGTGTATCCTCTGGAGGTTTCATCTGGGCAGCGTGTTTGGAGGACAAAGGAGACTTTGTGAGTTCAGCTCTGTATTTTCCCAGCACAAGCAGGATATAGGAAGAGCTCTGGTGTGCTGGTCTCAGCACTGCCATGGTTAGAACATCACCATGGAACCTTTGTGGCCAGCAAGTGACACCGGGTTGAACTGTGGTGGAACGATCCAGCTTTGCCACAGCAGTAGGCAGTTTTTATTTCCCTGGCTGAGCAGATGTCCTGGGAAGGTGTCAACTTGTGACAGTGCAGGAAGAGATTATGGGTTTTAGCTGACTCTCAGGCAATGCCCCTTTTTGGGAACTTGCCTTCCTTTGCTTTGCCATCTCGCTTCATTCTGCTCTCTTAGATTCATTGTTCGTACATCAGAGCTCTCCAGAAACACATATATAAACCAGAGAAACAAAAGGCAGTTATGTTTCTGCAAGATATTTTCTTGCTTAGACATTAAAAAGGGACAAAAGGCAGCTGGAACATTATAGACAGACTCTTCCTTTCAGCCTACCTCAGGACTAGAGCAGTGAGTGGCATTTGGCACACGATGGCTCCTCGCTGCCCTCAGAAAATGCAGCTTTTGCCCTGTGCAATGAGAAGAACTGGAAGTGATAGGAACAGAGAACCAGAGTTCAGCAGCAGGTTTGCCCCTGAGGTTCAGTTAGGAGGAGGTCACACAGCACAGGAGAAGCCCTCCCTTGCTCTTGGTGTTTCAAGCCCGAGGAAGGGAAGCCAAAGCACAGCATGGGTTAAACACCTTGCCTTTGGCCACACAGTCTCAGGGCAAGGCTTATAAATTAGGAGGTCCTGGATTCCCCTGCTGCAGTCTGTCTAAATAATTCATCAGTTGGTACTGTTGGGATAATGCTTCCGGACTACAGATGAGCAGTGAGAGACTTTCTAACAGCTGCAGTGGGGAGTGGAATGAGCATTTTGGGGAAGGCGTTGGGAACATAAAGCTGATAGCTCTTTAATCCCACAGTCCTTTCTTCCTCAGTAACAGAGAGAAATGTGGTGTGAGAGCAAAGAAGTGAAGTGAGGAGACATAGTGCCTTCAGAGAAAGGCTGCTGTGATTGGATTTCTCAAACCCCCTAACTCCTGCCTGTCACCCAGGCAAAGTCAACATTCAGCTCTGGTGTCAGCACCACCCAGTGCCTACCGCTGGCTTCCTGCAGGTTCAGCTTTCAGACCTGCCTGCACGTCTGTATTTCCCTGTTCTTTTGTTAACACCAAAACAATGATTTCTTTTCTGATGCAGGATGGTTTAGTAAAGCAGAAAGGCAAATGCCTGTCCTTATTCACAGCCCCTCTGAAGCTAGGCTTTTCTACTGCTTCAGTGAGATGGGACAGGGGAGCAAGGAAGACAATCAGAAAACATTCAGCAGATCTGAGAGGGACAGGAGATGGATCTTTATGGCTGCAGCAAGAGCAGTGTGGGCAGCAAGAGCAAGGGAAGTGATCCTCCCCTTCTACTCTGCACTGGTGAGACCTCACCTGGAGTACTGCATCCAGTTCTGGAGCCCCTGGGACAAGAGGGATGTGGAGGTGCTGGAAGGTGTCCAGAGAATGGCCATGAGGATGAGCAGAAGGCTGGAGCTGCTCTGCTGTGAGGCGAGACAGAGGGAGCTGGGGCTGTGCACTCTGGAGAGGAGAAGGCTCTCAGCTGACCTTCAGTATCTGAAGGGGGCTACAAGAAAGCTGGGGAGGGACTATTTAGGCTGTCAGGTAAGGATAGGACAGGGGGGAATGGAACAAAGCTGGAAATGGGGAGATTCAGACTGCATGTTACAAAGAAGTTCTTCACTGTGAGGGCAGTGAGAGCCTGGAAGGGGTTGCCCAGGGAAGTGGTGGAAGCCTCATCCCTGGAGATGTCTAATGCCAGGCTGGATGAGGCTTTGGAGAGCCTGACCTAGTGTGAGGTGTCCCTGCCCATGGCAGAGGGGTTGGAACTGGCTGATCCTTGTGGTGCCTTCCAACTGCAGAGCAGAGATGCTAGAGAAAGGCACAGCTGCACTCAGACTCACACTGTGTAATCCCTGCAGGTTTCCCACTGGCTGGCAAAACCAGAGCTAAGCAGGGCAAAAGCACAGCTCAGAGCAGTTGTGCTGCCTGCACACACTTCAGGCAGGTGAAAAGCAGGAACAAACTGGGCTGCTGTCTGCCTTCATGCTTTCAGCAAAGTGTTTGCATAAAATATCTTAGAGGAGGCTTAAGCTTCCCCTAAGCTCAGAACACAATTCTCTGGCTGTGTTCTGCAGACAGCAGAAACCACAGCGAGGTACTTGAGATAAATCATCCTAATTTTGAAAGGCAGTCAGCAGGGAGCTGCTGTGGAAAGCAAGGTAGATGGGCTATTGGGCCCTGCTCTAGCCTCTCTGAGGTAGTAGGAGGAAACATGTTTTTAGCTTGTCTGCCTGTTAACAACTCCAGAACAACAGAGACTTCTCTCAGCCCCAAAGTGTGACTAAGGAACCAGACACCGAGCTGCACCCCGCAAGCATGCTTGCTAATTTTTACAGCCTGCTCTGGGCTTTCTCTAGGATGAGGCAATTCTCCAGCTTCAGCCCCAGGTTTGGCATGTTTATGATGGCAGGGTGTGATGTGTGGCAGCACAGCAGCAGGAAGGAGAACGTTTCGCCCTCTCTTTGCGAATGCTCCTTGGCGAGGAGAGCCAAAGAGATTTGTCTCTCCGAATCCTCCGAGCACGATCACAGCCCTTGCAAACTCGCAGGGCTCTGGCCCCATCTGCCTGGGCCCGGGAGATGCAGAGTCCAGGACACTGGAAATTATGATGACAGGTTAGATGAGGCCAGTCACTTTGTTGGTTTCCATCCTCCCTTCCCTGACAAATCTCTGCAGAGCCTTGCAAGATGTGATGTACTGTGCAAGAGATTAGCTTTAAAGCACTTTTATTACTGCCTGAGGGAAAACCCAGAGCTGCTCAGACAGAAAACAATTCTGCTGACACAGCTGGTGCCCAGTCATCCCTGTGCCTGCTGTGCTCTGCCTGCTGCACAAGCCTGGGGTCAGGAAGGATTCTGAGCACACCTAGCTTTGAGCTGCAGTGGTTTTCCCTGCCTGCTGGAGTCGGTTCCCGAACGCGACTGTACTGGCTTATGCCAGAGAGGTGGCAGAAGCCTCATCTCTGGAAACACTCCAGGTCACCTTGGACAGGGCTCTGAGCAACCTGATCTAGCCAAAGACGTCCCTGCTGACTGCAGGGGGCTTGCACTGGATGACCTTTAAAGGTCCCTTCCAGTGCAGACCAGTCTGATTCGGTGACTGCGGAGAAGGTGCTCCTGGTGGAGAGCACAGCTATGGGAAGAGGCCTGGCTGCCTCCATCACTGTCTCCAATCCTGTATTTCAGTTCAGATTGACTTGCCACCCACCATGCACATCTCCAGAGGACTCCCAGGCCTCTACACAGCTGTACAGATGCATCTGCACTGGGGTGGCCTGGACCTGGAGACCAGTGGCTCTGAACACACCATAGATGGGATGAGATACTTCGCAGAGGTACTTGTGAGCAGGGCTGGAGGGAGGCTGCAGGGCTGGGCTGGCAGTGGGGAAATGGGAAGCTGCAACCCACAAAGCCTGCAGGGAGCAATGCAGAGGCAAGGGGGAGAAATGGAGCTCCCATAGGTGCAGGTGGTTGGTGCAGTGCAAGGCCTGAAGAGGATGGTGCTGGCACAGAAGACTAAGAGAAGCAGTTGCAACAGCACTAATATCCTTCAAAGGCAGAATTGTTCCTCCACATTCATCACAATCTCATTAAATTAAAGGTCTGCTTGGCTGTGCTGTGAGGCACAAGCAGCAGGAGGTGGGATGGTGACCCTCCTCAGTCTGCTTTTGGTCCTTTGAAGCACTAAGGAAGCCATTTATCACTTCTTCCTAAACGACCCTGTCTCTTTTCTGACAGCTGCACATTGTCCATTACAACTCTGATGACTACTTGAGCTTCGAAGAAGCCAAAGACAAACCAAATGGCCTGGCTGTCCTTGCCTTCCTCTATGTGGTAGGTTGGATACCCACACTCAGCAAGGCCACTCCCTGGCCACTGCTTGTGCTGTAATCACAGTCTGAGCAGCTCCAGACAAGCAGCCTGTGCTAGGTTTGCACACCCACCCAAGGAGATGATATCTGCCACCAGCCTGAGGAAGCTGGGCCGTAGCAGGGATGTTCTTCTCTTATGTCACCTGAGGCTCACACAACAGCTTGGGACCCCCAGAAGAGGTCCAGGTGGATTGTCAGGTGTGGCAGCTGCTGGGGTTCCCTGCTCAAAGCTTTGCAAATAGGATCACCTGATTTTGTGTGGGTTTGGAAGTGGTGAAAAGATCCTCGCGGTGCACTATTCTACCCAGGTTCTGTCTGCACATACCTTGTCATACCTAGGACTGTCCAGGCCCTCCAAGAGATCTGAGGTAGTATCTGGGTTTTTTTGTCTCCCAGTTCATCAGTTAGTCCCCCAAGCTGACTGGTAGCACAGAAGGAACAGGCAGATCACTAACTTGTTCAGGTTTCTGTGCTGTGTTTAGGATGGACACTTTGAGAATACCTACTACAGCGAATTCATTTCCAAACTGGCACAAATCAGGTTTGCAGGTAAGACCTAGGAGTGTTTCTCCATCCTTGATATTCTCACAGCCTGTTGGTATGTGCTGGGTCTGGGGACAGATACTTTGCAGCTGCCTTGCTTGCAGTCCCATGGCCACGCACCCTCAGCCATGCACAAGAGGCTGTCCCTGCCCACACCTCTCTGACAGCAGCCCCACAGCAGGGTGGCTCAAGGCATCTAGAAGCACAGTTGTGGTAGGTTTGTGCAACACACTGCAGCTCCATCAGACAACAACACTCACTTCCCTCTGTCTCCATAGAGCTGTTGAGGTTAGAAGAGACCTCTGAGCTCACCAAGTCCAACCGCTGGCCTGGAGCTCCAAATCCCACCACTGCTGCTAAACCACTGTCACTAAACCACATCCCTCAGTGCCACGTCCACACATCTTTTAAGTCCTTCCAGGGATGGTGACTCCACCACCTCTCTGGTCAGCCTGTTCCAATGCTTGATAGCCCTTTCTGTGAAGAAACTTTTCCTGATATCCAATCTAAATCTCCCTTGACACAACCTGAGGCCATTTCCTCTTGTCCTGTCCCTTGTTGCATGTGAGAAGAGACCGACCCCTACCTCACTCCAACCTCCTTTGGGGTAGTTGTAGAGGGCAATGAGTTCTTCATCCAGTTACCAGAGGTCTACCATAGCAGTGCTTTGGGCAAAGTGATTTGCCAGCCTAACCCCACTCCCATCTCCACTAACATTGCCTCTGTGTTTCCTTTGGAGGTCAGTCAACAAACCTCAGTTCTCTGGATGTCCAAGCCATGCTGCCAGAAAACCTCTCCCACTTCTACAGGTACCAGGGCTCACTAACAACCCCACCTTGCTCTGAGAGTGTGATCTGGACCATCTTTCATTCTCCAGTTGTCCTGTCACACACACAGGTAAGTGGCAGCTGTTCACCAGACAGGGCAGCTTCTCTCTCCTCCATGCTTCACCTTCTCTGTCCTGCAGGAACATCCTGGCAGAGCAGGATTTCTCAAGGAGGGATTTTGGGATAGGCTCCTAACCAGCTGGAGCTACAGGTGGCTGTAACGACACATCACAGCAAGGGACAGTTTCTCTATAGCAGCAGTTTACCTGAGATCTAACAAAGCTCTCTCCCACACTGAAGTGCTATAAAGAGACCAGTCAGGTCAGGGTCACCAAGAAAGTGCAGAACCCCCCACCAAAACACCCCCCCACCCCCCATGAAAGAGCCATTCATAACCTGAGAGCAATTGGCACATCTTTAGAAGAGCATTTGGGGTTTGTTCTTGTCTACACTGTGCAGCCAGACTGGATCGTTTCAGGCCTGCTGTGAGTTCTGGCTGTGTGACAGGGGAGGGTTTGTCTGGGCTCCAGAAGCGTTACAGAGGACCTTGTTGAGCACTGGGCAGCTACCCCACTTGTCCCAGCAGCTGAACACCACCACTTGGCAGCATTGCCTTCGCTTCTCTGCCTTAGCAGGGGAAAGAGTAACACCAGTTAAATAAGCTTACTGTTGGGTCTTGCCGAGTGATTCAGCCTCCTTAAGGAAAAAGAAGGATCAGAAACTCCTTTTTTTTTTCTCCTGGGAGAGCAAGATGAAGTGGAGAGTGCAGTAGTGGAGGCCCACAGAGCGTTGTCCTTTGGGAAAGAACTGCTCTTTTTGGCAGGGGAAAGGCCAACAGGCACTCATGAGAGAGCAGCATGCTACATAAGAGGAGCAAAATACCATCAGGCAGGTGTTGAAAATCCCTCCTGCAGGCCAAATGTCTTCATGCTGAGTCAGCTGGCAGAAGCCCTCACCTTCTCCTCCTTTCCCTTGCTGATGCTCGACAAGAGAGACCCTGCGGGTTCCTCCCTAGCAGACTGCTGCAGGACCTGCACTGAACTGCTGGGCAAAGCTGCTGCTGCTGCCGTTGCCCTCCTTAACCAGCCTGCCTTGCTCCCAGATCAGCCTGCTGGAGACCACCCTGCTGGACTGGCAGAACAGGACACTGCGCAACGACTACCGGCATGCCCAGCCCCTCAACGGCAGGGTGGTGGAGTCCTCCTTCAGACCCACACCCACCCAAGGTAAAGGGAGGCAGCAGGCAGGTCTCAGGCTTTCCCCAGGGCAAGGCAGGAAACCCACCTAGGAGAAGTTAACTTCTGAGTCATTTAAACTGGGTATGCTGGAGATTACCCTTCCCTGTGTCCCTGCACAGCAGGCAGAGATGGCCTCTGCCCCCTGCCAGCACATCTTGCTTCCAACCGTGCAGTGATGGCTGCAGGTTGGTGGCAGCCCTTGGCTTGGTGTGGCAGCCCTTGGCTTGGTGTGGCAGCCCTTGGCTTGGTGTGGCAGCCCTTGGGTTTGCCTGCAGAGGCATCACACAGATCTCCCAAGGCAAGTGGTGCTCCATGGCAGGACACAATACTGGGTTCAAGTGGGGCTGCATCACAGAATCACAGACTGTCAGGGGCTGAAAGGGACCCAGTCCAACCCCCCAGCAGAGCAGGATTCCCCAGAGCAGATCACACAGGAATGTGTCCAGGCAGGTTTTGACTATCTCCAGAGAGGGAGACTCCACAACCCCCCTGGGCAGCCTGTTCCAGGGTTCTGTCACCCTCACACTGAAAACATTCCTCCTCATGTTTCCATGGAACTTCCTATGCCTCAGCTTGCACCCATTGCTCCCTGTCCTGGCACTGGGCATCACCAAGCAGAGCTTGGCTCCAGCCTCTTGGCACTTAGCCTTTACATATGCACAAACACTGATGAGGTCACCCCTCAGGCTCCTCTTCTGCAAGCTAAAGAGCATGTGGCTGAAGGACACCAGCCTGTATAGGACCGGCTCTGGCATGGCTGAGTAGCCAAGCACCACACAGAGGCTCACCTCACACTGCATTTTAAACCAGAAGTTTTCCCCAAACCTTCTACAAAGTAGAAAGCAGAAAATCCACCACTGCAGGTGCTGGCTGTCTGTCAGTTCAGCTGTCTGGTTGCTCTAGAACAATGCCACCCTGAAGAATTCAGCCTCAGATTGGAACAAATCCAGATGCAGCTCCAGGACATGAAGAGAGAGCTGCTGAATGGAGGGAACCACTCAGGTAAGAAAGCATCTAACTCCCGAGCCCAGTTTACCATTCAAGGATGTTGCCCCTGCCCTGTTGTCCTCAATAGCCTAAATCATCAACAGCTTTGGTACTGGGGTGTGCTGGGAGGATGTTGTCTCATATCTAGGCCTGCTGGTGGAAATTCTTCAGCTACAGCATCATTACAGCTAAGCTCTAATCTAGCTACTCTCAAGCTTTCTGCTGCAATCTGTAAGCACTTTATAACAAACAGTGGGAGCTTGCAGTTCATGGTTCCCCTAGGAGAGATTATCATCATCTCTGCTTTACATAAGCTGAGGAAAGAGGAAGAAGGCAGGGGATAAGAATGCCCTTCCCAAGCAATTGGGTAAGGGAAGCCAAGATTTTCATCTTTTTGGGCCCCTTCCCTATTGGTACGACACACACCAGGAGCTGTGGCTCCAGACAGCCAACACTGCCAGATCCTGTGGGTGCATTCTTTAGGATTTGGACTGATGTAACAGCACAGCAGGAAATCTAACAGCTGGCTTTTTGGTTATTGCAGGTCTTAAATCCAGCACTTTTCCAGCTTTCTACTTCCCGGTGGAAAACATTGAGAGTTCTGTGACTGTTCATCCTCTCCAGGATATGTCTCTTCAAGCCTTCACCTTATGTTTCTGGACCAAAGCCCAGCATGATGGCACTCAGACTGTTCTGTCCTACTCCACACAGGAGAGGGATAATGAGCTAGTGCTGACTCTGGGCACAGATGTGGGATTGTGGATAGGAGGCCATTTCATCAGCTTCCCCCTCCACCACAAGGCACAAGGCTGGCTGCACTACTGCGTGGCATGGGGCTCCCAGTCTGGAATGGCGCATTTATGGCTCAATGGAGCAGCTGGTAAAGAGAAGAGCATCCAGAAGGGGTACATGAGCCAGGCTGGAGGGACACTTGTCCTTGGGAAAGATAGAGACATTCTTCTTGGGACCTTCTCCAATGGCTTTGCAGGGTGGATGACTCAAGTGAACCTGTGGAGCCAAGTTCTCAGTGCTGCAGATGTCCGGGCACTTGCGCTCTGCAGAGCAGGGCAGCTGAAGGGAGACATCATAGCATGGGGAGAAACCTCTATGACCCTCTTGGGGGGAGTGGTTCTGGAGTCTGACACCAGCTGTCAGTGACCTCAGGGGGATGGGTTTGGATTGTTTGGGGTTTTGTTTGTTTGTCTGAGGGCTTTGTTTGTCTTTGGGTTTGATTTTGTTTGTATGTTTGAATTTGGTTTTGGAAAGCAACAGCTTTGCTTCTGAAAGCAGCAGCAGCAGAACCCAAACTGCTTGCTGGAGAAAAACTCAGCCTCTATTTGCTTGTTTCTCTTGCCTAGGCTCCTTACTCACCTGCTAGTGCTCCAGACCATTCTTCCAAGAGAACAAAGCCCCCATCAGTGAGAAAGAGGCAAAGAGCAGAACTTGGCACAGTCCAGCACCATGCACTGTCACTGCCAGGAGCCTGATTTAAGTCCCCATAGGTAGAGCTTCCTCCATGGCCAAGAGCTGTTCTGTTGGCTCAGAGGAGCCACTTTCTCAAATAAAACTTTTTTCACACCCTTCACCAAGTCTCAGCACCTCACCATCTTCCCTGCATGCCTCCTTCCTTCCCAAATCACCACCCCCTCCCCTGCAGATGTATCACATTGGAAAGGGCCTTGAAACCCTTTGCAGGACAGATCAGCTGCTACACAACCACTGTGCTTCAGTCAGTGCCTGCCTTCATTCCTGTGCATGGCTGGGCAGACAGAGATGGCAACAGCTTCTTTTTTAACCTCTACACATCCCAAGCTTGTGGGCAGGTATAAAAGCTGTTTCCAAAGGTTGATCATGTGAAGGATCATCTCCATCAACACAAAATCCACACCAGGCTGTTCAACAATTCTGCCTTTGTTTTTTGATCCAAAACAGAGGGCAGCAGCTCCATCTAACAATTCATTAGATTTATTTTTTCCACATTAAATTATGCCACAATTAACCCCAAAAGCCTTTAAACTAATAAATACTTTAAGAATGTATTGTTTTCCTTTTAAAAATCAGTGTGCAGTTCTTCCAGGAGTCAGCACTAGTCCTTAGACTTGGAGTTTTTCCAAACCAATTTAGCCTTCAGTGGAATGATGCTCTCAGAGGACACAACCAGAAACCAGTAACAGGCTCAAGCTCTAAACCTTCTGAAGACTTTTTCAAGCACCAGAGAGCTGAGTTGTTTCCAAACCTAAATTTAAGCAACTCACTGTGAGAAGCTAAAGATAATTTTGGGCATGTTTGCAAACACAGGCTCCAACCTGTAGCCCACTGCACAGGAATCAACCTGAACTGGACTCCTGCAAGGCTGCAGGGAGGTTCTTCCTGAGCTTAATGTCCTATGTCTCTAAGGGACAAAGGAGCCTCATCTGGCTCATGGGTACAGAGAAGGGATATGGGAGCTATTAAAGGGTTAAGAGAGGGACTATTGCTCTTTGGCACCTGAAGCATAAACACTAGGAAGGGAAATGACCTCAACAGCTGAAGAACTGGAGTGCCACTGGAGCAAATGGCTGTAAATTGGTTGTGAATAAACATCAGCCAGATGGATGACTCCTAACTTCAAGAATAAGGCTTTGGAAGGACTCAGCAAGGAGTGAGGACTAGGCTTGATTTGAAGGAGAGTTGGGTGAGCAGGGTGGGGGTGAGATTACAGTGACAAGCATTTGCACTTTAGGATCCTTCAGGCATAGGAAAGCACAGGAGTTGACAGGATAGGAGCCATTATCAGCCCACCCAACAACCAGAACAACTGACAGTTCACCCCAGAGCAGCACCCAGCCGGACCCCCAGACACATGAGTGATACTTGCTCAGCACAAATCCCAGCCTGCAGGCTGGCTTGTGTCACCTGAGATGTGTCAATCAGGACATCAGGGGCATACATCACCTTATGACACAGGTTACCAGGTCACAGGAGCTGAGCTGCCTGAGGACGTTTGCCCTTCTTGTGACAAATCCCATGCAGGCTCTGCCTGGGCAGTGGCTCTGCCAGCAACCAGGAGGGTCCTGCCAGTTACTCGCTCACTTGAGAAAGATCTCAAGACACAAAGGCTAACATGGCAAAGTCCTGCTGTCAGAAGTTTGCAGAAGGTCTGAATGAAGATCAGTATCAAATGATGAATTGATGTATTTGTTCTTCCAATGAAAAATGTCTGGGCCAGGCCAAACCCTGGGCTGGGTCACAGATCACTGCTGGACACTGACTTCTTCTCTGCCTGCCCACCTGAGACAGCGTGGAAATCCTTAAGCTCTTCTTTATCCTCCTGGATCTCCACCTTGTTCCTCTTGGCCATAATCTTGTTGATTTCCATGAAGGTTTTGTTCTTTGTCTCAGGAACTACAAAGAAGATGTAGATCACACTGGCGAGGCAGATGGCACAGAAGATGAGGAAGCTGTAGGGCCCCAGTCCAGCCTAGGACAGCGAAAGAAGGCAGAGCAGGGATCAGAGGGATACTCCAGCTGTGTGTGTGACATGATTTGGACCTGCAATAGCTATCCAAGAGAAGCAGCCACAGCGATGTGCCTGTGTCCTAAGCTGAATGATTTGAAGTTAGAGGTGGTTCTAGATTGTGTTTTCTTGTACCACCACCCTGGATTTACTGGAAACCACCACGGATTTACTAGGAGAGGAGGGCGAGAGTCTCTTACATCATCAGAACTAAACTCATTGGCTCCCTTTGCACTGGCTAACATAAGCAACTACAGGATCTATGGGTTACTACTGCCAGGGATCAGTTTTGACCTAGCGATCAAAAGCTAAAACTGGATCCCCGGAAGCCAATTCTCCACCATCGCCTAAGGTGTGGTGGGAAAGCTGCAGTCTTCTCCATGCTCCTGAATTCAGGGTGAGGCATTCCCCTGAAAAAATAACTGCTTCACTTTAAACCATGTGCAACAGAGGTGAAAAAACCAAGCTGGTTAACATCACTTTCCTGCCCTAAATGCATATCCCTGCATAGAGCTACTGGGAAGCAGCTTCGCAGCTCTCGGGATTAAAGGTGTCTCAAAGGACACAGGGGTGAAGATACCAGTTTGAAGCTGAAGTCTTGCCCAGCCTTGTGTGATTGCATCTTACCTCCATGTAGAGGAACACAAGGCCCACGGTGAAGTTGGAGAGCCAGTGCACAGACCCACCCACCATGAAGGCTGCAGGCCGGGACGACTGCAGGAACATCTCCGTGATCATCACAAAGGGAATTGGACCTGGAAGGGAGAGGCAGATTTGGAAACCCTAAAGGCAATTCTCCCACTCTGAATCCCGAGGTGACAGTGTTCTGTGCAGCAGCAGGTGATGGTTTGCAAACCACGGGTGTTTAAGAGCACTCAGTAAATCAAATCAGCAATTAAACACCAAACCCAGGGCAGCTAAATGACTTCCCTAAGCTCACACAGCGCAATCAACCTCTTCTCTCCCACGGCTGCACCCTAAGCATGAACCCACCTCCAGCACAAACTGTAAGACAGGATCAATAAACACAAACTGTCTCCCCAGAGAGCACCCCAGGGGCAGCCACTAGGCAAGGCACAGCTTCTTAAAAAAAGGCAACCCAAAGAATCAGCCCAACACAGGTTGGGAAAAGATCTCCTGCAACAAGCCCTGCAGCTCATGCCCTGCACTGCCATCCCGTGGCACTGCCAAGCTGAAACAGGACATGTTCTCATAAACCAGGTCAGGCCACCAGTCCAGCTGGCCTAGTGTTCCCCTTCCAACAGTCTCCCTGTCCCCAGCACCTGAAACTGCCTGGTGGCACAAATGAAACAGGAAAGGTTCTGTGTAATTCCATCTGCCAGTCAAAGCCCTATGGGAGTTTCGACCCACAGTCCTGCACCCAGCGAAGCTCCGGCAGGGCTTTCCAAGCTAAGCAGAGAGCTCTGCCATGCTGAGAAGCTGAATCAGGACAAAGTCTTTCCAATCTGCACATCTCCTTTCTGCAAAGTGATCTGCAGGACCACACAGATCATCTGAGCTGCTTCTGATTCACTTGGTTGCCTGCAGATGCAAGCACACACCACCTCTGCCCAGCTGGCAGGGTTCACTTTCCCAGCCTCGCTTAGCTCCAGGTCTCACTGGGGGCATCTCAGGCACATGCACAATTGTAACTTTGCTTTTTCTCTTGAACACCAGGTGCTCTCCTGTCTCATGGGCACAGGCAGCCATTGCAGCATGCTGGATTCAGCTTTGGGGCCCTCGCTCCAAGGAGGACATTGAGGTATTGGAGTGTGTGCAGCGAAGGGCGACAAAGCTGGGGAAGAATCTGAAGAACAGGTCTGGCAAGAAGCTGCTAAGGGAATTGGGGTTCCCAGTCTGGAGAAAAGAAGGCTGAAGGGAGACATTCTGGCTCTCTGCAACTCTCTGAGGAGGTTGAAGTGAGGTGGATGTTGGTCTTTTTTCCCTAGCAGCAAGTGACAGGATGAGAGGAAACAGCCTCAGGTTGCACCAGGGGAGTTTTAGGTTGGATACTAGAAGAAACTTCTGCAGTGAAATGGCTCTTAAACACTGCAACAGGCTGCCCAGAGAGGTGGCTGGATCCCCATCCCTGCAGGTGCTTGAAAGCCACAGAGCTGTGGTGCTGAGGGGCATAGCTCAGCACCAGTCTTGGCAGAGTCAGAACAGTTGGGCCCTAAAGGTCTTCTCCAACCCAAAGGATTCTGTGCTAAATGAGCCTATAGCTGGCTACCTCCAAGGTGCATGGTCACACAGGGAAGAAATGTGACCTCCTGGGGTCAGCTCAGGAAAGCTTTTGATCTGGAACTGAACATAACACTTGGCTTTGGCCAGCTGGTGGGGGAGACTGGGCCAGGCTGCGTGTACTCACTGGCTCCAATAGCGTGTCCGATGATGTAGAGGATGACACAGACGATGCTGAGGTAAGACATCCACGAGACAGTGTTCTGGGAAGAATTGGATCCTGGGTTAGATGTGGTTCCTATTTGAACATCACCAAGGTACTGCTTGTCTTAAGGCATTCTAAGGCACCTTCCATTGCCAGCTGTGTCCATAGCATGCCTGGGCATGAGCCTTGCTTCCAACAAATGGATGCAACAGGCATTGAACATGGACTGCTGAGAGCAGCATTCAGACAAGCAGGATCACAGATTTTCCTGGGTTAACTTAAGCAAATACACAAGCACAGAGACCTTTCCTACTGATCTCTCCCCACCCAGGGTGTAGAAGCAACTTGGAGTACACCCAAGGTCCAGAAACACAGGGGTAGGCATCACCTGAGCCATTCAACTACACACCTGCAGATTGAGGGCTAACGTTAGCACTGCACAGGAGACACAGCACAATCCAAAGCCAGCAAGGAGAAGGATTCTCCTCCCCAGGGATTCCACAATGAAAACCTAAAAGAGACAGAAGAGGGTTTGAAACCAGACTCCTGAGGCACAGCACTTCCTATTCCAGCTAAATCTACCAAGGTGGTCCTTGTCTTTTAAGAAATTCAGTGGCATTTCCATGCTCTGCTGAAGGGCTGTGGGCATGGAGTCACCCAGGAACTGCACAAATCCAGATGTGCCAATGACACAGAGAACGGGCAAGGCCATTCATTGGCACCCAATCCCAGTGAGGACTGTGTGGAGGCCAGACAGTAAAAAGAGGTCTATCAGCCCAGAGACTGAAAACTTGAGGCACGTGAGAACTCATCATGATCGGTCACGGTCACTCCAGTCCACAGAGGTGCCTTCAGCCAGGCACACTACAGGACATCAGAGGCTCACAGGATGGGCTGGAAGGGACCTCCGCAGGTCATCCAGTCCAACCCCCTCTGCAGCAAGTAAGGACATTCTCAACTAGATCAGGTTGCCCAGAGCCCTGTTGAGCCTCACTTGGAATATCTCCAGGGATGGGGCCACAACTACCTCCCCAGGCAACCTGCTGCAGTGTTCCACTACCCTCATGGTAAAGAATCTGTTCCTAACATGCAATCCAAATCTGCTCTTCTCTGGTTTGAAGCTGCTGCCCCTCACCCTATCACTACATGCCTTTGTAAAGAGTCTCTCTCCATCCTTCTTGTAGGCCCCCTTCAGTTACTGGCAGGCTACTATTAGGTCTCTCCCAGAGCCTCCTCTTCTCCAGGCTGAACACCTCCTCCAGCTCCCTCAGCCTGTTTTTGGAGCAGAAGTGCTCCAACCCCACAATCATTTTTGTGGCCCTCCTCTGGACCCACTCCATGTCCTTCCTAGCTTGAGGGCTCCAGACCTCCTGGACTCCAATACTACACATCTACGATGCAAAGCAGCTCCCAGTGTGTGTCTGTAACATCACCCACTTTAAACAGTGATGGCTGGGGGGTGGGGGGACTGGAGGAGATGGGCAACCTCAGGAGCCCTAACAGAAACTTACAGCAAGCAAAGTCATGACCACGTTGATGGCACCTATTGAGACAGTGACATACTGAACACTGTTTTCTTCCACGCCTGCTGACTGGAAGATTCTGTCTGCGTAGTAGAAGACCTGCAGCAAAACCACAGCTGTGTTGATATGTGACCAAAGGCAGAACAGAAGAATCCCATTTGGGCTGCTGTTCCATCCTGCAACTGGTGCACAGAAGCCCAAGAACTGAATAATTTCTGGTGTCATTGGTGTTTGGATCCAGGCACAAGCAGCTCACTCTAAAAGTGTCATAAAATGGTTTAGGTTGGAAGGGACCTCAAGGATCATCCAACCTCTCACCATAGGCAGGGACACCTCCCACTAGAACAGGTTGCTCAAGGCCTCATCCATCCTGGCCTTGAACATCTCCAGGAAGGTTGTGGAGCACAGAATCACAGAATGTGATCTGTGATCTTTGATCTTTGATCACATTCTGTGCTTCTGTGCTCCACAGCCTCCCTGGGCAACCTGTGCCAGTGTCTCACCCAAGGCCTCATCCATCCTGGCCTTGAACATCTCCAGGAAGGTTGTGGAGCACAGAATCACAGAATGTGATCTTTGATCTTTGATCACATTCTGTGCTTCTGTGCTCCACAGCCTCCCTGGGCAACCTGTGCCAGTGTCTCACCACCCTCACTGCACAGAGCCCTTTCCTAACATCCCGTTTCAATCTCCCCTCTGCCAGTTTAAACCCCATTACCCCTTATCCTGTCATTACAAGACCTTGTCAACAGTCCCTCCCCAGCCTTCCTGTAGGCCCCCTTCAGATACTGGAAAGCCACTATAAGGTCTCCAGACTATCCTTACTGTGTCTGCATCTAGCCCAGGCGAGTACCGGATCTGGTACGGGCCAGGGCGAACGCACCCCAGCGTGCTGCAGAGCCAGCGTGCCTGCTGAAGGGGTACTCCTGTGTCCTAGTCAGCACTGCCTCACAGCATCCACCTTGGAATTGCATCCCAGCGCCTTTCCCACCCTGCTGGCCTTTCCCAGGTGCCTTCCACTCACCCCATTCACTCCAGAGAGCTGCTGGCCCATCATCATGACGATGATGGAGATGAGCTGCCACCGCAAGCCTCTGTAGGTGCACAGGCTGAGGACAGTGAATTGTCCTTCTTCCCTTTCTGACCTGTCTTCTTGGCGCATTTCTTCTATCTCGTCATCCACATCATCCCTGCCCCTCAGCCTCTGCAGAGCTGGTTAGGAGAGGAAGGTGAGTTATGGACCCCATGGAGCAGGTCTACTCTGAGCTCTCCTGCTCCGAGTCAAGACAGAGCAAGCCACGGCCAGCAGTGCGGCCACGGCGCGAAGCCAGGGATTGACAGGTGCAGAGGACAGAGCAACGTCCCAGGAATTCCACCCGGCAGCACCGTGTCAGTGCAGAACCTCCCACTTGCTTGCATGCCAGTCGTGTCCCACAGACAGATCTGCCCCATCCCACCTCCCCCTCCAATGCTGCTGTACCTTTCCGTGCTTGCTCTTCGTTCCCCTTCTGTATCAGCAGGTATCTGGGGCTCTCAGGGAAGAAGGGCAAGATAAGGAGCTGGATGAGTGATGGGATGCCAGTGAGCCCCAGCAGCACAGGCCAGCCTGTGAGACAAGATGACAGCCATGAGAAATCTTTCCATGGTGGAGCCCACAGAGCAGTGCCAAGACAGGGCTTTACCTTCAGCGTTCCCAAGGATGCTGTTGAGACCGAGGATCTGAGCAACAAGGATCCCAACGGTGATGAAGAGCTGTGGTACTACCCCGATAGCACCTCTCAGATTTCTGGGGGCCATTTCTCCAAGAAACATGGGAACCACGTTGGAAGCCAGACCTAGGAGGTAGAGAACAGTGTTGGACACACAGCTGCCTGATGCCAGCATGCTCACCACCTTCAGTACGACACCACTGGCCCACGTGAGACCAAAGTGATCCCTGCTCGACCACAGGACTTGTGGAAACTTTACACCCAAATCCTGCTGCAGCTGAAGATGCAATGTCATCTTCTGGGCAGTGAACACAGTGTGTGATTCCCTCATCCTACAGTGGACCCTGGGACAAAACCCACATGGCACTGGATCTCTCAGGGTGAGGAGAGGGACAAAATCCATCACTGCAGCTGCTGCCTCTGGACTGTTTCACCCATTGCAATTGGAACATATTAAAGAGCCAACCACATGTGCATGATGTGCCTTAGAAGAGCAACCTGCCTATCTTCTGCTGCTTTGAGGGTCCAGCTTATCAACTGCTCAGCAGCCAAGCATTTCAGCAGCCCAAGAACACTATCGGTAGCCTGCCTGCAGACCTGGCAGATGATCTGGAGAGCTCTCAGTGTCCCTCAGCTTTCTCCTAGCAGAGCCTGCCAAGTATTTCAACACAGCAGATGAAATTAACTGTGTGCTGCTCAGGTTTGGGAACAAACTCCAAGTGTGAGGGAGGAATTTTGGATTTCTCTAAAACAAGAAAATAAATCAGTGTCCAAACAAGCTGGCCCGAAGGTGGAAGGATGTGAACTCCTGCTGGCTTTTAAAGATGTCCTGCTCCCTTAATTGCTCAGGAGCATCTTGCAGAGAGCTTTGCTTGTTTGAGATCTCTTGCAGATAGCATGGAATCACTGAGTCACAGAGTTGTTCAGGCTGGGAAAGACCTTTAAGACCATCAAGTCCAACTATTAACCCAGCATTCTCAAGTCCACCATTAAACCGTGTGCCTCAGCACCACATCTCACAGTATCACACAGTATCACCAAGTATCTCCACATCTTTTATATCAGCAGGCTGCAGTAGATAGTTCTACTCAAATAGGACATAGGTTATTTTGAGGATCACTGTGAGTCACCCACACTGGCACCAAGAGCTGCCAGCTCCCATGCTTACACTGTAAATCCTGGCATGCAAGCCCCAAACTCCTGGAGTCAAATGACCGTGTGAGGCTCTTATCTTGCATTTCTGAAGGTCCTAGCCTTCAGGAACCTGGAGTCACAAATGTGATTGAGCTGTTATCTGAAAGCCAAAGGCATGGCAACAACTACAAAACAACCAGAAAACAAACTAAACTGCTGAGGTGCAGTGGTTTAAGTTCACACTACAACCAGCCTGCTAGCAGTGACTGCTGGACTCCTGCACTCCAGTACTGGTGGCTCTCTGACTGCTCAGACTATGGGGAGCTAGCCCTGCCAGAGGGGCCCTGCACACAGTGGGGGCTGCCAGCACTGCTAGCAGCACTGGAGCTGCTCTTTGGCAAGGAAAAGGTTACACTTGGATCCTTCCAGAGCCTGGATTTGGCCAAGGCTCAGCACCTTCCCTCACCAGAAACGAAGTCCACAGCTTCAGTGAGATCAAGCTGTGAAGGGCAAGTCAGGACAGCCAGCCCAGATTCTTTTGCCAGCTATAAATAACTGGAAAGAGGGATCACACTCAACAGTTCCCTTTGTATTTAGAGAGCCAACACAGCAGCTGCCAGGCTGTGGAGAGTCAAAAGCCAGAACCAAACCATCTGACAGGGTAAGTGTCCTCACTCTTTGACGTGCTGTGTGTTACAGGAGTTGTTTTCCTGGGTCACTTTCTTGATTTCTCGTTTTATCTTCACAGGACATTGCAATGCAGCAACAGACCATGGAGCGTGTCAGTCTCGTTAGCCCAAAGCCAATTAGTTGAGCCCAAAGGCTGTTAGGATCCTTATCAGCCTGGCTCTGCTGGGGGGTGCTGTGCACTCCAGCTCCGATAGTGCCGCTTGACCAGCCGCCCACAAACCCCCTGCTCCTTGCCTTCCCTCTATCTCTGCAGCAAATCCTGTGCCTCTGAACCCTTTGCTCTCTCTTGTCACATTGCTTTTCTCCAGCAGGAAGAACAGTCAGTTCCAGGACTGGATGATTGGATCTGGTGTTGTCTTTGATTGCCATGGTCTAGTTGATTGGATGGGGCTGGGTGATAGGTTGGAATGGATGAGCTCAGAGGTCTCTTCCAACCTGACTGATTCTGTCATTTAGAAGGATTATTCTGCTTCTGATTCTGTTAAAAAGCAAGAAGGCCCTCAAAAAGCCAGGCTAACTGATCCAAGATGTCTGGGAAAAGATCATTTCTGGTTGGAGCTCCAGTGGCAGATGCTTATTGCAGAGGATAGCTGCATCTACAGACTCCTCTCCTCTGCACATCTTCAACTCAGCCTCACCACCGCTGCTTCCTAGATGACAACTGTTACTCAGGCAAGTAGAGCATTGTGATGTGGATGTATGGCTAAAATAGGCTACCTGTGAGAATAAAGCCCCTTCCCATAGCCAAGAAAACATTTATTGCTCTTTCTAGCATCCAACCTCTCACTTACCAGCAAATATTCCCATGACAACACGTGAAATGATGATTACTTCAAAGGTTTTGGCTATCTCTGAGGTTCCCATCACGATTGCAGCAGCAATGGAGAGGAGGTTATTGATCAGCAAAGTGCCCTTCCTGCAAAGCACCAGGGAAGAAAGAGTCAGTTTATTTTTATTTGGGCCCCTCTGTGTCATGCTGCCCAAAACTCAAATGAATCACCACCCCAAAGACTAATCAAGGAGAAGATGGTGATTATCCCATTTTTTTTCCCTGCAGGGAATTTAGGCTTCAAGAAAGAGGGAACCCAAACAGCAGAAGCTGGGTCTGATCTGTGATCCCAGCCCAGGACTTCAGTGGTTGCCTTCTGCCAGGCTCAGTGCTTCGTATGCAGCCTGAGCCTGGGCCATACTGAAACCCCAAATTCTTCCACACGTGGGAGGCCACAGGTGCTGCTGAGCCCAGCAGCTGATCACCAGCCCATCTTCTTTACAATCAAGGTGTGTAAGACACAGTCATGCTCCTGGCAGCCTCGGGCAGGTGGAATGACCTGGGAGGCAACTCTTATCTGAGGCCAGCAAATGGGTGGTGAAGGATCCTAAACATCACTGTCACATACCGGCCACAGTTGTTGACTAAAGGCCACACCATGAGGGAGCCAAAAAAGCCTCCCAGAGGGAACATGGACACAGTAAGAGACCAGAGCAACGTCAGGAAGGCACTGTCAATAGGCTTATCATTCCTGTTCGTGTAGGTCAGGTTGTAAAAGTCTTGCATGTACTGGAATGAAAGACAGAACCTTTAACACTCTCAAGTTTTCATGCTGGAAAAGTTCATTACCAACAAATGCCATAAAGCCCCCCCAAAAATGTACTGATAAACCCCAGAGTGGCTAAGTGGGGAAAAGAATGCGAGAGAGGGATGGAGAAGCTTGCACTAGACTCCAAGTTATCCTGCCTTAGGAGATTCACCTGGATCCCAGAAGGAAGACACTCCTCATGCTGGGGAAAGACCAAACACCCCAACACCTCCCATTTCCTCTCCCAGGGAACCACTTCTCCCCAGGTGCCTGGAGACTCAAGGCGTGGAGAAGAACAAGCCCACCAACAGCCACACTCTGCTGCCTTCTCTGCTTGCAGACCCCTCCTCAGCCATGCTCCACTCCACAGCCCAACCTACCGGGGCTGGAGAGTTGATCACAGACACGTTGTAGCCGTACTGGAAAGAAGATCCAAAGGCAGATACCAGTGCCACCGAGGCGAGCACCAGTGTCATCTTCTGCAGAGGGGACACAACCAACACAGACACCACCTCAGAAGCTTTTAGGCATGAATGGCAAATAAAGAGGTCCCCTAAGACTTGCCTTCTGTGGTTTTCGCTTCACGTTGCCTCATGAAGGAAGCCCAACAGGGTGTGAATAGAATCACAGAATCACAGAACCACAGAATGGTTTAGGTTGGAAGTGACCTCAAAGCTTAGCCAGTTCCAAGCCCCCACCATAGGCAGGAACACCTCCCACTAGAACAGGTCACTCAAGGCCTCATCCAGCTTCCAGGGAGGGAGCATCCACAACCTCCCTGGGCAACCTGTGCCAGTGTCTCACCACTCTCACTGCAAAGAACTTCTTCCTAACATCTAGTTTCCACCTCCCCTCTGCCAGTTTAAACCCATTACCCCTTGTCTTGTCATTACAAGGCCTTGCCAGTAGTCCCTCCCCAGCCTTCCTGTAGCCCCCTTCAGATCCTGGAAGGCCACTCCAAGGTCTCTGGAAGCCTTCTCCTCTCCATGCTTCAGAGCCCCAACTCTCTCAGCCTATCCTCAGAGCAGAGCTGCTGCAGCCCTCTGAGCACCTTTGTGGCCTCCTCTGGAGTTGCTCCAACAGTTCCATGTCCTTCTTGTGCTGGGGGCTCCAGAACTGCACCCAGGACTGCAGGTGGGGTCTGAGGAGAGCAGAGCCAAGGGGCAGAATCCCCTCCCTTTGCCCTGCTGCCCACACTGCTCTTGCTGCAGCCCAGCACAGGGTTGCTGTCTGGGCTGCACTCACACTGCAGGCTCCTGTGGAGCTTTTCATCACCCCAGACCCCCCAGGTCGTTTTCCTCAGGGCTGCTCTCAGCCATTCCCCACCAAGCCTGGAGTTGTGCTTGAGGTTGCACCCACCCAGGTGCAGGACCTTACACGTGGCCTTGTTGAATGCCATGAGGTTGGCCAGGGCACAGCTCTGCAGCCTGTCCAGGTCCCTCTGGGGACCTCAGTTTCCATTATCACTCGTTCTGCTCTGCTCAGTTTGCACACAGTCATTGCAATAATTCATTCCCCTCTCCCCTGCTATTGATGGAACATTTGGATGATGAATAATTTTCAAATTAGCAGGCTTAAAGAAAGCACCCCACAGGGAGGAAGAAAAAACCAACAACAAAATCCAGTGTGCAATTATTCTTCTTCCAACATGGCAAATTGGGTAGTGCAATAACACAGGATATTGGCACAGGAAAGCTTTCAAGATAAGGTATTTTATTTTGCATGAGGTGGCAAAACCTCTTTCCTGTTCATTTGTTCTTCTATCACACCCTGGCTTTTTCTGCCTCACACCTTTTGGGATCAAGCTGTTGATGGATCTAATCTCACTGCCTCTGAAGCCAATTACTTATCCAAGTAGCTCACTGAAGGCCTAGTGGTGGGATAGAAGAGTTCAACAGGAGGGTGAAATCGCCACTTGCAGCAGGACTAAACACCAAGCATGATGTGGGTGCAGCCCTCAGGACCACAGGCAGTTTGCTTTTGGCAGTGACTGTATTTCTGCTCAGTCCTCAGGCTGGCCCTGCTGCATTGGCTGAGCTGATCTGTTGGCTTTGTGTTGGTTTAATAGTTCACTAATACCTCTCACTGCTGCTGCATCATTAAAGCCATTTTCCATCCAGACATTTAATTTTCTACCACCATAATTATCCTTAATACCTGCAGGGCTTTGTGTCCCAAGGCTCAGCTCAGGCCCCACACCAAGTATCTGTCATTTCCCTAACTGAACGTGGGTCCAGATTGCTGCTGCTGCTTTTGCTCCTGACACCCCTCAGAAGCTCTAGCAGCTGCCCTCCAAAGAGCTGCAGAGTTGAAGGCACCGTAGGAGATCAAAACTCAAACTGATCTCAGAGTAAAGATATGGACAAAGCTGAGGCTTCCGGTTACAACTTCTAGGAATAGAATCCGAGAATCATTAGGGTTGGAAAAAACCTCTAAGGTCATCAGATCCAACTCTCAGCACCACCATGCCCACTAAACCATGGCCCAGTGTGCCCTATCTACACGTGTTTCGAGCACCTCTAGGGATGCTGACTCCACCACCTCCCTGGGCAGCCTCTTCCCATGTCTGACCACTCTTGCAGGAAAGACTTTTTTCCTAATATCCAACCCAAACCTTCCCTGGTGGAACTTGAGGCCATTCCCTCCTGTTCTATTACTAGATCCTTGAGAGAAGAGACCTACCCCCACCTCACTTCAGCCTCCTTTCAGGTAGCTGCAGAGAGACTGTTTACAGCCCAGAACGGTGATGAGAAAGTATCTGCCTCCGAAGAGCCACTGGTGGTAGTGCCTCACATTCAGCACACTCAGGAAAAACCTCTGGCATACGCGAGCACGACACTGGGCAAGCTGCCACAACAACACTGCTGCAAAAGGCATCCAGAAGCATCTGCAGCCTAAAACCGATTAGAAAGCGGGAAAGAAAATTCACAGGCAGAAGGGGAAAGCGCCCCAGGAGTTCCACGGGCAGTCGGCTGCAAACAGAGAGGGGAAGTGACGAGGCACAGCCTAACAGGACACCCCAGGCTGACACAAACCAGCGCCAAAAACAGGGACATCTCTGCTCTTTCTGTCAGATCAGCTGTGGCTATGTTAGCCCAAAAGACTTCGGTCTTCTTCTTCTACGAGTGCCTCCAGACCTCACACAGCTTCTCTGCGGGAGGCTGAAGCTGGCAAGGCAGGGTCCGGCACACACTTACCCCCGTTGAGCCTTCATTGCCGTCGGATCTCTCCTGCTTCTCTCCTTTCACCTTCATTTTGGAGTTCCACTCGCAGATGCCGAACACACACTTTCAGAGCCAAAACAGACAGCAGAGGGGCCGGAAACGCCCTGCGAAGAAAATTCCCCTGTGTGGCTGCCGAAAGCATCCAATCACCGAGGAGCTGAAGCAGTTCAAGCACGTTGCAGCTGTCTGATCATTGCCCTTCCCTGCGCGGCTCCCTCGTGTCTCCTCCTGCCTTTTCCCCCTCCAGCCAGTGGCTGCTAGCTCAGATGTGCTTCCACCAGATCCTGGCTCCAAGCAGAGGTGCGGTCCAGCCAGAGGGGAAATGGACTCCGCTGGACGGCGAGGAGGGGCTGACTTGCTGCCAGAGCTGCTCAAGGAGCTGCTCGGCCCCAGCCCCACGCACGTGGACCCGGCTGTAGCAATAAGCAGCTACTGGGCAGCTGTGGATGGTGCAGCTGGAGACGCTGCCTGGCAACTGCCTCGTTCTGGGGAGAACAGGGCATTCTAGGGGTGCAGCCCTGCCAGCAGAGAGGGCGTTTGCCAAAGTCAACAGCAATAAACCTGAACTGCACTTAACTCTCCTGCCTCTCTGCCCTGGGGCCAAAATGCTGCCATTGTCCTACCCTGCACGGACCCAGCTGTCAGGGCACTTCTGCAGTTCACAGGGGCCAGGTTCATCCTCAGATCTGTGTTTCTGACAGCGTGCAGGACACGGCTTTGCCACCAAAGCCCATGAGCTGCTCTCCCTCTACACGCAAGGGATACCATCTGTGGCTGGCTTGGTGTTAACCTCCTGCACTATGAGACCACTTCGAACAGTACAGTACTTGGTTAATTGTCAACTACAACTCCTGGAGTTTCAGAGAAATGCAAAGTTCATAGGTACCTCCTGCAGGCAGAGAAATGTGCACCAAACCTGGCTGCTATTGGTTCATCTGCCTATTAACAGCCAGCAACTTGCTGTTCACATGCCCTGCACGTGCTCTTTGGCTGACTGTAAATCACAGAATCACACAACTGCCAGGGCTGGAGGGGATCTCAAGGATCATCTAGTTCCAGCCCCCCTGCCATAGGTAGGGACACCTTACACTACATCAGCTTGCTCAGAGCCACAGCCAGCCTGGCCTTAAAAGACCTCCAGGGATGAGGCTTCCACTACCACCCCAGGCAACCTGTGCCAGGGTCTCACTACCCTCATGGTGAAGAACTTCTTCCTAACATCCAATCTGAATCTACCCACTTCTAGTTTTGCTCCACCCCCCCCCAGTCCTATCACTACCTGACACCCTAAAAAGTCCCTCCCCAGTTTTCCTGTAGGCCTCCTTCAGATACTGAAAGGCCACAATAAGATTTCCTCAGAGCCTTCTCTTTTTCAGGCTGAACAGACCCAGCTCTCTCAGTCTGTCTCCATAGCAGAGCAGCTCCAGCCCTCTGATCATCCTTGTGCCCTTCTCTGGACGTTTTCCATCACATCCATACATTTCTTGTAGCAGGGGCTCCAGAACTGGACACAGTGCTCCAGCTGAGTTCTCACCAGAGTGGTGCAGAGGAGCAAAATCCCCTCCCTCACCCTGCTGCCCACACTTCTCTTGCTGCTGCCCAGGCTCTGGTTGCTCTCTGGGCTACAAGTGCACACTGATAGCTCACATTGAACTTCTCATCCACCAACATCCCTAAGTCCCTCTCCCCAGGGCTGCTCTCAAGGCAGTCACTGCCCAGCCTATATTGGTGCTTGGGATTGCCCCAATCCACGAGCAGGACTTTGCATTTGGTCTTGTTGAACTTCATGAGGTTGGCTCTGACCCAGCTCTGCAGCCTGTCAAGGTCCCTCTGGATGGATCCCTGCCCTCCAGCCTGCCAGCTGCACCACACAGCTTGGTGTCCTCAGTAAACTTCCTCTGAGGTGCTGAGACCTACCAAAACACACTCGAACAACATCTTGGTAAAGAATAAAACTTTATTTTGTAAAAGCTGGAGAAAATGTTTAAAAACAAGCAAGGGAGGAACTGTAAATAAAACACTACCTCCAAACAGAACACAAACCACCCTCCCCCCACCCTGGGGCTGATGGCAGGCTCCCAAAGCAAGGACAGACCAGAGGCTGTGCTTCAGCAGAGGACATCTGGAGTTCAGAGCGTATGCCAGGCACTGTCTTGCTGTTGGTGAGGGCTGTCCTTGCCAAAAGCTGGGGTGGTACACCCAGATATCCCTGAGCATCAAGGGGTCTACAGAGTTCACATTGTCCCAGGAAGCATAAAGCATGCTGCCACCACAAACCCTGATGATGAAAAGCCCTAACCACCAAGGAAGAGGAATGAACCATGAATAAGATCCATCCATCACCACCACAAGACAAGCATGTGTGCACACTATTGTCCATGTTCAAGTGAAGAACAGGAGCCAGGCCAGACTCCCTGGAAGACCTCAGACACCAAAACTGAAATCCATGCCTGGAACAGTCCAATTCAGCAGCTATGAAGTTTTCCTATCACCATGACCTTTGTCTGCCCCACAAGTCACAACATACAGACAATATAGCAAACTCCCAAACAATTTTAAAGGTTAATAATGGAAGGAGGGGGGAAAGATGGAAGAAAACCAGGAAGCTGGTATGTAGCCAGACAGTGTCTTCCAGAAGATCCTCAGCAAAGGTCAAGACCAAAGCAGCTGCTACCTGCGTACCAAGGAGAAGCATATCCTCTTCTTTTCACTCAGCCACTCCAGCAGTGCTTTTCCCCAGGCTTCAGCTCCCTCTGTGGGGCTCTGGGGTGATCCCACACCTGCTCAAAATGAAGCACAATTAAAACCCAGGACCCATCTTCCTGCAGCTAACACACAGAGGTTTGGCCTGAGACAGGACACCAGCCTTGCTGCAGCTCAAGCCCCAGGGACATCACCTTGTAGCAGCTGAAAACAGGCACAATGGACCCCTTCCCGAAGTGCAGCCAGGTACCTCAGGTCCAGCCACCTCCAGGGGCACCTGAGAGAAGATTCTCCAGGCCATGCCTGACGAGGAGGAGTTCAGAATCACCTTCACAGACTGCACTTCATGCCAGAGAGAGTGAGACTTGTAGGAACAGCAAAGCACCACTGCCCTCACCTCCCTTATTATAAACCTCACATTTCAGCTCCACTCAGCTTCAGTGTTTGGAGCTACAGACACTTGTCAGAGGTCCTCTGTTGGCCTTTTTTCTTGCTCTGACCTTGCCTACAGGACATGATCAGAGACTTTCCACTGACCTTCACAAACCAGCAGGGTTCCTTGAACCCCTGCGAGCTGCCAGTGTCACTGCATGAAGCTGCACGTTCCTCCCACAGCATTTCTGCTGTGGAAAAGGGCAGCTGAGAACAAGGAGTCTGTTTTGATTAGGTTTGGCTGGTTGGGTGTTTCTGGAGGGGGGGGTCCTATTTTGTATTTGTGGTGTTGTGTTTTGATTTCCCTTAAGACAAGTTGGAGACCATTTTACTTCAGGGCTGGCTGCAAAAAACTGAACACATTCCAAGTGCTCTTTCTGCAACAGTGGGCAGCAGGGATTGCATCACCTTCTGAGGAGCACTTGGGGCATCTGTGCTGGGTAGCACTGGAGAAATGTGTGTGTGTGTGCATGACCTTTCACACCAGAAGGAACCACCAATTCCTCTTCTTCAGCTTTCACTGCTGTGCTGTCCCTCTGAGCCAGACAGCACTGCAGTCTGTTTCCTCATTTTACAGGCTTGGGTTATAGACACAGCCTCAGCTGATGGGCAAGGGGGGTGGATCAGTTCTATAAATGGTTTCACCCCAGAAGAGCACAATGGGGAGGTGGACAGGGAACTCCCACAGCAGCAGCAAAAACCTACCCCTGCCAGCTGCTTCCTGATCACTGCTCCCCACCCCTCATGCTAGGAAGCTGGCACAGGCAGGGCAGGAGAAAAGACTCACAGGAGATCTTTACCAAGAAAGAAATCAGCTCCGAGATGCAGGCAGCTCAGGCTCAGGTGCTGGAAAGCAGAGGTTTTGTCTGCTCAGGGCCTGGCACATCCTTGTCCTTGTGGGGTTCTGGGCTCTGCCAGTGGCTGTTTGATCTTTGCCATTCTGACTCATCGTGGTGGCAACAGCAGATGGAGGAAAGCAGCCTAGTCCGCACCAGCCGCGTACAGAGGACAAACATGATGCAGTTGGCACCTCCTTGGAACGTGTTACCAATCCCCTGCAAGGGCAGGAAAGGAATTAACCTAAGCCTTTCCTGCAGGCACTCTCAGAGAAGAGCAACCATCATGCCCTAAGTAACCAGTGAGAGGATAAGAGCAGGTTTAGGTTGGATATTAGGAACAGCTTTTACTGAGAGTGGTTGGGCATCGGAACAGGCTGCCCAGGGAGATGGAGGAGTCACCATCCATGGAGGAGTCCAAAACACATGGAACCTGGGGACATGGTTTAGTGGCCATGGTGGTGCTGGGTTGACAGTCCAACTTGATGATCTTGGAGGTCTTTTCCAACCTTAATGACTTATGATTCACTACCAGACCAGTTACAGCACTGCCCAACTGACAGCCAGCAAATTCCACCTAATTCATAGAACCATACAATGGCTTCAGTTGGAAAGGACCTTAAAGATCATCTAGTTCCAACTGCTCTGTCATGGGCAGGGACACCTCCTGCTAGACAAGGCTGATCAAAACTTCATCCAGGATAGTCTTAAACATTTCCAGGCATGAGAGATCCACAACTTCTCTGGGCAACAAAAGTGGAAAAAGAAGTCCAGAAAGACCACCCTAGCACCCAGCAGTGGTCCAGATGGCTTCTGGGGGTTGTTTCTCCTACAGCTTGGCGCAGGGCAGGAGCAGGAGTCCACGACCTTGAAGGTCTTCTCCAGCCGATAAGATCCTGCGATGGTGTGCATCCCCGGTCTGAGCCTGCTTCTGGGGCAAGCGGCTGGCACCGCGCAGCGCTCCTGCTGCAGTTCTCGCTGTGGCCACTAGATGCCGCTGGAGCAGCTCTGGCGGAGCATCCCAGCCGGCAGCGGCCGCACAGAGTGACATTGGGAGCTGCAAAACCTCACCTCCCGCCCGGACCCTCCTCCTCACGCATCTCCTGACAAATACTCACATGCAGGACAACCAGGACTGAATTCTGCACTGCAGGGGAGTTACAGAGGGTGAGGATGAAGCGGATGGTGCTCCAGATGCGGAGGACGATGAAGATGACAGGGATGAGAATCAACTTCTTATCTGCTATGGAAGTCCGGGGCTGGAGCGCAGGTGCTCTTGAGAGAATGGGGCGGTACTCTGAGAGAGCAGCATGCTTCCATGGAAGGTAGGAGGGAGACAGAAACAGGAACAAAGAAGCTACACAAATCAGACTTTTAGCTCCAGGGAATCTTTCCAAAGCATCCTAAATTGTTTTGCCTCTTGCGGGAAGTTAACAGGGACACAACTATAAGCACCAGCCTTCCTCCTGGCTAACATAAACATTCCTGCTGAAGCCAAGGAGTGGCAAAGAATATCTGGCCCTTATCAGAGTCCCAACAAAGCTTTACACCAACAAGCATCACATAGTTGCCAAGAAACCAGACCATAACAATATTAAAAACCAAAGAAAAGTGGTGCTCCGTCAACAGGTTTGCTGGGCCAGTGACTTGGTCCAATCACTGCTGGCTTTAGCACTTTGGAAAGGCACAGGCAAGGGTTTGGTCTTGGGGAGGCCCTGTGTGCTGCTGCTCCAGCCCTCAGACTCCTCTTATGAGAGGAGAGCGACAGCTTCCTGCCCTCACCTCCTGCAGGAGTCGGGTGCAGGAGCGGGGCTGGGAGAGCAGAGAGCCCCGGAGTCCTGGCAGAGCGGGAGGGAAGAGCCTGGCCAGGTGGAGGGTCGGGTTTCCAGGCAGTCACACTGCTATCTGAGACAGCTGCTGGAACACGGCGTCCCTTCTGACTTAGGTCAGGTGCTGGTGACAGGCACTAGCAAACCTTCCCAACTCCTATTGCCAGGACCCCGAGGAGCTGCTCAGCACTGCCTTGTTGCTCCAACCCATCTGCAGGATCCTGCCCTAACAGATTTGTGTTCATCCCTAAGTCCAACTGCTGCAGCTGCACCACAGCAAGCAGGTTAGGAGCGGCAGCATCTTCCAGGACATCTATCCAGATGAGGGATTTGTTTTCCCTAACACACTTAGAGGGGGAAAAAAAGAACCTCTGGCTGTAGTTCCTTCTGCCCCCCTCAGTCCAGATTTCCCTATTATGCAAGCCTTGTCCTAGGTGCCTGGATTCTTTGTACTCAGGAGGAACAGCAACAAACAAGCCCCTGACTTTTGAAACCCTCCTAGGACAGAGTGTCCTCCTGTGTTGTGGGTGCATGTGGTGCCCATGGCTATGCAGTGCCCAGACTCCCAAATGGGGCTTAGTGCTGCTAGCACAAACCAGGTACTCATAAACACCTGAAGGTGTCATTAGAGATCCTAACATGACTGGGGCTTGGCACATCCAGATGTCAGTCTCAGCCTTGGCACAGACAGAACCACGGAAGGCTAATCAAAGCTGAGTTTTGTCCTTCAGGTCCTGTTTCAAGTCTTCCTGTGGGATTTACATTTCACTCATGTACATCCCATAACCATCATACATTTCCAAAAGGCTTTTTACATCCTACTTGTGCTAAATCCCCACATAATGATGCTGCAGGCTGCTGGGTTGTGTACTGCTCCTCTCAGGGTTGTGTAGATGCGTTTCAGTGGTAGAAGTGAGTCCTGCCTGTGTAGCTGCCAAAGATGCAGCAAAACCTTCAGAGCAAGCGAGGATCTAATCACACAGCAAGGCTGCAACCCCAGCAGAAAGCAGCAAAATACTCACTGCTCTGTTGATGTGCTTCTTGATGAGAATGTAGAGCACTGGCAAGGTCACATAGGCCAATATCTCCCAGACTTTCCCCGTCAGCAGCATCCACAAGAGACGATCCTCTGCGTCCAAGTTGACCCAGCACCAGCCCACAGAAACATTGGAGGCATCATAGCCAATCTTCTTCAGAGCAACAGCTGCCACCGTGATGCCAAGGGGGACTCCCCAGCTGAGGAGAGAACAGGAAGAGCAAGGTGAGGCCAAGAACCTGCTCAGCTCCTCTGCACCTGAGGGAAACTGGGTGACAGCCCAAGGGCTTCTCCATCAGACAGGGTGTCAGTATCCCAGAACATCAACACTCCTCCATCAGACTGAAGTGGCTGACAAGCAGCTATGTGACTGACAGGCAGCTTGAGCACAGACTGCAGACCCACTTCCAAGGGCCCAAAGATGCATAATGACAGCAAAGGCTACCAGAGGGAAGCGTTTAGAAGAACAGTAACTGGTGACACACATGAATTAAGTTACTCAGCAGCTTGGGTTGCCCACATAAAACCACAAGGACGAACTGGAAAATTCCAAGAGCCCAAATGTAAAACTGCTCAGCCCCTTCCTGGGTGCTGTTAATAGTCAAGACTTGACAGATCTACCCTGACCTGTGATGTACACCTCCCAAACCACTCCACAGCTGAAACACTGACCTGCACTCGACTGCATACATCACCTGCCCTTCCCATAGTTATCCTCAGAGAAAGGTTCTGTGGAGTCTTATGAGGGGCAAGGGACACTTCTTCTACACATGGCACAAGTGCTTCAGACAGTGCTGAGACTGAGTTTCCAGCATAACCCTCCCGGTCTCTCCAGATGCAAAGAAAACAAAGCCATTACTGTGCTGCTCCCATTACCTTCCTGGTTCACACTCATCTTTCTCTGACAGCCTGGAGCAGCTGCAGGGAGCACGAAAAAGATCTTCCTAAAACCAGCCTCATGTGCATCAGACTGTGTAGGCAACCAGCAGCTGCCTAGACCAGATTATCTGAAATTCCACAGCCCAACTGAAAAATCAGGAGATAATCCCACATGGGTTCCCAAAATATCCCATTTCCTACCCTGCAATATCATCTGGGTTCATCTACTGGTGTGAAACCAAACAAATGCAAATATAACACTGTACAGAAAAAGCAATCCAGAGTCAAGCTTTTAGCATGTTTGGAACATTTGGTTTCAGTGCTGAGTTCAGAACAGCCTGTGCTAATCCAAGGCAGCCTCGGCATTTAAGGACAGCTCTGCTGCAGGAAGCCCTCCCCATGCTATTATCAGAGCAAGCTACAGACATTCCAAACGTTGCCACCACCATGAGAGGTTCAATGAACTCAAGACTCATTTTGATAAAAGCTCTGACTTGCCTGAAAACGAGGCTTAGAGACACAGAGAGATTCAAATCCCAGTCCACTTGGAAGAGGTGACCACGAAGGTAAAACAGCTCAAGAGAACTGGCACCTCCTTAAAGAAACCATATCGAGGCACACACGCACAAAGGAGTCGAGCAGCAAGAAAAAGGAAGTGCGTTAAGAAACTAATTTGCCTTAGTAATGATCTCCACAGTGACCTGAAACAGAATTATATGAGAAGACAAAACCAGGTCAAACCACTACACATGGAAATAAAAGAGGACAGTCTTAAGTGCAGACAGAGGGAGAGAGGCCACAGGAGAAAGTAACAGACCACCAGGCAAGAGGCTTAAAAACATTCAAGTGTGTAGTAAAAGGAGGAAGGTGGAAGAGAAGTGCCACATGTCAGGCAGTTAATTCTCCCTGAAATAGTGTAAGGGGAGCAGATGGCTACTGGCATCCAAAGAACAGGGGCAAAGTGCTGTGAGTTCCAAGGGAAGTCAAAAAGCGTGGAGCAAGTAATCAGACACTTCAGTCGACTTCTCCTTTCCAGTTTTCTGAAGAGGAGCTGGAGAACAGAGTACTGATTTGGTTATTCTTAACAAGTCCCCAACGACAGATCCCCAAAGACTGGAACATACCAATGCTTTATACCCATCTAGAAGAACACTACACACCCAAGGTGTGTGTGGAGACTGGAACTAAAAGGATCCAAGATAACACAAAGAGGCAGAAATTTTACTCTGAGCCTCAAAGCAGAGCAATTATGTAGGCTGGGCTCTGAGCACCACACTTGGATCTAAATGAAATCAGTGTGGGAGAGATGGGGAAGGTGACTGCTCCTGGCATCTCTGCAATAGGTTGGCAATGCAGGTACACCAGTGGTAGTGTTGCTCTAACTGACCCTCTGGCAATCCCTTAATGAAAACACAGCCCAGCACATCTTCCCACATCAAGCAGTGCTGCATTGCACAAGGTGAGACAAGGAACCTGACACCTGGTCTCACTGAAGATGTCCCTACTTACTGCAGTAAGATGACCCTTCAAGGCCCTTTCCCACCCAAAGCATTCTAGGATTCTATGAAACCACAGCAGAGCACAGCTCAGGTTGTGTTGGCTTTCTTGTCCTCAGCAAGCCTGGGTCACATTGCTTAATACCACATTCTAATTTCTGCTGCTCCCCCAAGGCTCTTTAGAAGCCTGACGCCTGCCTGCACAGGTTAGCAACCAGCCCTCCTGCCAGCAAGCCTGCAGGTGATGCCTCTGGGGACAGCCATTCTCACTCTGTGAAGAGAGAACAAACAGTCTTGGCCAAATAGCAGCCAAATTCCAGGAGAGAGCTTCGCAAGCAGCACTCCAGAGCGAATCTGCTCTTTAGTTTCGCCTTTTTTGGGTTTTTTTTTCCTTTCCCCTGACTCAAACACTGAGCACTTTGCAGTACCCAACTGCCAGTTTCCCAGTACCAAGCAGAGTCTCCTCGCTGAGAAGCATGCAGGAATCTGAAAACTAAGGCAGCAGCAGCCAGGCTGATCCCGCTTTGTTGGCCTGACCTACAACCTCTCATAAGCTAAAAGAGGAACCCACAGCAAACTTCAAGAGATTCCTGCACCTTACAGACTTGGGAGCTGAAGTCCAGTCCTGAAGCTCCACACTGGCACGAGGCAGTGCTTTGGGATTTGGATGTGCAATGCGGTAGGGCATGAAAAGACCTTCAAGTACTCCATGGACATGCAGGCATAGAGAGAGGGTGATAAATGTCTCTCTAAGCACAGACATGTATTTTATACATGCACATGTGCACACACACATGTATTTTACTCAGGTATCTATAAAAGCAAGCATATATTTACTTACAACCACCTGCACAGCCTGATCATAAAACAAATACTTCAGCTGCTACGAAAAGCAAAGCAAGAAACAATCCAACAACCCCAAGGCAGGTTCTAGTCTGTTCCTCACCCCAGGTTTGGGTCTACTTGGAGGTGCTTAAGGCCAGGCTGAATGAGGCTCTGGCCAGCCTGATCTAGGGCAGGGTGTCCCTGCCCAGGGCAGGAGCATTGGACCTGGATGATGCCTGTGGTCCCTTCCAACCCTGACTGATTCTATGATTCTCAGAGCAAAGATGGCATTACCCAACTAACTGATATTCAGAAATCCAGGACAAGTGAGGGAGCCTGAAAATGTGCACTCTGTGCCAGAGCTTACACTTACAACTCCATAAATACTTCCAAAGCTAGCTGCAAGCTCGTTTTCAAAGCCCATTTGAGCCCAACAGGTTTAAAAACAAAACAGAGGCTGCAGCTCTCTAGCTGAGCAGTAGAGTAGGTGGATGTCTCACCACAGGAACCAGCAAGGAACAAACCTGCCTGACGGGTCTGATCCGGTGTGACATCCTAATCGCCCTGGAAAGAATATGGCAGGCACCAACTTCCAACGTGTCTTCAGCTGGCTCCACTCAGCTACAGGACACTCTCTGGTTCTACTCAGCATTGAAAAAGTGTTCATCTTCACAAAGGCTTGTCCCTCGTGAGGAACTGCTTGTGAAGGACAGGCAGCATGCGTGACAAACTCCCTCCTGCCTGCAGCCCCTCCCAGGCTGACCCCTGGAGTGACTCTTGACACAAAGGCTGCTGTATGACTGCATCAGCGCCCTGTGAAGTGAGAAGGGGAAGCAGAGGTTGCCCAGGTTCTTGGCTGGACCAGAATACTGGAAAGTCATCTTTAAATCCTTCAAGTATTGTCTGCCCTTTGCCCTCATCCACTCTCTGCAGTGAATGTAGGTACTGGCATCAGAGGTAGTGGGTACTGAAAGATTTTTGGGCTGAAAGCACCGGCTAGGCTGGAGGACTTTGGAGTCACTGGGAAGTGCCACAAGGAGCCATCCTCAAGCATTCTGTCCAAAATGTGACTTTATGATTGACTTCCCAAGTAGTGATAAAAGCAGAGGGAAAGGAAGGTGTGTCACAAGGGGATGGGCAGAGAACAGGTCCTCACTTGTCTCTGGCTTTTCACACAGATTATAAAGAAGCTGCTTTAAACCCTGGCTCTTAATACAATTGGAGTCATTTACAAAGCAGAATCTTGCAATAGGTTTTCTATACTGCCCTTTACATGGAGCAAGTGGAGCTGATCAATACCAAGGACAGCAAATGGCATTTCATTTGTATTGCAAAGGCCTGAAAACAAACCTAGCAAACTCCCCCAGAGGAAGTTCAGCCAGACCCCTCCTTGTCTCTCTATCACAGGGTGACAGCAATCGTTCGGGGGTTTTACTGTCTCAAGAGTGCACAGATTCAGGCCAAGATTTCAGTGACTCTTCAGTTTCCTTCCACACTTTGCAGCCCATCAGGTTGAGCAGCACTGAACTAGAGTGAGAAGCTCCAAGTACAGACAAAGGCCACACAAGTGGTTAGCAGATGGGAATGTTACAAGCAGGCCAGATTTGCATTCAATCTTTGATGATGCCTGGTGCAGACAGCAAGATCACAAATAAGTTAGACTCTTTCTTTTCCTTGTCTCTTTTCTGGCACTCCATCCTCTCCAAAGCTCTTTCACAGCATCTCAGAATGAAGAACTAACAAACTCCACTGCCTCACTGCATCTTACTTCACCTTCACCAATAGCTTGGTATATCCAGATGCAGCCACCTGGGGCTTCCTCACAGCAGACCTCATCGAGCAGTAATGAGGACAGGTAGAACAGGAATCAAAGTTCCTCCCTGATTCACACTTAGCCTTACTACCTTTCTGGTGTGCCTTCACCTGGACTCAACTCCAATCATAGAGTGGCTTGAGTTGGAAGGGACCTTAAAGATCACCTAGTTCCAACGTCCCTGCTGTGGGCAGGAATAGCTTCCACTAAACCAGGTTGCTCATAGCCTCATCCAGCCTGGCCTTGGAACGCCTCCAGGGATGAGGCATCCACAGCTTCTCTGGGCAACCTCTTCCAGTGTCTCACCACCTCTCATAGCAAAGAGCTTCTTCCTAAAGCCCAATCTGGTTCAAAACCGTTGCCCCTTCTCCTATCACCACAGGTCCTTAGAAACAGTCCCAAATGATGCTGCTTGAAAATCAAAGGGTGACAAATATTTCACTGAGGAACCCAATCAAAATCAGTAGTTGTGCTGATGGCTTTGCTGTGGTTTTAAACCAGATCATTCCTCTTATAATTTATGGCACCAGCACGGCAGCACCGAGGACTAAAGGATCACTGTTTTGCTCAGCGTGGAGGTAGCACATGATTCCACAAGCTCCAATTGCATAATGAAAGCTTTTTACTGAACATGATGTGGAAAATCAGCTCTCTAAATAGCAGAAACTGAGACACAGAGTAACTCTGTGGTCTGTTTTGCCTTGTTTTCAATCAAACATGCCAAAACAACCCTCAGAGTGCTTTTTTAGCAGCCTCTTCACTTGCAGACTACATTCTTCTATCAGCGCTGAATTCCAGCACCCTGCCTGGGGAAAGGGGGAAGGATCTAGAGAGCAGACTGACAATGGGAAGGCAGGGACCTGTAGAAACACATCCCAAACAGGAGTTCTGACAGCAGCCAACAGGTGTTGCAAAAATTAATTTCATGGTGTTATTTCCAGGACACCAGAGCAGATTATGAAGGGAAAGCAGAAGCCAGAATTCTTAAGAGTCCTTCTCTATTGTCAGATTTTCCTATGAGACTTAAGGTGTGGGGGGAATACTTTTCCACATTGCCAATTCTCCTCTTGGGAGGGAAGGAGGGAGGGGAAAGCAAGGCTGGTTAGTTAGCACAATCCCTGTTGAAAAGGAACCTGATAAGGGCACGCTGTCCTCAAGGAAAGAGCAGGTGACTCCAGAAACCATCCAAGGGCTCTGCGGCAGAGCAGAACATGCCGCATGCAGCCCAGGCGGCTCCTGGCCACAGCCCGGCTGCCCGCAGGGTCCACCCCTCGTGTTCTGCCAGGAGCGGGGGGCAGCACCCACCTCACGACGTGGAAGCAGCAGAGCAAGCCCGTGCCTGTGGGCGAGCCCCTCACAATGGTGATGTAGAGGTAAAGGGCAATGGCCATGGTCCAGAAGAAAGAGCTGGTGTTGGAGAAGGTGGACAGGGCACCCTGCAGCACGCAGTCCCAGGAGGTCCTGTCGAAGTCCTGTAGCACCCCGTAGAAGTAGGAGAGGGCTGAGAGCAGATCCGCCAGCGACAGGTAGAGCAGCAGCTGGCGGGGCCGGGTGCGCAGCTCCGGCCACAGGGCATGGGTGCAGACCAGCAGGCTGGAGCCCAGCGAGGACAGCACGCAGGACACCAGCACCACGGCCCGCTCCGACACCAGCAGCTGCGTGGGGGGCAAAGGCTCGGGCATGCCGGGCACGGCGGAACGGCTCCGGTGCCGGGAGGGCGGTCGGAGGGACGGAGGAAAGCCGCGAGAGGGGAGGCGACCGCCCGGGACGGGAGCCCCGGCTGGAGCGCGGCGAGAGGGGATGAGAGCGCAAGGAGGGAAGCGAGAGAGCTCCGGGAGCCGGCCCGGCAGGCAGGGGAGCCAGAAGGCGATCGGAGGAAGCCCCGGGACGCGGGAGGGAGCCGGAGGGTGCTTGGCCCGGCCCCGCCCGTCACCCGAGCCCGGCCCCGGCCGCCCCGCCCCGCCGCGATCCCGGCCCCTGGTCCCTGCTGCCGCCCAAGGGATGCTTCCCGAGGGAAATCCCGGCAGGAGGCTGGGATCTGAGCAGCAAAGCTGCCCTGTCCTCAAAACCGGTTTTTCAAACCCAAACTCAATCCCCACGCCGAGACTGCGCCGGGAGATGCGACAGAGGCAACCGGTTCAGAAGGAAACGCTTTTTCAACTGCCGCCTGCCAGAAGTCATCCTTGCTACCCTTTTCTCCCCGAGGACAGCACACAGCTCTCCACCCTTTACAAAAAAGCTTTTCTAGCTAGAAAACCCGACAGCTAACTCTATAAACACAGCCTTCACACCCTGCCCAGACATCTCTGCCTGCAAATCTCTCTCTGCCCACGGCAGGGAGGCTGGGCTAGGTGAGCTCTGAGGTCCCTTCCACTCTAAGCCACTCTACGACTCCACGATTCTACTTCTCAGAACACCCACGGGCACGTTTTGATCCACACATGCTCAGATACCGACAGCAGAGGTTATCGATCAGGTTATCAGGTTTTCCTCTCCCTCCCGAGCTGCCCCCACCATTATCTTTCCCTACGGCGACTGCAGCAGCTCAGAGCTGACTCCTGTAAGCATCCTGCGCCCTGTGGAGCACAAACCACCAGCAGACACAAGAGAGCATTCACTGCCCTGTTAAACAGATTCTACATAGCTGTGGGAAGAAAAGTGCTTTTCCCACCCGCCCCCTTTCAAAGGAGTCAGAAGTTGAAAGGACGTCCTTGTCTGCTGCTGACTCACCTGAGAGGTCCTTGGCTTCCACACAGACAACTCACACCTTGTGCCTTTGATGTGGAGAGGGATGTGCCCGATTTCCAGAGGAGATGGTTGTTGTTTCAGGAGCCCTGTTGTCTCCGACAGTTTAATTATTTCCCAGCTACCTACCCATGGCTGATCCCGGCTGAGCTCGGTTTGTAACAGGCTTTATTCCAACCTGTAAAACCAGTTGCCTTATTCCTTTCCCAGGCTTCTCTCAGCACCCCAGAGCCATGCCATGCACCCTAAAACCCACACCTGACAGAAACATCTTTAAAACCTGCAAGCTATTTGATCTTTGCTGGAAGAAGCTGCCCAGGGAGGTGGTGGAGCCACCATCTCTGGAGCTGTTTAAAAAAACCTGCAGAGATGGCACTTAGGAGATGGTTTAGTGAGCACAGTGGTGTTGAACTGCCAGTTGGACTGGATGACTTTAGAGGTCTCTTCCAACCTTAATGACTCTGTGATTTTACACTTTTGGGCAGAGTGTCCTTTCAGCTCTACATCCCCATCTCCTAAATTAAGAAGGGGTCCTCAACATGTAAAATCATTTATTGAGACCAGTTGGGTATTTGGAGCACAGCAGTTCCCAGCTCACTTTTTCAGGATAATGAGTATTTACCTGAGCTCTACTTCTGTCCTGTTACCCCTTTACTGAAAAAAAACCCAAACCCTAAACCAACCAACCCCCAAAGCAAAACCAACCCCAAACCCTAAACCACCCCCAAAGCAACCCCATCTCAAAAACTAAAGCCAGGTTCCCCTCAGATGTGCAAGAGGAACACCACTGCTGATGTGTTCTCTTAAGAGCAGGTTGTCTCATTTTCTACAGCAGTGGTTCCTCCTTTGTTTACTGGGCCTAGGCAATCTCCAGAGGTCACTTCTGACCTTCACCCTTCTATTATTCCACTCTGCATTCGCAATCTGCAGCCAGTTCCGCTGCCTCCTTAAGCTTTCAGTTATCTCCATCTGGTCCTGACTTCCCAGTTCAATTCCAATTTCCTAATGAACCCTGCAAGTCCCTGGGGAGGCATCGGGCTGTCAGGATGTCCTCACACCCACTCTGCCAGGGCACAAAGTGCTTTTCACTAAGGCTCAGCTATGCCTTGGCTATCCAGGACATTGAGCCAGTTCCAAGTGAAGCCTTTGGAGCCCTTTATCAAGCCCACGGACTCTGCAGTTGTCCAGAGAGCAGAAACAGTTGGAAGCTGCCCCAATTCAGAGGCAGTGCTGCTTGTATCTCAGAGTAGAGAGAAGTCACAATCTAAGCAGCTAGCTTGTCACACAGCAGCAGACACCATGAAAATTCTCCTTTGAGAAATTGTCCATTCAGATGTGAAGCACATCCTCATCTCCTTAAAGCAGGAGGTGAAGCAACCTGGCATTTGATGGGAAGACAGAAAGTCCTTTTTCCTGACTTGAATTCACCTCACTGACTGCCATAAGAGCCTTCCGACGCGCAGGCTGCACCCTGCATCTTCCAGAGCATCAGCTGAGCTCTAACTACAGAAGCTCACCCCCACTAACCATGAAAGAGGCTGTCCTGACATAACCTTTACATAAGAGAAACAAATAAATAAAAGGCTCACAGGAGAAGGTTTTACTTTGCTTTGCAGCTGGCTGGGCTGAGACAGTTCTCAGTTCATGGGGAACTTGGTTATGGGCTTGTTTCTTCAAGTGCATAGGAGGGGCTGAGTACCTCTGCAGATGACAGACAGTGCTTTCTTGCCCAGAGCCATGCCAGCCTCCTGATGTCGAGCCAGCTGAGTGAGACAGCTTTGATCAGAAGTGAAGACACTTCATGGAAAAGGGACACGAGCAGAAGTTCTGCTCTCACTCTGCTGCACTCCCCTGACACGCTCAAAGGCCAAGTCTGACTTCAGCAGGGGAAGAGGAGCCTGGACTGCTCCTCAGCGGTTCGGACACTGTTTCACAGCACGTGAGGAAGAGAAGACTCAGCACCTTCTAGAGCTGTTTACTTCCAGGACTCTGCCAAAAGAATCCAAGCTCCCTTCATCACACAGACGTAATTACAAGGGAACAACATGACTGCAAGTGCCAGCTGCCATCCCGACCAGCCATCCTCACTACCCACAAGAGGTCACTGCTGTTCCAAGCACCAATATTTTCCCCAGCGCCACTGCCCCGACCTAATAGGCACTTCACCGTCTCTCTGATGCAGGCAGATAGCGCCAGCACCAGCAGATGCACCCTTTTGGTCACCTTTTGCCATCCCAGCCTCATGCCCACAGTTTAGGCAGTCATTCCAAGGAGGAGCCTGAGATTTAATTAAATCAGAGCCCAGTTCCATGGCATCCATCAAGAAAAAAGGGAAAGGCAGACCTGTGCTACAGTAAAGAGGCAAAAAACAAGCAAACAAAACCCCAAACAGCTTTTGAGAAGTCAGCCATCACAGGCTCGGTTTGGGCAACCCCCTGTAAGGTTTTAGTTTTCAAATCACCACGCAGTTCCTCTCAAGAAGTCAGGACAACTGTTTCAAGAACTCATTAGCTTCTCAAGGCTCAGCCTGGGAGCACTAAGACCCTCAAGCCCCATTCTTCTTCTCAGATGAATGCAGAATTCAACAAACCTTTCACTGACACAGCTCTTCTGCACAGCTTGGCCACAGCCAGGCAAGACACTGCCTATGGATGAGAACACGGAGCCAAGAGTTAACAAACCTGAGTCTAAGCCTAGCTCTGAAATCATACCATGGAATAAAAAGCTGGCCAGCAGTTTAGCCAGCACCTGAGCTCTCCGTGCCCAGGAGAACAGGACCCTTTTTCTAACTCATCACCTGACCCTTAGGTTCACTGCATCAGCTGAAAGGGAGCCAGGGAAGCATGGTTAAGAGAAGGCTTCTGAGAGGTGAAAAAAACTCATGTTTGTCCTTTGTTGCTTTCTCTAGCATGTGACCAAAACCCCTCTATGTTTCTAGCAGTCCTGGTGCAGATTAAGGACCTAATCCTTGACTTTATTAACCCCATCTATTCCACTCTGGATAGCCACTAATTAGACAGCACTGAAGACATCTAGAGCTGCTCAGGAAATTCCAGAATGATCACTCACAGCCTCCCCACAGTTTCTCAGTAGCTGCCCCCTCCAGACCACAACTTCTTCAAACGGATTTAGAAGAATCAAGCAAAACACCCCACAAAGAAGCACATTCTCTGCATATCTATTACACAGGCTCAGCTCCTGTGGCTTGTCTTCTCAGAAGCTTTCAGAGATTGGAGAGGTTTTCCTTGGCAAGATGTTGGGTCAGGAGAGCTCTGTAGCAACTAGGTCCTACCAAGCTGCCCAGGAGAAATTCAAGATGCACCAAAAGAAGTTTAGATCACAACATGTTAGAGGTTGGAAGGGACCCAAAGAGATCAAGTCCAACCTCCCTGCTAAAGCAGGACCACACAATCTAGCTCAGGTCACACAGGAACACATCAGACAGGCCTTGAAAGTCTCCAGCGAAGGAGACTCCACAACCTCTCTGGGCAGCCTGTGCCAACGCTCTGGGACCCTTACATGAAGGAAGTTCCCCCTTGTGTTGAGGTGGAACCTCCTGTGCTGCAGCTTCCATCCATTGCTCCTTGTCCTGTCCCAGGAAGCAGTGAGCAGAGCCTGCCTGTCTGTCCAGCTCAACCCCAGCCCTCAGATACTTTATTAAATTAGATAGTAGGAAAGATTTTGCCACCAAAAGAGTCATCAGGCACTAGAACAGGCTGCCCAGGGAGGTGGTGGAGTCGCCATCCCTGAAGGTGTTTAAAAGACATCTGAACGAGACTTTAGGGACATGGTCTGACAGTTGTGTACAGGGAAATGTTAGGTTAGGGTTGGACTTGATGATCTTAAGCTCTCTTCCAACCAAGCCTTCTATGAGATCTGACATTTGCATGCAGAGTGATGCTGCAAGTTTGGCACAGTGAGAGGCCAGTCACATAGAGAACAGACTTTGTGGAAGCAGAACTGCAGCACACACTGAGGTTCATGGAGCCAGCACAGCAATCTGGTGCTCTAAAGGATGTGCTCTTCTCCATGACTTGCCTTCTGTGGGAAACTGCAAAGGGTCACAGCTTTGTAACTCAGTGCTTTGGCTTCCTTCTTGGTCCCCAGGAATGTCACACGAATTCCCACTTGGTCTTGACCATGCAAGGCCAAATACTGTGACTTGCTCTGCTGCTGCTACTTTGAGAGAAACGTCCACCATTCTCCTGCTCCCCCTCCTGCTCTTGTTCAACACCATCACAGCAGAGTGCCCTTCAAGGCAGGCAGGTCACAGCATCACAGAATGCCAGGTTGGAAGGCATCCCAAGGATCACCTGGCCCAACCTTCTAGCTGACAGTGTAGTTGAAATGGGATAGTCCAGCAACCTCACAAGCTGAGTCTTAAAACTGTCCCTTGCAGGGGAGTCCTTCAATTCCGTTGGGAAATAATTCCACTGTTTCACTCTTATCTCTTTATGTCAGCCCTGAGGTTTGTGTTACTTCTCCCCTCACTTTTGTGTGGGTTAGCCCTTGCACTACCCCATTACTACCCACCACCCCTTGTCTTTTCCATGGGACTCCTTGTAAAAAGAGAGTCTCCCTCCTCGTGGTAGCCACCAGGGCCTGTTTTCCTGTTAGCTGTAACTCCATGATTTCCAAGACTGAAATACAGAGTCCTCTTCTCGTCCTTAACCAGACCAACACGACAGGCAACTCTTAGAGTAACAAACTCCCAGCTATTGGCAGGCTCAGCACTGGGATGGCCCCGAGGGCAAGCACGACAGCATAAAAACCTGCTGGATCAAGATGAGCCTGAGGACTGCACATTTCGTGTTCATCTCCAGAGCACTGGCCCCAGAGAGCAGGTTTGCACAACTGCTGAGCAGGGCACACCAATCGTCTGCCGCAGAGCACTGCACTGGAGCTGCTCAGCAAGCCCAGTGGCTTTGCTTTCAGCAAGGGGAGATGCTTAGTCACTTCAAGCAGCTTTCCATTAGCATCAAAAATGTGCTGTCAGGCTGCAGAGGTCGCACAAGAATTCAAGGCAGCAACTCTCCAAAAAGCCACGAGCAGGGAGATTCTTTTTGTTCCCTTTTGCAGGCAGAATGCAATTAGTTACAGTGCTGGGGGGGAGCCAGCACAATCGGGGAGTTTAAGTATGTTCCCTGTGTTGTGGTGGGGTTCATTTCAAATGTAAATCAGGAGATGACTATGGGATATTCCTTCACGCTGTGGCTGCCTGGAGAAGAAGAAAGGTATTGACATTATACTTTCACACCGAAAGGGAGGATGCCAGGAACGAAAGAAACCACTACATTTAAGAGCTAGTCTTAAGGATCACCCAGGTCAGACAAGTACAGAGCACTGGCACTTTGGGCAAGGGCATTAGCACAGCATAGGAAGAGGAACTCCAGCGACCCTGGTGGCAAATCTTTCAACGCTTCTTTTTCAGCCACTCTCATCCCCTACAATCAAACCATATTGACTGCACCTCTTGTATTTAGTAGCAGGAAATTAACAGTAGGAAAACAGGCCTCGGCAGGACTTCAAGGATGTAGCTGTTATCAGAACTGGAAGGGTGCACCCTCTGCCTTGCAACAGAAAGCTCTGCCTAGAGCATGCACTTCTTACTCAGATGAGAGAGGAATACAGAAGTAATGAGAGCCTCAAGTAGGAGAAGCCCCAGAGCATGACAGCTTCCCTCGTTACTGAGCTAGACACCTCACTCCTCTTGTTTCACACAAGTTATTTCAAACAGATGAAGTGTGAGGCAGCAAGAGGACAATTCTGTTAGGGTGCAAGGGTGCAGCAGAGCCCTAGGGGACTATTTCCTTCATTGCCACAAGGATGTTCAACATCCACAAGCCAGAATCCAAATATGACCTTGAAAATGGATTGCAAAGCACCACCTCGTACTGCTCCCTCTCCTTCCTTGCACACACACACAAAAACAGTCCTGTTAAGCAATTCACAGATTCCCTCCCCATCTGTGGGTGCTGACTGCTCATGTCCCAGCACAGCCAGTATCATCCATCCAACTGAGGAGCCAGCAATAGTCACATGCCCAGCACAATGTTCCAGAGAACCATTTGATATTCAGCAGTCTGCAGCACGCTCCCTTCCCAGGTAGCCAAGAGCACATTTAACAGACCTATATGAAGCCAAATGCTCACATTTCCAGAAGAAACCTGCTGGTTAGCCACTACTAACCAATCTGGTTTAAGCACCACTGCAAAGTTCAGCAGAGGCCACCTGAAGAACATAGCCTGGAACTCCAACCCATTGTCTTCCTTAATGCAAGTGAGGCTGCTCAGCTCTCACATGCAAAGTGAGCGAGGTTGAGCCCCACGTTTGTCACCCCAGCCACATTCCAGTCATTGCATCAGTTCCATTCAGCCAACACCCAGCTCAGACTCAAGCATGGAGCAGTGGCACTTTGGGAAAGGTGCTAGAAGGGGCATTTACAGAGAACACAAAGGAGCACTCTCTGTAACTATCTTCCAGTGACATGGCTTTGTCGTTCTCCTTACCTAGAGCACCACAAAAAGTGTGGCACTGATGGTCATCTTTGGCTCTATAAAGGAAAACACAACCAAAACCCAGGAGCAAAAAGGCACAGAAAAGTACTATTTTATCAGGCAAGTTGATGTGACAGCTCAGCACTGGAGCTGGAGTCAGGCACTGGAATCTGCTGCCCAGGGAGGTGGTGGAGTCACCAACCCTGGATGTGTTTAAAGGTCGTTTGGATGTGGTGCTTGGGGCTATGGCTGAAGGTGAGTCTTGTAGAGTAGGGTTCTAGATTGGCCTTGGTGCTCCTGAGGGGCTTTGCCAACCTGCATGTTTCTGTGATTCTGTAACACATGTTTCATGACAAACATTCTGCAAAGGCAGAGATGAAGTTTCAGAAGATGTGCAGTGGAAGGGCACCCTGCTCCCTTCTGGCCACCCATTATCTGAGTGCAGAACTTCCACAGCCAGTTCATGCAGTTTCACAGCTCCCTGTAAGCAGTGCAATTATGGTCATGCCTAGAAAAGAAGAAAAAACCACCACCAAAACAAAGCCATGTAGAAGTGTGGGCAGAGTCACAGCTGGCTTTTGAAAGAGAGCTGGAGCTCCAGTGGCCCTGGGTTATCACACCCAGGCTCATGCCATGCCAGTGACAGCCACAGAGAATAACACACAGAACCAGCTTGGTTTGATCCAAACTAATGTAAGCTCTTCTCCTTCACCTGATTAATGGAAGGTTAAAGAAGATCTAGGCAAAGGTTGGAGTGTGTCTCCTGCCTTAAAACAATCCCACATTACCCATTCATCCCTTCCATAAATCCCCCTTGCCTCCCTATTGCCCAGACAAGATAACAAGCAATGTCTCATTGCTTAATTAAATCTAATTTATTCCTCCCCAGAAACACCAGCTAAGGTTTCGGGCACTTGACTGCATGCATTTGCTGCTGACCAGCGCCCAGGAGAAACAGCAACTAGAGGTGAGCTGCTCCCATGCTAGGCTCAGAGCCAAGCTTGTCATAACCAGCCTGAGGCTCAGACGAATCCTTCCCAAAAGCAAGCCCTCCTCGCCAGACCTAGAGCTGCATTTTTGTTACCAACAACATTTTACTCTCAGGAAGATGCATGTGGAGAGGACACAGAAAGAGCAAAGTGACTTGCAACATGTTTATCTCTTCTCCAGCTCCCGTCTCTGATGCAGTGACCACACGGAGGACCCCGTGGCGTTCCTCGCAGCAGCCCTCTGCTCCATCAGACACCTCAGGCTTCAGTGCACCACTGCACACTTGGGCAGCATTCCAGCCTGGATCCCATCCACCTCTCAAGCCATGGAGATATGAGGCAGGCCCAACAACGTGTAGCACTTCTAGGGCAGTATACTTGCTGATTGCTTCCTTGACTATTGTTCACAACAACCAGCTAAGACACTGCCAAAGAAACACTCACAGCTGGCATCACACAAGGAGGGAGGTTAGGGCAGGTCGGTCAAGCTCCTCTTCTCATTCACGGAAGGGAAGGGTCTGGGGACAAAGAAGAAGTCAATGAAGCAACTGCAGCAATACTTGAAGGCTGTTTGTTTGTTTTCAAGGGAGAAGAGGCTCCAGCCCATAAACCAACAATCACCCTGCCCCTTCGCCCCAGTCTGGGTTCCAAATGACAAATATTAACGAGACAAACCCAGCTTACTTGTCTGCAATCCTTATTTATCTCAAGGAGCTGTCAAGTGTCACACACCACCATTCAGGCAAGGCAGTGGAAGAATTCAGGGTTTCCAGAGGCATAACAGTTTAAGACATAAACCTGTTTAAACGCTTGGAGGGTCCACTTGTCTGCACAGCTCTGCCCTCAGGTCATGCACATGAGATGCTGGAAAGAACTCATTGAGAACACAATCACCTGCAAAACAAATGCAAAAGGGACCAATACTCATCTGTACTAAAGCCTCTTGGCTTCCTTATTATACAGGTGGAACAGCCTGAGATACACACCACCTGGTGTTAGCCTTCCTGCAATCCTCAGTTCCTGGAAACACAGAACATGTGAGGAGACAACCTTCAGGGCAAAGCAATTCTTCGCTCTTGCATCATAGCCTCTGAAGCAGGTTATTACTCGAGGGCCTCTTGTGCAACACTGCAGTGTGAGGGCAAAACATGCTGCAGGACCAGAAGCTCTCTGCCTTTCCTCACCTTGGACTTCTTTCACTGACCCATGGGCAATGCTATCTCTGTATATTCAGACATCTAAGCCTTCTGTTCCCCTCCTAATGCACCAGGACACACACTCCAAAACTCAGGAATTTGGTTTGCGTTTGGATAGAAAGACAGAGCTCAGAGTTTGGATTCTGTCTTGCTCTCATCCTGTTTTCACAGAATCATGGAATTGTGTTGGCTGGAAGAGACCTTTAAGATCACTGACTCCAACCATCAGCCCAGCACCACCACTGCCACTAAACCACGTCCCCAGGTGCCACATCTGCACTGGTTTTGAACACCTCCAGAGACGATCACTCCAGCACCTCCCTGGGCAGTGTTTCAATGCCTGATCACTCTTTTGCTACAGAATTTTTTCCTAGTATCCAACCCAAACCTCTCCTGGTGCAAACTGAAGCCACTTGCTCCTGTCCTATCACTTCATGCTAGGAAGAAGAGGCCATTTCCTCTTGACCTATCACTTGATACTAAAGAGAAGAGACCAGCCTCCACTGGGCTCCAACCTCCTTTCAGGTACTTGTAGAGAACAATAAAGGTCTCCCCTCTGTGTCCTCCCAAACTGCAGTTCTCAGAAATCTGCCATCCTGCAGAGAAAGGCAAGAACTGGAAATGCTTCAAGCTGAGGAGCAGGTGTTAAGTTAAGCCCCAAACTCCTGCCTATCGGAATGCCCAGCGTGGGTTTTTTTCCCCCTAAAGACACAGTAATCCAAGAGAGAAAACCTGCTGGGTTTATTGCAAGAGTCAAAGTTCAGTGGCTTCTATCAGGTGAAGGGGAAAGCCACTGCCCTCTGGACAGTATCAAAGGGGACTGACAAAGGTGAAGTGCTCTGAGAACGCACTGATCAAAGCAGCAGAGCAGAGAGCAGCCATACCCACCAGGCACTGTGATAAGTGGAGGAGGAGGGCTCCGTTCCCTGGGTCCCTGGAGACAGCACCAATTAATTAACAAATCACTCCTTGGCTGTCACCTTTCCACCCTGAAGAAAAAAAAAGCAAACAACTCCAAAACATCCAGATCAAGACTTGACAGCAGTCCCTATCTTTCTGCCCTGAAAACGTGTCCCACTCTGGAACTGCCTTGTTTAAACAATGACCTAATCATCCCTCCACCATTTCCCATCAGAATCAGAACAAACCAGACTATCTCAAAGGCAATTAACAGGTCAGGGACAAGCACAGCTATAGGAGAGAAAAACAATCTGGTGCAGAAGAGGAAGATACTACTTCATCTTTCATCCTTCCCTGGGGACACAGGAGACTGCAGAATTGCTGTTTTGGGGACTGCAAGGCTCTCTTTTGAGCCAGTAAAAATTAAGCATGACAGGGACAGGGATAAAGATGCTTTTAGGAACAACCTTTTATCTGTGCAGCAGAATAACGATCCTGCTTTTAAGTTTTCAATACATTTTAGCTGCCCTCTGCTGCTTGCTACCTATGAGAATTCCATTCCTAGTGCTTTAGGAAAGGAAGAACCAAGTCATCCAGCTGAAACTGCTGAACACTCCGGGAGCACATGGAGCAGCAAACCCACCCTGATATTGCAGCCTCACAGGAAAATTGTAGGTCTGCAGAGAACTGTAATCATTTAGCTGGTTATTCACTGCTGGGGCTGCAGCTGATGAGGTGGTGTTGGGTCATAGGTTGGGCTTGATTATCTTGAAGGTCTTTCCCAACCTGGTTAATTCTGTGATTCAGAATGCGAGCACTAGCGCTGCCAGAGAAAGTTTGGCACCTCTTGAGCTTGCTCTGGTTTCTAGGTGGTCAGAAGCTGGATTTCCAGTGATGGCTGACTTAGCAACAGCACTGAAGTCTGGTGGGGAAAGCAAACAACTTGGCTACTTGAGCTAGACAAGACCTCTGCAGAGCTGCTGGCCCACAAGCCCAGCAGCTTTTCTTTTTCAGCAGCTGTCTAGCAGAAAATCCTTTTCCTCTCCCTTTAGTTCAAGCACCTGGCAAGTCTCCTGTGATTGTGCATTTATGGCAAGCATTCTGCTTCAGGGAATTGTGGCCCAAACCTACCAATGACAGCACAGAGTGCAGCAACATCCCTGTGCACAAGTTAAAGGCCAGAGATACAACATCAAGTTTACATGGCCACAAGATGTGTAGTTGGCATTGCCAGTTATGGGCTCACTTGCCCTGCAAAGGGCATGTTTTTTTCTGTAGAGAAAAGCTGACACCTGACCTGCTTCACTTCATCTTGGCTGTTGGGGTGCAGTTCCTCAAGAGAGGTGACCCAGTCCACACAAACCACACCAACACACGTTGATCTTGTCCCGGGTCAAGCAGCCAGATGCAAGTTTTTGCTTCACCTGCCACTGTGTGGGTGACAAAGCAGCAGGAAAAAGCCATCTGGTGGATCATGTAACAGTGGAAGGAATTAGCTTGTAAAGAAATCAGTACAATAACCCAAGAAGCTGATGGGTGTGGAAGGTGGAAACACTCTCCTGTTACAGAAATACTGCATTCCAAGACAGATAACCAGTCCTGCCAGGTGAGATCTGTGGCACTCCTTCTGTCAGTGCTGAAATATGCCACACCACGAGCTTCAATTCATTAAGCACATCTCTTTCCAGTTCCTCCCCAGCATTGTGTCATCCTCCTGCTGTCAACAAGTGGAGCTTTAAGCTATGACTGACCCAGTCACAAGCCTTGGAGCTAGTACCTGGAGAATTACAGGCAATTCCTGCAGAGACTTGGACAACTCCTGCTGGAAGCCTTGATGCAAAGAGATGCTCTCTCATTGGAAGTTTCAAACACTTCATGTTTTAAGGTAAATCAAAGTTGGAATTTTCATCTGTGACATTTATGGGTGAAATGCAGCAACAGGAGAAAGCTTGGGTGAAAAAAAAGTGAAGTTTTCAAACTTCAGAAGGATTTAGGTTCAAAGAGACTCCTGGCTCCTGGCTATAAGCTAGTTCAACTGCCCACTGTAAACAAGGCTAACTTCAAAACCAGAGCAGGATGCTCAGTGTCTTTCATACAGGCTGTTATTGCAAACCCACAGAATTAGAGATAATGTCCAGCTGGGTCCATTATTCTTACCAGCAAGAACTGGCACCCCAGAGAAAAATCACCCTGAAGCTGCACCAAGCCACTCATGGTGGCTGCAGAGCAAGAACAAGTTCTCTTTTCTCCCCAAGAAGGTGTCAGCTTCTGCTGTTAGGAACCTCCACGGAGAGGAGGAAGTGTCTTGCTTCTCCAGACACAGGCACTTTTCTTGCCTTTCAACCTCACAGGCAGATTTCCCTTTTTAAGATAAGAACAGATTTGATCAGTTGTGACTTGGTTACAAGCCCTACGATGTGGATCCTGGGGGTTGAGTTAGTTTCTCCCAAAGTGACCCACCGAGTGCTGTATGATTCCATCTCCTGCTGCCACTCCTACAGTGTGCTGCCAAGCCTGGTTCTAGTCTCTGACTCTCAGCCATGTTCATTAGGCATTGCTACTATCATACTTTTCCTGTCACTTTCTTCTCATCCAGGCTCCCTGTAGCATCCCAAGTCCCCAAACACAGCACACAGCCTGCACAACAACTCCTGGTTCCCTTTTTCCCTTTAATTAATCATAATGCAGAAACTTTCCTTATGAGATAGATTGACATGACCCTAGAGAGAAAAGATATTTACCAGTTTCTTACAGCTCTGTGGTAGGAGATGATCCAGCTGAAGTCCATCTAAGCTTCCAAATGACCTCATCTTCCCAATGCCAAGTCTGACACCCTGCAAGCAGGCTGAGCACAGGCTGCAGAGAGATGCAGACACCTGCTTCTGAACTCAGTCTGGCTGCAAACTCCAACAGTTCCTCCTTCCTTGACACAGCCACGGCTCCACCCCAGAGCTGCCACCACTCCTGCAGGCCAACCTCAGCTCGTAAGGAAATGGGACAATGCCTTTGCAGTGAGTCACAGGCTGCCTGCAATAAAGCAGAAGAGGAAAGAATAGACTGCATTAGCAGTTTCTTTCTGTAAAGCACAGCAAGGCAGGCCAAAGAACAAACATCACACGAGAGAGGTAAGTGCAAAGGACACAGCCCTAGCCTGAGAAGGGGCTGCACCTGCGGGACAGCTGAATTCCTGAGCCACCTGATTTTCAGCTCAGAGGGACACAGCCGTTTGTGTAGCAGGCTATCTTCACCTCATTGCAGGTGACAAGTGGAAAAGCAGCAGCAGTTGTGTGGCCCAGGGATCGTGTTGCAGATGGGAGCCAGGTCTGCTCTTGGTAGCTTCTCTCCACAGCCTTTCCTGCACTCTGAGAGGCACAACAGCTCCTAGCTAGAGCAGGGAAAATTCGGGAAGGAGTTCAGGTTCTGGCTGCCACTCAGTCGCCCTCTCCACAAAGTGCAGACACAAAAATCCCATAAAATGTGGTACAGCTGAGGACACCAAGAAGGAAAGCTGAGCAAACATCTCTTCTGCTCCTTAAAAAGCATCACGTGCAACATCCATCGCATCTCATCCAAGCGAATCCTCATGTGGGGTCTCACTGGGCCTGGCTGATATCGCTGGCTTAAGCAATATTAAATCCTCACATCAAAACAAGATAAAGCCATGGAATTAACATTCAGCTCACTGACTGAAGTTCTCCACATCCTGTGCAACAAGAAATACACAGAGAACACACCAGACCTATGCCTTCCTCTGCAGCAGGGTTAAGGAGGCCATTCCTTGCCAGATTCAGAGCAATTTCTTCTTTTCCAGACTGCCTTTTGCTTTTCACATGAAGACAGGTAAAAAAAAAAAGCCCCCACTTCCCTCATTCTAGTAAATTCTTTCCCCCTTGCAATGACAGCATTTAACAAAGCTTTTCTTACCTTTTCCCCTCTCTCCTCTCTCTCAAGCGAGATCAGAGGTGTCCAGCAGCAGCATCTTTACTTTGACTGTAAGCTCTTTAAAGTACTCCAGTCTCAGTGGCTGGAGGAGTACCTAGCACTTGTGTGACCAAGCAAGCTGATGCACCATCCTATTTCACATATGGAACCTACTGCATCTTATCTCTTCCCTTTACACAATTCCCTTCCCATATCTTATCTAACTTAAATACAACACACAGCCTGAACCCAAAGGTTTAAGCAGGAATGTTCTGTGGTCGTTTGTCAAACGCCATAAACATTGATTCTCTGAAATAGCATCTTGGAGAAGGTCACAGAATCACCCAGGTTGGAAAAGACCTCTAGGATCAGAGTCCAACCTAGCACCTAACCCTTCTAATTAACACCCATGGCACTAAGTGCCTCATCCAGCCTCCTCTTAAACACCTCCAGGGATGGTGACTCCACCACCTTCTCAAGCAACCCGTTCCAATGCCAATCTTTCCACGTAGAACTCTCCTAACATCCAGCCTAGGACATTAAGGAGTTGGCATCCTGGAGTTCACACCAAGAGCTCACAGTTCTGCTAGTACCTGAGTCAGCACCTTTATATCACAGGATCAGAAAGGCTGGAAAAGACCTCTAAGACCATCAACTCCAACCATCGACCCAACAGCAGCACTGCCACTAAACCAAGTCCTCAGGTGCCATGTCTGTCTGTTTTTCCAACACCTACAGGGATAGCAACTCCAGCATCTCGCTGGGCAGCCTGTTCCATGCCTGACCACTCTTGCAAGAAAGATTTTTTTTCTAACATCCAACCTAAATCTCCCCTGGTGCAAGCTTGAGGCCATTCCTCTTGAGGCCCTTCTGCTTGTTACTTGGGAGAAGAGACCAACACCCGCCCCACTCCAATGTCCTTTCAGGGAGTTGTGAAGCACAAGAGAGTCTCCTCTCAGCCTCCTCTGCTCCAGACAAAACAACCTCATCTCAAGTCATCTACACCAACGTAAGTGCCAGGAATTTTTGTGCAGACGTGCCCCAGACTAAATTCCTGTCCAGCAGTGAGTTGTGTGAAAGAGTAAAGCATGGTGGATAGTGCTGCTGTAGCTCCTGGAACCAAGGTCACCCCTCTTCCTAGCCACCCTGCTCTGCAGCAGTCAGGATAAGCAGAGAACACCAGGCTAGGCAGGCTTCTGCTGACTCAGTGCCTCAGGAGAGGCCTGGGCAGAGTCCATGCACTGCAGGTTTCAGAGCACTGCAAGCCACACAAGCACCATGACTCATTAACCGAGCGATGCACAAGCGCTAGCCAGAGATCACAAACCTACAGTCAGCGCTGGCCGCAGCCTCTACTCTACTTTTGGACATGTCAGTCTGAAAAAAAACCCCAAATCAGAACAAAACAACAAAACTTGGTGGGTTATAGCCTAGAAGGGCCTGGAAAAGACAAGTTTATCCAGCCCAGGAAGTTCCTGACCTGTCCTGCCTAGTTCAGTCTACTGGGACAGAAAGATGATAGCAAAGGCTTTACCCTCACAGCTGTGTCCTTCCTTGCTTGTTAAGACCAGGCTCTTCCTCAAATTCCAGACACACTAAGACTTCCATCTTAGCTCTTCCCTTGCAAAGAGCTACAACAGCACACTCATATCACCAGGGGAGACTCGAGAGAAGACAACTCAAACTCCATTTTCAGTAGTACAACATTTGCTTACTCTAATTCCTCTTACCAAAACCTTTTCTTGTCCACTGGGTGAAAGATTCCCATTTCAGGGAGGAGGTTGCTGCAGCCAGGCTGGACATAGCTCAGCTGCTTGGTCACTTCTCCAACAACACAATGCAAACAGAAAAAAATACATGAAAGTCAAGGCTGGAATTTGAGTCCCACAGTTGTATAAGCCCCTTCAGCTGAGTCCCTCTTTGGAAACAAAACAATGGCTCATGTGTTAATAAACTTCACTCCATATGTATTAAGAGGTGGTCTGTACCAGTTACTGCAAGATTACTGCCTTTCTACTCTCAAAATACAAGGAAACACAGACTTGCCTATGAAAGGGACTAGCAAGTTTCATTGCATACACAACACCAGACAGCAGCTGATACAGGGAAAACTGGTGAGGAGAAGTCCTCTCCATCCAGCTGTAAAGGACAAGCAGGAATAACTGTGGCTGATAAAGAGGAGGGTGGACATCTTTCCAGCAAGAAAGCTCTGGTGTTTGGTTTCTCACTTAACCATCTTCCTTCAAAGGCCATGGTAAAAGTCAGCACAAAGGAAAAACTTTTCAAACTCTGCCTTGAAAATCCTCTAGTCCTGCCATGCTCTGAGACACGGTGCAGGCACTGAGGTGTCAACAGGTCAGGACAGACAAAAGCTCTGTTCTCATTACTGGTATGAAGTCACTTACTTATTGTCTCTCTCACTTCCTAGGCCTGTCCATCCTCGGTGACACAGAACAGGATGCAACAAGAGCAAACTATCAGGGAACACAACTGGTCAGCTAGCACAGACACCGTTTTCAGAGGAGCCTTTCCTTTCCTGCTCTGACCAGACTCCTTCTCTAACGCTTACCCATGGTTCTATCTATATATAGATGTCTTTTTGTCAGCCTCTAAGTGAGAAGAACGTTCCCAAGCGAGGGAAAGGCTCCTCTCCTATGTGCTCTAAGTTATCTACAGAACAGATAACCCCCACGTTGGTTTGCACACACACCTGAACGCTCCTGATAAGCAGGTGAGTGATGCACAGCACGCCTGGGTGCAGGGAAAGCCAAGCCCCCTGAAGGCTGACCAGGGGCAGTGGGGAGCAGAGCCAAACACAGCACAACGGTTTCCTTTCCCCGTGTGAGCATCAGCTGACAGCAGCATTTCAGCTGTATTATTTATCCTTCCCATTACAAAATTAACGCAGGGGCAAGATGCTGAGCCAGGTAACAACAGTGGGAACAGCACAAACTGTCCCCTCCATCCTAGGTGTGGCAGGAGAGGGGGAGAGCTGTCAGGTCCTTGCAAAGAGCAAGGCACTAAACCCTCAGTTCCCTCGTTGCCTGATGCAAATGCTGCCCAGGACAAGGAACCGGAGTGGCTAACCCCACCTGAATGCAGTCACCTGCGTGTAGAATCACGGAAGCAGCCAGGCAACAACTCAGAACCACCCAGCCCTCAGCACACCCAAGCTGGTAAGCACCATCCTGAGCTTCCCCTGCACGGCTGCAGCACATCCAGACAGTGTGAGCACACAGCTGAGTTTGTGGGAGCTGTTACCTTATAGGACCCCTCAGAAACTCCACACACACCAGCACCCCCACCTGCCCTGGGCACTTGGGTATGGGGGGCTCGAAGGAAGTGGGCTACAGAGAAAGAAAGAAAACAACAGCCAAAGGAACCCTCCCTTACCCCAACAGCGCAGAGTAGCAGGGGCAGTTACTGGCACATTCTCCTAGAGCACTTTGAAGCCTTCTGAAAGTTTAACCCAGCTGTGCATTTTCACGCAGACCACCACCACCTCCCCCAGCCCCACGCAGACATGAACAAAGTGCAGATAAAAGCCGTCAGGGAGTAAAGCAGAGGGAGATAGAGACAGGACAGCTGCAGGGACACAGACTGCACCCACCTGGGCAGGACAGCAGGTCTGAAAAGCTCCACTGCGGTGGGTGGCTTCGGGGGTCTCTGAAGGAGGTCTTGTCAGCAAGGCAGCTGCAAACGGCAGAGGCAGATCCCCTCTGATCCAGCGGGATCCCTCTGGTCACACAGACAAAGGCGGGCTCAGGCCTGAACAAGCCCAGACAAGCCCCAGGAAAGCCTCTTGCTGAGCCTGCCCCTCGCAGAGCAGCCAGCCCGCGGCGCGCCGCAGCCAGGTGGCCCTGGGGCCGCTGCGGAGGTCACCGCTCAGCAGCCGGTGCCAGCGCAGAGCTCACTGCTGCAGTGCATCGGCAGCGATGGCAGCGCACTGGCACCTCAGCACACTTGTGCCAGGGCTGGATTTCGTCGCTGGCTGGAAGAAGCCCACGTCAGGAGGAATGCAAAAGGTTCCCGCAGGATTCCTCCTGGCCAAGGAATGCAACCCACAACTTGGCAATCACACCAGGAGCTGCACGCACTGCAAAAGCAAACTGGCAGCCGAGAGAGACACTGCAGCAGTGACATCAGAAGCCCATCGGAGCAGGTTTGAAATGCACTTCCCATCCCGCCCATCCATCAGGAGCTGGACACTTTTCCTCCTGCCAGCCCATCCCTCCCAAAATCTGCCCCCCACCCCCCCCAGCACTAATTTTGTCAGAGAAGCCAGGGGTGGGGGAGGAGGCTGAGCCACCTCATTCATTCTCCAGAGAAGCACTTAGTGTGCACACAGCTAATTAATAAGGAGCCCTTCAGAGACAGAACTGCAGCAGCCTCCTCCCTGCTCACACAATGCAGAGGTTTCTCCTCTCCTTTGGCTCAGTCACTGCTCACAGTTACTTTGCCACACAAAGCTCCAGGGCCAGATGCCTGCTTCAGTGCAGCACAAGCTGAGAGCTGCTGCCTTGCTGGGCAACTCCGGGGGTACCTGCTTTAAAAAGTACAGGATCAGGCCCATTACATCAGTAAAGGATAACAGAAGGAAAAAAAATAAACCTGCACAAAATGAAGCCACACACAAGTTTTGTGAGTTCAGATTACTCTTTGGTTGCTGTCAGATTTTTTGTTTGGGGGATTCTTGCTTGGTTTGGGATTTTAGTTGTATGTTCTGGAGGAGGGAGGGGAAGTTGTCTGAACAGGGCTTGGGGTTTGTTTGCCTTCATTGGTTTGTTTGGGGGGGGGTTGGTTTGGCTTTGGTTTGGGTTTTTCTTTTTGTTATTGTTTGAGTTTATTATTTGCTTGTTTAGGGGGTGTGTTTTTTTCCTTGTTGCTGTTGTTTGGACGCATGGTGTTGTGTGGGGCACCCAGTGGGGATGGAGTGACTCCCAAAGGTAGGTGGGAGACACCCAAAAGGGCTTGGGGGCAGCCAGGGTGGGTGATGGACACCCAAATGGGGTTTGGAGGCACCCAGGGGCAAGGTTAGAATCATAGAATCAGTCAGGGTTGGAAGGGATCACAAGGATCAGCCACTTCCAGCCCTCCTGCCATGCCCAGGGGCACCTTACCCTAGATCAGGCTGCACACAGCCTCATCGAGCCTGGCCTGAAACACCTCCAGGGATGAGGCCTCAACCACCTCCCTGGGCAGCCCATTTCAGGCTCTCACCACTCTCATGCTGAAGAACTTCCTCTTCATGTCCAGTCTGAACCTACTCACCTCCAGCTTCGCTCCAGGGGATAAGGGGCACCCAAATGGGGTTGGGGGGCACCATGTTGCACCAAGAGCAATTTGGGTTGGATTATTAGGAATACTTTGAGTGAAATATGGGATGCTCTTCAGATTAGGGCTGCAGCACAAGAGGAGGATGCTCAGGTGTGCTCCCGGGCTGTGCCAGGCTCCACCCTTACACATACAGCTTCCTTCGGGTTGACCTTGTGGCATCACCGCAGGCTTGGGCATGCCTGGAAGCTCCATTTACAGCAGGGTTTGAAGCCAAACGCTTGAGATTGGCCAAGCACCGGTGGGTGTTAGTCTGACAGACCCCAAGCAGATTTGATGGCTGGCAACAGACTCCTCCTATTCACTGGGCAGGACCACCACAGGCACAAGCCGATTTTTGTCACTTCCCAGAGAGCTGAGACACTTCACACTGGAGCAGAAAAATTAAGCTGAATGACCTTGTTAAGTGCACACATTCGGAAGCTGGCAACCCAAGGCTCCCTGCAGGCATGCTGGCACCAGGACTGAAGGGGGGTTTGGAAGGACTGGCATCCTGCCATGCAAGGGGCAACTGCTGCCTTCAACCTGCATGAGCTGTCACCACTTCAAAAACACACTCCCAAACTCAGTTCATTAAGGATGGGTCTCACTGATGAAAGCTCTCCAGAGCATGGAAACAGCAACTAGCAGCTGAGCTACTCTTGCTGTAATGCCAACTCAGCATTTAGGGCCCTGCTGACACTTGGGGAGCACTTGAACTGGTCTGAGAAAGGCCTTATTGCTAAACCAAGCTGCCTTCAGACACAAGCTGATTAGAGGGGAGGAAGCCCTTCCCAGAGTGAAATGCTGGAGGCTGCTGCTTGTTCTCTACAGCAGCAGTGGAAGACAGAAGAGCCAGTGGCTAAACCCCAACATCACAGGTTCAGCTTAAGCTAAGCAGAGAAACTGCATCTAGGATTGAAGCTCAGTACATAGGCAAATGCTGGAATATCTTAATCTTCAAATTCAGCTGAATCACCTTCCTGATGTTCTGGTTCAGCCCAGCAATCTAGTAGACTGAATCACAGAATGGTTTGGGTGGGAAGGGACCTTTGAAACTCATCTAGTCCAACTCCTCTGCAGTTAGCAGGAACATCCCCAGCTAGATCAGGTTGGTCAGAGCCCCAGCAAGCCTGAACCTGAAAATCTCCAGGGATGGGGCTTCCATCACCTCCCCTGGGCAAACTGTTCCAGTGCTCTACCACCTTGTGGTAAAGAACTTGCTCCTAATGTCCAATTGTGCTGGTTTGAAGCTAGTTGGAATATTTAATAAGAGAAATTAGATTATAGGCTGTGAAAACAATCATGATGTCTACTTCACTCATAGGCTTGCAAGGACACAAACATAGGTAAGACAGTCTGTCAGAGCTTGGTGTCTGTTTTCTCCCTGGGCTTCTGCTGCTCTGCTTGCATCTGTGTAACCCAACTAATCATTCTGCTTCTAACCCCTCTTGCCCATCCTTCCAGCTCACCTTGCATGTGAGGTAGACTCTGGGATAAGGTAGAGGGGTGGAAAGAAGGTGGAAAGGTGGTTGGGAGCCCCTCCTGGGGACTCTGTTTTCTGGGAGGGCTGCTGTGTTTCTGTATTACCTTTAACCTGTATATAACTGTAAATACTTGTAAGATACTGTAACTATCTGCTTGTATATTGTGCTAAGCTGTGAATATAAAGCTTCATTCCTTAACTTCTAGCCAGCTGAGTCTAGTCTGGGTGATTTCATTTGGGGGGGTTGGGAGGGGAAGGGGAGCTGCAAGTAACTCCCAAACCATCAGACCAATCTAAATCTGCCCTTCACTAGTTCAAAACCATTGCTTCACTGAATTTTCACTGCTTAGTAGTCAGCTTCCTTTAGCAGATCCCTTCTATTCTCAAACTCTAGGGAACTATGATCTGAATGTGAATTTACTTCACCTCGTATTTTAGCTTGACAGCTTTATCCTTAATCACAGCATCATACTTTAGTTAAAAGCTTGCACTGTCTGCAGACATTAGCAGTAGGTTTTAACACCAGATGAGAAAGAGAAATACATTTGCAGAGGAAAATGAGCAACCATCTTCACTGAGCAGCAGCTGGCTGACCTCCAGCCTGCAGCCAAGACATCATCACACCAAGTTACCACATCACCTACCAAGGCTTAGAGGCTACTCTCAAATAACATGGAGGAGAACAGCAGCCTCGGTGCCTCCTTTACGTTCTCAGCCATTCCAACCCCTTCCCCTCAAAGGCACACTCTGGAGGCAGACCCATGAACACACAGTCACTAATGTGGGGCTTCTCTCCTCAAAACACATCCCTTAAGTACACATGGTATCATTTTGGGTAAACAGGAGAAGAGTTCAGGCTTTCTCCAAAGCACACGTTTCCAGGTCTCCTTTACAACAGCAGGTAAGCAGGGGACTTTGCAGCTATCCACCTGTAAGGAGCAGAGCATCTCATTAACTTAATTGCAACAGGGTGACCTGTTAGTGAGCAGAAAGAGTGTACAACACTAGTTACTCTGCTCGTGGTGGTGTCTATTACATAACCCTAATAGCTTGAGCAGGAGGGTTATAGCCAGGCCCTTTCACTTCTCTCAGGAGCGTTTCTCAGAGACTCTGCGTAACATAGCTGAAACATAGCCCAAGGTCTTCGCACAAACCTGACAAACCTCAACAACCTGTTTTGCATCTCCCACTGTGGAAACGCCTTGCTTAGCATCTAAGTGGGGAAATGTCAGCAGTGAGCGACCGGAGGGCATCCCCCTGCAGTGCCACAGGCTTGCACAAGTTCCCTTAGCTGAGCTGGGGGAATGCCATGCTCCAGCAGAGCTGCATTGACTGCCCGTGTGGACAAGCTCAAGGGCTGTGTTCACACCAGGTAACACAGGTACCAGCTCGCACTGAGGAACGTTAGCCTCACCCAGCTACCTCTCACACGCTGCGGTCCAAGAGCAGGAAGGCACATTTCACCTGCCAACTCAACCTGATGATGTGGTTGGGGCCTAAGTACAGCAGCACTCCGCTCCTGAAGCTAGCTCTCTGCTGGAGTGTTCACTTGCAGTAACTGGACCAGGCCTGGAGACTAAGACACATAAACCAGATGGAATTGAACATAAGCACAAGGAACATTCTCAGGCTGCTAGAGGAGCACAAGCTGTCATCAACTGGCTGACTTGAAAGCTCAGATACAGGTCCAGCTCTCCTCAGCTCCTCTGCCTGCTGGCAAGGCTGCTGCAGACATAGCTGCCTGCACATGCATGCTTTGTAGAGGCTAATTACAGCTAATGAGATGGGAACAAAGACTCTTTGGATGTAAAAAGGGAGCAGAGTGGCTAGCACCAGTGAGCACACTGCTGCTGAGCAGATGCTTAAGTTGCTAGACCATCCATCCTGCAAAGCCCACCACTGCCACAGCCACACAGAGGACCCAGGTCCTTCTAACCCTGAACCTAGCTGATGTAGCACTTGGCTAGTTAACTGCCCCATTGTGCAGGCACACCTGCCAGTGCTGGGCTTTCCTGTTCTTCACACATAAGGACAAAGCAACTGGAAAGACTGCTGAAGACCTGGCAACAAGAAGAAAGAAGCCTGGAGACACAAATCCGCAGAGTTGACTGAGCCTTCCCCAATCCCTCTGCGGCTTGCAGCTTGTCATTGATCCTCTATGGCCCAGGCTGCTGGCAGCAGTTGTGCTTTGTCCAACAGGGCAGAAGTACCTTGATATGAGGGAAGACCATCTCACAGGTAGTGCCCTAATACACAAGCCACCCCTGCACACCACGTGCTAGTCTCCCCTCATCCGGGCACAGCAACTCAGGTCCAGTTCAGTCTCCTGTGCTGCTTCTGTCTACACAGCCAAAAATCACCAACAGCATCATTTCCCAGAAGCTCCTGGTCTCCCACAACACTGGCAGATTCTTCCCTGAACCATTTTGTATGTGGAACAGCTTAGGAACCCTTCCCCTTTTTGCAGGAATGGGAAAGAGAAGCAGAGTGATTAGCACAAGCAACAGGACTAGTTCAAACACAGAGCAAGGGGTGACATTCCAGGCAGCTGAGTGTTTCCAGTGACGACCAAAACATCTGACTGCTCAAACTCAAGTGCCTTGTTCACTCTGATAGTCTGTTTGGCCTTGCTCAGACATGTACCAGGCTATTTTTTTCTTAGTAAGAGCCTCTCTCCCCAAGACCACATAGAAACCAATGCAAGGAGACACACCAGACCTCCAGGCTGCACAGGAGATGGCATCCAGCAGTACCTGGGAGGTTCAGGTACATCTCACTCATGGACCTGGCTTGCAACTGCCCTGTCAGAAAGGACTGCCCAGGGAAGTGGTGGAGTATTCATCCCTGCAGGTGTTCAAAGAAGGTGTAAATGTGGCACTTCAGGACTTCATGGTTTAGTGGGCATGGTGCTGTTGGGTTGATGGTTGGACTCTGTCTTAGAGGTCTCTTCCAACCTTAACGATTCTATAACTTGCATCACAGAGACTGAAAAATGCACAGCTGCCAAAGCCCCAACTTGAGGCATTTCTGACACACTTTTTTTCTGCAGTGGAAAAACCTGGCTGTGGTGTCAGGGAGCAGAATACTACAGTACACAGCCACCCCTTCCCTCCTCTAAGCAGTGGACATCTCTTCAAACAGCCTTTAATCCCCTCCTGGACTGCATCACTCCTCCCCAGTGTCACACCCACTCACAAGAGCAGGGCCTGGGTGGCACAGGGATTCAGTGTATTAGCTGGTGCAACAAATACAGAGCAGCAAGCTGGAGACACAGCTACAGATCAAAAAGGCAAGACAAAAAGGCAGACTTTTGTACTAAGGTCATAAGAGCAAAGAGTCACAAGAAACTGAAGTCATTCAGTCCCCTCCCTTGGGCTGAGCTTGGGCTAGCTACAATTCATCAAGTTCACCTTTTCACTGCTCTCCTTGCATTTACATCAGCATCTGACTTACCTCTCAGAAAAGCAGCAGCTTCATCAGTCTCTTGCATGGCTTTGGCTCTTAAAGAAAAGGAAGATGCTGCCCAATTGACTCATTCGACCTCTCCAAAGGCACAGACCAAGCCTCAGCGTTTGCTCTGGCATGAATCCAGTAGGGACTGAGCTTACTAAGAATAGTACCCAAGGTGAAGGACAGAGCCTGCTAGTAGGATTAGCTGGTGCAATTACAGGTAGCAATTCCCTGCTACTCAAAGCTTTATCACCAAGCAGCAAGAGAAAGGCCTTTTTCTTCTTTTGGTGAAGTGTTGGGGGTGATTTGTTTGGGTTTTAACGACAGCAGGGCTGAAAGAGCACATTGCAGCTGAAGGTTGCATGACTGCAACTCGGTGTGCTGCTGCCTCCCTCTGCTGGGAATCCGGCAGGCAGCAGAGCCAGCGGAGGGAACACCATGTCCGGGGGCCAAGGCATCCTGTCCTCTTCTAACGAGCTCTCGGGGACAGACCCCCGCTGAAGGCCTCTGCAGATGCCCAAGGTGGCAGGGCTGCAGCAGTAAGGCGGGGTTCAGGCGGGAGATGCTCATCACGTTTGCCCTGCTGGTTCACAGGTGGAGACAAGGAGTCACTTTAGGCAATCGCTTGAAGAGCACTGGGCCTTGCTGCTGTCAGTTTTTTGCTTCCTCCCCCATCCCCCAATGCCCAGCAGACTGCAGGTATTTTTATGGAACCAGTGGAGTTTTCTGCACGAAAAGGGGTCAAGTTCAGTTGCCTCACATACAGAGCTGCATAGGGAGGGGAAGCCTATGCAGCAGCAAGCATCTGCCTCTGCATCCAAGGAACAGTGCAAGGCCAGCAGAAAAGTGACAGCTCTCTCAGCCCAGCCATGCTTTCTCTGCTGCTACCCCTCGATTGCTCTTTAAATGGCTGCCATGGAAAGAGATACTTTTCCTAATCCATCCTTCTCCAAACTCCCTGCTTGCTCCCGCCTAGTGAAAAACAGCTTTGGACCCACTGAGCTGGTACTGTGCAGAGCAGTCATGCAAAGTCACAAAATGCCAGCTTAGAAGGGACCCCAAGGATCATCTGGTCCAACCTAGTCATTAAGAACACAACTGCAGCAACCCAGAGCTCTGGAAAACACCCATGCAGACATCTTCACATCCCTCCTGGATGCTACTGCAGCTCTTCAAGATGGATGAGGAGAACACAGCAAAAAAGGTCAATTTAAAATCAAACAACACAGTTCAGACACACAAACATGTTCCATGTTCACACCCCAAGGGCCTGGTTTTAGATCCTGTGCCACTCAAGTTTGTATGACTGAACACACCAACACTCCCAGGAGTAGGTCTCAGAGTGGAGAGCTTTCTTACCAGAAACACTCATCACATGTAAATCTGAGTCAGTTTCTTAAAATAGAGGGCCTGAAAATAAGCATCAGCTAAATATTATCATCATGAATGCTACCTAGCAACAGAAATAAATCCATTGCATGATGTATTCGACTTGTGTGTCATCAAGGCATGGTCAGAATACAAACAACTGACCACTGCAAGTTGGGTTTTTTCCCTCCCCATCTGAGGTCTCCTGCAAATTTTGCTTCTCCAGTACTAAGGCATCAGTTCAACAGCACCAGAGGAAGCTACACATAAGGTCATCTAAGTGAGTGTCCCCTCTTCTCCACCTCAGTACAATTTGTGTAGTGTAAGGAGTCACAGAACTCCTTAAATCCATGGCAGCCCTGCACCTGACCCATGGATCAGTGAGCCTTCTCCCACTCTTGCATTGCCCCTTGGGGTGTGCTTCTCTGAAGAGGAGCAGAGCATCTGACCAGGCAGCCTGCAGGTTGCAGTCTTCCTCTGCAGCAGCACTATTTACTGGGGGGCCAAAAAAGGCTGTTACCAACTGAAGACTTTTAACCCCTAGTAGGTAAGATGAATGAACTGCCCTCCATCCCACCACTTGCCTCAGGGTGCTGCCCAGACACCTTGGGTGATGTGCAGCACACACAAGGATCACCTGCACTGCATCAGCAGCCCTCCAGTTCTTCATGCCACACTTCTTCCCTATTGCCTGCATTGCATCAGCAGTTCCCCAGCTCTTGGTTCCACACTTCCATCACCACTGTGCTGCATCTGCCATTTTCATCCCCAGCACATGACAGAAGCCTGGCTGAGGCCACTGCAGAGCAGGTGCTGCAGCGGTGCCTTGTCACCCAACTTCAGTTGCCCTGTTGGAGTCTTGCCGCTTCTTCATCGTGGCTGTCACCCGAGCTGTTACAGGAAGCCCCTGGGGACACATCTACATGGAGCACCGTCCCTTGTTGCAGTTGAAGGACATCCAGGAAAAGGATGCTGCATTGTACTCAGACATAAGGCACTGCACTTGGCCAACTCAATTGCTAAATGGCTGGGGGGGTGGAAGCAGCAGAGTCCAAGGGTTGGCTGTCACAGCGCTTGCAGCAGCATCTTTCAGCCCTGTGCGGTCTGCTGTTGTGTGTCCCCCCCCACCTTTTCCCTGCAATGTCCTTCTCTGCTGAAGACTTCTCAGACAGGGCTTTTGCTGCAGTGCATCAAAGAGCGGGTGACTTGCCAGCAAACCACAAAGTGTTCCCTCCTCTTTGCTTCTCGCCCATCCAGCCAAGGCACACGAGCCGACACTTGGCAATGGGACACAAAGCGGCTGCCCAGCCTGTCTGTAGGGCTGAGCCTTCAAGAGGAGCAGGACTTGCTTGCACTTTGAACTCCTCCAAGTGTACACAAGGATCCTGCTCAGTTCTACCCTCTGTGCCACCATAACCACATCTCCAACAGCTTCTCTGCAGAGCACTTTTGTCTCTGCCCTGAGGCATGCTGATGTTACCAGCTCTGCAGGCAAGGCAGCCTCAGAGCTAGGAACAGTAGCTGGGGTTCAGCCCAGGCTCCGTCTCCTCAGGATTGCAACCCACTGTTCTGACTCACATGCGCTTCCACACACCAGGCTAACCCTGGGGTAGGCTTCAGTGACCTCATCTCTCCTGACCTTCAGTTCAAGGATTTTTGCTTCAGGCCCCTCTCTGCCCAAGGTAGTTTGGATGTTGCTCTCAGAAGCACCACAGACACCCTCAAGCACCTCTACAAACTGCAAGAGAGACAGGTTAAGGTGGCACATTCTGCTGCATTCCAATCATGGAGTCATTTTGGTTGCAGAAGACATGCAAGTTTGTATCCAACCATTATCCAGCTACCAAGTCTGGTACTAAACTGTGTCCCTCAACACCACATCTCTGCATCAGTTAGCACAAGGAGTCCTGTCAGGAAGAGAGTGTTCTTTACTACGGGCAGAGGTACACTCAGGTTTTCCCTGGGAGAAGGCTTGCGTGGGGAAGCACTTCAGAGCCTGGGAGCTCCACAGAAGCCAGGACGCAGCGCCTGAGGGATGACCTCAACCAGCAACTTTCTCCCCCGACTGCCCCCAGTCTGACAGTGACCTTCAAAGCTGAAAATGGCTTTCCACATCACTTCCCTTTGTTTAATCAATTGGTGCATTATCAGCCAACTCTCCACCTTATTCTGAATGCCAGAACTGGCAAAGGACTTATGACTGATGCTAAACTGCAACCCACTGGCGTTTTAGCCTTAAGAATTGCCCCACCAACTCAAGGTCAACAGCTAGTTCAAGGTCATTTCCAAGCTTCAATACAATAGACTCTTGTCTGTGAGCTTTCTAGGGCAGGGACCTTCTTTTGTTTTCACAGGACTCAACACAACTAAACCAAGCAAGGGCATCCTCAATATGCACAGCCTCGCTTAATTTCGCTCTTTAAGTCAAGGGCAGAACACTTTCTTTCTATTCCCCACAAGTAAGCTTTTAAAATGAGCTAAGCTTTGCCCTCTGTTTATAAACACTCAGAGTTATTTGCTGCAGAATATTGATGTGAATTAAAACCCATTTAGATTTGCCAAATTTGAGTTCTCACTCACTCAGCAGTAGGGACTCTCCCTTCTCAAAAGGTCAGCTGTCTGAAAAGCAGGGGACAGGCACACCAAGGGTAACCAAATGGCAACCTCGCTGCAGCTCAGCTCTCCCAGCATAATTAGACATTCTAAAGGCTGAGCTGGAAAAAAAAAAATCACATCTTAAGGACATTTACACCCGGGCATAGGAGGCAGGAGAAAGAAACATTAAGATTCCTGGCACAGGGGAATTCTTGTGTTCACGTGTCAGACAGGGATGGGCAGAAAGCAATTTACAGCAGCTGGTGAAGCTTTTAAATACACTGGTGCATCACATCACACAAGTGAGCCAGCAGTTTCCCCCACCCCTTGCACTCCTGATCACTCTGGATTCTGCAGTTGAAGAGCCAAGTGGAAGAACCTGCAGAGGTTTTGCAAGCAGCAGCCTCTCTTTCTCCCTTGCCCCAGTCCCAATGTTTCACGTCTGTAGGAGAGGGGACACAACTGCTCAATGCTTTACATGCTACAGGAAGAGAAGCACATCTTCCTTTTCCTCATAGACTGGGCACTACCACCAGTCACTGTCCCACTTCGACTGCCCTCTGTACCAGAGCCCCCTCCTCACACCACTTTTGTCTTTCGTCACATATAAAACCAGACCTCTGGGAAGCAAGAAACTGAACTAGAAGAGGTGAGTTTGCTGCAGTGCTAGTGAATACCCATGCAGCATGGCATCCGTAATGGGGAGGGGAGCAGAAGCACATCCCAGCTTGGGAATCAGCTGCATCCCTACAGCCTGCACGCAGCCTGCTGCTGCACTACGCTAACCTTAGCGGCAGCTACAAGAGTTAAACCCAACTGCAGACATATCCAGATGCCTAGCAGGCATGTGCCCTCTGCAGCGGGGCACCAGGCACAGAATCCACCACCTTCTCCAAAGACACCCGCTGTCACTTGACCCCACCTCTCTTAACCATTTCTGCTCCAGCCGTGGGCGCAGGTAAGTCAGCAACAGCAAGCACACCACCATTTACATCCCACTCACACACGGGCGGCGAAGCAGCCTTGTCAGAGGCTCTGGTTGTAGTGCTGGCTGTAACCACAAAGCATTTGGTGTGGCATCTCTCTGTGCCCGCTCATGTGCCCCAAGGGCTGGCACTAGGGATAAACCTCCTTCTATTTTATCAAGCTAGGACTTGGTCAAGACACCTTACTCATCAGAAAAAGGACTCTAGCAGAAGCAAATACCCTGGGCAGCCCAAAAGGCTAAACCTCACTCTAGCATCAATATGGCAGCCAGAAGAGTGCTGCTTCCCAGAGCAGTGACTGGCTTTAAAGGAAGAGAGCAGCTGAAATATGGTCTTTTACCAGACACAGCTAAGTCAACATTTCAAAGGCAATAAATCTACACCCTCAGGCTTTTCAGTACGCTGGTTTATGTTATATTCACACTCTCTGGATATCTATCATGTTGGATAGCTGTAGGCATAGCACAGAAGTTTAAGGTGGTACTGGAGGACCTGTTAAGACTTAATGCATGATGAAGATGCCTTCCCTGAGGTGTGCAAAGCAAGGACTGCTAGGGCAGTGTGGGGTGCAAGAGGAGAAAGAACATGAAAGCTCATCCTGCCTCCCCAGTCCTTGCACTCTGGTGGTATCTTCTGCAACCTTTCCTCCCGTTGCTCAGCACAGGAGGATTCTTTGCCCTGAATTTCCTTACAGTGGCCTCTAATCAGTTATGCTTCACCTGAATGAGGGAGCACCATTATGATGACACCTCAGTAATGGGCACCACTGCTGGAAGTGCACAGCTCTCAGATTTGGTTTGGTTTCATCAGTTACAATCATTCTTATTTTCTCTAGCTGGTAGACAGTCATCTTGCCAAGATTGCCAGGAGACATGAAGAGATCTTTTTCAAGAGGCTCTCATGCCCACTTCTGGAACACTGAACTTCAGAGAGCAGAGCTGCCTCCCTGCAGTTCCCATGCTTGTACCACCTTTGCTGAAGTCTGTTGTGTTCAATTTTAGAGCAGTTTGGGTTTTTTAAGGCAGAGACAAGCTCGCCTTTGTGCTGGTTACCCTTCCACAGTGTTCCTATGTTGGAACACTCTGTCACATTCCTTATCCCTTGGTGATTTAGACCAAGATAATTGTTTTTTGTTCATGCTCTACCAACATGAGTGATTCTTCACTTAGGCCAGAAACTTTACAAATGGACTTACTCTTTACTCATTGGTATGATGACATAAGGCAACCAGAAGTAACAGTACTGCTGGGGGTGCATAAAGTCTGCATCACAACCATCTGAGTTTCAGTTACTTCAGCTTGTGATTTACATCATGCAGAATTCAAGGGCTTGTGCTTACATCCTGTCACGCCTTCAAGACGTGGGGCCAGAGATCTCTGATGGAAGATGCAAAAGTGTCACTGAATTTAAGAGGAGGACTTCCCAGGTGAGGGTGCCTAGGGGCTTGCCTCTACCAGCAGCTCGTTCTGTGTGACCTTGAGAGATCAAGCTTTGGTCTGACAGGGATAACACTAACCTCTCCTATGGCTCTGACTGCCTTTTCTCAGTCCTTGTGCAAGCACATGATAAAAAAAGCCACCACAATTACAGATCTAATCAATGTAAACACACACCACTACTCTCCAATAAAGTTGCAGGCACAAGTAATTGCCTCAGCGGGGACAAGAGCACCCTGCCTGGTGTCAAGAGACACCACTAAGCAGATTAGTCAAATATTTAGTCATTTCAGATGCAGCTAATGTCATCCAGCATCAACCCCACAGCAGCAGCAGCAAGGACCTGACGTGGTACGTGCAGTAAGAACTGACTGCTCAGTAGCTTTTCTCACCCCCCCAGACATAGAATATGAAATCCATATCTAGAGAGACTTCAGCACAGTTGACTTTGCTGTTCTGCTATTTCAACAGAACCAACAATTGCTCTAATTGCATTTTTTTTCTCCTGCCCCATACATTCATGCACTTACCATGACTCTGGAAGCAGCTACATTCTCATTAATGCAAGTGCTTTTATCCTAGGGAAATCGAAGTTGCTAGCAGACAGTTATGTCCAAGTGATGTTTTTTCCTTTATAGTTACAAATGCTGTCCTCTTGCCAGTAACAAATCATGTGCAGCCTGCACATTTCTCCAGAAAATGCAAGTTAAACTTCTGCAGGGGGAAGAAAAAAGGAAGCTGTGCTGACACATTTCCAGGGCAAATTCGACTTGTGAAGGCTGGAAAAAGGTATTAACGCTTGGAGGTCAGGAGAGCACTCCTCACAGGTTCACAAGGCACACTTTGGAAGCTCAGTTCAGCAGATACACAGGAGGCTATGGGGTTTTGGGAGAAGGGTGCTGAAGCTGAGGGCTGAGTCTGGACATTGCAGGAAACGAATGGGGTTTGAACAGTTTGCTTAAAAATTGGGAGGCAAAGCAAGCCACTTTGGGCAGCAAAACCCCCGACTGCAGCTGGCAGCTCCGGAGGGCTCAGGGCTACCACGAAAAGGGGAATCCCTGGCTAAAGCTGCTGCTTTGCAGATCACTTGAAGGAGAAAAGCTCCGGCACTGCTGCACTCTTAAAGCTGCAGTGTCCAATTTCTCCTTCGTCCTCCTGCATCCTGCCACACAAACCTCGGGTTCTTCGCGGGGGTGACGAGGAATGAGAATGGGGAGACAAGCTGAGAAGTGCCAGGGCAGGAGGACAGGAGGGGAGACTCAGGAAGTTTCCTCTGCTGAAGTGCTGCAGCAGCAGCAGCCTGCGCGTCCTGCTGCACTCCTGCAAAGGCTCTGCAGCTCAGCTCGGACTGCAGCACAACTGCACCAGCCTGAAGGCATCCAAGCCCCACCACCTGCTCGGGAAATCAGCAGCAGACATCATGCAAAACCAAAGCTCCTCGCAAGTCATTTCAGTGGCTTTCTTCCTGGCAGGGTTATTTGGTTAGCTTTTAAGGAGCAGATTAAAACACAAACAAAAAAAGACTTCACTGATTCAGCTTCCCTCATGTTGGTCCGAAGGAGCATTAAAAAGGCAGAAAAGAAGCAAACTGAATGAAGTTGAATTAGCAAGCACAGCACACCCCAGGAGCTGGGACTTCAGAATCTTTTCTCGATTATAAAAGATCATCAATTATCAACCCAACCCTGCAGGAGGAAGGACTCTTTAAAATGCCTCCTTTCTTAAAAGAGCATGCAAAGGAAAGAGCATCCATTAACCAGGTTAAGAACATACATCCCCTCCTCCCTCCCTCAGAAGTTCTCGCTTCTTACCCCAAATCCACTCTGCAGAGCTCTGCTGTGAGAGGTGAAGCGTTGTCTAGAGAAGCAAAAGTTGCAGGCTGCTGCTTTGCGAGGGAGGCAGGACCTGGCATAAGTAGTGTCAGACGGGTCCTTGCACTGAAGTGATGCCGGGAGAGCCCAGAGCTGTTCAGACAAGCAAGGGAGGGAAAAAAAGGGAGGGGGGAGGGGGAGTTAAAAAGTCTTAAATCCCTGACACTGCAAGATCCCTGCTCCTATAGGATTGTGTCTCAAAAGCAAGCACTCGCTGTAACACAGCTCTGCTCCTGGCAAGGTGGAGACTGAGCCACTCCATTGCCTGCTGGGTTTTCTCACCTGGTGATGCTGCTCCCACAAAAGCAAAACTGAAAAGCAGAATCAGACATCTCCAGAAGCCTCTCAAACGTACTCTGCTCCCACCTGAGCTAGTCTAACGCGGGGTGGAACTCCAGCAGCAGCGTCTGCTCAGGCAGGCAGAAGCTGCAAAGACGCAGGGAGTGCGCGCTTTAACTTTGATCAGCGAGGACAGCGGGTGGCAGAAAGAACAGGGAACAATCTTGTTCTCTGTGGTACTGCTAACACCAGGTTTAAACACGTCAAGAATTCGGACAGAAACTGCAAATATAAATATTACATTTGGGGAAGAAGTATGCTAACAAATCCAAAAGCTCATGCCTTCCACAAGCAATTTAACAGGTCCAGGTTTTTCCTGAGCCGCAGAGCAGTGCAAAGCCTGATCTCAAGAGCTATCACCAACTTCAAAGCTGTTAGCTTAAGCCAGCTCAGGCCTAGAAAAGCTTTTTGCCCTGTGTACGTTTAATTCCTGCCTCTTACTGGTTTGACTGCATGCACAGTTTACCCCCTCACTGTTCCATTGATCAAGCCATTGGAAAGGCTACAGCTCCCGAAGCTGTGTGGACCCTTGGATTTTGTGGTGGATTCAGCCCCTGTTTTCATGAGCACAGAGACAACAGGCACCAGTCCATCTTTCTTTTGTTTGGTGGAAGTGAGAGTCAGCACTATGGAACAAAAGAAATGTCCAGAGAGGAGACTTCACTTTACACCCTAGAGTTGCCAGTTACCAATAATTTCTGGATCTCAGGGAGACTGAAGGAGGAGAAACCAGCTGAAGCTCAAGGTTGCTGAAGGATGTTGCTGGGGGACAACTGAACCAGGCAGCCTTTAAAATGTGGGCAAGAGCTCTACAGCAAGCTGGCCCTGGAACCAACAGTTGCAGCATGGTAGTTTTGAAACATGTTAATTTTTCATCCACATACTTCAATGCACCACAGCAAAATGCCAAGTGCACATCAGGGTCAGTCTAAATTTATTATTGCCTTTTGGTACCACCCTTGAAAGCTTTTAGATCAAATTTTCAGATATGCTGATTATCTGCAGCCAAAAGAGTCCTGGCACTGGCTGGAAAGCTTTTTTTTTCCCCCCCATTCCTTTTCACCTTCATTGCTTTTCCATTTGGAGATTAGGGTTTTTTGACTGGACCACATACACCTACCTGCCTGTCAGCTGCATAACCCAGACACGCAGGATACCTCTTCTCTGCCAGGTGAGATGCACTAAGTGCAGATCAAGATCTGCATCCAGCACACCAGTCACTGCACGCATTTTGCAGAGCTCTACCTTTGCGTTCAGGGTACTGGGCCAGTTTTTACTTCTTTATACCTGTTGCCCAAGTTAACACACTCAATTCTTCTGCTTTTACAAGGTCACAGAAGAGCACAGGAGACAAAGATGGATATTCAGCTTTGTATTTCTAGTTACTTGTGCTTTGCCACCAGCTGCTGCAGCTCCTGCATGGCAGTTTGCATTAACAACCTGGATATTGTCAAGGTAAGAAAGCCACCACCTCTGCTTGCCTCCAGTGACACTGGAAAAGAGGCTAAAACTGGCAGGAGGAGATTCTCTTGAGTGTGAAATCATTTTCCCTGAAATTGCACACATCTTTGCCAAAGCTTTAAAAACACTGATTTACTGAAGTGTTTCACAACATTTCAAGGCCACTCACTCTACAAACCAGACCCACACAGTTAATCTGCAGCAGATAAAATGAGAGAAAGTAGCACTTCAGTGAAACAAAGCTCCAGTGCACAGCCTGTGTGCAGGGTGCCAAGGCATGCACCGCACATCATGTACCGTCCCAAACTCTGCACCAATTTGCTGCTGCACCAGAGTCCATTAATAGCAACATGGTTATGCATTCTGGTGCATTTCACTTCGCTTTAGGAGATCAACCACGTTACTGATGCAGGATTTTGGTTTTGAACTTCATTCATCAGTCTAATCTTAATGTGGCAGTGAGATACTGGGCAGAGGGATATCCTTCTAAACTGCCTTCCCATTCAGCTGTCAGATGCTCAGAGAAAAACCTTTGGCTTTCCTCAGCTGCACTCACACAGTCCATCTCTTCTGGAGTAGAGCAGTCCTGGGCTGATCAGATTTTCTGACACAAAGTGCAGCACAGCTCTCCTGCAGCATCATGCCATCAGATCCTGCCTAGGCACTATTTGGATCAGAACACCAAAGGGGGTGGTAGATAGTGGATTTACTTTTATTACAGCCTCCATAACTTCTTGAATAGAAGAAATAAACCTCCTGCAGTGGCCAAACCTGCACCATTCAGTAAGAATTCAGTATGAAAGTGGAGCCTGGCACTCAGTGTTGCACTGTCCTCATTGTAAAAACCCAGGACTGCAGATGTGAAAAGCAAAGCAAGAGATGAGCTGTTCCTAGACCATGAAGCCTCCATGTATTTGAAGGTTTCTTCTCACAAGTGTGCTATTTATGTACTATTCATGTTTATTTTCCCCCATACTTTTAAATCTAGGGCAATATATCAACAGTAACAAAGTGAACTGATGACCAGCACGACAATAGCCATCACTAACTCCATACATTCAGTCTGTCAGTCTTCATCAACCAACACCTAAGCTGTAGTAGCTATTGAACTCCAGTCAAGTCATTCTGGGCATCTTTAGGTAGCTCACTGATTACACTGCTCTCTACAGGTCTGTCTCCTGCCCAGCCTTTACATCACAAGCCAAGAACAGTCATTTCTTTCCCAAACTCTTTGGGGCTGCTTGGTGAAAGGCAACATTGTTCAGTGGACAAAGCTCTGCCACCACAGAGCGAAACCTTCAAAGGCTCCCAGTTTCAACTCCTGAGCACTCCAGAAGCTGTCAGAGCCAGCCAGCAACACAAGTTACCTGCCCTGTGCTTCCTTCTGAAGTAAATTAGCAGATTAAACTGCTGCAGCTCTGAATCACTTTGGATCAGGTCGAGAACAGGTCCTGTTGGAGAACGAGCAAGGAGAGATGATTACTCTTAGCACCAAGGGCAGTCAGGAGGCAATCGCTGTGTCTGTGAACTACCTTTGCTTACCCTGAACAGACAGATTTTAGTCTGGCTTCACTTCTCTCTGCAGCAATATGCATCAGTACTTTCTCCCTAATTTTTTCCTCAGATACAGATAGGTACAACTTACTCTTTAGTTAATGCACTCAGAGGGCCTCAAGAGCCACAAGTAATGTCTTTGGCCACTGGAAGCTAAGCAAAGTTCCTACCTTCCTTTTCCCTCTTGCCCAAGAAGAAGACAGCATTTCCCAATGAAGAAAAATCACATTTAGCCTAGAACTTCCATCTGCACCATAATTCAGCCCAAGACTGAAGAGGGAACCAAGGACAGCTTCACTTAGTGTGAGTTCCTAGAGAAGATGCCAGCACTTTAATCTGCTGATCAAGCTGATGAGAGCCTCACTTTGTTAGACCAAAAGGCAGAAAGTGGGCTCAGCTTACTTGGTCGGTCAGCTCTGTTTTGATTCAGGTAGAGCACTGGGTGAGAATTAGCTCTCCTTTCCCCTTGCCACTGCTTTTATGGTGAATTTGTGTTGCAGCAGTATCCTGGGTGCTGTGGGATGGCAGACTGCATTACTACTGCAGCAGTGCTGCTGAAGGACTCACCTACTCTTGGCGACAGAGCTTCGCAGGAGAGCACCAAGCCCTTTTTTCAGTCCCATGACTGGTAGGGGATTGCAGCAGAGAGGTAATTGAATTAACCAGCAATGCTATTCAATCAAGCTCTGCAGCAGCTCAGCTGCATTAAGACACTTTTCTACCTCGCTCCAGTTGCACACCTGTGAGGCACTCATTGACCTTAAGGAGAAACTTGTTTACTTTGAAGGTGATGGAACAATGGACCAGGCTGTCCAGAGAGGCTGAGGAGTCATCTTCTCTTGAGAGATTCCAAACCCATCTGGGTGTGATCCTGTGCAATCTGCTGTTGGCAAACCTGTGTTAGCAAGGGGGTTGGACTCAGTGGAATCCAGAGGTCCCTTCCAACCCCTATCATTCTGTGACACAATTCCTGCCACTTCAAAGCTGCAGTTTAAGAAGAAAAGTCGACAAACAATAGAAACAGAAGCTCTGAAGAGGCAGTATTACTCTAATACTCTCTCACCTTGGAGTCTCTCAGATTTACTTTGATGCTAAGCTCTTTAAGAGCCAAGCTGTCCATAGAGAACACCAGAGCGGTCAGGCCTTGGGAACATCACCTGCCACCACGACAGCAAAGCTCCCCTGCAGATCAGCTTTCCAGGCTCTACACACAGTTTGCCTGGACACAGAGACAGCATTGTTTAACACCAAAGAGAAGTAAGCACTTAAATCTGAACTTCTTGGAGAGGATTTGAGATGGCCTTCTAGAAGGCCTGTTCAAAGCTTCCAGGGAGCTTTCCTTAGCCTCAAAACAGCTTCAAGCCCAGCTGCAGCTCCAGAACTCATTTTGTGGCTAAATCACTGACTTACCTCAACAGCCATAACAAAGCATCTCTTTCTTACTGCCTCCCACAGCAGTTTAAGAACTGCTGTTATGCTTTTTAGTCTGGTTTTCCAGAAGCACCAAGACAGTGATTTTATTTTCTGCTAAGAAGCCCAGCTGCTGTACAGCTGCTCTTTACAGCTTCACAGCAGGAGTTAACAGCCTTACTCAAAGTCATGTGAACTTGATAGCCTAGAACTTCAGAGCCTTCCTGGAACCTTGTACCCCAGCACAGAGGCTGACCAAACTCCACCAGGCTCTGCAGCAGCATGACCAAGCAAAGCTCAGGAAGCAACACACAAGAGCTGAGGCACAACAAAGCATCTGCAGCAGTTACTCGGTCATTTACAGGCACACCTACAGACCACTGGCAGTAGATGTCTTTGCAGAGGCTAATCAACGTGACATGTATCAGAGCAGTTCCCCCTAGATGACTTCATCAAGAGCTTGCTACATTACAGCACACCTTACCTCTTCAGAGCTGCACAGACCCCATTCTGGTTCAGTTTCACCTCATAACACCTTGAGACTAAGCTGTGAAAACAACACCAAAAGGCAAAATGCTCTCACGACATTAAGCTCAGTTTCTGTATTATTTTTCCCACTCCCTGCCACAGAGTAAGTTTTCAGTCCTCTGCCAAAACACAACCTTTACCAAAGGCTTATAGACTAGAAACTTTCAACTCTGCCCTGATGAGACAACATCTGGAATATTGTGTCCAGTTCTGGGCTCCTCAGTTCAAGAAAGATCTCAGGGAACGGCTTGAAAGAGTCCAGCACAGAGCCACAAGGATGCTGGAGGCCGTGGAACATCTCCCTGCTGAGGAAAGGCTGAGGGAGCTGCGGCTCTTCAGCTTGGATAAGAGGAGCCTAAGGGGTGAGGGTGTTGATAAAGATGTGCAGGGCAGCGTGGGGAGGACAGAGCCAGGCCCTGCTCGGTGACATCCAATAACAGGACAAGGGGCAATGTGGGCAAGCTGGAGCAGAGGAGGTTCCAGGTGATAGGTTGGACTAGATGATCTTGGAGGTCTCTTCCAACCTGGTTGATTCTGTGAGCATAAGGAAGACCTTTTTCACTGTGAGGGTGACTGACTCCCAGAACAAACTGCCCGGAGAAGTTGTGGTGCCTCCTCCTCTGGAGACCTTCAAAACCCACCTGGATGTGTTCCTGTGTGACCTGCTTTAGGTGATCCTGCTCTGGCAGAGCGCTTGGACTGGATGATCTCTGGAGGTCCCTTCCAACCCCTCACGTTCTGTGAGCTGGTAAGCGATTCCCTTCAGTTTAACACTTCCTCCTCTGAAGCACCATCTTCACACACCTACAGAAGAGCTATTTGCCTACAGAGCCTGTATTGGCTTGCAGAACATCCAGCTCCTTAATGCCCCTTCCCCTGCTAACTGCCTTTTATTCTTTCATTGGCATCACATGTCTCAGCTCTCACCCTGGCTCCCTTAAAGGAGCATGCAGCTGAGGAGGCACTGACAAAACCACACTTCTGACAAAAGCACATTCTGATCCAAACCATTACCCTGATAAAATCTTACTTGCCCCAAATTATGAGCTGTTAGAGCTCCTTAATGAAACAGCTGAGATATTTTTAACGTGATCAAAAAACCTATTTTATCTTCTGACCTTCAGCTCAGAAATAGCTGCACCATTTCTTTTTCTCTTTCTTTCCTTTTTTTTCCCTCTCTTTTCCCAGAGACTTCCAAAAAATAACTGCACAGATTGAACCCCTCCCTGCAATTTCAGCCTCAGTCTGGCATCAAAGAACTAGCTGAAAGCATGGTGTCTCAACAGAAGACGTTCAACAACTGCTGCTATTCCCAACTTCCAGCTTTATCTATAACAATAACAGGCTCAAGTGACCAAGGTCTCAGCTGTTCATCTCATTCAATGTACCAGAAACATGCAGCAGGGAGAGCTGCACTTTAATGATTTCTGCTGAAATAAATGGCACCCCACCTTTATCTTCCAGAACAGAAAACAGACTGTGAAAGGAGACTCCCATTTACCTCTCCTCACAGCCTGCTAAACCCAGAAAAAACCCAGATTAGCTCCTGAGAGCTAAGCAAGCTTTGTCATCAGAGCATTAATGGGTTAAATACACAGCTATGGGATATAGCACTGATTCCCCTAAGCTTCTTGCTAAAGGTACTGGGTAGTATTATCACACAGAGTAGCAAGGGGAGATCTCTGGAGCTGGGTTATTTGTCCAGCTGGCTCTCTCAGATGAGTTATTTACTCCCTCACCAAGTTTAATTCATTACATTTCATCACTTGAGTTATGCTTCTGATCTACCCTCTGCTGCCTCCACTGCTGGAGGCATTCAGACTCTGATCAGTCCAGGGCTGCACTAGTGACATGGTTGGAATCCCAAAGCAATATGCACTGAGAAGCAGGACAGACTGCAGTCTCCTGCATCCCTAGTTTGGACCCATGTCATGTAGACAAACCGAGGTGTGACACTTAGTGTCACTCTGACACCTTTGCAAGGCCATAAAGGGTCTGTTTGAGATCAGACATACACGGTGATAGAAGAACATCCAGTACAGAGTGGTGAAGAGATTCTACTGCAAATATAATTCAAAGCTGTATCACAAATAGGATGCCAGCTTGGCTTGCGTATCATGGCATTGCCAGAGCACCAAGCTGGGCAGTAAGTACTCCAGATCTCTTCTCAGTTATAATCACAGCATTGTTTCATTTGGAGAAGACCTTTAAGATCATGGAGTCTAACCATGACCTAACTCTGCCAAACCTGATGCTAAACCACATCCCTCACCACCATATCTCTCTGGCATTCAAACAGCTCCTGGGATGGGGATTCAGCCACCTCCTTGGGCAGCCTGTTCCAGTGTTTGAGAACCCTTGAAGAAGTTTCTTGTAATATCCAACCTAAACCTCCTCTGATGCAACTTGAGGCCATTACTGGTTACTTGGTTACTGGAGTTCAGCCAGGTAAAAGCAAAGCCTGAGCAGAGCACCTGGTCTTATGGTGCTTTACAAACCTCTCCAGGCCAAATGCTGCAAGAGGATGCACCATGTGTCCATCCACGTGGACATGCCTTGGGTTTCCAAAGGGTGCCCCTCGGTGTCCAGGCTGCAGCCATAGCGCCGCTGCCCAGCTGGGCTGGACACGGGTGTCTGTTTGCCACACGCTGCTAGCGCTGCCCCCCAGAACCCTGCGATTTCCGTCCCTCCCGACCGCCCGCGCCTGGCGAGAGCCTGACGCCAACCGCAGAGTCTCTGCGCGGCGGGCGGAGCGCCGCGGTGGGCGGAGCGCTGTGTCGGGCCCGCCCGCAGCCGCCGCCGCCGCCCCAGTGGCGGGCCCGGGGTGGGAGGGAGGTGAGTGGGGGCCGGCGAGAGGACGGGGCGGGGGGCGGAGGATGGGGGCGGCTCTTGGCGGGTGGGCAGCCCGGAGCCAGCTGCTCTTCCCCGTGCGGTGCACTGCGCTGAGCTGCAGCGGCCTCCTCGCTGCAGCGATCCAGTGGGTGGGTGGGAGGACGGGCGAGGGGGGTCCTGATCCTCCTGCCGCCCCAGCGCCCGGCAGGGCAGTGCACGGCAGCGCGGAGCAGCCCGGCGCAAGCGGGTGGACGTTTCCGCGGTGCACGGAGGAAGGAAAGGCAGAGCAGGTTGCTGGGGAGCAGGGGGCACGGCCGCAGCAGAGCCGCGCCCCGGGCACGCTTCCTCTGTGCGGCGTCCCGCTCCCAGCACCCAGTGCTGTCAGCTTTCCTCACCGGGGCTGCTGCCGGAACCCAGGCTGTGGCGAGGGACCTTCACCCAGGTCTTTCTGCATCCTCAGTGCTCAGGGAATGTGTTGGAACTCGCCCGTGGAGGAATCCGAGCAAGAATGAAGAGATACCTTCTTGGAGGTGTTGAAAACCCATGCAGACATGTGGCACTTGCAGACGTATTTTGGTGGGCATGCTGATGTTGGGTTGATGGTTGGACCTGATGCTCTTAAAGGGCATTTCCAACCAGAATGACTCTTAGCATTCCCTGTGGCTCCAGGCTGGAGCAGCAAGGTGCAAGCCACTGCTGGGCTGGTGCCTGTATGCCTCAGATGGTGCCTGCACACTGTAGTCATTCTTCTCACTCTAATCTTGCCCTCCTGTTTTTTGAGGGCTTTAGAAACTCAGCCGCTGTCATGGAGGCTTGCTTCCTTTGGGAGCATGGCCGTGCATCAGTGCTGCGTTGGATGGGCATCAAGAAAGCCTGAGTATAGTTCATGCATCTTTCAGCTTGCTTTTATGCGAGCCAAGAGGGATTCAGGGCTTCAAATGAGAAATTTGCATCCATTTAATTAGGCAAAGCACAGTTAGATGGTGTGGGTGTGGGTCTCTTCTTCCTCGTGTCAGGTGATGGAATGCAAGGAAATGGCCTCAAGTTGCACCAGGGGAGGTTCAGGTTAGATATTAGGAAACAGTTATTTTCTGAAGGAGTGGTCAGGCACTGGAACAGGCTGCCCAGGGAGGTGGTTGAATCCCCATCCCTGGACGTGATCGGATGATGGCTGGATCCGGTGCTGAGGGCCATGGTTTAGTGGCAGTGGCTCAGCAGTAGGGGTGGGACTGCAAGCTGAAGGCAATTAGTGAGACTTGATGACCTCAGAGGTCTCTTCCAGCCTCAACAGTTGTGTGAGTCTATGAAAAGTGTGGACATGGCTCTTCAGGACAGTTCAGTGGGCATGGTGGTGTTGGGTCAGCAGTTAGACCTGATGAGCTTAGAGGTCTCAAGCAAAACAGTTCTATGTAATATGCATTCTTCATTTATATTTCATTAGTGAGCAGTTCAAGGTTACTTGAAATACTTTCTTCCCTGACAAATACTCATTGCTAAGTTGGTACTGATTTATTTTAAAACTGAAATGATCACATCCAGCAGTTTAAGCTTACATGGACTTGATCAAAAGGAGGATCAAAGAAGGAAGAGCACCTAACAAAGTCAGGTTGGACAGGCCCTTGACCCACCTGCTTTTAGTAGGATGAAGCCTCTGAACTTTCCAGGCTGATGGTGAGGTCATTCCTGCTCTCATGTTTGCCGGTGCAGAGGACCACTGTGTTTCTGCTGGTTCTCAAAGACTCTTGGTAACTCTTCCCTTCACGTGCAGAGCCTTGCAGAGCCCCAGGCCACCCTGCTTTTGTTCATAAGCTGGTAATTATTTTTTCCAGTGGCTATGCAACAGTAATAAAGAAGATGTGTTTAATTTTTTTCCATTCAGGACCTGAAACGAGCTCCTGTCAGACTGGAACTGCAGTGACTGTGCAAGGGAATGCCCAGGCTCACTGCTGGGTTAAGCCCTTACAGTGTTTTCTGTGGGTCAGGCCCAGGAGTCTTTTCCTGCAGCCTGCCTGAGAAACTTTGTTCTGTCAAGCTGGGGGATTTCTAGAGCATTAGGCTTCGATGTGAACAGTGGTGATTATCTGGCAGAAAAGCTGTAAGCAAACATCCCTGGGTTTGCTGTGCTTATTCTGGGCAGCGTCACACAAGGTTTTGCAATTGGAAGTGTTGTGAAACTGGTTTTCAGTTGGCTTGGAAGTGCATGTGACTGGCTAGCAGAATCTGCCCGGAACCTCTGTGGCTAATTCACTCATTTCCTTGGGTAGGTGGAGAAGAATGACCCACCCAAAGCCTTCCCTGCCATGGCAGGTACCTGCTCTTAGCTGTGGTCTCTGTGCAGCATCACAGCACCTGCAGCCTGCTGAGGTGCAGCGGGCAGCATGTCTGTCAGACTTCAGGTTCCTGGAACAAAGGTTGCTCAAGCAAGTGTAAATATTACTTTGTAGCACTGAGAACCTTTGTCATCTGCTTTATAACCCCAGGGTGGGGGAAGGAAAAGCAAACCTCTGCTTAAAGTGATGATTATTTAGACAGCAGGCAGAATCTTAGGAGCTGCACTTCTGCCTCTCCACGATTACCAATGCTGTTTGCTAGATTCCTTCAGTGGGTACATGGAGTGCTGGCCTAGGAGGGCTCACTAAACCTGCTGCTTCTCCCTTCTTTGTGTGAAACCCTTACTTCTGAGGGTTGGAGTGGGAAGGAGGGTTGCTTCTGGAGAGACTCACTAAGGTCTCAGTTGGAGACCTCCAGCAGTGACCTGAGCTCACATGCAAGGCAAGAGAGTTGCTCAGGAGCATGCTCTGGGAGCAGGAGTTGCCACATATGCCTGTGAGGTTTAGCCCAGCCAACCTGTGTGGGCTGGGAGCTGGGGTGTGCTGGGAAGCTGCTGGCACAGGCTGCTTAACTTTTCCTCTGCTGCAATTGGGTCTTTGCTCTCATTTACCAGAAAGGGAGCAACCTGCCTTGTCTTGCTCACCTGACCATTGATCAGAACATCTGCTGGCCACGCAGTCACAAGAGAAGAGCCCTCTGTGCACTGGAGGGGCTGTGAAGAAGAGAAGTCTCCAGCTGCTTTTGCCATTGCAATCAGGTGAGTCTGGCTGGGGAGAGAAACACAGGATTAATAAAGAGCAGTTCAGGCTGCAGAGAGGGAGAAATACTCCCAGGTTCCTTTTTTAGTTATCCTCATCCTTTAGCTAACTTAGATCCTCTGTTGATTTAGTGATGGAACAGTGACTTTTCTGGGAGCTTTACATGAGGGGACAGCTTGAAAGCTGAGACAACATCTTTGTTTCATCCTTTTGCCAGGCAAGGGGAGCAAGGACCAGGCCCTTTGCCCTAGGCTAGGAAAACCAATCCTTGAGTGAGTCTGGGCAAGTAAAAGCTGACAGCTGTTGGTGTAGGGACAGTAACTGAAGGAATGGAGTGGTCCTAGGGACGGTAACTGAAGGCATGGAGCCAGTCAGATGTTTTCTAGCTGACTGTGAATGCGACGCTTCTCTGCCTCATCTGTACCCACAGAAGGTTAAGGTGATTGTCTTCATTTGCATACCCAAGATCCATTTCTCAGTTGCAGGCTCAGAAAACTGCCATTTGAGAGCAGTGTAACGATACCAGTGCAAAGCCTGGTGAGGCTGCAACTGCACCACTATAAAACAGCTATGTACTTTTTCCTCTTGCTGCAAATAATGGCTGGGTTTGCTGCACAGGCTTGTTTCTGAGCTGCTCTGACAATATTGACATGAAGCAGTGCCAAGGCAGCATAATACCATTTGAGCAAAGTCCCATACAGGAGGTTGTTGAAAGCAGGGCTTAATTTGCAAGCCCCTGTGCATGTTTGTAGCCAGCTCTGAAATTTGTGTTAAAATGGGTTTGAGTTTCCCAGACTAAAGGCATTGACACCCTCTCATTAACTCAGCTGCAAGAGAACAGTGCTTATGCTACCCAAAGGCCTTCCTGGTTTGCCTAAGGAGGCTGCAGTCTTTTCAAGAGCCACAGTTACTGCCACGATTCGGACTGTGGAGGGAAAGAGAGCCTCTTGGGTGGAAATGCTGAATCCCACAGAATCCCAGAATGTTCGGGGTTGGCAGGGACCCCAAAAGATCACCTGGTTCCAACCCCCTGGCTCCTCAGCCATGGGAAGCAGGTACCTTGTGCAGTGTTGTAACGCACCTGACCCATTTCCTTTTTCATTTCTGTCAGTAGTGTTCCTGGGTCTGCCTCCTCTCTCCCAAGATGCTGGGAAGAGTCCTGTGTACAGTGTTGTTCATGGGAGCCTTGCCATCGCCGGCCGAACTGTCCCAGGGCCACATCTCAGTGGTGTTACTGGGAGCCACAGGTGATTTGGCCAAGAAGTATTTGTGGCAGGGACTGTTCCAACTCTACTTGGACCAAGTGAGCAGTGGCCACAGTTTCACTTTCCACGGGGCTGCACTGACAGCGCTGGAGCCGGGGCAGAGGCTGATGTTTGACGTGCTGAAGAAGCTGGCCTGTCCCCCGGATGAATCTCCCGACAGGTGTGCTGTGCTCAAGGACCAGTTCCTGAAGCTGAGCCAATACCACCAGCTGAAGACTGCCGAAAACTACACGGCGCTGAACAGAGAGATCGAGAGGCTGCTTCGCCAGGAGGAGCTGCGGGAGGCTGGCAGGATCTTTTACTTCTCAGTGCCTCCCTTTGCCTACACAGAGATCGCCCGGCACATCAACAGCAGCTGCAGACCACCTGCAGGAGCCTGGCTGCGGGTGGTGCTGGAGAAACCTTTTGGCCACGACCTGCAGTCAGCCCAGCAGCTGGCTGCAGAGCTGAAGAGCTTCTTCAGGGAAGAGGAGATGTACCGGGTGGACCACTACCTGGGCAAACAGGTGAGCAGCTGGCAGCGTGCAGCCCAAGGTGAGGGACATAGAGGCTGGGAGAGTGTCGGGTGTCAGCTCTGCATCTAACGAGGGTGTTGCTCCTCTCTCGGATTCAGGTGGAGCCTGTGAGTGCGCTCCCAAGCCTGCGTTTGTTCGTGGATTGCTATACTGATCTTGTCCTGTTCTGTGCTACTGTTCATCCTCTTACAGGGCAGAGGAAATGTGCAGACTGAAGCAGGGTTTTCTCCTCTTAGAGTGATGAGGGTCTCCTCTCAGTTCTGGAACCCCCAACACAAGAAGGACATGGAACTGTTGGAGCTAGTCCAGAAGAGGCCACGGAGGTGCTCAGAGGGCTGCAGCAGCTCTGCTGTGAGGGCAGGCTGAGAGAGTTGGGGCTCTGCAGCATGGAGAAGAGAAGGCTTGGAGGAGACCTTGGAGTGGCCTTCCAGTATCAGAAGGGGACCTACAGGAAGGCTGGAGAGGGACTATTGACAAGGTCCTGTGATTACAGGATGAACAGTAATGGGTTTAAGCTGGAAGAGGAGAGATTTAAACTGGATGTTAGGAAGGAATTCTTTACAGTGAGGGTGGTGAAACACTGAATAGGTTACCCAGGGAGGTTGTGGCTGCTCCCTCCCTGGAGGTGTTCAAGGCCAGGCTGGGTGAGGCCTTGAGCGACCTGTTCTAGTGGGAGGTGTCCCTGCCTGTGGTGGGGAGTTGGAACTGGATGATCTTTGAGGTCCCTTCCAACCTAAACCATTCTATGATTCTCTCCAGAGGGAAGCCAGGGTGTGGGGATGATCTGTGTGTGGAGGGATGCAGAACTCATCTGGTCTCACCAAGGTCAGGGCTTTGATTTCGCTGAATAAGCACTGCCTTTTCCTCTCACAGCTCTCCCCCCCTCATTGCACACAGGCCTCTGCTTAGCCCTGGCTTCTAGAAGCACTTTTTAATTTGATGTGATACAGACCTGATGGATATTAATTTTGTGGGGTGCCTGGGAGAAGGTTTCTTCCTGCCCTCTGCTCCACTCAGGGCATGGAGAACTGGCTGCTGCAGGGACAGCTTAGGATGTGGAGCTGCATTATCCCAGAGAGAATGTGTTCAAGGACATGGCATCCTTGGTGGGGAGGAATGCAATGCCACACTTTGAAAGTGGCCTGTGCCAACCATGGCACTCTAGGCAGCTTTTACTCAGAAGGTTGCATGTCCAGCTGCAAGGAGTGCAGCTCTAATCAGAGGGGGGGGTTCTCTTTTTTCCCCTCCTCTCCCCAAAAGAGCAGATGGCTTAGTGGAGTAAGCATCAGATCTGATGTATTTCAGCACTTTGGAATAGTACATTAGGCCCAGGATGGTCTGACTCAGCCCTTTGTCCTTTGATGGATTTAAACTGAGTGCCTTGCAGTTAGTAGTTCAGCCTTCTTCACCTGAAACCTCACAATGCCTCAGCAAGACCTTTAATGCCTGGGGTCTCCGGTGACTTTACAGAGCATTGGGCATCACTGAAGGCTCTCTTGCAAATCTTCTCTGACCCATGTGGCATGCCTGCTGGCATTCCAGAGCTGGCCACAGCTGTGGAAATCTGGTGAGTTTGTGTTAGGTCTTTGATTTTTTTTCCCCCTCTCACAGGCTGTAGCTCATATCCTGCCTTTTCGAGATCAGAACCGGCAGTTTCTGGATCCCATTTGGAACCGACATCACGTGGAGAGAGTGGAGATTGTCCTGAAAGAGACTGTGGATGCTAAAGGTTGGTGAGGCAGGCGGGCAGGGCTTGGGGGCACGAGTGAGGACAACTGGCAGGCTCATGATTCAGGTGAAGGTGGCCCTTAAGGTAGTGCCGGTTGAGAAACTAAAGGGAGCAGATGAACGATGTGTTGCTCCCTGGCGACAGAGAGGGATGGGCTTACATTTCACATGCTAGGGACTGACTCAATTCCAGGTAGCGTTGCTGCTTCCAAGGAAGGATTCCCATTGCTGTGCAGCTTAGAGCAGGGACAGACTCTCCCACGTTTTCCTGCTGCAGAGCTCTGGGGGCATTGCAACTCACTCTTTATCCCAAGCCTTGCTAAAAGGCACTGGATTTGGAACTGAGGCACTCTCAAAGCCACTTGATTTCAGTGTGGCAATAACCTGGTTGTTGAAAGAACAACCCTTTTGTGTGCCTGTCCTGTTAGCTGCCAGGCTCACACCGAGCACACATTTGCGCTACTCTTTGGAGGATGCTCCTGCATCTTTTGCCTGGATGTTACTTGTATCAGCATCTCTGTCACTACTGATACCTAGGTCTGTGTCTGCCTGTTTCTCTCCCTACCTCTCTGTAGTAAGAAAGAGCACTGCAGAAGGAAAATCCAAGCCCAGTGCTGCCAGCATGGGTCTCCTGCTGAAGGACACGGCTGCAATCCCTCCCTGCAGTGCTGCAGCATCCACTCTGCAGTGCTCAGCATAAAGCTGGCTGGGCTGCCACCCACAGCACTTTGAGATGTCAGGCCGTTCTGCAACATCAGGACTGCTGCTCCACTCCCTCTACCTCCTCTGCTGTCTTCCTCCTCCCTTCCCACCTCAGCCACCACAAATCCAATTAGTGCAATTTTATCAAACTTGGAGTAATCTTTGGTTTGACAGCCCTCAGGTGGGGCTGTTTGTGAGAGAGGGATGCACTGCAGAGAGGTTTAGGGAGCAGAGTGTTGTCTGCGCACAGCCCCAGCTACAGCTTTTACCCTTCCTGCTCTGAAGCACTTGGTAATTTTTCATTTGATGTCTTTTTCTCCCCTGTGCCTTCAGCTGGCAGCCTGGCTCCCAGCAAGTCTGCATCATTGATTACATTAACAAATGTGCCTTTGGATTAGAGCAAGGAAGATAAATATATCAATCAATAGGGGAAGCCTATGGCCATGATGTGGTCTGCAGTGTGCAGCCTGCTGCTGCTGGGCTATAAAAAGGCATCTGTTTGAGTCACTTTGAGTGCATTGTCCTTCTGCTCCTGTTCCCACCTGCATGAGGAGTCAGGCAGGGAAAGGGAAGGAGAGCTTTGTACATGAACAGTCTCTCTCAAGGGCATGGCCTAACCGGAGCCTTCTGAGGACATGGAAACCATGGGAAAAGAGGCAGTGAAGAGCAGTGCTCATTGCCAGGGTCCAGCTTCAGCTCTTCTGTTGACCTAGTGTGCAGCTATAGAGCTACTGAGGTCCCTGCTCTGACCCTGCTTTCCAGCTACTCTGTCAAGGTTTCGTGTAGAGCTGCCTGTCGTGTGGAGTCTGAGGTCCAGATGCTGTGACCTGTGGGACAGGACTGTCAAGCTGAGGGCTATGCAGGGGAGCTGCATCGTGCTGTATGTGGGAGGTCTGAGCTGCCTATTGCCAGTCTCTGGCCACAGCTTCTGAAAGCACAAGCAATCCAAGAAAGCAAAACTGCCTTCTGCTCTCTGCAGCTGCTTAGTATCAGGCAAGAGCATTACTCCTGATGGGTTTAAGCTCAATAAGCACCCACAAGGAGGATTATGTCTGGCTCCGTGGAGGACAAATAGTTCCCTGGGAACCTTTTAGCTGTATTTGAGTAGCAGAGACATTTTGGAAGCCCCTCTGGAGGGAGAGGAAAGGTTCAGAATCACAAAATCATAGAATGGCTGGGGCTGAAAGGGACCATTGAATATCATGGCATGCCCCTGCCATGGGCTGGCACACAGGGTCAGGTTGCTCAGAGCCCTCTCCAGCCATACCTTGAGTGCATCCAGTGATGGGGCATCCACAACTTCTCACAGCTTTAAGTTCATCATTGGGCAGGGAGAACGGGAGCTTGGTGCAAACCAGCTAGGGCTTGTGCTCTCTGCTCTGCGTGGCACACAGGCTGTGCATGCCAAGGGCAAGGCTGCAGGGAAGCAGAGCCATTGTAGCACCATCTCACCTTCTCTCTGTCCTCAGGCCGCACCAGCTTCTACGAGCAGTACGGAGTCATCCGGGATGTGCTGCAGAACCACCTGACAGAGGCCCTGATGTTCCTGACCATGGAGCTCCCAGCCAACGTGAGCAGGGCTGAAGAGGTTTTGCAGTGCAAGCTGCAGGCCTTCCAGTCCTTGCGGCGCCTGGAGAAAAGCAGCGCTGTGCTGGGGCAGTATCAGACATATGCCAGCCAAGTACAGGAGGAGTTGCAGAAGCCACAAGGTTACATCAGCACAACACCAACCTTTGCAGGTGAGTTTGGGCCCTGGAGAGGTGAGTAGACTAGAGCTGAGGAGAGCAGGAGATGAGTCCTTACTGGTTGATAGCAGCTCCATAACTTTAGACCTCACTGCTGACACGGGGATGTCTCCAGGTGTCACCAGCGTGGTTGCAGGGAGCTGTAGCAAGACAGTCCTGTTGTCATGTGAGTTCAGTGATGCTGCAGTGAATGGGAAGCATTCCCTAAGAGCAAAGTCCCATTATTCTCGATAAGATCTCTGCCTGTTTTTGAGAAGTGATCTGCAAACTCCTTTGCTTTTTCATGAATTGAAGTTGCTGCCTGCATCCCAGGGATAAAGCTTTGACAGTTCTCTGTGGTTGATAGACCACAAGGCCATCTCTGTGTCTTCTGCACACTTAGAATGATATTCGTGCTCAGAAACTGCTTTTCTGCAAGATGAGTAATTGACTAGGATACCTCGGAGGAAGGACAGCAGAGTGGCTGGAGAGCAGTTAGTCCAGTGGTGCCACAAAAGGACCTAATGTGGAGCAAGAGACACAGTGTATGCCAAGATTTCTGGGAGCCAAGGCTGGGGAGTGCTGGGTGGGTGACAGAGATGCCTTTGGGTCCATTTGCTGTCCAGGTTTCACAGAATCACAGAAGGTTAGGGGCTGGAAGGGACCTTGAGCGCTCACCCAGTCCAGCTCCCCTGCAGAGCAGGATCACCTATAGCAGAGCACACAGGAATGCGTCCAGAGGGGTCTGGAATACCTCCAGAGAGGAAGACTCCACAACCCCCCTGGGCAGCCTGTTCCAGGGTTCTGTCACACACAGGGGAAAAACTTTCTCATGTTTCGATGGAACATCCAACGCCTCAACTTCCCCCCACTGCCCCTTGTGCTGGTGCCGGGCATCACCCAGCAGCGCCTGGCTCCAGCCTCTTGGCACTCACCTTTGGCTGTTGATAACTTGCCTCTCAGCTGAGGTCACTGTCACCGATCACTGCCATTTCAGGTGTGCTGATCCACAGCGACAGCCTGCGCTGGGAAGGGGTCCCCTTCCTGCTGGCTTCGGGGAAGGCTCTGGACGAACGAGTAGGTTACGTCCGCGTTCTCTTCAAGAACAGGGCCTACTGCGCTCAGAGCGAGGCGCTGAGGGACGCGGGGCACAGCCAGTGTAAAGCCAAGCAGATCATCTTCTACATCGGGCACGGGGTGCTCAACACCCCTGCCGTGCTCGTCAGCAGGAACCTTTTCAGGCCTGTCATGCCGCAAGGCAGCTGGAGAGAAGTGGCAACTGGCTCTGACCTGCGCCTCTTTGGGCAGGCCTTGTCCGATTACTACGTGTACAGCCCCGTCAAGGAGAGAGAGGCATATTCAGTCCTCATCTCCAGCATCTACCACGGCAGGAAAGACTTCTTCATTACCACCGAGAACCTGCTGGCCTCCTGGGGGTTCTGGACGCCGCTGCTGGACAGCATTTCTCACCAGCCCCTGCGCCTCTACCCTGGGGGTGCGGAGAACCAGCACCTCTTAGACTTCGAAATGGTGAGTGGGGAAGTGGCATTTGCTGTGGCAGAGCCAGCGGAGCTGCTGAACCCCAGCAAGCAGATGCCAAGTGATTACAAAACAATCCAGTCCACGTTCCGGCAAAGTCCCCTGGTCTCCGCGTGGTCCGAGGACCTGATTTCCCAGCTGGCTTCTGACATGGAGGAGGCAGCAAGCAGGAGCGTGGCGCGGCGTGGGCAGTTCCACCTGGCCCTCTCGGGTGGCTCGAGCCCGGTGGTGCTGTTCCAGCGGCTGGCCAGACACCATTATGCCTTCCCCTGGAAGCACACTCACGTCTGGCTGGTAGATGAACGCTGCGTCCCCCTCACCGACACCGAGTCCAACTTCTTCAGGCTGCACAAGCACCTCCTGCAGAGCGTCAGGGTGCCCTACTTCAACGTCCACCCCATGCCCGTGCACCTCAACCAGCGGCTCTGTGTGGAAGAAGACAGAGGCACGGAGCTGTATGCCAAGGAGATCGCGGCCCTGGTGGCCAATGCCAGCTTTGACCTGGTGCTGCTGGGGATGGGCACCGACGGGCACACTGCCTCACTCTTCCCCCAGTCTGAAAGTGGCTTGGGAGGGGCTCAGACTGTGGTGCTGACCGAGAGCCCTGTCAAACCTCACCAAAGGATGAGCTTTAGCCTAGCCCTCATCAACAAGGCCAGGCAGGTGTTCGTGCTGGTTCTGGGGAGGGGTAAGCACGACATCACCACCCTGGTCAGCAGAGCGGGCCACCAGCCAAGGAAATGGCCTATCTCGGGTGTCAGCCCCAGCTCTGGGCAGCTGGTGTGGTATGTGGATTATGAAGCTCTGCTTGGGTGACTCCTTCACCGTGTCCCTCCTCCCTGGTCTGCGTGTCTCTTACAGCCTGGATTTTCCTACACCACGTCCATGTTTTCCTGTTGCCAGCAGCAGCTTCATCTCTGACAAGCTCCTCTAACCTTCTGGGAAATCCATGGCCTGCAGTGCCTCTGACATTTGAGCCCAGAAAGGAGCTTGGCTCAGTGTTCTGAGCTAAGTAGGAGCCAAGAACCCAGTGCAGCATTTCTGGCTCTGCTGGGGATTCTGACTGTGACTTTGGACAAATTACCTCACCTTGAAGTGCCTCAGTTTTCCCTGTCAGGCCTTTGTGCTTATTAGCATTTAACTACCTCGCAGGCACTATGGGAGACTTGTTAAATTAAGTACCTGCCAAATACATTTTTATGTTTGGGTTTTTTGGTTAAATTCTCGGGCTAGAAGACGTTAATAGTAACATTTTCATTCCCTGCCCTGCTCAGTCTGGCTGGGACGGAGTTGTTCTGGTAAAACGCTGGTTCTGTGCACATGGGTCTGTAGTCTTGTCTGTGCAGCTCCTCCTGGTGTCAGTGAACCACTGCCTGTGGCTCTGCTGCCCTGCAAGCACAGACACCCCTCTGCTGCTGTGGCCCCTACACGCTGGCACCGATTTGTGAGCTCACTGCAGTCCTGAGTCTTTGCAGATTGCCCAGCAGCAGAGGCCGAGTTTATAAGCAGTAATTTGCTGCTTTCATTAAGTGGGTAGCTGGTTCCATGGGGGCTGGAGAAGGAAGACACATTGCTTTTTAGGCTGTTAGAGTAACGGGGGCAGGCAGTTCACAGAGCTGCTATCTGCCTGCAGTGCAATAATTACTGAGGGAGAAGCTGCCTGGGCTTTGCTAGCAAAGAAATGGTTTCTTTAACTGTGTCTCGTTCTCTGAGGTGAACTTTCCCCTGTCCTCAGAACCAAAGCTTGCAGTGTCAGTCAGTGGCACTATAACATTCCTACAGGAGGCAGCTTTGTAAACCATTAAGGTATCTGTCACTACTGCACACGCCAGGGTGGCTGCAGCGTTTCAGGGGGTGGTGGGGGTTTGATCTCCAGGACACTGGCTTACAAGGGGAGGAAGTTTTCTCTGTACATACCTCTCGGGCACATGGAACTAGCAAATCACAGCTCTGTGTTGACAGGACAGCATTAAGTGAGTATAGAATTGTATAGGGGCATTGCTCACAGGGAGGGCTGGAGACATCAAGTCCTACCTAGAGACCCTACTCCCCTTCCTAATTCTCACCTTTCCAGAGTGCTGCAGTGGGGAGCTCTCTGCTTTCGTGATAGCCCCAGATGCTCTGTGGTCTTGTCTGATGGGTAATTTAGCACAGCAAACCAGAGTGCAGCTTTTGGTAAGGAGATCAAAACAGTACAGGATGGGAGGATCAGGTCTGATGGTCCATCTGGAGGCTAGAGACAGACGCAGTCGTTTAGGGCTGCACTAGAATGGGACAAACTCCCTGCAGGAAGCTGGAACATGGATGTGGGACTGGCTGCCAGCAGGGAGGGTTCTGCCTAGGAGCAGAGGCCACTTTCAAGGGGATTTCTCTCTTTCTGTGAGTGTTGGCTGTGTTTCTGTGGAGAAATTGCTGTGTGGGGGTGACCAGGCGGAGCTGGTGGCTCAGAGGTGACAGAGGGACCCCGATGCTGGCAGGAACTGGCACCCTGGCTGTGAGGAGCAGCACTCACTTGTGTGCTGTTCTTTCAGCAGAGCTTGGCTACCCTCCCCAGCTCTGGAGCATCACAAAGGAAAAGTGAGATCCTCAGGACTTGGACCTGGGAGTCTGGTGGCCTGAGTCTGCAATACAGGGAAAGAAGGAGCCTTTGCTTTAGAAAACTGGGCAATAGGAATTGGCCTCAGCTGCAAGGATCTGCTGAATCCTAGTAATGAAGGTGGAAATCCAGGTGCTCCAGTATGATAGGACAGGTCCCTACAGCCTGTGCTCCCAGGTTGTTGCCTTTCAGCATAACGCTTCTGGTTAATGCAGAAATCAAAACTGTTCTGCTAACTTCACAGCTGAAAGTGCACTGAGCAGCTCTAGGGAGCAGGTTACTTGTCAGCAGTCCCTAGGCAAACGGAGCCAGGGAGAACATAACCTGGCAGGAGCTCTGTGCAGCAGAAGAGGCCAGATTCTCAGGGACGGGCTGCGATTTCTGGCAGCCTCCCCCACCTCACAGATGGTCCAGAAGAGCTGCATTTTACGTTCTGTGTTTGAGCTGAGCTGAGTTGCACTGCTGCACATCACTTTGCATTTGCATGGGGAAGGAGAGTTGTGGTGGTGTAGCTTGCTCAGCTGCAGAAAAGGCACAGTTGCCTTCAGGGGTCTGGTTTGACAGCCAGCATGGCTGCTTATCCATTACCCATCTTCTGTGGGTGGTCAGGACTAAGTTTTGTGGTTACAGGCAGGTTTAGCTACCAGCACAAACACCAAAGGCTGAAAATAAATCACAGGGCAAGAAGGGTGGCATAGAAAAGTGGGATGAAGGTGAGCACTGCAGGTTCCTTGCGGCAGGACTCGCTTGTCAAGTGGCTGTGCTGACAGTGGAGTCTGGAATAAGAGCATATGCCTGGGAGTTAACTGGAATTACTCTCTTCATAGATGAGTGCTGGCAAACGCTGGCTCCAGAGCATAGCAGAGTGGCTGGAGCAGCTGTGCAGGAGGCGATGGTTGGGGTCTGCTGTGTCCATAAATTCACACTTCATTTTTAAAACCCAAATAGCCATGAAAACTTCATTCCAGTCTTTTTGTATTTGGTGTGAGGGAACACGAGTGAAAAAATGACCAGTGTGAGAATAAATGTGGTGTTATGAAGGGCTGAATGCATTACTGCTGTACAGCTGATTGTGGCATTGGTGTTTTCTTATTTCTGCACTTCCTTGCTAATATTTGGCTGGGGCCTTTTGCAATAAATACTGGGTCTGGAGAAGTTTCTTTGTACTTTTGAATAGGTTATGTTTGGTAGTTGTTTGGTTGGTTGGTTTGGTTGGTTGGTTGTTTTTCCCCCAGGGAACTATTGTTGTTTCCAGCTGAAAATAGAGTTAACTTGCAAGCTCTCCAGCGGGGCAGCCCCAAATTCATCCTAGATGTTTAGATTAAAATCCAGTGAAAGCTTACACACTTCCTCCTCATCTAACAGAGCTGTCTGGGTTCTTTGGGTGTTTTTTTAGAACTATTGTTTTCTTTTCTACACAGACAATTCCTATTGGACTCTTTGATACTGAACCTGAGCCAAATGAAAACCAACCACTTTAAAATAGATAGCAATTTTGTGAGTGGCAAAAGAGAGAAAGAGAGACTGCGGATTGGGGTGGGGGGGGAAGGGTTAAATGAGCAACAAATCTGATGAGGAGGAATGGTAGAAATCCACTGGGCTCCAGGCCAAGGAAGCGATGCTATTTTTATTTGATGAAAGCTATTAATAGGACATATGCACCTTCTTGAGAGCTTGTATTAACCTTTCTTTGCAAAGGCAACTCCACGGAATAACTTCTTGCAGTCTGTTTCTACTTATGGATACCAATTTCCTTACCTTTTTAAATGGCAAATGCATTCCTGCAGTTGGGTGGTGTGATCCTCTGTACATTTGACAGGACAATTAACACTGGAAGTTGTTAATTTGTCACTTCAACTTTTACAAATCAAATAGTCAAATCTTTTTTTTTCCATGAGTCAAGTTCTGGGATTCCTTTCACGCTGTCTAATGAATAAAGAATTCTATTTATTTAAAAATAAAAGAGTTTTTAACAAAGGTAGCTTTTCATTTCTTCTGAAGATTGGTGACCATTCTGGGTTTAACTATTGGGGTTTTAGCCTTTTAATTTCTTGCAAAGATTGGTGACCATTCTGGGTATAACTACTTAGTCCTTTATTCTTGCAAAGATTGGTGACCATTCTGGGTGTAAGTCTTCATTTAGGCTTTTATTCTTGCAAGGATTGGTTCTGTTTTTCTCCTGTCCTCTTAGTGAAGTTGTAAAGGCCCAGTTGTAGAAAGAGGACAGTGATGAATTTTCTGTCTTGTGGAAACAGCAGTCTTAAATGTGAGCCTCTTCTTTCCTGTGTCATCCAAACAAGGCCAGGACTTTTTCAAAACAGAGGAACAGCCAAAGCCCTTTTAAGGTGAGAAGATGGAGTCACCCAGTACTATGTAGGGTCCTCCAATCACCAGGCCTGAGGAAAGTCTCCACTGATCCACATTTACTCCCTGAGTTGCATTTCCATAGATACTATCACCATAGTAGAGACCTGCTTAATAACATAGACTTTATAGAGCTGCATTTTTAACTGTAATCTGTTCAAGATCTGAGAGCAGAGATTATGCAGCTGAACTTCCAGAACAAGCTGTGCTGTGACTCTGGCTCCAAAGGTATTACACAGCACAGTGGCCTGGCCTCCAGTTCAGCTGATGCCCAAATGTTCCTCTCCAGAACCAGCCACCTCCCCAGCAAAAGGAAAGTCTCCATTGCATAGAAGTGGTGCAGTGTGCCCTGGGAAGGTGGGGAAAAGGCGCAGGGCAAATTTCATCACATTGTCCCAGGGGAATGCCTCATTTTCCTGGCAAGAAGAGGGTAGGAGGATTAAAATCAGATGTTTTCTTGCTTAATGTAGCAGAGCATTTCTATAGTACCAAGCAAAGTGTGTCTCTCGGTGTCCAAATCCTCTCCAGTGCTCCTCTGGGTGTCCAGCTACATTGCTATGATGTGTTTGTGATATTTTGTGATGCTGTGGGTGATGCTGAGTTACCTAAGTGACCTATACAATTGAAGCTGGCTGTGCAGGCGAAGAGATTTAAGTCATGTCATAGGGCTGGGACAGTATTTTCCCATCCAAGTCAGAAGGGTTTTAATTCTAGTTTGGAGTTTTGTTCTAGAGTAGAAGCTGCTGCACAACCCTGAAATAAGATGCTCCAAACAGTCTGAGGATTAGTGACTCCTCCCCAGACAGAGGGAGCAGGGGCAGAGATGGTAAAAGCAGGAAGGCTTTCATCATCCTAATGATTTTCAGAACCATTTGTTCGGTGCTGTGTTTAACTTCTCCTTCAGGGGACTCCTTGTAGGATTTGTGACTTTGGATTCATCACCTACCATAGCAGGAATTTGATTTCTTGCCTTCCTTTCCCCAAAAGATGGCTGAAAATATGGCTGCTGCCTAAAAAGAGGCAAGAAAGGAGGCAGGAGAGTGAAACCCAGTACATCTCAGGAGTTGGAGTGCTCCTGAGGCAGGCTGTCTTGTGCAGTGTCTGTGGGTAATGTGAATCGATCCAGTTCCTTCCAGCTGCTCCCCCTGCAGAGCTGGCATGACATCCTGTAGCAATGCAGCACCAGGTTCTCCTGCAAGCACTACTGCAGGCTGTGCCAGGCCGGTGCCCTGGAGCTGCTCCCTGCGGCAGGACACGCTGGCTCTGCACCGACGAGACTGCTCTCCGGAGAGGAACTGCCTGCTGAAACGGCGTCCTGGGGGCACACTGACCAGACATCACTTATTTGGTCTTTAATCAGGGCTCCCTATTGCAGGCATCTCCTTATCCAGGTCTTGTGTGAGTGATGTTTGGCTCTGAGTGGTGTTGCTGAAATGAGACCTTTGCACAGACACAAACTACTGATCAGGTTCTTTTCTGATTTTTAACAGGATTCAGGCAGTGTATGGATGCTTTTCCTTTCTTTCTGTGGGCATATTTTATGGGCTGGCACATAAAATATGCCCAAGGCGCACATCCGCGTGTTTGAAGAGCTGGGAGATGGTGAGATGGGAGGGGGAGGATGGAATATGAGCTCAAATGTATATCTGGAGCTGCAGCTGGTACCAAGTTTAAGGAACCTGGGGTCAGATGCTGGGGAAAAGGGCAGCTTGCATTCAGGGAGAGAGAAGAAACAGGAGGAAGAGACCAAGTACCCTGTCTGAGGTGTGCACATCCCATTTGGTAATGTGTTTGTAAGACAGAGGTGATGTTAAACAGTTTAATGAGGAAAAGGCAAAAACTCCTCAGCAAAAAGGAAGGGAAAAAAGATGGGTGAATAGGACTGCTCTGACTGCAGGATCCTGCATCATCCCACAGCTTTCCAGGGAGCCAGTGTGGTAGTGACACAGCATCGGGCTGCATGCCCCATGGACTGCTCAGGGGCGGGAGGAGCTGGGAATCTTTCCTCGCGTTCCCAGCCCCATGGGGCTCGCTGGTCCATGGCTAGCAGAAGCGCTGGCAGGGCGGGCGGGTGAGTCACGGCGCTTCGCCGCTCCCCTTTCCTCCTGCTGTGCAGCAGTGGCACATGGGCTGCGTCACGGGGATGGGAGATGTTTGGAAGAGGCTGGAGCTTTATCCTGCCACATCCCTGTGGTGTGCGTCGAGTCGCGTTCGTCAAACACCATCAGGCAAAGTACTTGCCAGCAGCAGCAGCAGGCAAAACCTTTCCAGCACAAAGCCCAGGGCCGTTCTTACTGCTGTTCTCCGCTTGCACGCAGCTGCTGCCTGGCGTCCCCTGTCCCAGCAGCAGTTCTGCCATGACTGAAGCGTCTGACACCCAAACCACCCACATGCCACATGCTGCAGGGTTTTGGACCTGCAGAGGGACTTGGCTGTAGGTGCTTTTGCTGGAAGCACTGAGGTGTCTGTGAGTAAAAGGTGCTCCGGACGCCAGCAAGCCAGCAGCAGAGGGTGCTGCTTGCTCACGCTGCGGGAGCTGGAGTGAGACACTTTCCGCAGCCCAGCCTCGCCAAGGGAGCTTTTCCCAGAGGCACAGGGACATGCAGCTGGGCCTCTGCCACCAGCGCTTTTGTTGCTGCTCCTTGAGCCACACACAGCGCAGAGATGAGCTCTGAGCTGTGGCACAGGAGCTCTCTGGGCAGTCTGCTCTCCTGGGAGCTACGCCACAGCTGCCATTCCTGTCTCATCCTGGTTGCTACCATTTTCCTTTTATGGTTCTCCATCAAAACAGAACTCATTTTTCTGCTTCTGCACTCCCAATGACTTCTCCTGCAGACCTTGGCCAAGTGCTCAGCACCTACGTACATGCTTGTGACAGAGTGCAGGAAGCAAAAGGAGTGTTGTGATGTGTCCTTTCCACTGCAGACAGCTGTGTCAGCCAGTAAAGGCACTGGATCATAAGAAGTTGCCCCTGGCATGTGCTCTCATGAAGAGGCAGTCATGTCTGTAGTACATGTGCCTCAGAGCTAACTGCTCGTTGCTGTTGCAAGGGTTGCTCCAAGTAGAATTGGAAGTTTGCAGAGTACCTCCTGCATCCAAGTTCTCCAGAGTTAGATCTATCCCATCCTTTAAGGCAGGTCATTTCACAGCCAGTACCCTGTGCTGAAGGGAAAAGGGAGAGAAGTAGTGCCAGGAGACATCACAGCGAGCCCCTGCTTTTCCAACACGTAAAGCAAAATGCCTGGATTCCACTGTGTCCTGGGTGAAGGGTTTCCTTTCACCCGCCAGCCTCAGCTACTCATGTTGCAGTGCTAAGCGTTGGCACTGACTGTGCTGACACAGGAACTCACAAGAGACTAACTAATAGGAAGATTACCTTTTTTTTTCCCCCTCTGCAAAAAGCCCTTGGGGAATATTTCCTCTTTTTCTCCAACATCCCACTGTCTTTTACTCCCTTTTTCCACCACATTGAGCTGCCTTCCAGCTGAGGAGGGCTTGTTGATTGTCCTCTAAGCAGGCTTGGCAGGATTTCTACCTCATGAGGCTGCTGTTTTAACAGGCTCCTTCTCTGTTCTGCAGCACACTGGGTTACTTTGGCTTTGTGTCTGTACATTACAGACACTCATTGTTCACTATCTGTTGCATTGTCTCCCTTAATTCCCACAGGCAGAGCCTGCATGCAGCACGTACATGTTTCCGGGCAGAGTGTTTACTCTCGTTCTCTCCCCCTCTCCCCAGGGTGTAGAAAGCTGAATGCTTTCTGCCTGCCTGTCTTTAGACACCCCCACACACAAATGCAAAGCAACAGGATCCCCTTTTTCGCTCCAGTCTACCAGCCTGCTGCTGCAAGGTCAGAATCAGGCAGGCATGAAGCACATCCACAAGCCTGTGCCAGCCTGAGAGTCTGTGCTCTTAGGAAGGATTTAGGTGCTTAGGCTCAGACACTCGCAAGGGCCCCATCGCGCAGGAGGCAGCTGCTCATCCACTTCCAGAACCCACAGTCAAGCTACAACCCTTGATGCTGACCACAAAAAAGGAGGCATGCCAAATCATTCCCCCTCCCACCTCCCTTTTCATAATCCTAGCATAAATTCAGAAGGATGATACCTGGAAAAGTCCATTCTAGTCCAGGCTCCATCACCAGTTAGGCTTAGAGGGATTCCACTGCAGGCCATAAACACTGACATTCCTCAGTCTGTTCCCCCCCACTCCCCGCCACTGTTTGCACTGCTGTTTGAGATGTGGGCAGCATTCAAAGCAAGTGATTGAAGATTAGCAATTCCTGCTTCTTAAGGAAGCAAGAAAGTCAAACATTAAGGAAATAAAAGGAGACAAGATTCCATAGGAGCTGTGACCTCATCTGGCGAGAAGCCACCACAAAGCTGAAACGTTCTGCTTCAGCACTTGTCATGTCTGGTTTCCTCCAACTTCCCTGCTGCTCTTAGACCTCCTCCACCCCATTTCTCCCTCTCACTGTAAAGAACAGGGATCTCTGTTCCAGCAGGAAACCCTTGCACACCTGAAGCTGGAGCACAAGACCAGACTTGTGAGCAGCCCTCAGATAAAGCAGCTCACACCTGGCAATAGCAATGTGGTGCAGGGTGCTCAGGCAGGGGTAAGGGTCAGTGCTGACCACTGCTGTGAGGAGGTAACAGGACTGTACTGGGGTTAGCAGAGCAGCTGCATTCACAGGCAGACTGAAGCCTGCTGAGTTTCCTGTACAGCTCTCAGACATCATTCACAGCTTTCCTGGACTCGGTGATGACATGTCTCTGCTGCTGCAAAGGGACACATGCTGTGCTCACCCTGGAGAGCTGTGGCTAGGCAGGCTAAGGAGAACCTACTTTTGAGTCTCCACAAGAAAGATCTTTGCCCTTCTTCAGGACCCTGGCCCAGACCATGGCTCTGTTACTCATCTCGGTCACAGCAGATAGGCAAGAAAAGGTCTCAGGGTAAGAGGAAAATTCCCCATCCACATCTCTAGGCATCAAGAGCCAACTCAGCAACCACTGCCTCACCTCTGCCTTCTAGATTATGAGTCCATGCTTGTCTCTGCCCCACTCCCACCAGACAGGGCCTCACAGCAGCCTCCCACTTGGGCAGCAATGAAACAAAGCATCTCAGGTAGGTGCATTCTAGTAAGTGTAGTAAAGAGCTCCAATTCTAAGTAGTTTTGAAATCTTCCTATGCAATGCTTCAGTTGTTAATGTGACACATTAACAGCTCTGGCACTGGCAGAAGCATCATAGAAGGGCTTGAGTTGGATTATCTAGTTCCACCCCCTTTGCCATGGGCAGGGACATCTCCTGCTAGACCAGCTTGCTCAAAGCCTCATCCAGCCTGGTCTTAAACACTTCCAGGGCTGAGAAGTCTACAATTTCTCTGGGCAAACCATTCCAGTGTCTCACCACCCTCATAGTAAAGAAATTCTTCCTAATCAGGCAGAGGAAGAGACAAGAGAGGATCTTCCAAACAGTGTTCAACTGGGAGAAGTCTCCACAACACTGGATGTACACAACAAGCTGCAAGTGCGGCAACAGCAAACACCAGAGCAGTGTCACACTCCTTCCCCAGCTCCCTCACAGCAGTATTTACAGGGTCTCTGGGGGAATGTAGGACCCCAAGGCTTGGCCAACTGCCCAAGAACTGAAGAGTAATCTGCAAGAAAAGCTCAATCAGAGATTTTCACAACAGGGTGGGGGGACAAAGAACTTAATCAGTGGGGAAACTGACTTAAACAGGAACAGCACCTGGTCAAAGTGAAGATGTTCTGGAAAGCTATGCAAATATGTATCTGTTTAACATAAATCTTCTCCTCTTTCCCTCTTGCAGGGTGTGAACATATTTGTGCTGTATTTACAATCTCCCTGATGTTTCTGGTCAGCTAAGCAATAAATTTAATGTGAATGTGTTGGGCTTTTTTTTTTGACTGAACCACAAGGGCTGGCACAGAGCAGCTGTTCCCCAAGGACTCCAGTATATGGTTACCAAATTAATGCCTCTGTCCTGCAAAGATATGAATGCTCTTATGAACAGCTTCACACTCATGTACTGTCCCATGTTTAATTTCATTTCTTGCCTTGTGTTGGCTGAAATCCTCTTTTGGGATTATTTGTTTCTGTCTGCATGGAAAGGTGGGAGGAGGTGCGCAGTAATCATCAGACTACCTCACCTCAGCTTTTCTATTGCATTCAAATCTTCCACCTTCTTCTGACAGTTTGGTAGGTTCAGCCCTGAATCCTACCCCTGCTGCCCTGCTGTGACCACCTCACAGAACCGCAGGTTAGAAGGGACCCCCAAGGACCATCCAGTCCAACCCTTCCAGGTAATAGTGCAGTTGAAATGAGGTGGGCCAGCACCCGTCAAGCTGAGTCCCCAGTGGAGGGGAACCCACTGCTTCCCTTGGGAGATGATTCCAATATCTCACTGTTCTCATTGTGAAAACTCATCTTCTGGAGTCCAACTGGAATCTCCCAGCAGTAACCTGTCCCCATCACCCCTTGTCTTTTCCATGTGGCTCTAAGTAAAATGGGAGTCTCCACCTTGCTGGTAGCCACCCTTTATGTACTGAAAGAAATAACCTAGCAGTGAGGAGTTTATGGTCCTTGGGGACTGTGTGGTTTGATTTAATGCCATGTGCAGCTGTAGGATTTTAAGCACTGGCATAACTACATCATGCACTAATGTATGGCCTGTGAAATGTGTCCAAAAGCCTGTCCAGCTCTCAGCCGAGTACACCTCCTCCCACCAGCTCCCCAGGGATCCAGCACACAAACACTTTACTCACTGTTCACCTCCCCACTCCTTCAGAGCACAGCCAGGGGGAAAATGGCTTAGAACCCTGCTTAATTAAATTAGTTAGGTCAGGAGAATGCACTTGCACATTTATGGCTGAACCTCGCTTGAATTAAGGCCCTGTGCTGGAAATGAAGTTCAGCCAAGATGAAAGCAAAGTCCTCTGGAAGTAAGGACATAAAAATGAGGACACATAAATGCACCCTGCTCTTTTTTCCCCCCTCACATGCCCTAAGCCCATTAGTGATGAGAACTAATCATTAATGCCATCTCCCAAATCCATTCAGCTCAGCAGGCTGCAGGGGCACTGCTGCCGCCCTCGGCAGGCTGCCAGCACCTCCTGAATCACTCACACCACTTCCTACAGCTCTGAGGTGGTCCTCGGTGGGACCCCGTGCAACGTGGCTTAAGTCGTGACAACCCACGGGTTTATAGCCCCAAGCAGTATTGTTACAGGCAGAGTCGTTTTGTCTGGGAACACTGGAAGATGAATCACCTCAGAGAGGCAGGACTCGCTCAGAATTGTCCAAAAAAAGTTCTTTATGGGGAAAAAAACAAACAAACAAAAAAGCCCCACAAACCACCAACCAACCAACCCGCCCCTGAAACGAACAGAGCTGCGATTTTGTAAGCAAATCAGTTCCAAAAGGCACACACGCGCCCCTGGAGCGTTTGCAAGTACTGTGACACGGAGCGGCTGGCGGAGGACACCGAGGACGAGCGCATGAAAAGGGACGAGCTTGCCCGCAGCGCAGCCACGCAGCCTCGGGCCTGCTCCTGGCGCTGTCTTCGGCCGCCCGCGGCACGAGCCGGGCAGCACAAAAGGCGCCAGCCCCACCTCAGCCCGAGCCCCGCCGCAGCTGACCCGGCCAGATCGGGGCTGCGTGTCAGAGGCTACCGCTCTCCCCGCCGAGGCCCAAACCGCTGCCCACCGCCGACTGCACCCCCAGGCCCCGCCGCTTCCTCNGGGCCCGGGCGGAGCGGGGCCGCGCCCCGGGCCAGGCCGGGGGCGGAGCGGGGCCGCCGCCGGGCGCTATTTGGGCCATGTGACGGCCGGGCCGGGCCCCGCTTGCCGCGCCTGGCGCCGGGAGGAGCTGGGGTGCTGCGGCTCCAGCCTCCCCGCCGCGGCGGGGAAGAGGCCGGCGCTGCCCTCTTTGCGCTCAGCATCGCGGCCCCGGGAGCAGCCTCCGGTGGGGCTCGGCCCGGCCGCTGCCATGGTCCGGCCGACAGCCTGGGAACGGTAAGAGCCCGTGGCGGGCGCGGGGCGAGCCTGGGTGGCTGATGCTTGAGGGTGCCCGCGGGCCCGGGCGGCTCCGCGGTGACCCTGTGGTGGTCGTTCCCTAGAGTAGCGGTGACAGGCCCGGTTATCCCCCCGCGAGCTGCAGCGGCCTCTGGCTCCCTTCCTCCGTTCCCAGGGGCGCGGAGTGGTGCTCCCCTTTGCTTTGCTCCTCTCCTACCTCTGAGCTGCCCGCGATTGCTGCCAGCTGAAGCAGCGAAGCGGCGACAGATGCTGGGCTGAAGACACCCGTTCGGGGCCGCCCCGGCAGCGCTAAGGCAGTCGCAGACCCCCGGCGGCTCGGGCACCGTCTGGCTGCTGCTCTGGCCCGATCCCTGGGGAGCACTGGTGTCGGTGGCAGGGCCCGGAGCAGCGGGACTCGCCCTTGGGGCATGGCCCTTGGGGCCTACAGACGCCCTGGTGTTCGCGGGGCTCATGGGGCTAGGGTGGGATGCGGTGGCCCAGGGCTGGCTGGGGTGGCTGTGTATGGCTTTGCGAAGCTAACCCTCATCGTGGTCAGTGCGGGGAGCTTCAGCTGGGTAAGAAAGGAGGGTTGATTGGTCAATGTCTGTGGTTACCGGGGTGGTCTCTGGAGCACACCCTGCAAAGCCTCATTAACGTGTCTGGGTTTGCACTACATAAATCTATGCCACTGAAATAGGAGCTTATATAATCCTGTGTCTGAAGTACTTCAACTGCGGTTGTGAGAAGAGATGACACTTGCTGTAGCCTTGTGCTGAGCTATGTCATTTGTTCTTCTTAAGTTGCTGGAGAAATGGGTGGTCAGTGTGGCTGCTGGTAGCCATGCTTGCTTAGGAGCCCATGAATCGTCTCAGCTGTTGCTCCAGATGAGAAAATCTGCAAACTGGTATAAAAATGGAGTTGCTGCCCTGGAGAAGGCTTAGCTAGCTCTCTTTTCCCGTGTGGCAATGCAGGATGAGTTTATGAACCTTCTATTCTAGAAGCAGTCTTCACGTTTCCCACCACTGCCAAGCACAGTGCTGTAGGCAGCTTAGTCTTTCTGAGTGCAAGCTGACTGCTAAATTTCTGAGACCAAACTCTGTGGAGTTCCCAGTGGACAGTAATAAAAGATCTGTCTAAGGATGGATGGTGTCAAAGTGGCTCTCCCAGCTGATGAGGAAGTCCATTTCTGTGGTGAGTTGATAAGAGAACTGCTGGGAATGTGATGGAGCCGTGCTGCTGTTTACAAAGTGAATGGCGATGCTGAGAAGCACACCACTGGCTCTGGAGGAGTGTCTGCCCTGACCAACCAGTGGCTACTGCACTGGTCTCCTCCCTGCTTTGTCACTGTGCCTGGCCACTGGCCCTGGGATGTCTCTCAGTGCTTGTGATGATGGACACATAAAGCAGCAATTTATTCTTTTCCCTTGAAGGCAAGGGATGAACTTCAGCAGTGTATTCCTCTGGGGGGGATTGTGTTATTGCAGAACATCAGCAGCAGGCTTTTGCAGCCTCTCCCCTCTCTTTAGAGGTTACTGGAGTGCACTGTACTGTGATTGGAGTCTGTTTGTAAACTCATCTTAGATACTCCTGAGATGTGGGTTTGTGTTCCAGGAACTGGCTAGCTGATACGTCCTGCAGTTGTGTGGAGTCAGCTCACTGCTGCTAGATCCTGGACATGGAAAATGTTCTCTACTTGGTGCTCTGCCGTCTTTTTCCCCTGGCCCCTTACATTTCCTTCTCTCAGGAGCACTGAAAGCAGTCTGCAAGAGCTGCTTGTCTTGTCAACTCAGGCTTGTGAGAGCTAATTAAGAATTCATGAAGTTACTGGAACTAAAAATCTGTAGCTAGTGAGGCTGTCAGGACAGCATGTGTGCCAGGCTTCGTGAATGAGAGCAGACCATGCTGACCGTTCATCTTTGGAGTCACAGTGTAGTTTCTGAAGGATGGAAGATGTGGAAGGGATGAACACAGTGGAATTGGCATCTCCTAGGCTGGCTCTAATAGACAATTGCTGGTTGTGTTTATATCTTTGGGCTGTAATATACATGCACAGACTGAGTCTGGAGCTGTTGATCCGCGTGCTCCTTGTCAACAGAAGCCCTCAACTGGTGTTGGCTGGGAGCATCAATGAGGTGACTTCAGCTGGGCTGTGCTTATCTTTGTGTGCTGTGGAAGGAGATTTGGAGGTGTATAAACCAGTAGAGTGATGTAGCATTCTAGCAACGAAGAAACAGCTTCCTAGACCTGCATAGAATACAGCACTAACAAGCTCTGTTTTGGTATGAGTTTCCCTAACCTGGACTTGGCCAAAGGCTGATGTATGTGGCTGGGCTGGCTGTGAAACTGCTGCCCTGCTCCTCTGCCTGCAGGCATTGATGTGATTTAGGAAGTGAAGTTGCTGGTAAAAGATACAAGTTAGGCACTAGCTGCTTCCAGACAAAGCTGTGTAATGCCTGCAGAATAAAAGTGAGTAAGTGTCTGAGAACCAAGATTGCCAAACTGCAGTCACTGGACTGCTCTGCTGGTGGTCATGGCAGGAGGGGTTGATGTCAAGGTGTTGACTCACTTCCAGTTTCTACACTGAAAGAGCAACAAAATGTGTCTCTCGAATTGCTGCCTGTGAGTAACTGCTAGAGCTGCCACTGTTTCAGTGAATAATTGCTGGAGGAGGGGGAGGATGAGTGCGTTGCCCTTAGCAGAGATGGGTTCTGTGCTGCATGTTTCCCCAGGGACTACTAAGGCACCGTTACCTCTTCAAAAGAAGTGTGGAAAGCTTTGTTCATAGAAGCAGAATGGTTTGTGTTGGAGGGTACCTTTTAAAGGTCGTCAAGTCCAACCTCCTTGCCCTGAGCAGAGACATCTTCAGCTAGATCAGCCCCATCCAGCCTGACCTGGAGTGCTGAAACTGAGTAAGACTTGATCTGTCCCAGCCCAAGGGACTGCCTGGGTACTGCAAGCTGCCTTTGCAGGGGCTCATGCTTTGGAAATGAGGGCATTCTGGGATGAGCAGATGCAAATGCTGGCTACCGAGATGGGTGCTCACTGCTGTCTCATGACTGCTGGGGACAGTTCCTTTTGTCCTGTGTTGTCATGCTTGGGATTGGGCTTAAGGTCCAGAGCTTTCCAGACCAGCTGGTGCTCGTGGCAGTGTGACAGGAGTGTGTGTGTCCCGGGCATTGTGGTTTAGAGGGATGAGTGCAGGGCCACAAGCCAGGGACAGCTGTGGGCTAATCCTTTCTCTGTGTCTGACCTGGTGTGTGCCCTTGCTCCAGTTACTCAACACTTTGCTTCAGAAACACTGAAAGGGGAAAACATAAAGCTAGCACTTTCCTTGCCTGATAACCAGGGATGGATACGAATAGCAGGTTTTATTTCATGGGATCTGCCCTGTGGCCCTTCAAAACAGTGGAACTAGAAAAGATTTGTGGGAGTTGGGTGGAAAGTGTCTTTTCTGCCCACAGTGTGGAAGTGCCACAGGTAGGAGTGGGACACTCGGCATGCCGTCCGCTCCTGACGCACAGATGAAACACTGGGATGTCTTGCCATCCTCCCTTCTGGCTCTGTTCTTCAAGCACCACTGACCTTCAGCTTCAAAGATGTTTGGATTAACATCTCCTGATCTTAAGAGTGAAACAGCTACCTGCCCTTGCCTTAGCTTTTTGTCCTTAACCCACAAGAGTCTTGTCAGCTAATATTTCCTTGTCTTATGGCTTGGCTGGCTGGCTTCATCTTCCAGAACATGGGAAGCTACTAATGCTTTTAACATGCAACATTTTCCTTGGAATAAGAAAACTTTTTGCTTTAAAAAACCCCAATAAGCACCACCACCTGCTTGAGTTCAGAGTGAGAGCAACGACTTCTGACTGGTGAGCTTTGGGACAGAAGGTGGTCCTGTCTGAATGGAGTTACCAAACATGGGCTTTTTCTTTTAGCCTGGGAGGGGAATTTGATGAAGCTTGTAAGTCAGAGCAGCTGTGTAGATGTTGGTTTCAAACTGCTTTCTTTGGATAGCTGGTATGTTATCAAGTCAGGAATCTGTCCTGAGGAGATCCCAGATGGGGCCTTGACACCATAAATGTACAAAGGCACTCGGTTGCACAAAAACTGCAGAAACAGCTTCGTTCTGAAGAACGTGAGCCACAGATGGTAAACAGCCAAGAAAAGCAAGCGAGGGGTAAGGCCAAGCTGTTCTCTACATGAGAAGGCCACAGTGGCCTCAGATGTTTAGACATTCTTAGTTTAAACCATTAAGAACTTTACTGTGGGTTACTTCTGGTCCCAGTGGCCTTTTGCAAGTTAAGCTCTGCATTAAGTGGTGATGTGAAAAGTACCTGGATCCTGACTGCACTGTTCAGAGGCTTGAAGGATGTCCTGGAGTTTAAGCAAGTGCAGGTCATGCCTAGACACTCTAATCCATGGTCTCATGGTGTGTCAGGATCTGTAGTGGTGCAGCCTCATGAGCTGTGCTGCAAGGAAAGCTGCATTGCTTCGGAGCCCTCTGGGAGGGAACAGTGCTCTTGAGGTGCATCCAGTCAGTCTGGTCCATGCTGTAGGAGGAACTGGGTCTCGGTGTGTGTGGAATGGTTAGGGTTGGTGCTGGGCTGCCAGCAGTTCTGCGTGGGGCCTATCTCTTTAACAGACAGCCTCCCTGTGCAGTTTGAAGGATAAGCTGGTTGTGTTACTGAACTTGGACAGTGAGGGAGGGATTGGTTTGCTCCATGCCAGTCTCAGGGCACCAGTACATCTGGGACTTGAAGTTTCGAGTGGTGTCCATGTAAAGAAACACTTCAAAATTTGTGGATCAGTTGGGAAGGGGTAAGCTGAGCTGGGAGAATTAGTGCTTGTGTCCTGGTTCCTATGAACCGTTGAACAGCTGCAGAAGAAACCTGTTGACACTTCTGCTGAAATGAGGCTTGGGGTCTGTGTGAATCTGGAAAGTACCTGGCTTGACTCTTGCGGCTAGGGAATGGAGTTGCTTGGACTTTCTGTTCGGAGGTTGTATGATAGGCAGGAGCTGCTGCAGGCTGTGCTGTGCTGTGCCCTGACCCTCAGCTTGCTGTCAAGGCTCTGCACTACTGGCCTGAACACTTGGCTTCCTTGCCTGATGACCCACACTGCTTCAGCTACTAATGATCTGGGGTTTTCCATGTGGCATGTTGTGCACTTCCAGCTGGAACAAAATGGAGCTGGGGGTGGGAGTGAATCAGTCTAATCTTTTTTTATGCACCAGGGCATTGCTTCCTCCCTTCTCCCTCACAGGGTTTTTGGAGTGCTGTGTGTCCCTCTTGCAGCAAGGATCAGACAGGCAGTTAGCAGTGGTTTCAGCCTCAGACCTGGCTCTGGCATTGATTCAGGCACATGCATCTCTTAGATCTTGCTTAGCTTGCAGGCTAAGAGGAAAAGGGCAGAAGAGCTGCACACATGGCAGCAATTCCAGCAGGATATTGCTGTGAGGTTAGGTATGTGGCACATGGTCTTGCCAATGTACAGCTGCTGTGTAGGAGTTAAAAAGGGGCTGTGAAGTGGCTGTGGGCTTGGGTAATGGTGAAAAAACAGAGTTAGGCAGACCAGTATGGTGGTGTGCTACTGGTGCTCCAGGCTGTGGGTTTGACTTGCTGTGTTTTGGGGTGGGGAGAAGAAAAAGAGCAAATTGTGTAGCTTATGTTTATTAAAAGATTCTGTTTCAGTGACTGAAGTTGATCCTGGAATTTGGTTACTGTAGGTTCTTCTTGATGTCACCCATAGTTAATTGGCCTTGAGATGATCTACTCAAAGACCAACAAGCTGCTAAATACTTGAACTTATCTTTGTGTTTGCAAGAAGCAGCTTTTGAAGGAACTGAGAGCTTTTCTGGAGGGTTCAGGCTCCATGTTCCCCAGCTGAATCTTTCCTGTCTCATTGAGCTGCTGGTGCTCCTAATGTACTCTCCTCTGGGTATGAGGCATGCCAAGTGGCTGCAAGATGGTGATTACCCATGAGATTCTTAAAGGGGCAGGTCATGTGTGCCCACACAGGCCCAAATCTGTACTTTTGGCATGAATAACATTAAATCCTGAGGCTTTATCTGAGTAATCAGATAAAGTCTGGTGTGTGGACACTGAACTGGATTTGCAGGAGGCACAGCTTTGTGTGTCAACACTCTGAGTGGGAGGGGACACCTGGAAGGAGCCATAATCCACATCTGCAGACAGGCTGTGATTGTGCAACTGCCCCCTTGCTTGCTCCATAGCCAGAGCAGTGCATGGTTCTGCTAGGGGCAAGTGGCCAAGTGTGCTGTGTCACTCCAGGGTGGCAGATCTGTCCATGGAACTCCTGTGGTTCTCTTGCTTTGCCAAGCTTAGTAGTCTTGGAAGAGGAGAACCTTTGTTAATGGCTGTACTTGCCTGAATACTTGGTGATGTTCTGTTGGGACTTCTGCAGCGCAGGTTTTGGTTGTGACTCAACTAAGGGACAGTGATGTTGGTGGTGGGTCTGGCGGGTCTTATGAGGAGTCGTTGGGGGAACTGAGGTTGTTCAATCTGGAGAAAAGGACTCTGAGGGGAGACCACATTGCTCTCTACAACTGCTTGAAAAGAGGTTGGAATGAGGTGGATGTTGGTCTCTTCTCCTGAGCAATTGGTAATAGGATGAGAGAAAGTGGCCTCAGGCTGCAGCAGGGGAGGTTTAGACTGGATATTAGAAAAAAAATCCTGCAAGAGTGGTCAGGCACTGGAATAGGCTGCCCAGGGAGGTGGCAGAGTCACCATTGCTGGAGGTGTTCAAAAACCACGTAGACATGGCACTGTAGGACATGGTCTAATGGCCACGATGGTGTTGGGTTGATGGAGAAGACCTCTAAGATCATCTACTCCAAACAACTTCAATGAATCCAATTCATGAGGTGCAATCAATCCTTGTCCTTCATAGGATGTGACTGTAAATGCACTCTGGTGTTCCTTCCCCAGCCACCCACCTGCCAGGTAACAGAGCTCGCCTTGCTGTGTGGGCACAGCCATGTGGCAGCAGACGAGCAAACAGAACTTCCCCTGCCTGCACAAAAGCCATGTATGTCCAAGCCACCCATGGAACAAACTTGTCATGGAAATGGTGCCTGCCCCAGGGTCGTGGTGCTGAAGGGGTGTCCATAGTGGGCAGAGCAGATGGCCCAGCAGGTGGCAGGCTGGCAGCAGGCAAGGAGGTGGCTTCCTGGGTCACTGAGTGCAGCCTTCTTGGTTTGCAAGTCTGATGGAAGAGCTGGGCAGCCCAGTTAATAGCTGCCTAGGTGCCTTTATCCAGGGTGCGTATCTCTGTAGCCAGTTCTTTCTGGTCCTTGCATGGTATCACCATGTTGAGATACTGGAAGGTGCCCAGAGAAGGGCAGCAAGGCTGGGGAGGGGCCTGGAGCACAGCCCTGTGAGGAGAGGCTGAGGGAGCTGCGGGTGTGCAGCCTGCAGAAGAGGAGGCTCAGGGCAGAGCTCATTGCTGGCACCAACTACCTGAAGGGAGGCTGTAGCCAGGTGGGGTTGGGCTCTTCTGCCAGGCAGCCAGCAACAGAAGAAGGGGACACAGCCTGAAGCTGTGCCAGGGGAGGTTCAGGCTGGATGTGAGGAGGAAGTTGTTGGCAGAGAGAGTGATTGGCATTGGAATGGGCTGCCCAGGGAGGTGGTGGAGTCACCGTGCCTGGAGGTGTTGAAGCAAAGCCTGGCTGGGGCACTTAGTGCCATGGTCTGGTTGATTGGCTAGGGCTGGGTGCTAGGTTGGACTGGATGATCTTGGAGGTCTCTTCCAGCCTGGTTGATTCTATGACTTCAGCTCATACTTGCATTGGCTACTAGAAGGAGCTGTGTAATGAATTGACTGTGGAAGGAAAACTGCAAGGTAAGGTTTTTCTTTGTGGTGCGAGGTTTTTAGGGGAGACTGTTGGATGTGGTGTCTTTGTTTGATATTCCAGTCATTAGAAGAGAAGTAGACTGTCTAGAATATCTATGTTTGGAAGGTTGGTGTGTGCTGAGTGGTGAGTGGCAGTGGCCTTCTTATTGCTTCCAAATTGCTGGTTGTACGTGGCAAATCTTGGCAAAGCCATCCAGCCTCCTCAGAGGAGAGGCAGGGACTGCAGCAGCTGAAAAACAGTAGAATGTACTTTGGTTGAGCCTGAGCAGCCTTAGAAGAGATAAAAGGTTTGATACTGAGGGAAGCAGCTAACATAACTCTGCTTATCTCTGTTTCTTGCTCAATGAACTTTGAAAAAGCAATGCAGCTTCTCTGCTTGCTCCTAAGTGTCTCGAGTGCACCTTCAAGGACAGATGCTTTGGCTATTTCTACAAGGTTTCATCCTATTTCTCAAGTTCTATTAATGGGCTTCAAACTTGGTTTCCTAATTGGAAGCTTTCCATTGATGTCATGGGAGCTTTCTGTGGCCCACATCAAATAGCTTGGTTTACCAGGAATTAAGTGACTGTACAAATGTTGATATTAAACACTTCTTTAGAAGGCATGTTGACTTATGAGGACCTATGATGATCGTGGTATGTTGGGAGGATAGGTTGACTGTACAGCTTTTGTCTTGCCTTTGAACTGTAAAAGTACTGGCAGCTGTTTAATGCCTCGATAAGAGAACTTGGGCTTGCTTACAGCTAAATGAACTTGTTCCATCATTGGCTGTTGTGCTTTTGCTTGCCTCTTGCACTGCAGAGGTGTATGAATGGGTGGCTTTAATGGAGAGGACTTGGGTGGTGGTGCCTGGAATAGTCACAGCAGCAAGCCATTGGCTTAATTACAGGTACAGGAATTTTGTTGTTTTAGAGAGGAAACCCACAGTTTAGTCTGCTGAGAAGCCCTAGGGAGGGCAGGAAGAGATGAGGAGCATGCATGTTCTTCACTGCTGCTTACTCAGGCCTTGGTGGTGGAGTCAGGGCATGTAGAAGATGGAAACAAAAGAGGCGAAAAACATCTTGGCATCTTCACTCAGCCCCAAACAGACATCAGACATTGAGCAGTAGCCATTCCTTTCTTGCAGGAGACTGCTTCTAATTGAAAGGAAGTAACTTTCTGAAGCTGCTGGAGGTGTTATGGAACCTTTATGAGCATCATGTGTGAGTAGCTGCTGCCGTTGCAGTAGGTTCTTGGCAGGTAGGCAGTCAAAGCCTTTGCTTCGGTCACCTTTGCAGCACTTGCTGGACTTCTGCCTTAAATTTCCCTGTGACAAGTGGCTCTGCACTGTGTGCAAGACCAAGCTGTTTGGGGGTTAAGGGAGCAGAGGGAAGTCTTGTATGGAGCTGCAATCTGTGTTCAGTTACCTGACTTTTGAGAGGGTAAAATATCTTTGAAACCTTCCTGCTTGAACCTAACTCACAAGGAGAGCGAGGCTCTAGGTGTGACTTTGATATCTGCAATTAAGCTTAAGTCTTGGCCAGAATCTTTCCAAGCAAAGAATGCTTAAACACCTTCAGTGCTCTTTGCAGCAGTTACAATGTTGGACTGCTGTCAGACTCCACTACCTGGAAAGCCAAAAGTGCCCCTACCCAAACTTGTACTGGGCCTCCAGCTAGACCCTGAACTGTTGGTCATGAGCCTCTGTGCTCTGTCGTTTGACCCACCTCACTGTCCACTCATCTAAGCTATGGGGATGTGGGAGCCAGTGCCAGAAGCCTTGCTGAAGCTGAGGCAGACAACAACCACTGCTCTACCTGCAGATGCTCACACCACAGAGTCCTTCTGCATGGCTGAGAGCACAGTAACTCCCAGCTGCATGTGCTGAAGCAACCAATGTCAGCTGTTACATCAAACTCACTTTTTCCCACTGTGCTGGACCTGACCATATGACCATACAGATTTACTTCATTGCTCCAACGAAACTGAGGTGCAGCTCCATGCTGGCACACAGGAGGTGGTAAGGAAGCTACCTAAAATGTCTTTTACTTTACAAAGCTAAGTAAAGCTGTAGCTTAGGAATGCATTTCTGAGTGTATCCCACCAAGACTGAGGGACAAATTCCACTTCTTGCCACTTGAAGCAGCCCCTCTGGACACTAACTGGTAGAGAAGCAACTCAGCTTTGCTGTAGGTGCATGTCCTAGTCAGGCTTTTTGGCAAAAACATTTCTTGTATTACCACAGCTGTTATTTCCAGGAAAAAGTTGCTCTTGGATATCTGGCCACCTGACAGTGCAGATGTCCTCTGAAGCAGCATGTGTAGTCCTGCAGCCAGCCTCTGTACCGTGTGCTTCAATCCACTGCAGTTTGCCATGCTCTGCCCTTTATTGTACTCGTGTAGGGACAGGGCTTTGTGCAGCCAGGCTAGAGAGGCCCTCTAAAATTGTGCTGTGCCATGCAAAGCCTTTTGCTGGGTGATGTAAGAAGCCAGCTGAAGTCTCTGTTCACGCTGCTTATCTCAACCAACCATAGCAACTTCCGAGGACTCCTTCAGGTAATGGTGAAAGCAAAACATTGCATCATGCTGAGACTGTGCCCAGCTCTAGGCTTCGCTGAGATGTACGACGTCTCTCTTCCTAATTATGGTATGTCCCAGGTCATTATATTTAAACACAGAGTCCAACCATGTCATTAAACTTTTTTGGCTAATGACAAGTCAGAAATCTAGTGAGGCATCATCCCAGCATGCTGTGCTCTGGGGAGTTGCTGTGTGTGTTCCAGTAAAGCTGGCAGTGTGAATTGTCTCTTGTGTAATCAATCTGCCAGGAATATCCTCTTGGTTCAGGGCTTTATTGGAAGCTGCTGTGCGATGGCTGCTTGCTGGGCTGTGTTCCTGGCTGTGGAGGGCTCACCTCCCTAAGCGTGCTGCTGGAGTGGTTTGCTGAATGTTGACAAACGTCTCGGCCCTAGTCTGTTACGTGTTTATCTTGCTCTGTCTTTGGGTTTTTGCTCACATAACCAATGTTTGAGTTACACAGCTTCTGGCAGCTGCCTTGCAGAGCAGCAGCAAACATCTTCCAGGAGACTGGCGATGGCCTGGGTCAGGCAGAGTGCACTGTTGGCTTCTCTTCACTTGGTAGCCTCAGTTTGAAGGTGAGACAGAAGTAGCTTTCCATGGGAACTGCAAAAGCTGCTGTCTCTTGCCCTAATGTATGAAGTGTTGTGAATGCACTGAGAGCAGAGCACAGCTGACCTACTCTAGATATACTTCTGAGGCAGACTTGAGTGCTTCTCTTCCTGTTACAGGACTGGAGCATGTCTAAAACCCTATGTTACATAACCGCTTCATGATGATCCTGACTTGCTTTTGTGCAGGGAACAGCCTGTCCTGGGCAGGCAAGAAATGCCAGTGCTTTTTTTCCTCTCTGCTGGCCAGATCACAAGCCAGTTATGCCCAAACACTCTGGAGGTGTTCTGCCATGCTGTGACGGCTCTTTGCTGAGGAACGTCCCTAGGAAGTGGCTTTCCTTCTGGGGACTTGGAAGAGAAGAGAGATTGGGAAGCTGAAGGGGGGGTACTGCAGACTTGACCAAGCCAAGGTGCTTGGTTACACTGGGATAGCAAGTTGGGATTTGTCTGGACTCTTCACCTCAATTGACTGTTGCAGCAATTGGAGAAGAGAAATTGCATCTTCCGGCGATGTTGTTGGATTTGGAAACGTTTTTTCCACAGCTTTTGTTATGTTTTAAGGGTGGTTGTTGTTCCCAGATCAAACTTGAATAGAAATCATGAGGCTGCTGCCAGCTTTCTGTCACAGACACCTTTTATCTTGCATTCATCTCTTGCAGGCAGATGCTGCTTTCATTTCTTTTACTTTTTTTTTGGCTGCAAGACTGAAATTAACAGCCCTTTGATGCAGGGGAAGAAGTTGTATTTCAAAGCTAAGTACCTAGTTAACTTCCATAATAAAGCTCTTGTTCTTATCTTGAAGGTAATTCACTGTCCTTTGAAACAGATCTGAGGGTCAGAAGCTCCTAAACCTTCTTAGCTCTGACTTAACATGCAGATTCTTCCTTGCCTGGGAATGTCAGTGACTGTTCTTTTTGGGTGGGAGCTGTAGCTGCAGCTGAGCTTCTGGAGGTGGTGCTGCACATGGGGAAGAGGGTGGCAGCCCTGGATGCTGCTGCGCAGTGTTTCTGCAGGTTATGTTCATTCCAGCTGCTAAGATGCAGAGTGTGGCTAACGCTGCCACAAGAGTGCCAACCACACTGTGCAAGGTGGTACACAGCAGGGGGAAGGAGCTGAGGGGAGCACAAGTCTCAGGACACTGCCATGTGGGAGTGAAGCAGTCTGTGCCCTCTAAGCAGCATTGTTTTTCCCAGCCTTCCTGCCCTCAAAGAGGTTTGTATGAACATCCAGCTGCTGGCTGTCATCTCTTCCACTTCAAAAGATAAGCCCTGTTCCCACAAGGTGTGGTACTTCCTCAGGGGTGCTGTGGCTAAGCTGTGTGCTTCAGGAGGGTTGTTTCCAAGAGGGATGCTGCAGCCTGCCTGCACAGGGAGGGAACTGGGAATAAGGCTGAGCCACAGCTTTGCTTTTGTAGCAGGGAAGGAAGAATTCCTAAACTTAGGCCAAGGTTGCTTGGCCAGTGGCCAGGACGTGGAAGAAAAGATGTTACAAGAACTACCTGCTGCAGCAGAGGCACTTGTGATGTGCAGGTTATGGCTCCAAGACCTCATTTGAGAGTAAGGGCTAGGGCAAATGATAGGTTTTTGCTTAAAACAGAAGAATGGGAGAATATTTTCTTCCAGAAAATGGGCAAACCCAAATCCCTCTGGAGAGGAATTATGAAAGGAACTTTTTTGAATGTGACAATGCATTTTCTTTCTTGCATAGTCCTACTGAAGCTGCCAGACTTGGTGAAAAGGAGGCCACTGAAGGCTTTTTGGCATATAGGTGGGTGCTGAAAACTCTGAAGGATCTGGCAGGCTTTCAGATGTGGAGCCTAAACTTGATTTAAAGAACCTGTCCTGGTTTTGTGAGGAACTCCTGGTCTGGCTGCATGTGCAAGGGTGTCAGCTTCTGAAAACATCCTTTTGCTAAGTGAACAGAAAGATTTCCTAAACAGTGTTTAAAAGAAAAAAAAACCAACCAACTCAAAAAGCATTTCCTTAGTGACTCAACTGTCTCCTCTTGTGAGGTTTTTTGTCTGCTGTGGAGACTGAGGCTGTCACCACTGACCTCAGGACAGGAAAGACCTGAATCTGTAGTTCAATCTGTGAAAGCTCTGCTGGGTCTTTATACATGAGGATATAACTTCAGTCTTCTTGATCAAGAAGCCCAGAATGAGATCTGGGTAAACCTTGTAGAGGAATGCTGAGTTTTCCCACATGGCAAGGTAAGATGGAGATCTGTGAACTAAACATATTTACAGTACAAGAGTAATTCACTGTCCAGTAAGAAGGCACTAGCAGCCAGTCCAAGAGGCTGAACTACATTTGCTGCTTCAGGATTTATTTGACCTGAGGATTGGCTCTGAATTCAACCTGAAAGGGGCTGATTAAGAGACTGGAATGTCTTGAGAAAGATGCAGACCCTAAGGAGAACCTCTGTCAACATGAGGCTTGTCAAGCATTGAAACAGGCTGCCCAGATGTTGTACAGGCTCTAAGGCTTACAAGAATGAACTGAGGGAAACTCTGAATAACTTAGTCTGGCCTTATTTTGAGGAGATTGGACTAGAGGCTTCCTGAGGTCTTTTCCAGCCTGATCATGTGAAATGCTGTGCCTCTGACTCTGAAAACTTGCTGCAGCGCTGTGGGCTGGCCAATGAAGCTGCCTTTGCTTGGTGTTTGTCCTTTCTGGGATACTGAGGAATGCAGTGAGAAAGGATCCCTCACTTGTGTCTTTCTCAGGGAGAAGTGGGGTACTAAGTTGTAAGACACTGATCAAACAGCTTCCCTCTGCTTTCTGGACCTACAGGAAGGAGCAGCATCTCGAATTGTCCTTAAACAGGGTTTTGGATGTGAGGGAGTGATTAACAAGGTCAGCTGTCTGCTCAGTATTTTAGGAAGGAGTCCACCTCTTAAATTTGCAGGATGACAGATTTGACTTGTAAGCTTTAACTGAGGTCAGTCAAAGGTAGCATTGAAGATGTTTTTCTTTCCAAGCAATGTGCCCAAGGCCTTAGCAGCAAAGCTGTGTCTACCTTCCAGGCTCATGATGTGATGTTCAGTAAGATACAAGTGGAGCTGCAGTGCTTCTAGGCTTGCCACTTGGATTGACTGTTTGATGTCAGCCCCTTTGAAGAGGGATGTGAGACTCATGGTAGGTCAAAAGAGCACAGTGAACTTCATCTCTTCACCTGCTGCTGAAAAGAGTGGAAGAAAACAGCCTGTAGAGGCTGAGGCTGGTAACAAGGTACTGCTAGCAGTGGTTTTTGTGCTGGTGGAAGGAAGGAGCTTGGGGAATAGTTGTGCTTTGTTATACTGGATCCTTCTCTGCCCTTTTTTCTGCCTAAAGCTCTGTATAGATTGGGTTATGCTACAGCACTGGGGATGTGGAGAATGACACAGCAGCTCTGCAGAGGTCCTTAACTGCATTAAACTCTGGGGGTAGGGCATGATTTTCTTATGTCTCATGACTGGTGTGTTGTAGTGTTTGATCAGATGGAAAAGACTCAGTCAGGAAACTCCTTAGCTCCTGACTTGAGAGGCTTTATTTCCTCCCTGAAAAGTAGCAGCAGGCATACACAGTTGGGTTGAGTCTGCCTACATCCATCCTCCTAACTGTGGTGGGATTGCTCTGGCAGAGGTCAACACAGTGACTAAAACCAGACTGTGAAAGGCAGGATGAAAGGGATGCACTTGGAAGGGGAGCATGATTGTTGAATGTGAGAAGAATGCCAAGTGAGTTGCTTAGGAGGCAAATGTAAACGCATTGTAAAACTGGAGGAGAAAGAAGAGCTAACTTCAGCTTCCTCAAGTGTCAGGAACAAAGCAGCTTTGTGTGAGGAGGAGCTGGATGCTGTCCTGCTGGGTACCAAGTGTGCTGGGCCTTAGAATTTCTTCTTCAGTACCAGGCAGTTTGTGGGACATCCTCTGTGGACCTGTTCAGCTTCAGCTTTTGTCCCAGTTCTCTCCCTGTGATGAGTGTTGAGAGGTGTGCAGCACTTGGACCTTCCACTTATGCAAAAAGCCATTTCTCCTGCTCTGCATGGCAGGTTGGTGATGCTGTTGCTGCCCATCTCATGTGGGAAATCATAGAATCATAGAATGGTTTAGGTTGGAAGGGACCTCAAGGATCATCCAGCTCCAACCCCCTGCCATAGGCAGGGACACCTCCCACTACAGCAGGCTGCTCAAGGCCTCATCCAGCCTGGCTTTATGTGGATCCAAGGAAGTGATATGCTGCTTCCAGACCCTAGCTGGATGTGTTTCTGGGTGATCCACACTAGATGATCCTACCCTAGCAGGAGGGTTGGACTAGATGATCTTCAGAGGTCCCCTCCAGCCTCTACCATCCTGTGAAGCTTTCCAAGCTGAGCGACAATGAGGCTGGCATGGAACACAGCTTCAGTCCTGCTCCATAAGGACCTGCCTTTGCTGTGGCAATGGGAACAACAGTTGGTTTGTGGTGCTGGAAGGGAGCAGAGGGACACTTCCGTAATGGACCAAGGATTATTTGCTGCTAGTACTTGGCCCAGAGTTCAGCTATGCATTTTCATTAGTGCTGGTGAGGGGCACCAGGCACTTGCACAACTTCCCCTCTGGCATGGCTGTGTTTGATGGAGGTACAGACTGAAGTGTCAGACACAATAAACCTATTTGAGGGCAGCAGGCTGAGTAATCTGGTGCTTGGCAGCTGCTCTGACCTGGGGGTTTTTGCTTTGCTGTTAGCAGAGCTTGTGACATCTTCAAATGAAAAGAGGAAGGAGGTGGCAGTAGCTGGGCACCTTAATATTAAAACAGCTGAAACTCCACGTGGTTTTCCTGAGAGAAGGAATCCTGCTGGATTCTACGTGTCTCCTGTCAGAGTATACTGTTAGGAGCAGGGATTGGAATCCCCAGTCTGTTGTCCCTTACAGTTTGAAGCCATCTCTTTGAGAAAATGCTGCTTTTCAGGGCTTAATGGTCGAATCCATGCTCTGATGCGGCTGTTAGTACTTGTGGAGTAGGTGACTTCCTTCAGCTCTTAATGGCTCTGTGTTTATGGAGGTGTTGTGCATTGCCTTTGCCCACTGAAAGCGGCACAGCAGCTATCCTGGAAAAAAAGCTGGGACAACTGGAGTAGCACTTCCAGCAATTGGGATATCATACTTTTACTCTTGAACCTGTGATCTGTTGTTTCCCTCATGCCCTTAAACACATAGAAATCCTTTTCTGTACACCAAAACACTTGCTTCCAGGCCAAGGATGGCTAAAACTGGAGCCTGACCTGCCGTGAACTGGGAGAGGATGGTGTAAGATGCAGTTGGACAAGTGCCTTTTGCTCTGCCCTGCTGGACAAGTGCCTTTTGCTCTGCCCTGCTGTCTCCAAGGGAAGAGACAGAAGGGGAATTTCGGTACTGATTGCTGGGAACTTTACCATGGATTTCTTTGAATGCAGCTGCTGCTAGCATTAAACCACAGTGATTCATTAACTGCTTCAAGGGGAAAGCAGTGCTTTGTTACCAAAACCTTTGTCCCAGTGCCTTGTTTTGTTGGCCAATCTTGCAGTCATAGCAAAAAAAAAAACCCACTTCTGATAAAGGAATGGAAACTGTGGACCAAGGTAGAAAAGTCAAGCTTCATTCTTTCCATCCCCTGCTCCCCTCTGCATCTACTCATTATCAGACAAAACTAATGAACTAATTTAATGCTTAAATGGACGTGGTGGGTACACAGTGGGCTGTGTGGGTTGCAAATCCTAAGTAGGGAATCAAGTGGAAGCAGGGAACTCTTGTGCAAGAGAGTGGCTTATGGATAATGTGGGCTTCTTTAATTCAAATAGCTCTGAACATAAGCATCTACTATTTAACATTTTATGGTGACTTAATTGTGGAGGAAATGCCTTTCTAAATGCAGCCTGTCCTGTGGTGTTAGGGCTCCAGTTGAGGAGCCTTCCCCCTAACTTGAGGGAAGAAGGAAGAAACATTAGGCAACTTGGCCAGGTGCTGACTTGAGTTTGCACAGCCCGGTGTGGGGCAGTTACTGCTGTGGAGGGTAGTGGCTGTCAAAATTGCTTGCTTCTGCTGCTCTTGTGAGCTGGGGCAGATGCCTATAGCACAGGGCAGTGGAACAGCTTGGGGAATAATGTCATCCTGGATTTGGATCCCAATTCAGTCTTCAGTGTGATTGTGTGCTTGCTTTGGTGGAGTAGTGTGACTGAGTGGGATGGAAAGGACTGAGGGAAGAGAAAACCCTGAGTGATAGACTCTTAAACTGGGGGTTTTGTGGCGCTGGAATGAGCCCTGACCTGGCAGTCATCCTCTGGTCCAGCCAATAACTAGAGTGAAAGATTAGACTGTCCTGCTTCCCCTGCTGCTCCCCACTTCCACATTGGTTTCCAGCAAAAGTTTTTGTGCAGCAAAGGAGCCACTGTGTCAGTGAGCAACTGAACTGTAACCCTGGTCTGCTTCAGCTTTGTCAGGGCAGCTGTCTGCTCACTCCTTGGTACCTCTTCAGTTCCCTGACCATAAACTAATCTTTTCTAAGTGCTTGCTGCTCTCTTGACTTTTTGTGAGGATGGATTGAGCAGAGCTCTGGAAGACTCTGAGATTTCTTCCTGAGGAGCCATCTAGGCGACAAGGTCCTGAAGATAAGCATGTTTTGGACACTTCCATGCTGGCTGCATTAGCACTTGGCTGTCTTGGCAACTGAGTTCCTTGAGCAGATAAAATGACAGCCCCATTCTCTGACACAGCTTTTACCCGAGGGCAATACTAGAGGATATCTGAACAGGATCCTTGCCTACCGAAGGACATGTGAAAATTGGGCTGCTCTTCGGTTTTAGGAGTGTGGCAGTAGAAAAGCAGCACAGAGTTGGTCGCTGTAGGACAGGGAAGCTGTAAGACAAGTAGAGATAGACAGGTACTGGGTAGTGAAGTCCTACAAATGAGTCTTTGAAGTGCAGCCTGTTGAAAAAACTGGGGGTGTTGGTGTTTGCTGTGTGCCAAGTATAGGTTTGAACCTTCCAGGGATGTGAGGCTTCCTCTGGAAGCACTGCTTGGTTAGCATTAGCAAAGGAAGACCTGGCAAAGTCTTAACAGAAGGAAAAATGAGCTGAAGGTGGCTGGACAGAAAGGTGAAGAAGGAGGAGCCTCTGGACAAGATCAAAGAGGTTGCTTGTGACCTCTCTCCTGCTGCCTGTGTGATGGATTTCCCATGGCACTTAGTCTGCAAGGAGATCACTGAGCCATCTCCTGAGAGCATGTGAAGCAATCACAGCTGTGAAACAGCTCTGCCTCTTGCAGGTGACTACTGCAGTTGGTGTTTCTGTGCTAGCCTGTGGTTTTTTTTTTCTCCTTGGAATAAGCTCTCTTGAGACACACATACCTTTTTCTTAAGGCAGAGACTGCCCTGAAACGATCTGGGAGCAGCCTGCTGTAGTTCTGTTAGTCTGAGTTGCTGTACAAGCAAACTCCATCCCCAGAAAATGGGGGTTTTATCCAAGCTATGAGGAATATCATCACATGTCTGATGGATCAATCCTGGAGATGGTACCAGGAGCTAAAATGCATGACCAGTGAGATGAGAACCTGGGGCGTGGGAAGTGTCTTGCCTGGTCTGGAGACATCTGATCTGCTGCTTGTGTTTTCTAAATGAGCATCCACATGCTGAAGCATGCAGAGAACCTGCTGTGCTGGTGGAACACCTCGTAACTGGAGTGCCACAGGCTGCTCAAACCAGTGCATCAGCTGTAAACAGGCTGCACTCCAGCGTGGCTGTGCTGGTGGCAGTGTACAAAGCACTTAGAGGGGTAATAGGCCTCTACATAAGGACACAGCAATTGCAGCAACTTCATTCTTTGCCCAGACTCCCCCTGCAATGGCTGTGTTGCTTTGTGCTCCTGCTGTCACATCTCCCTGTGTCTTCTCACAGGGAGAAGGGACTGTGGATCTCTCTGCTCCTGTGACATCACTTACAGGTGCTGTCTCAGACCTAACCACCAAACCACAGCTGCTTTGCTGTTTCCTCCACAAGAATCTATCTGGAGTGCAGATCTATGGCTCAAAGCTCAACTTGACACATCTGATGTTCATCAGCAGGATGTCCCCACTAGAGCCTGGCCACAACTTCTGCATTAAAAACAAGTGGTGTCTGCAGTTCATTTGTATGCCTGTGGCTCTCAGGTTAGCAGTACAAACATCTTGGCTGCCAGCTGAGCTGGCTGTTATCTGAGCACGTGGCAGTCTGGTCTGTAGCACCAACCATGAGCCAGATGCTGAGCTCTACCAGGAGCACCAAGTTCATCAAGTTAGTCTTCTCGGTCTGTAGCAGCTGCCTGTGAATACTTACTAGAACACAGAGCTTTAAGTTGCTTCTGGAAAATAACACTTCACCAGCTGGCTATGGAGAGATACTCTAGAGCAGCAGGAAGTTAGAGAGGAGCAAAGGGGAGAGGTGTGGGGAAGGTCAATGCTGCAGCTGCAGATGTGGGACATGGGAAGGGATTCTGGCTCAATTTCTCAGTGCTTAGCTAAGATGCAGAGCTGTTGGTTTGGTGTGGAATGTTGAAGTCAAGGCTTCATCCTCCTGTATGAGACAAGAGCTATAGCTGCTGGCTTTCTGGCCTGCTCAATCAGCTCCTGCTCATTGTGCATCCATTACCATGGCTTCTCAAACTCCATGGACAGCTTAGCAACTCCTCTTACACCATGGGCAGGTGCTTGCCCTGCAGTACAGCCAGCAGTGGTGCCTGTGTGACAGTGCTCTGCAGTGTTAGGGCTATGTTGAGTGTGAGTTTGTGTTATACCACTGACAGGCTGGGAAACCAGAGGAGACTGCTTACCTCCTTTCAAGATCTGGATGTTACACTACCAATAAATGAACCAGAGTCTCATTGTGCTAACTTTTGTGCAAGATTTGTTCTGTAAAGGTCACAGACCATGAGTAAGGGTAGAAAGCAAAGAGAAGCATCAGACCAGGGAACAAGTAGAAGCAGTGCAGTTGGCAATGCAGAGGTCTGAAGCAGGCAGTGACTGCTTAGCCTACATAGTTTTCAGGTGCTGCTGCCCTCAGAACACTGAGGACTGTGTCCTCCAAGGTACAAAACAGTTTCTTTGCAGTACTGGCCTAAGTAGGCTGACCATAGGAAGATGGACTAAAAGGGCCTGAAGCCAAGAACATAATGGCTTGCAGTCACTGAGTCTTCTGAAAAGCTGCTCCCAGGTTCTTTATGGATGCAGATTGGTAGCACTCAGGCTGACTTCCTCTGCTGCTTGAGGAGGAAGGAAGCAGATGTCCTGATCAGTTACTTTACTGCCATTTGTCCATGAGGGAATGCAAGTCTTCAGCCCAGCATCTGCCATGGAACAGTCCTTTCTGCAGTGCACTGCAAAGTGTGCTGAGGCAGGTGGGATGGAGGAGAGGTGATGGGTTGTGCTGGTGGGCAGAGCCCTTCTGTTTGTGTGGCACAGGGCCCATGGTGATCTATGCCTGGGAGCACCTGCTAGGCATAAGCAGGAGAGGAATGTGTTGCCCTGTGGGTCTGAGGGCTTACAAGGGAAGAGAATCTTACATAAAGTACAGGGTTTGAGTGAAAAGGAGAACCTAACTTTGAATATTTGATCATTTTAAGACCTGATGCCTACCAAAGATGACATTTCCAGAGCAGGAGAATGGCTGGAATCTGCTTCTGGGAAGCTATTTTAAAGAGCCTTGAGGAAGCACTGTGCCTGATCTTTAACACAGTTGGCATTCATAAGGTATTTGGGAGCTACCTAATGCAGAGGTGTAAAGAGCCTAATAACCTTTGTGAAACATCATTCAGCTTCCTTTGTGGGGGAGAAAAAAAGCAGCCTGAGTTCAATTTTCTTTCCATTAGAAGAGATACCTCAATTTCTCTGCAGCCAAAGCTGCCATTTGTGGTGACTTCAACAGGAGAGAGGATCTGACAGGAGCTTGTGGATCTCCTTTTGCCTGAGTCGCTTCCATCATTGCAGCCACTTTACCAATGAACCTCTCGTTTGCTTAGTGTTTTCTGCTAGGTTATGCAGCACTGCAGTTAGCAGGAACTGCTTGGGTAGGTGGGCAGTGGAAACTTGCTGGGGCTGGTTCCTGGTTGAGCGAGGCTGGTGGTTGCTGCTTCAGGTTTTAGTTTACTCAGATGTGCTCCTCTGAGTAACTTCAGTGCTTTGCTTTGGAGAAGCAGCCGCTCCACACGTGGTGTAAGAGGGCATGCTGCCTTCATCATGCTGCCTGGCAATGCTGCTGAGATAGCTAGAGAGCTTCTGCACAAACTCTCTGACCCCGAGGAGAGGAAGGCTGAGCTGCTGTGGTCACACAGACAAGCCGTTTGCCAGCGGTTAGGAGTTGCAGCAGGGTTTGATGATGACATGCTCTTGGCTGCTTTGGACTGAAGCCTTTCTGGTGTGGTTCTCAGAGTGGGCATGCTTATGCCAGCTGCCTTCTGCACAGCAGAGCTCCTTGTGTCTGCTCAGCAGATGCTCAGCAAGGCAGCTGGTTGCCTGTCCAGGTAAGCCAAGCAGTAAATGTTGTGTTCTGCCTGTGCCTGGTGTATCTTGCACAGTTGCTTCTCAAGTGCCTCTCACTCTGCAGGAGGACTGTCCCTTTGGCTGGGGGCACATGCCATCTGCAATTCTTTCTTGCCCAACCTCTTGTGAGCTCGGTGACTGCAGTTTCACTTTCTGTGGAGGCCACATAGCCCTGCCAACAACTAAACCTGCCAAGCCAAACTGCTTCTGCTCATCAGGTAGGTGGGGCTGAGGAAGTTGCCCCTGTGGCAACCTTCTCTGTGTAGAACAACGTAGCAGTGAGGCTGGCAGTGCTGCCAAACCCAGTGCTCGGCAGTGAGAGTTGTCTGCCCAGCCCTGATCTAAGCAAAATTGCAACACTGTGAAACCAGCTCTGACCATGTTGTCAGTGCAGTTGTTCCTGTCATCTTCTGCCTGGTCTCTGCAAACACAGCACTGGGAGACATTTTCAGCAGCATAGGTGAGTTTACTTTTTTTCCTGAGGTTTGATTAATGTTTAATGGGGTAGGAAGGGTGCCAGAATGCTGGCAAAATGGCTGCATCAGTGCTGGATGGAGTAGCACAGCCTTCCTGTGACCAGTGTCTGTGGTAGGTAGCAGAAACACACAGTGCAAGTAAGGCAGTGTGGTGTTGATGCTATGAATGCCGGGGGAAAAGTGAGTGTCCTGGTTCTTTGGGGCTGAAATCTGAATGCTTTTGGAGTCATGTGAGTTGTTCTCTTTCTATTCCAGTCTTGTTTTTAAGGAGATCTCAGATCAAGGCATCTGTTCTCAGCACCACAGAGAGAGGAAGGTGAAAACACTGATGCTGAAGCTGCTTCTAAAGATCACATTAAAGAGGAGCTGGCACTGTCGAGGGTCTCGGTGGGCAGTTTCTGACTAACTGGTTCTGCACATCTGGGATCACCTTTCACACCCTTTTAGATAAGCTGCTGCCAGCAGATGTGTCAGCAGGCTAGGAGCAGCACAGTTCCTTCAGTCTGTTGGCTTGTGGGATGAGCTTTCAGCCCGAGAGTGGACTCAAGTACTAAACTTTTCCATGACTGTACTAGAAAAACCTGAGCAGAACTACAGTAGAGTTTTTCAAGTCTCTGTTATTAATAGTGTCTGGGATGCTTAAGTTCAGCTTCCCAAAGCTGTAAGCCAGTAGATGACCATGTGCAGAAGGTGTATTCTTTCTTTCTCCTGGAATGTCTTCCAGGCTGGAAATCTTTAGGGTAGGGCTCCAATTCCCTGTCTGTGGGACACCTGAGTATGCTAGGTGTTTAAAGGTCTGGCCTCTTGTCTGTACAAGTGCACTCAGTAAATGTTGTGGAGGAAGTTGTGGGCGACAGAGCCACAGTAAACAGACTGGAAGAAATAAACTCCCAGTAAATCTGGATTGGGAATGAAGGAATTTCAGGGACTTCATCTATTCCTGTAACTGATGTTCCAGACAGGTATGTTCTACTGGTGTTGAGCTGCAGAGCAAGGGAGGGACCTGTGAGATCCTCAGAGTTATCAAACTTTATGTAACTCTGAGGTATTTCTGGTCCTTTCTGTTAAGTTTTGGAACTGGGGAGGAGTGGTTTGCCAGTATTCAACTTCAAGGAAAGATGTTTCTGAGTGCCCCACAGGTGCTTACAGAGCATCTTCCAGCAAGATTTGGTGATTTCTTTTTGCTTCCCCTTGTTTTGAAGAGGCTAGTTCTAGAACTCTATGCTGTGGATTTTTCAGTGGTGAACCATCCATGCTATGCTAGCCTCTGGCTGCAGGAGTTAGACTGGTTAATGGAACCAGGAGTGACAGTGATCTCCTGGCTGACTGATGACCAATACTATACCTTGTGTGCAGGTGTTGGGGTGGGACTTGGAGGGCACTGGTTGCTGTGCAAGTTGCTTCCCAAGGGAGCCAAAAAATCTGTACAGCAGCCTGTTAAAATTCCTGTATCTCTGTGATGTAGCTTCCTGAAACAAGCTCCCACTCTGTGATAAAACTTGGATGGGAGCAACTTTCTGGCTTCGTATTAAACAATGAGGGCAGCGTGGGTGAGTAGCCTTTGGCTTCAGTTTGCTGTATTGCTACCTGGGATTGCTTTTCTAGTGTGTCATCAAGATGAGGTGAATGAGTTTGAATGCTGGCTTAGGTAGGAGTGAGGTGAATTGTCTGGGAGCAGTAAGGAACCTGGTTTTGAATGTGGATGACTCTTTTAATCCATCTGTGTGACTTTTTCCTGAGGCACTATTTAGGCTCATGTTCTCTAGGTGTTTTGGGACACTGGGGAAGTAACTAAAAAGAAGATTTAGTTGCTTGATTCATACCAGGGGGAACATATTCTGCTGAGACTGCTACCTACATGACATCTGCTGAGCTGGGTTCATGGCTGCATTTTAGGAGGTTCCCTGCCAGCTGAAGGGAGCAGGACAGAATATCGTGGGATGAGCAGACGTTTGTAAAGCAGAGCACAACTGCAGCAAGCCTGAACTGCTGATATGATAGATAAAAGTACTTTCAGTGCTTACATTTGTACTTAACACCTGTAACAGTTCAAAGGGCTGAAGCAGATTATTCCCTAGCATATCTTTTCACTTACAACCGAGTATCTCCTGTCAAGCTGCCCAGAGCATTAGTCCATTAACAGGGTAAGCTTTTCTGATCTGCCTTGCTGAAGGGAAGTGCCTGCTATTGTTTTGGGCTTAAAGAGCCTTTTCTTTTTGAGAAACGAGGGCACAGTTGTGCTTCCTGGCTGTGGGGCAAGGTGCTGCTCTGCAGGCCTAGACCAGGCTAGTGCCAGGAAGAGTGGAGCCAGCTCTGAGCAGGAATTGTTGCCATGCCCTAATAAGGAGCCACATTGCACTTATACTGAGAACCATATGCCAAGGTATCTGACCTGTTCTCTGACCTAATTGTTCCAATCTTTTTTGTCTTCCCCCCTTTCTCTCTTGCTGTTCTCTTAATCTAGTTTTAATGGTCTGCTGGGAAAAGACTCATAACTAACACAAGTGATGTGTGGTGCTTGTTTGGGAATGGCTGCTTTCTCTTTGCAGCAGGCACTGAGGTGCAGTCCTGTCCCATGTGCTTCAGAAGTCTCCTCTCTTCCACTGTGGTGATCCCCTTTCTTGTGCAGCAGCATTGAGAGAAATATGATGAAGCTGATGTTTGCAGAAGGCAAAAGTTAATACTACAGGAGCAGTGCTTTGCTAGCAAAGAACAAATGAATACTACAGGAGCATTCTCTTGCTAGCAAAGAGCACAGACTTGTCATCTTCTCCTGAAAATCTTGTTTCAAAGCAGTCTGTACCAATACTCCTGCAGTCTGCTGCCTTTGGGTTCTTGCTTCCTGTGCAGTGTTCTCATGCATACTGGACAGCTCTCAGCAAACCTCTGCCTCTCCTCTTTCTGCCAAGCCTGTTTCTTTATCCTAATCAAAGTCCCAACCGGTGTGATGACTGGGAGGAACTGTTGCTAAACCCTGGGTAACTGCATGCAACACACGTGGCAAGCTGAGAAATGCCAGCTGCTGAGGTGGTTTGTAGGATTCATTACTGTGTGTCAGAGTCTCTGGAAGACAGTGGCAACAGTGCACTTGAGCTCTTATCAGCATGCTGTTGGGATGCCTTGTTTGAGATATCACCGTGCCTTAGGCTTACAGAGCAAAGGAGCCTGTGTTCTTAGAGCCTGCTGTCCCTCAGCTGGTTTTGCTGTTCCTAGCTTATTTTCAGCTGTTGACCAGCTGGCTTATGTAATTCAAGGCTCGTTTTGATGTTGTACATGGTACTTATTTAACCTGCATCATGTCTCAGTAATTTTGCCAGCTAATTAAGTGATTGAACCTTACTTAATGGCAGCTGCTTAACAAAACACCTTCTATGCCTGAAGAGGTTGACATAGCTGTATTGCTGCCTGATAATGTGCATTGGGATGTGACTTGGATAGGACCTCAGGCATGAAACAATAGGAAGGCAAGGAAAAGTAGTCTTTTCTCTTTCCTTAAGAGCAACAGGATTTGAGCTTTGTCCCAGTAGCATGTCCTGGGCCATAGTTATAAAGCTGTGGGGAAGCTGCTGACTTGATCCTTAACCTTGAGCATCCAGGAGCCTTCCCCTTCGCCTCCTAGCTGAAGCCTTGCTGCTGATGTCTGTGAACATTTTTCAGATGCATCTGATTCATGCTCTGTTTTCTATGCCAGATGAGGTCCTTACTTGTGAGTAAGTGTTGCGACTGTAGCTGGCAGGAGCCCTGCATGATTGCCTCACTTCAGGAAATGTTAAAATAACACTTTTTTTTCTTAGAAAGCTAGTTCACTCCCTCCCACTTCTAATACTCCTAATAGCTGCCCCCAGTTTGGCAGCTGTCTTACAGAAGGTTGTTTGTGTTGCTGAGTGAGAGCAGAGACACTTTGGTGGATGGAGGAGAGGTACCCAAAGTCAGCTTCTACCTCTGGCCAAGCTGCCTTGAACATTTGAGAGGCCTCTCTGCAGTTTGGAAGGAAAACTGCTCAACTGAGAGAAGAATTTTGCTCTTCCCTCTGGACTCTGAAGCTGGGGATTTTTTTCTTCTTGGAGAAGAGAAGCTGCCCCAAGTGAAGCTGCTCATTTGAGACAAACCATTCTGCAGGTTTCTTCTCTACTGCAGTGATTTCATGGGGCAAATAATACCAATAGCTGCTGGAAAGGGTGGCCCCTGAGGCTGAACACAGCAGATTTTGATGTGCTGTTTTGGACTTGCAGTCAGGCTTCCAATGTACTTAGCAAAGCTTTACTGGTGTTGAAGAGAATTATCTCCTCAGCCCTGTATCAATGGCTGCTAGCTGCTTTGCCAGTTGATCTGAGGAAGGTTTGTAACTCCAGAGGGAGAAGCCTTCGTTTTTATTGCCCAGCACCTACCTGGTTTGATTGCTGCTGCGGGGAGATGGTTTGTGTTCAGTGCTGCAGTTCTCTTTTGGAACTGTTTGTGCTGAAGGAAGAAATTGGCATTTTGTAAAGCGTTTATAACTGGGTGAAACTCTAGGCAGTACTTGTATGTGCCTTTGCAGTATGTAGCCTCTGCTCTAGAGGATTCCAAGAGGTTCCCCAAGAGCTTTAATTTACAGCTGTCAGCACAAAAAAAAAAGTTTGGAGTTAGGTTGTCTCCATCTATCATCTGTCAGATGGTAGAGCACTGCAAGGGAAGCACTGAAGTACCAGCTTGGAGAACACAAAGCGCTAATCTGGTGTGGTAGATGAATAAACTGGTTTGGGTCGTGGAGAAACATTGCAGGTAGCCTGTTTGTAGTGCCTGTCCTGCATGTCAGTCTGTGAGCCTCTTCTTGGTAGAACACACAAACATCCCTCCTGAAAGGCAGCCTGCTTTCTTTTATCAGCAGTGGGAGCTATCCTCAGGAATGTTTTCTGTCCTGAAGACTGGTTCCACCCTCTCTAGAGCAGCAGAGGGGGAAGTCTGTTCAGTAATGCCACTCTTTCCTGTTAGGAATAGCTCAGACTGAAGCTTTGCAGAGCAGTTGTCTGTATCAGTAATCCCTCAGTACTAGTCAGCTGTGGGATGTTAGTAGAGGGTCCAAAGACAATGCAGCTGTCAGCTCCGATCTGTCTTTGAGAATCTGACTGGAGCTGTTTGGATTTGTTAGATGTCTGGTCTGATGTGGTTCCGTTGTGGATAGCTGTAGAGATGGCTTTGGCAGGAGTTCTCCATGGTGGTTGAGAGGAGCTGAACAGTGAACACCAGTGGGTAGCCTGAGCCTTCACTGGGATGTCTTAGCCAGTCTGACCTGGTGGTGTGAGCTAGGGTTGGGAGACCAGGCAAATACATGCTTATACAAGACACTGCTTTCTGTCCTACCAACCAAAGATGAAAAGGAAACCATCTCAAGCATTAGTGTGTACTGGATTGTGAGTCCTCTGCATTGCAGATGCTTTTTTCCGGCCTGGACAGCTTATAGATGGTCATGATATGAAAGCAAGATTTGCTGGAGGCAGCCCCAATACAGATGTATTCTCTTTGGGTGTAATAATGCAGCAATAAGGAGTGGTGCATTCTCTGTAAAGACAAGGCTGAATCTTTACCTTCCCTAGACTAAGAACCAGAAACTTAAGTGCCTTTCTGGAGGGAGCATTAGAAAGTTAGTAGGTATCTATTTAGAATTGGAATTGGTCAGGGTTGGAAGGGACCACAAGGATCATCCAGTTCCAACCCTCACTGCCATGGGCAGGGACACCCTACTCTAGATCAGGCTGTCCAGAGCCTCATCCAGCCTGGCCTTAAACACCTCCAGGGATGGGGCCTCAACCACCTCCCTGGGTAACCCATTCCAGGCTCTCACCACTCTCATAGTGAAGAATTTCCTCCTCACATCCAGTCTGACTTTGATCTGTGACCTCTTGCATTGCAGAGTAGGCTGTGTAAGTAATGTGCCTTGTCCTTCCTTGCTAGTGGAGAGGAAGGAGAAGTTGTCAGGACAAACAGATGAGAACTCTGCTTCATAATTGTTGCATCCAAGGCTCCATGTGCTAATGTTGAACTCTCTTGTTCTTCCCATCTTCTAGGCACTACTGACCAGTGCAGTTCTGGATGAAGGTTTCCCAGCAGCTGTTCTGTGGAGCTGAGTGACAGCAGGAGCAGCTGCAGCAATCGATGAGCTTGCCTTGGGAGCCTATCAATAGGCAAAATCGGAGCACACAATGGGTCAGAAGGTCACAGGTGGGATAAAGACTGTGGATATGAGGGACCCTGTGTACAGGCCACTGAAACAGGAGCTCCAAGGACTGGACTACAGCAAACCCACACGTCTGGACTTACTTCTGGACATGCCTCCAGTGTCATATGAGGTGCAGCTGCTGCACTCGTGGAACAACGATGACCGCTCGCTGAACGTCTTTGTGAAGGAGGATGACAAACTGATATTTCACCGGCATCCGGTGGCACAGAGTACAGATGCCATCAGGGGCAAAGTGGGCTACACGCGGGGGCTGCACGTGTGGCAGATCACCTGGGCCATGAGGCAGCGAGGCACGCACGCCGTGGTCGGGGTGGCAACTGCAGATGCCCCTCTGCATTCAGTAGGGTACACCACGCTCGTGGGCAACAACCACGAGTCCTGGGGGTGGGACCTGGGGCGCAACAGACTCTACCACGATGGCAAGAACCAGCCCAGCAAAACTTATCCTGCCTTCTTGGAACCAGATGAAACCTTCATCGTGCCAGACTCCTTCCTGGTGGTTCTGGACATGGACGATGGGACGCTGAGCTTCATCGTAGATGGGCAGTACATGGGCGTTGCCTTTCGAGGACTCAAAGGGAAGAAGCTGTACCCAGTGGTGAGCGCAGTCTGGGGCCACTGTGAGATACGGATGCGCTACTTGAACGGACTTGACCGTGAGTAGAACTCCCTCTGCTTGCCCTGACAGCACAGATCTCTGCCGCCTCAGTGCGGGCTTACTAGACCATGCTGGGGAGGGCTTTCCCTTCTCTGGAGGTGAGGATATCATGTCAGCAGTAGGATTGCAGGATGCTGCTCTGAATCCTTACAGGCCTGTCACAATGTTTGGCTGCACATAAGTGTGACTGCCAGGGCACTGCAGGGAGCAAGTAGGGCCTGGGAGGTGGTGCAGGGGAAGAAGGGGATGCCAGCTGCATGCCCGGAGATGACTGTGTTGCTACCCAAGCATCAGCAGGAATGTCCTTCTGACAGTTAGGTTATTGGCAGTGTAATCCTGGTGTCTCTTTGCAGGAAACAGCCTCTGAGGGACAATTGCTTTCCTTAAGTGCCTAATAAAGGAATTTTCAGAATCCCTTGCAGGCAAGAGTGGGAAGCTGTGTCCCTGTCTAAGGAAAGGGGGATGTCTCATCTTTCATACAAGGTAGCTCACTTTAGCTTCTTTCAGGGTGTGGTGTGCTCTCATTCCTGGTGTGGGGCTGGATATTGCAGCCAGCTCAACTCACATGCCAGGCCCTTTACTAATAGGGACATCAATCTCTAGCTTAGTAATAAATTTGGCTGTCCAAATGTGCTAAAGTCTGTTATCTCTCCTAGTCAGAACTTCCCATGGGGCCAGGCTGTGACTCAGTTCTTTGGGTAGGGTGGAGGAGAGAGGTGAAGGAAGTGGATTAAAATTTGGATTTATGTTGTTAGTGAAATAAATTTGGCAGTATGGATATGAAAAGAGTAGTGTTTCCCCTGCATTCCAGAACAGTGTCTGCCCAAAGGCTGGAGCATACTGTGCTCTTCTGTTGGTGCTTGTGACATGTTCTAATGCTGGGCCAGCAGTGGCAGAGCCCTGGCCATGGTGACATGAGATACAGAATCATTCAAGTTGGAAAAAACCTTTAAGATTATTGAGTCCAGCTAGAGCCCAACTACTGTGACCACTCAACCATATCCTGAAGTGCCATGTTATTGGGGCTTTCCTCTTTATTTTCCCTGTGGGTTAAAGATCAAGGAGGGAAAGGATTAAAACCAGCTCTCTGGTGAAAAGGGAAGATGGTTGTTAGTAGATTCATCAAATGATTTGGGTTTGAAGGGACATTAAAGATCCTAAGTCGTAGAATCAATCACGGAATGGTTTGAGTTAAAAAGGACCTAAGTATCATAGAAGCATAGAATGCACTGGATGGGAAGGAACCCTTAAAGCTCTTCCAGTCCAGTCTTTCTGCCATGGACAGACACATCCTCAGCTGGATCAGGTTGCCTGACCTTGAATGCATCCAGACATGGGGCCTCCACCACCTCCCTAAGCAACCTGTTCCAGTCTTCCACCAACATCACCTAGTTCGAACCCCTCTGCCATGGGCAGGGACACCTCGTACCAGACGAGGTTCCTTCAGACCCTGTCCAGCCTGTCTTTGAACGCTGTCAGGCTGACACTGGGCACCAGAACTGAGCTATTGGAATAACCAGGAGAGCCTTACAAAAGGGCTGGGAGCAAAATCCCTAAGTGCTCTGAGAAATGTGCCTCAACTCATCGGTGAGTCCAAGCAGAGAGCTCTTGGCAGAGCATTTTCTCACCAAAAGAAAAACCCGTCTTGTTCTGCCACAGCAGCTTACAGAAGGGCAGCAGCTCCAGCAACCAGGCTTTCCTGAAGAGTCAAAGCCAAAATCTGCAGCTCCCCTCCAAGCCAGCAAGTCTGGGGAGCTGTTGGCACAGAAGCATACTTAGCAAGGAAGTGGCCACCTCCAGCGCTGGGTTTGGTTGTGGTGTGCTCTCAGCATCCGAGTGAAGTGTGGGCATGAGGCCAGGAATGACAGGACGCTGTTTTGGCAGAGATAGAAAGAAGGTGTCTGGCTCTAGGCACTCGTGAGCAGTCAATAGCAGCTCTGTCCAGTGATTGCAGAGCTGGTGAATGGAAGAGGGTCAGATGTGTGTGTGCTTTCCCTTTCCTCTTGGCTCTCCTGTCAGGCTGGGTTATCGGTGTAGACTGCATGAGGACAAACTTCTTTCCCTAATCTCTGTGGGAAGAAGATCTTCTCCTTTTAAGGCCCTTAAACTGGGGTTTATTTATGTTAATGTCTATAGGCTTTGAGGGTCAGGGCCTCTTGTCCTCTCGGATGCTGTCTAGACAATGCTTCTGTCCCAGCTATCTCCATAGGGAGCAGGAGGAATTGGGGCAGTTTGAATGCAGCATATTTGTACCTCAGTGGTTTAAGAGTAAGCTGCACTGGCAAGTGCCAGAGGAGTGTTGTCAGTAACAGGCTTCTTTGGCAGTCCCAGAGCCAGAGCAGAGACGTGCAGGCCTGCTGTGGAGACCTGTCCCTACAGAGGAGACAGTGTGGATCCTGAAGCAGGTCATGAGCAGGCAAGAGCAGCAGTACCTTGGGCTTGGAGCAGTCACATTTTCACCCATGACACAGTGCGTGTATGACAAATGGTGAGGCCCTGATGGATCTGTTTGCTCTCCACTCAGCTATCAGTGCAAAAGAAGTGTGCACACAGAGGTATGATTCCTCAGGAGTAATTAATGCTTGAAGCTCTGGGAGAACTTTAAACAACTACTAGAATAAAAACCAACAAATACCACATTCCATTGCAGCTTCCTCTGGAGCAGGTAATTAGCCTGTGATCCCTAGCAGGGAAGGACAGAGGGGAAACAGGGCATTAGTTCAGCTCTGGCTGCGAACTTCAGGGGACAGACCAATTCAAGCAAGCATTTCCCGACCTTGTTACCAAATTTCTCCTCAGCTAACAAACTCCTCACTGAGTTTTTCCTTTTAGTCAAAAATAGACAGAAATTAGCTTTTTCCACTCCTCAGTGTTTTTCTACATGGAGCTGTTGGACTGCTTGTTTTGTCCAAAGCAGAATCAGGAGGGGCTTGATCAGAAGCTCTTGACAGCATTCTTGTGTTGAGCTTTTTGGTGTTAGCTGTTACCTTGGCACCTGGAAGGAAGAGACTTTGTGCTTGTCTTATTGTTGGAATCTATTCCAGGTTAAAACCAGGAGTAGCATGATGAGCCTCTAAGCTTACACTGTCTCTCAGCTGTTTAAAACAGCTATATGAACAGTCAGACTCATTTGGCTTGCAATAGTGGAAGCAAGAGTTGTTGGCATCTACCAGTGTTCCTGGAAACTGCTTCTTAGCCAGACTCTTCCATTCTTGTGGGTGGTTTCAGCTGTCTGTTCAGCCCGAGATACCTTAAAAGGAAGCTTTCTAATGGTCCTTGCTCAGCCCTCAGGCTACTGGAAGGGTATTCAGTATCTGCCTAATTGAGGCTTGGCTTTGTCAGCCCTCTCTTCGGGGAGGAGAAACCCTTTAGGCTTGAGCATCACAGTGTGTAAAGGTGAGCTTTGACGGTCTTGAAGCTGTGAGGAGCTAATCTGTGTTTTCCTGCTCTTTGGCAGTGATGTGTTTGACCTTAGTCCTCTGTATCTTGTGAATGACACTTCGGCATCAAAGGGCCCCAGTCGCCATTCCTGAAAAACAAGGGCTGTCTTCTGCAGCCTTTATAACACAGGATGCAAAGAAGATAGCCAAGGCTTGCATTTTTCCCAGCACAAGAGGGAATCCTCTCATGGAAAATGTCACAGTACAAGTGGTGACATGAAGCCTGGACACGTGGCTCTGTTTTCCATGGGAAGTACCTGGGTGCAAAGGAAGGGACTGACAGCTCTTATCCTGCTATGAGACAAACCATGGTGCTGCCTGCGTAGCACATGATGCAGTCGGTGGGAGCTGCAGTTTTCAGGGAATGTCTTACAAAGGTGGTTTGGGTACTGCAGTAAGAGACACAGGCCAGAAGATATGTTCTGACTTGAAGTGCCATTGCTGAGGGGGAACTTCCATTAGGGGATTCTACCGCTGGTTTTGGTCACACACAGGTATGGCTTAAGTAGCCTCTACAGAAACCCTGTGCTCTACCTGTGCGTTTGATGAGCTGAAGTTGCTGATACGTAGATGCTGCAAGGCTTGGCTCCTGCAAACATGCCAGGCATTCACTTTCCTTGCTCAATCTTTTCTGGGAGACTTTCAGAACTAGCAAAATGAACATGTAACTTGTGGGTTGGGGTGTTAATGTTTTGAGTCTCTCTTTCCAGCTGAACCACTGCCTTTGATGGATTTGTGTCGGCGAGCTGTGAGGCTTGCTCTGGGCAAGGAGAGACTGAACGAGATCCCTACACTGCCACTGCCAGCCTCCCTCAAGAGTTACCTGCTCTACCAATGACCTTCACGTTCAAGGACAGTTGGAACCAAGGCAAAATGTCAGAGCTGACCCACTGAGCAATGGGCTCTCCACCCTCGTGTCATCACTACTGTCAGAACTCCTTGGCCAAAGTTTTCCTGTCACTGCTTAAGGCTCCATGTGCCCTTATTGGCAAGCTCTCAAGTAATCCTTGTTTCACAACTGAGTGTTTTGTTCTTTGGAAGTTGCTTCCCCAACACACTTACAAAAGCAACATTTAGAGAAGTTCTACTTCCCTGCTTCTCCTGAGAAAAGGCGAGGCTGCATCCTTCAGGTTGTAGAGCCTAGGAGTGAAATTTTCTGTACCAGCTAAAGGGAAGAAAATAATTTAGGGGAAAGAAGGCATTAGGAGTGGAAATTTGAAGACCAGGTTCTACGAATGGAAGGGCACAGGGTGGCCAGTGGAGTTGGGAAGAGCCTGGAATACCAAGAAGAATTAATTGCTGAGTGTTAAAACCAAAACCAGAATATGAGTCCAAGCCCTGAATCACCAAAATCCAAACCCTTCCACCAGGACACCTTGGAGAAGGTGGTTATGTTGCTGATGTCTGTCTGCCAGGATCTCTCACCATGTTCTCATATTATTTCCTGCACAGTGAATCCTGCCTTCTTGTTCATCACCATTGCTTTCCCAGGTCTGCTCCATCCTCTGCTCCATCCCCTCCTAGTGGGTTTGACTCATGATTGAGCAGTCATGCTGTGTCTTTACCTGCCCTCTTCCTGACTTAAACCTGCAGGGTTTAGTTTGGGATCAGGGGTTCTTTGCTGACATGAGGACAGGGAAGTGACAAACTTCTCCTGCAGCAGGGTGAGATGAGCTGTACAAGCTGAGATGTGTTACACACTGAAGGTCCTAGCTTTCTGTATAGCCTCCTCCACGTTGAGGCTTTAGAGAAGCATGCTGGTGTGTTGCTCTGATGGCTCTGCCAGGGACTCCTCTTGTTAGATAAGCTGCTTAAAGTCATCCAAACCAGGCCTTGTTCTGTCCTAGACAATCGGTGTAATCTCAACCTAACTATGCAGCAGGAATCGTTCTCTCTGTCTCTAGGGGTGGGAAGTCGTCCTAGAGAAGGTGGTAGCAGCGTGGCTGTAGAAGTACCATCAGCATCTCGTCAAGGTCTAAACAGAGGCCAGCGGGGTGATCTCTGGGCACAGCAGGAGAAAACTGAACCTTTCCAGAGCTGGGAATGGGGGGTGGGAGAGAACTGCAATAAACAGGACAAGCAATTCAGGCAAAATCAGCACATCCCAAATAGATGCTCACCTCAGTAGCCAAGTAAAGAGGATGACACTCCTTTACTAGCAGGAGCTGCTCTCTTGACCTCTCCACAGGTTACTATGCTGCCTTTCTGGGGTTATTTTGCACATTTCTTTGTCTTGAAAAAAAAAAAAAGTTTGTGTGATTGTTGTTTCTTTTTTTTGGTTGTGTTTTTTTTTCTCTTGAGTTATCCTTTCAGTTCTGTGTAGGTACAAATGAGTTTAGTTGTTGAAAATGTTAATATATATTTGTGGTGTATGTACAAGAACCTGTTTTAAACAGCTGCTGTAGGGTACCTTTTTTTTAAATAAACTACTTGCATAGTATATTTTTGAAAGCACAGAACTGGTGCCAAGACTGGGTGGGGTCTGAAGTGCCCCCTTTTTTAATCTAATGTTGTATGACTTCCTTTGCTTTGATGTAGGGGTTTGTACTTGTTTCTGTCACAGGGTAGGACACAAGAAAATTCTGTGTATGGAACCCTGCTTGGTTGCCTTCAGCTTGAACCAGCGTCTTCCAGAGGTCCAGGGAAGCAGCTGTGTTCTTCCTACTTCTAGTGCTCTTTGTGCTCCCTCGTTCCCACCTCTTCTCACTTCACCAGTACACTTTGTACAGTTTTGGATTCTGACTTTCTATTTTATGACTGTAGATAATACTCAGTAACCTAATAAACTTTATTAAATATTACATAATGCTGAGGTTTATGTGCATGAAGTGATCAGAGTTCTTTGTCTACTCCCTCTGTGAATGGTGAGCTTATTCCCAAGAAGCCATCCCAGACAGGTAATGCAAGGGCTGTTGTTTGTGCTTGGAAGAATACCAATGCAAAGCTGGAATCTAAAAGGTGTGTACAGGTGGAGGACAAGCTGCTATTGATACAGGGTGGTGGGGTGTGGTAAGCTGAGGTTTTATACAGCTGCCACTAGTGCCTGAAGTGGCTGCTCCAGAGGGACCTGAATAAAATGTGTGGTGAGACAGCTGCCTTGGCTTCTGAATTGAATTTGGTTTAGAACTGGCTTCACTCCATGCTGGGCTTATCATTCCATACTGCTTTTTCTTCCAGTAGACCAAATCAGCAGTGCTCTGGTTGTCTTGCCAAACCCAAAGCATTATGCAGGTTTGCAAATTGCACTTCTGAATTACAGCAAGGACGTTTTTCTTGCAGGCAAGATGCTCATATGAAGACAGACCACTGACCTGCTACCTGCTTGTCCTTTTCCTGAGGAAGGAGGATAGTGGATAGAAGAGAGCAAAATAAATTGAGGGCTGAAGGGCTCCCTACCTAGCCAGTAGAGCAGCATAGCTGAACACAGAAGGTACTGTGGCAAGTTAAGCTGAGTAATGGGATATTTGTTCTTGTATCATGTATGCTTGAAAAATGGCTGATTGATGTGTTCTGGGTAACTTCTTCAGGTCATGAACTTGATAAAGCTCAAGTCACTTGGTACTGGTTTTCAGTCACTCCCTACCCACTGCTGCAAATTGTTTGTGTGTATTTTGAGATCTGTTTGCACAAGAGGCTTCATTCCTGGGCTGTGAGGAGATACTGTCGAGTACAAATCGCTTGCTTGCTGGTTGTGCCTTCAAGTCTCTTCCAAACTGTTGCTGAATTGTATCAGCAGGTAGTTTAAGCCTCTCCAGACTGACCCCAAGGGAGATGATTTGGTGCTTCTTGTCAGCTATGACAAAGGCTTTAATTTCTCCTTCTGTCCACAGATATGTTTTCCCTGCAGCTATCAACTTGTGTGTGGAGATAAAATGATTTAATCAGTTCACACAAACATTACAACATGCGAGGCCCAGCTAAAGCTCAGAGGTACGCTTATCGACTGCCTTGTAAGGGTACTGGGTGAGGAGAGCTTAGAAAGAAAGGCAAGTGGGTTCTTGCCCTTGTCTCCAGTTTTGATTTGTGGCTGTCAGTCTTGTTTGGCTTTCTCACATGGAGAAGTGGTAGTAGATCCCCTGTTTAAATATCCATCATACTCAATAATCATTCTGGTTTGCTGCAGGCAGTGGAGGGCTCCAGTAAAGCACTTCCTTGCCAGCTTCCCCCTTACCTTCCAGTGGAAAGCTGCCTCTGCTTTGCTGGAAGCGTGGCTGGAGGGTTTCTGGGAGAGCAGCAGGCTGGGGAGGGTGCAGAAGGTGGGGTGGGTGCAGAAGGCTGCAAAATTAGTTCATAGTCAGCTCCAGACACCCAAACAGGCTTGTGTTCCAGCTGCATGGAATATTTGAAACAAATGACCTGCTCAGGGCTGGGAGTCTGCAGTGTTTATGTACAGCACTATGGCAACAGTGGAGGAAGTCATGAGATGGGGATTGGACCTGGTGGAATCAACAAATGATATCACAGATTAGTGAGCCCTAATGAGTCAGTGGCTCTCTGCTTCCCCTGCTCTTGCCTGTGTTCAAGCGCTGGTACAAAGCAGGCACCTCCTTTTTGGGTTGCATTAAAGGCTGCAAATGCTACCTTGAAAACTAACCCTGCTACCCTGGCCAGCTTCTCATCTTCCTGCTGTTGCTGACTAATCTATGCACCTGGAACTTTCCCTGCATTTTATAGGAGGCCTCTGCCATTGATATTTCTCCACTGGTGGTACAGCAGTGCAGTGGCAGTTCTGCAGAGTATCTTGGCATCCTGCTGCTCTCGACAAGTAGTGAAGGAGCTTTTGTTTCCTCATGGCAATTGAGGCGTTGGTGAATTTGAGCCTGGAAAAGTGTGTAATAGGGAGACTGCTGTGTGTCTGGTGCGGAAGTTTATTGCGCTGCTTTTGTAGTCCTCTCAATGCCTTTCAAAGGGAAAGTCTGTCTTGGGTACAGGTTGCACTCCTGTGCAGCTCATCTGTGCCAGCAAATGTATCTACTGTGGATCTTGGTGAAAGCTCTGCCAGTGTCAAGACAGAAACATTTGGAGGGGGGGAAAGAGCAGTGGCCAATTCTTTTGTCTGCAGCACTGAGAAATATTCTGAGCTCAAGCAACTTCTCTGCTGGAGCCCAGACATCAGTCTGTACCTGTCAAGTCTTTAGGTGCAGCACAAGGCAGTTGTCCCTTTCCCCATGCCTGAGATGTGCAAACTCACTTTGGCAGTCATACCTTCTCTCCAGCATAAGGTAAGACAATAAGCATTTCCTAGCATACCTCCTTCTCTCCCATATGCTTCCTATGCAGAGCTAATGCTGTTGATCTTACGCCAAAGGCTGAGTTGTTTGACTGCAGAAGGAAATGCACAGCCCTTTAGTTAGCAAAGGCTATTAAAATTAAAACCCCCAACCCAAAGCACAACTTTCTTTGGCATACAAAACAGCGCTGAAGGGAACAAAACTCATTGGGTGCTTGCACAAAACATATCCCAGTGCTGATCCTGTCCTTGTGCATGTTTTGATTCTAAACTACTGCAGGCTTGTCTGCCCTGCAGACAGAAAACTATTTCAGGCAGCTGCCAGATGTTTTGTCTGCCTTGTGTTTTACAGTTTGCTTACTGCTTGGCAATGCTTTTCCCATCTAGTGCTGGAGCTGCCCTCGTCCCTTTTGTCCGTGTAGCACCTCTCTGCTGCTTTCCTACCCCTCTGCCCTAGTCACATATCCACAGGGCAGATAAAAGTGGGAGTGTTTTACTCCAAGGCTCGGTTATCACACCTCTGCTGCCCAATCTCTTGGCCTCATCTGGGACCTTCTCTGGGACTAGCAGAGCCCAGCTGCATTCCTCTGCTCACGTGTTGCCACAGGGTATAAAAGTTAAGGTGATTTACAGTCTTATAAAAGCACTTATAGCCTGAATCTAGGCCTTGCTAAACAGCCTTACTCTGCACACCCACAGTTCAGGGCTTGGGCAGACTCTTAAACCAGCTGTAACTTAGTCGAATTAAATATTGCCCCCTCCATGAGTAAGATGGACAATAAACTTCCAAATACAACTAAGTGGGATTAAGACCTTCATGTGTTTCTACAGCTGTGACAAATTTGACTCAGTCTGAAGACATAGCCCCTAAACAGAGCTACCTCAAGATTTCCTTCATGTGCCCTGCTCCAGCAGCATCCCAACCATCTATGCTGTTGCTGTGCAGATCTTTCAGCTGGGAGCTGCCTGATATGCCTGCAAGGGTTAGAAGCACAGAGCCTTGGCTTTGTGCTCCTATAAAAACACAAAGGGCAGCATCTTCAGGCAGAGTCCTCCTTAAATGGATCTAAACTGCAGTCCTTCACTTTGGTCAGAGGTGAATCTTTTAATGATCAGAGAGCTTGGGCCCACACTTCTTAGGGACTAGCGTTGCACTTTGCCTCTGATACTATGCATGAGTGTTCTGTAGGCAACAGCTTGTGGCTGGGAGAAGCTTTGCTGTGTGGTGGTATTGTGGAGGGGACAGGCCAAAGAAATAGCTGTTATTTCTGGATAAGCTCCTAGACAGCACCTTGTTTGTCCTGACTAGTTCCATAAACACCTCTTGCTAGCAGAGTCGGTCGTTTCTCTTGTTAAGCCATTAACTATTGTTTAGGAGAGCTTAACAAAACGTTACTGTGTAAAAGCTGCATAAGCAGAGCTGCTCTCCAGCTTATTATTATATAGGGTCCATGGGCAGGCAAGGCACACCTGTCTAAACTGGAATCTGGCTGGGACACAGGGGTTGATCCTTTTCTTTCTTTTTCTTCTGTGAAAAAGAAGTAGAGGATTTCCCACAACTTAGGGTCTAAACTCTGGTCTCTAACTTTTCCCTAACTGGATGCCCTTGGGAGTGCAGAACCTTCCCTGCAGGCTGCACAAGTGCTACATTGATCTGAAAGGTGAAGTGCCACCCACTGAACCAGTAACTTAATTTCCTGTCCTGGGATGGATGTTTTCTTTGGAAGAGGACCTCCTTATATTGATAAGATCTGTTCCTACTTCATTTGAGGTCTGACAGAGAGACCTGAGAAGTAACAGCTGTTAACGCTAAATATGATATCTATTCTTCAAGCTGTCTAGACACTTGAGAAGGTTGTGCATGTTACCAGCAAAGCTGCTTAATCGTGTCAGACTCTGTTTCTAGAAAGGCCTAGGTTTGGTTTGTATAATGAGCTAGGTGGAAACCCCAGGGAAGACAGTGAATCAAGCAGACTGTCCTGGAAGGCTATGAGATGTCCTGGCTTGCCCCACCCTTCTGATGGGGAAGCAAGGGTGGGAGGAAAACAAAGGCTTGGGCCATTATGTCCTCTCCCAAAGCGATGAACAGGTACTCACAGGTGTTTAGGTACTTGTTGGTATCTTGCCCAAGTAAGGGTGAGCAAGCCCTGGGGTCCCCTATTAAGGTCGGTTTTGCAAATGCCATTTTGAGTGGTGAATCTGTGGCCAAAGGAGCAAGTCATAGAAATTGAGCTAAATTGCAAGTGTGGAGCTGCTTCTGCCTCAGTGTGTGCTACTTCTGCCTTGCTGCTCTTGGACAACATTTTTTGCTCTGCCTCGTGCTTCAGACCAGCTTATCCTTGGTATTTTTGATTTGACCTACCTGGAAACTTAATTGCCTCAGGTTTCCCGGGAGAAGGCGTTTAAGTGCCTCACAGCGTGGCAAGAAGTGCCACTGCCATGGTGCTCTCTGTATACCTGCAAGAGATCCTGCCTGCACCTCTCCAAACCTCCGTGCCAAGAGGAACCAGGATCAGGTTGGAGATCCTCTACCTCTTTCCCAGCACCCTGGGAAGATCTAGAAGCCTCTGAATGGTCGAGCAGTTCCAACACTGCCACAAAGGACCCAGGGACTAGCTTGAAATTTCTATTCCACCACAGTGAGTAGCACAGACTTTCCCTAGGGCTCCAGGCTGCCTTTTATTTGTAAGTGGGGCAAAGCCACTTTGTGGCCAAACCTTTTCCATCATTCTCCTAAATGAATCAATTGCCCATAAATATCCTTGTGAACATTTCCAAGACTGAATTAGCACCCAAATGTAACTAATTAGTAGATAGTTGTGGGCAAGGCCTTTTGGAAAGAAAATAACTACATAATTTATCATTCCTGCCTCGTTAATTGCCCCAGCTAAATCAGACACAGGGAAATCTGCTCATGAAGGCTAACATCTTGACCTTTCTCATTCTGACCTGGTACAGACAGTGCACACATGCCAGCATTTCAGAAGCCACTGGCGACACTGCCTAGCTAACTGTTTGGAAGGTTTGCTGTGCTGATATACATATGGTCTCTCTGAAATGCTTTTAAATGGCAACTGACTGAGGCTGTGCTACACCATGGGAAATTGCAGCAGTGAAGATTAGATTTGCAGAATGCTAGAAATGAAGCTCTCAATTGATTGTTGTAAAGGAAAAGGAGCACTCAGTGTCCTTATGCTGCGTCCCGCTTGGGTAAGTGCAGAGGTTTTCAATTAGTTCTCTCAGAGATGCCAACTGTCTGCTCCAAAGTGAAGTGCTCAGGGATGAGATCCTCATGGTTAGGAAGCAAAGAAGGTGATTCTTCACTGGCAAGCTGACATTTTTATTTGCATTAAAAAAGAGCCAGAAAAATGCAAGTAAAGCTAGAGTTTAAAAGAGTGACAGACATTTCTGGGTGGGAATCCGTCCTGAGAAGCTGCATCCTGGAGCTCAGATGTTCTTGAGGTGGACTTGCAGATCCACAGCAAGTAATGCCTTGGAGGATGCCTAAGCTTTGGAGGAAGAAACTTGTGCCCCACATGCTTTAGGTCTGTGTTTTCATGTGTTTGTGTATTCTATTTCAAATTTCATGTTCAGGACCGTGACCTTCACTGGATTTTTCTCTCTAAGGATGCCTGGTGCTAGCACTGAGCTGCAGAACCTTTCAGCAAGCACAAGGCATGTGCATGTCCCTGCAAGCAGCAAATGCAAGTAAAATAACAGTATGGTACTTGCATACTAATGTATGCAATGTAGGCTTCTTGCAACCTAAACAAGCCTGAGAGTCCCAAGACAAGCTATGAGGCATTGTCCAGGAAGCTTAACATGGACTGTAGGAGAAACAGGCAGCAGCAGCAAATATCATCTCCCCACGTGTGTGCTAAACAGCATTTTCAGGAAAGGATGAAGACTCAAAGAGAAGATTCAGCTTTGGAAGAAGCCAAGGTGCATAAAGATTGTCGGTCAGGAAAGCCTTTGACATGTTCATCTCTCAGCAGATATACTTGGCCAATACTCAGAATCTTTCTCTGGGAAACAACGAGGAGGAGAAGATTTAGCCTAGGGGCCGGTTCAGTGTCCTAACAGTGGACCCAGCAGTTTAGCTGTTTGATAAGAGTTGGGAGGCACAAGATGCAGTTGAGGCTGAAGCTGCAACCTTGCTGCATCTCCAAAATGGCAGGCCGGGTACTTGAGCAAATCAGAGTGATTGTCTTTGGTGCTTTTCCCAGTGGTCAGCTGCTAGAAAAAGTGAGAGAAGCAGCATGCTGCAGACTGCTCTGTTTCTGAAGCCTCTCAGCTGTCTTTCGTGCCAAATTCTCTTGGAGGCAGATTGTGTAATCAAGCCTGGTTGCATGTAAAAACACACTTGTGTACATCCAGGCGTGCAGGGGATTGCCAAAGTGGACAGACTGTCCTGCCTGCGCCTGCCAGAAGAGTTGTGTTCTGGCCAGCGGAAAAGAAAACATCCTTTTCTCTCTGCTTTGGAATTTGTCTGCTCAGACTCTGATCTCATTAGCACTGACTCTGTGCTATGACAACCTTGCCTATCTTGGGTCAGGACCATGCAACAGTAGCCAAAATTTGGCTATTTTCCACCAAAATTTGCCCTCTTGGTGTTGTGGCAGATACCCCAAAGCCCAGGCAAGAAGAAAGGGAGCAGACCTTTGTTTTGTAAGATGCGGTCCAGTGATAGCTGTTCTTTGTGCTATAAGCAATGGTATCTGGCTCAAAACAAAGCAGGAATAGCTTCCTACCCAACACAGACTCATAAAATCATAGAATGATTTTATGGACCTCAGAGCTCATCCAGTTCCAATCTCCCCACCATAGGCAGGAACAACTCCCACTGGACCAGGTCGCTTCAAGGCTTCAGCCAACCTGGCCTTGAACACCTCCAGGGAGGGAGCATCCACAACCTCCCTGAGCAACTTGTGCCAGTGTCTCACCACCCTCACTGGAAGAACTTCCTAACATTCAGTTTCAATCTCTCCTCTGCCAGTTTAAGCACATTATTCCTCATCCTGTTATTACCAGACCTTGTCAGTAGTCTCTTTCCAGCCTTCCTGTAGCCCCCTTCAGATACTGGAAGGCCACTCCAAGGTCTCCTCAAAGCCTTCTCCTCTCCTGGCTGCAGAGCCCCAACTCTCTCAGCCTGTCCTCATAGCAGAGCTGTTGCAGCTGTCTGAACATCTTTGTGGCTTCCTCTGGACTGGCTCCAACAGTTCCATGTCCTTCTTGTGCTGGAGGCTCCAGAACTGCACACAGGACTCTAGGTGGGGTCTCATGAGAACAGAGCAAAGGGGCAGAATCCCCTCCCTTGGCCTACTGGCCACACTGCTCGTGCTGCAGCCCAGGCTGAATTTTAGAACAGAGGCAACAGAAGCAATTTGCACAAGAGTCCACATGAGCTCTTGTCACATCTGGAACTTAAATGCATGCTCTGGGTGCCCTCCCAACGTGCCCCTCTCTTTCCAGGCTGTCCCAAGGAGCAGGAGAGGCTGATTCATTGTGTTTTTTTTTTCAAGAACCTAGCACCTGAGCAGAGTGGTAGTTTTGTTGTGTCTTGATTTAAGCTCTGGTGCTAATCCAGCATTGACCTTTTGTTTCCCTCTCTGCTGCCTGCATTGGGTTAGAATGGCAGATTTCTTCATAGATTCACAGGGTGGTTTAGGTTGGAAGGGGCCTTAAAGGACATCCAGTTCCAACCCCCACGCCGTAGGCAGGGACACTTTCCAATGGAGCAGGTTGCTCAAGGCCTCGCTCAACCTGGCCTTAACTCCTCCAGGGAGGGGGCATTCATGGCCTACCCTTCTTTGGGTTGTAGGCTGCCATCTGTAATTGGTGGTTTCATTAAATGTGGCTCGTGCTCTGCATTCACGTTTGAGGGCTGCATGAGGAAAGGACATTTTGGTCACCAGCAAAGTAAAATAGAAAGTCTTAGCACTCTTAAGTTGAGAAGCACAGAACCCAGGGTTGCTTCTCCCCTCACAGAACCTCTGAATCAAAATACTTTCAAACTGCTCAGAAGTGTCCATCACCCTTAGCCCAGCTCTTGTCCCTGCTGATGCTGCACAAAGGCAATCCGTGTCCAGCCTGATGTTCTTCTGCAGCTGCTGCCATATTGACTGAACTCCCCCTGTGTTGTTTGAGCACCGCAGCGCTGCATTAGCCAAGTGGTCGTGCACTGAGTCTGATGCTTTGCTTTCATATGAACTTCCTGCCTCAGCAAGGAGCCAGTGGCTCCTAAAAGGGGAAGGTCTCATACCTTGGCATAGCCTGTCTTTAAAATTTGGCAGCTGCTGTGTAAAATTAGAGGGTGATTCCATCAAACTCTTTTTATATGCATGGTGCACTGCTCATCCAAAGGAAGGGAGCAGATGGAGCCCAGAAGTTTGTTTTGCTCTCTTCCTGCTTAGCTCTGTCTGGAAAGCTCCTAAAATCTGTCAACTGGCAGTGAAAAATGAGTGTGGTGTGCAGGCCAAACAGGTGGTCTGCACCACAGCCATTCCAAGTGCAGTAGGCACCGATCACTGCCTGGCAGAGCCTCCCTGGCAGCAAAAGGGCAGATCAAGGACTCCTGCTATCCACCTCCCTGCTCTGCCTTTTGGGTTTTTTCCCTTTTTTGTCTCTGCTGCAAACCCAAAACTATTGTTAGATGTCAGTGTCAACAGGCTATTTTGCTGTGTCTGTGGCATTTGGAGTCTCTGATGAAAATACAGCAGCTCCAGTTCCAAGGATTTTCTTGGAAGGGTAAGAGTTGCCCCTCTTCAGTCCCACTTTTCAACTGACTGACCAGCTTGTTTGGAAAATTCCTTGCTGGGGATGTGGATAGGGAGACATTTAAAGCAGCCAAACAAAGGTGGGAGGAGAGGAAGCAAAAGGAAACACTCTTGTGAAGCCAAATTGTTTTGGGAGGGTGGCTAGAAGGGGGAAGTTTTTGTTTTGTTTTCTAAGAAAACATTTCTACAGCCAAGACAAACAAAGATGCCTGCTCTAGCTCTGGTTACCTTTGGTCTCCTTGGGCTCTGTGTCAATTCCCAGATTATTTTTATGAACTGTTTAATCCAGGCCTTTTATTTCCCCTGTAAATAAATGGTATTTCAGATTCCAGGACAGCTTCAGATACTAATACCAGCTGTCTAGACAAGAATGGCCCATGGACTTGATCGTAAATAAAAATAGTTCTGAGACTTTGGGTTTGGTTTTTTCTTCCTTCCTTCTCTTGTCTAAGTAGCTTGCAGACAGAGACCTGCAGGAGAGGCTGGCTGTGTGAAGACAGGGACAGCACAGTTCTCAGCTCCTTTGCTGTCTCTTGGAAGGGACTGGAGCTGGCTGAGGCCATGCCAGGGTATGCTCAGTGTCTCGGAAGTGTGAACAGTTTCTAAAGAAGAAACCAGGGGATGTAGCTTACAGTTCCAGGACACATCTCCTGGGTTTGACAGAGGAGCACTGGAAATGGTTTTATGCCTCCTATGACTTTCACTATACAGATCTTAAACTATGTTTTATTCCTGCAGGAAGGGGAAGTTTCTTGCAGCCTCTGTTCTTCACTTCAGCTGTGCAGAGCCACTGCGCAGCACTCGCTAGAAGCTGCCCTCCCCCAAGCCTCAGGAACATGCAGGAGAGGCAGTGTGCTGAGACCTGTGTTAGTAACTGTGGGAGCCAGTAGCATCTATGCAATGTGGACATGCAGCTCAAATCAGCAAGGCTGAAGAAACATCACAACTGCTGCAGCTGCTAATAGTGTTCTTTGACCTGCTCTAGGATGCCTGCCTCTAGCTTCTCTATAGGCCCCACTTTCCTGTCACAGAGGGATGGGGATGTGCACATTCCCCCATGACTTTTAGATGCTTAAGCTACATCTTTATTGCCAAATTCTATAAAAGAGGAAAGGAGGATTGAAAGTAGAGGAACAGCCACTTGGCCTGCCCTGCACTTGCTGCTCGCTGGCAGTGTTCCTAGAGTCTTGTTGCAGAAGTTTAAGAGGAACTAAATAAATATTTTTTTTTTAATTGTATGGGGTTTATGTTTATCAAGAAACCCAAACACTTGGAACTATCTCTTTGTGTCCCACATTCTGTGAGCCTGCTAAGACATACAATCACAGAATGGTTTAGGTTGGAAGGGACCTCAAGGATCATCCAGTTCCAAGCTCCTGCCAGAGGCAGGGACACCTCCCACTAGAACAGATCAGTCAAGGCCTCATCCAACCTGGTCCTGAACATCTCTAGGAAGGTTGTGGAGCACGGAAGCACGCATCAAAGATCACACTCTGTGCTTCTGTGCTCCACAACCTCTCTGGGCAACCTGTGCCAGTGTCTCACCACCCTCACTGTAAAGAACCCTTTCCTAACATCTATTTTGAATCTCCCCTCTTCCACTTTCAACTCATTACTCCTTGTCCTGTCATTACAAGGCCTTGTCGGTAGTCCCTCCGCAGCCTTCCTCTCTTGGAGGGATCAGGCAGGGCTTTGGTGCAACAATGGCTCTTGCTCTACTGGGAATGGATCATAACTGGCTTCCTAAAACCGCCATGTTCTTAGGACATCTAATGTGAGAGTTTAGTGCTAGCACTCAACAAAGAGGCTGCCTGGAGCAAAGATGTAGAGCTGACCTAAGCTAAGACCACAGAATGTGCCCCATAAATATCTTAGAGTCAGGCAGTGACAGCTCCCACTGAAGTGCTGCCTGCACAGTACTTAAAAAGAACAAAGGAAAAGAAACTGTCCTGATCATGAGAAACTCAAGGTGCAATCCTTTAAGTTTCATATAGCAGCCCCAGATTCCTGGCAAGCAAACCTATGGGAGTGTGACATGTCTTTCCCAAACACGTGGTTGTGTTCATTCTCAGCTGTTCAGCATTTAAAACTATATTCTCTGGCTGCTTGGCAACAGCTGATTGATGTTCTTTGTTTCAAGTGGGGCAGATGCACATGAGACTGTGGGTGAGAAGTGGTGTCTAAGTCCCTTCATCTAAGGCGCTTAGACTCTTTCTGGCTCTGCTTTCTACAAATTACACACACGGCTTAGTAGTGACCACCCAAGGTTCCACAGAGAAGGAAATCTCAGCTCTAATGTCGCTCACAAGCACTGTCTTATGGCTGAAGGGATCCTGCCCACTGCTTACATTTTTCATCTGTCTCATCAATCTTGGTCACTGCTGCTGCATCAGGAGGGTCTCGTTACAGCAGCTGCAGTACATACCTACTGGCTTAGCTGCAGAGATGCATTAATCCCCTGCCACGATCTGAGGCTGTGGTGAGAGGCACAGAGTACTGATTCCCTTTCCATCTGTCCAAACAGGAAAACTTTGCCTCCATTTGTAAGAGTATGGGAATGAGAAATGCGCCTGCAGTTTTATGTTTCTATTTCGTTTCGATACTGTCTGTGGCACCTCCCGGTGCAGGCTCTGTGTGCTAAGCAACTACCTTCACTCCGTGTGGGTATCAGTGGGAAGGAAGGAAAATGAAATTGCCACAAAAGCTATGGTTAGCTGTGAATTTTTAATAGCTCCACACCTTTCTCATCATTATCAAGAGATTTATGAGCCAGAGGTGTTTAAAGCAATCCCTTACATTCCAGATATTTGCAATGGTCAGGCAGTTGTTACACAGGTGATAAAAATAATTGCTCGTTTGCAGCCCCAAAGCCTCTGAATTTTCTATTCTAACACAAATAAATCCCTTCCTGCCTGTCACCAGCATCTCCTCTTACAAGTTTCATGGAATCTTTTAGCACTAAGTGAAAGAATAAACCTTTTTGAGACAGTGAAGGCTATGTCCACTGAGAATTTTCTTGCTGTTTGCACCCAAGATTTACTGACCAGGGCAGAAGCAGCCAGCCAGCCAAATGCAGCCATGCAGCTACCCTCACCTCCAAGCCATACTCAGCCTGTGAAATGAGCAGCTTGACTGCAACTATCCCAGAGCAGCAGGGCAACATCTGGGGGAGGGTCAGCTGTGGGGCATTCCAAACTCCCTTCCCCTCCTCTGTCAGTGGAGGTTTGAACAAGGGAGGACAGAGGCATGAAAGTGCTTTCCCCTCCCGGTGCAGGCTTGGAGGAGAAAAGGCAAAAGGCCTTTTCCTGCTGCTCCCACACAGGTACTCACTGGTGGGAAAGCCCACGCTGGGATCTGGGATGGTGATGGGCTGGGTGCTTCCTTCCTACTACATCTGGGCTCTGGACACATTGTCTAGGAAGGACTTTCACTAGAGTGACCAGAAAGCGCACACAGGTCCATTGGGTGCGTTTTGATCCATTGGAGAGATTTCTCTGCAGCACCCAGAGCTGGCTTCTCCTGGGACCAGCACAGCCTGGCTTCCTGCTCCTTACTCCCAAGCCGGACCCACCCTGCCTCTGCCGCAAGCTGCCGCTGCTGGCAGGAACACAGCAGCAGTGTGGCTGTGTCTGCGCTGCCAAGACAGTGCTGCTCCATGAGCTCTGCCTCATGAGAGCTGTGTCTGCAGACACTTTGACTTTGGTGGGTTCCATTCCCATTGGATTTATGCCACATGGTTCCACAACTGGATTTTATAACTTGCAGTTTTCAGAGGCTGCCACAAAGGAGATCCAGGGACCATCTCCAAACTCCTACTCTGCCCTCATGAGTAAATCCCATGCTCTCCTGGCTTCTCCCTAGGCCTCTGCTCTGCCTCTCATTTCTAAGTAGGGTAAAGCTATTTTGTGGCTTAGCCTTTTCTGGTTTCTGACTTTTCTAAATTACCAAAGTTGCCCATAAGCATCCTTGTGAAAATTCCTGACTGAATTAGAACCTGCAAATACAACTAAACACAGAAATAAAATGAACAAAATAGAACTAGAACCTGCAAATACAACTGAACTAGTTCTGCAGGTAGTTTTGGGGCAGGGCTTTTGGGGAAGATGAAAGTAACTATATTTTTATAATGCCTGCCTCATCAGATTACTCCCAATCAAATCAGGGTCTTCTCAGCTTTTCACAGCAGAAAGCACCTTGCAGCCTGTTAAGGCTCCAAGCAGCACTTCTTTCCAGGGACCCGATTATCTCTTCCCAAAAGGCCTCTTGAAGAAGGAATAGTCAAGGAGAAACCATTTTAAAGGAGTGTCTATCACTGTCCTTACTCCCAGTGATGACTCATGTGGCCTTTGCTAAACCGTGTGGAAGGAATGGAATTTATTGCTTGACTCTGGAAGACAGGGCTAGGAGCCAGAGTGGCATCCGCTTGGAAACTGCTGTGCTCTGGAGCAGACAAGATACTTGTGTGCTCAACACATTCCTTTCCAATCTGAAGTGCCAGTTGTAGCTTATAAAAGGCAGATGAGCAAGGCTACAGTCAAGGCCCAGCACACTCATACTGACCAGGGGTGAAGGGCACACAGCAGTGCCTAGAGATTAGAAAAGCAAGGAATTGCCTTACAAGTGTAATGACAACTGCAGTGAGGAATGGGCTTCTGCTAAATCCTGTTGCTGTCGGGGGCAAAGCTTGATTCAGTGATCTCAGTGTTCGCCTACCTTTGGCCTCAGCTCAGGAACATGTGAAGTTTGGGGTTTAACACCTACTCCTATTTAAACACTCACATAGGTGACCTCTGTAAGGAACACCTGAGTTAGATTTGTCTGTGGTTACCAGCAGTTCAGAGCTAGAGTCCCTGAAGGGAGATTATGAATCATAGAATGTCTTAGCTTGAAAGGGGCCTTCTACTGCAACTTCCCCACTATGGGCAGGAACACCTCTCAACTAGGCTTGCCTGCCCAAGGCTTCATCCAGCCTGGCTGTGAACACCCCCAGGGAGGAGGTATCCACAACCTCCCTGATCAACCTGTTCCAGAGTATCACCACTCTCATACTGAAGAACTTCTTCTTAAGATCCAGTCTAAATCTTTCCCTCCATTTAAAACCATTCCCCCTTGTCCTATTGTTAGACACCCTTATGAAAAGTCCCTTTCCAGCCTTCCTGTAGGATCTCTTCTGCTTTGGGAAGGCAGCTCTAAAGAAAAGGAAAAAAAAAAAAAAGAGGAGAAGAAGAAAAAAAAAAAAAAGGGAAAAAAAAGAAGGAAAAATCACAGAATCCAAAACTCTTTTGCTGTGTTGCTTTTGTCTTAACAAAAGAAGGGGCAGTTAGGCACTGCAGGGCCACAAAGGGTTAACATTTCCATATTGCCTTTCAAATATTGGAAGAGTCACACATCCAATTGCATTGACCATGGAAACCATTTCAGAAGAAGCATTGTGCTGCAGGTTAATGGTTCCTGACCAAAAAAGAAATCCAGAGCTCTCGTTTCGTGGGAAATGTCCACATTTCAATGTTTTTCCCATACTCTAATTTTTAAGAAATCCCCAAATTCCTGCTCCCAACCAACCTTTCTGGCCAGCAGCGTCAGACACAAGGCCGAAACCCAGCAGAAAGTGACTTTTAATAGTGTACACACATAGCTTGTTTGTCGAACCTGCACTGTGTTTGTAGTCGACTTGGACGGACAGCTTCCTCGGCATTTCATTGCCATAGGTCCTCCAAAGGCTTGGGGTATTCCAGAGCTGGCTGTGAGCCAAAGCAACCACAAATCAACCACGACAAGGAGTTGTCTTCTCCTCTGTGCTTCTTTCCCATGACAGCATTTCGGGGAGGGTAATATTTTCTTTTCCTATGCACCACTGGCCTCTGCAGGGTCCTTCCTTTGGCATTATGATCATTTTTTAAGACAGCCATTCTGTGCAAAAGGCTTCTACACTCCATGTGTGCCCATGGAGCCTGCTGTGATGCAAGGGCAGGAATGGCCAGGACAGACAGCTGTGGGTTAGCATCAGTTTTCTGGAATACATCTTTATCAGGATGCAAAGTCAGGACTGGAGCTTTATTCTGAAATGCCTTACAGATTGTGAAAAGACCCAGAAGGGACATCTTTCACTGGGGCTGTGGCAGGGAAGAGCTTTGGGCTCTCACATGCAGAGAAAGCTCTGGAAGGCCTGGGTGCTTTTCCTTAATCTCTTCTAGGAAGCTGTCTGTGGTTTTTAGCCTTCCTAGAAGGTGACAGCAAGTAGTGGAAAACATATGGAGGTCAGAAAGACAGCAGCATTTCTCTGAGATGGTCTGGTTTCTAAGCCTGGTGTGTATTACTACAGGGCAGTGCCTGGCAGGTGAACCCACAGAGCACATATTTCTAGGTCAGGAAAAAACACAGAAGTAATGAAATACAGTGTCCTACCATGGGATGTGGCACTTCTGCCACAAAGAGAGTCTGTCTCAGGGCTGCCTGGTGCAGAGCTCTCCAGTTCAGTCCAGGGCATGCTTCCTCCTTCAGGCACCGGATCAGATCTGCCGGTTTTCCTTTAGGAAGGTGAGGCGAGACTGGCCAGGAAGCTGGTGCCATTACAGCTGTCTCCTGAATTTCCCCACTTAGCTAGCAGCCAGGGCAGAGGAATGGCGAAGGGAGGGGGAGTGGGCAGATGGATTTTCCAGGTAACACCTGGTGGACGAGGGGCGACAGAGTCTCACTCAGAACAATGGGGTTGTTTTGAGCTGCTTGTCAGGAACTGACCTCTTTCCCCTCTCATCCTCTGAGCATGTGATCCTGAGGGTCTTTGTTTTCTTTCTGCTCCCCCTCCCTGAGATGACTTCTTCCTTTCACTCAGCACAGTGACGCATGCAGTGTCCATCAGCTCTCCTTGACATCAGTGCCTCTAGGCTGGGTCCTCGCTGGTGTGTCTGTGGTGTTGAAAGGCTGTGAGGGAGGACTCCAGTTGCAGAGGCCAGGCTATAGTAGCCCCTCTCCTAAACCGGCTGCCTGCTCCTGCAGCAGCCCAAGGCCCACGTCAGGGTGGATGCGTTTCAGTCCCTTTGCCCCACCACCTGAGCGCTCTGCGGGGCAGGCACACTTAGCAGGTCGGTTGTTGGGGCTGCAAGGAGAGGAGAGGCTGCAAGGAGAGGAGGTGCAGCACTTGCTTGAGCTCTGCTGAAGGAGAATGCCTGTGCGAGTGGTGGGGAGGATACAGCTGCATCCTCTGGAGCACACAGGCCGTAGCGGATGCGGCCCTCCCTGTCAGGGATCTGTTGCTGCTCTACTGGCTGCTTGCTCCGGAAGCCATACCCATGATCCACCCACCAGGAACGAAGGCTGCTCACAGCCTCTGTAATCAAAATAGAATAGTTACAGCCTGTCCCCTGCTCAGAGCCCCTCTGCTGAAATAATGAAGATAGGAAGTGTGGGTAGAAGGGAGAAGCAGGCCAAGGACAGGCCTCAGGCTCTGCTCTTCATGCTGGCCTGGCAGGTTCTGAGGAGGGTCCTGCGTTCCTCCTTGTGACACCCACAACTCTGCCTCTAGCCACACGGTGCTGATGTGCCCTGCAAAGCCCCACAAAGCAGGGAGCAGATGTCCTGTCCCTGTTTTGAGACTTCACAGTTGGCAGCTGTCACTGGTGGTGTCCCCCAGGGATCAGTGCTGCGCCCAGTCTTGTTCAATGTTTTTATTGATGATCTGGACCAGGAGATTGAGTGCAGCATCAGCAGTTGGCAGATGACACTGAATGCTGTGTCCAGTTCTGGGCTCCTCAATTCAAGAGAGATGCTGAGGTGCTGGAAGGTGTCCAGAGAAGGGCAGCAAGGCTGGGGAGGGGCCTGGAGCACAGCCCTGTGAGGAGAGGCTGAGGGAGCTGGGAGTGTGCAGCCTGCAGCAGAGGAGGCTCAGGGCAGAGCTCATTGCTGTCTGCAGCTCCCTGCAGGGAGGCTGTAGCCAGGTGGGGTTGGGCTCTGCTGCCAGGCAGCCAGGGACAGAACAAGGGGACACAGCCTCAAGCTGTGCCAGGGGAGGTCTAAGCTGGATGTTGGGAGGAAGTTGTTGGCAGAGAGAGTGATTGGCATTGGAATGGGCTGCCCAGGGAGGTGGTGGAGTTGCTGTGCCTGGAGGTGTTCAAGCAAATTCTGGCAGGGGCACTTAGTGCCATGGTCTGGTTGATTGGCCAGGGCTGGGTGCTAGGTTGGTCTGGATGAGCTTGGAGCTCTCTTCCAACCTGATTGATTCTGTGATTCAGCAGGGCATGTTGGGGGGTGGGGGTGGTGTACAGGCTGCATTGTGCCACTGCTAAGCCTTACTCGACTAGAAGCCACTGTCACATCAGCATGGCATTGTTCCAGCCTTTGGAGGGGCCAAAGGGACTGTGCCCAGGCCCCCACCCCTGCTGTTCCTCTCCTGTGCTGTGTGCTCTCCGTGGCTTGGATGGATGCTGGCTGCCGTAGCCTGCACAGGGATCGGGAGCTGGCCTACAGCCGCGGGCCTACAGCCGCTGGCCAGCCAGGCTGAGGCAGCGCACGGAGGGTGAGCAAATCCCTGCACTCCCCTCCCTGTTCGCGGCAAGGGAGCAATGACAGCTGAAGGAAAGGATGTGCCTTCAGGCACCAGGCGATGGCCCCCTCTGAGAGGAACAGTAAATGTGAGATCGTCGGAGAGCAATGCTCTGGCTCTGCTGCAGAGGACACGAGAGCCCTGCCGGCTGCACTGTGTGAGGGCAGGGGAGACATGCCCATGGTCTCTGCGGGTTGTAATGCCTGGATGCAGTTCAGGTGAATCATCAGCCTCCTCCCGAGCACTCCTCCCTGCTCTCGCACTTCACAGCTGACAGGCCACTGCTCCGAGCAGCTGCCCACGGCCTCCGTTCCCCAGGGGAGTGGGGGACGAGAGAGTAGAGGGCAGCCAGGCCGCACCCTTCAACGTGTGGCTGCCAAACCTTGCCACAGGTATTGCCACGGCGGTTTGGACGCACAACGGCCTGCAGTCACGGGCGGCCCTGGGCTGAGTTTGCAAGAGGTTGTGTAGATAAAGTTGCATTGTAAATGTGGAGTATCAGGGCTTGTGCATAACACAAAGGACATTCGTTGTAGTGAAGTTCCTTACACAAGTCGTGAGGGCCTCTGTTACAGCTAAAGACAACGCCAGCCTAAGCACCTGTACCCCAGCACAGTTTGTCCTGATTTAGGAATGAAAAAAAGGAACATAAAGTTATAAAAAGAAGGAAAATTAAAAGAGGAAAAACTCCTCATGCTGTCTTTAACGTAGAAGACTGGCTGCTCTGTGCAGAAAAACAACCTTGGAAGTGCCAACGGCAGCTGAGGGCTCCTTGTGCTTCCCAGGATCTATCTGTTAGCAATTATGGCCATGGAGTAGGAGAACAGGGTACACCTGCCTCTGGGCACCAACAGAAGGAAGTGACTTTAGCCTTCACATGCCCTTAGTAGCCAGGACCTGCCAGCAAAGCTTTTGCATGGAAGCTCTCCTGGGAAGAGGTCACTGAAGTCGCACAGAGAAGGGACAAAGAAGGTAAAGAGACTTTTCACTTTCTCTGCTGTACTTTTTTTATGTTTTAAACTTGGCTCGGGTCTAATTAGGTGATGCAAATTCTTCAGATGAACTCTGGGTCTGAGGGGGAATATAAGGTTTTATAGAGCCCAGAGTGAAGTTGTGTGTTTTGTACCTTGTCTCCTAGCAGCAAAAACCACATGGATGTGAGAGGCTGTTTTATGATCCGCCAGGGCTGTTATTGGACAGGCTACAGTGAGCAGAGTTATTCCAACTACACTGGGTTGCTATTGCCTCCCTCTTTCTTTCACTCTCTTCTTTTTCTAACTTTTCCTCTTTTTTTTTTTCATTATTTTAATTTTTTTTCTTCTCTCTTTCTCCTCTTTCTTTCTTTTATTTTTTTTCCCTAGCAGGCAAGTGTGAGAAGGGATGGATGCTTTCACCTTCCTTGTGCCAGAACTCTCTCACTGCACTTGGCATCAGCATGCTTCTCAACAGCCTCGCAAACCCTTTTCCCTTGCTGGCTGGGATTTCACCAGGCATTTCTAAAGAGGCAGTGAACTACATTGGTTACTCTTTCAATTGCTCATCTCTTTAGTGCTGAAAAACAACAACAAAAAAAACCCCAAACCCTAAAAACAACAACTTTGTGCTCATGCTGTGCAGCAACTTCCGTCAGAGGATTTCTAAGCAGCTTGGCAAACATTAATGAGCCTCCCCTCGCAGTGCTCCTGTGAAGGAGAGGAGAGGAGTCGAGTCATCTCTCTTTCACAGCTGGGGAAACTGTGGAGAGGCTAAAAGATTTTCCTGGGCACACTTCAGTGTCTCAGTTTTACCCTGACCTGGGCTGATTTCCCTTGGTGCCTTACCCTGCTCAGGTTGATTCTGTTCTTGCCTTTCCACCAGCCTTTACACTCTGACTGCAATCCTTCCTGTCTGGTGGCTTTGTAAGTTCTGATTACAGAAATAACATCCCCTCTTCTCTGTGATATCCTCTCCCAGTCAGTCTTGGGAAGATTTATTCACTGAACTGTGAGGCTATTTCTTTCTGTTAGAGAAGAGCTTATAAGTGCTGCTCACAGAGGAGGAGAGGCCTTCAGATCTGCATCTGAGCATCACAACAGTCCTGTCACATTCATATTTCAAGTGCTTTCCCTATTCTGCTTTTTCTCTCTCATTGTCTGCTTGTTATGCCCATGCAGAAGAAATCAATTTTGACAGAGATTCTTGCATTTAGCAGGAGCTCTGGCAGAGGCATTCAGTATAAGGGCAGCATTGAACTGCTCCCCTGCCTTTGGAAATATTACCTGTTCAATCTTCTTAACTTGCCTCAAGTTCAATCTTTAGAGATCTTTGGGTCATAATCCAAACCACATAGCATAAGATTTTGACGACTTGTGAGTAAGAGCCTTCCCCTCAGTGCACAACACCAAGAATCCCCAGGTCCCTCACTGTTCTGCAAAACATTACGGAGAAAAAGCCTAGCAGAGGAAATGCAATTGCAGTGCAACTTCCTCTCCATGGAATGCTTTTGGGTTGCTCTGGCTGCCACCCACCATTCTGTGTGTGAAATCATGAGTCATGGCACAAAGGAGCAAAATGCCTGAGGCATGGACCAGGAAGTGGATTTGTGATTAAAGATGTGATGCTGAGATACGCCACTGGCTCCAGACAGTTAGAGATGCAGGCACAGAACACGAGCCATGAGTGAAGACCTGATAGTAGCAGATACAAAATGTGGATGCCCTTCAGAAGCCTGTGTGTGACCCAGAGGTGCAGTGATGAATTGTGCTGGTTACAGAGAGGGTCATTTTCACAGTTTTTGCCACTTTGTTCTATCCTGGATTTAGGCCTTTTAGCTGCCTCTCTGTATGAACGTGGCCTGTTGGCCTATTGTAGATGGGTCTAACAGGGACAAAGAGGCTCCCAAGTCATTAAGCTCCTGCAAGATTCATTGAAATGGCAGCTGCTCAGGGGTAGAAATCCTCTTTGTGGTAGTCGCTGCTGGGAGAGGTTGCCTTGTGAGTTCATCTCCCAAGAACTTGGATTTTCCCTCCAATGTAAGAGGAATTACACCTCATAGGCATGAGAGGATGCAAACACAACACACACCCCAAAGAAATCAGGCTTATGCCAGCTCCTCTGCTAGTACAGATATCTCTGCCTGCAATACACACCTGGCCTTTGTAAATACAAGGACCTGCTTGCTGCTTCTTATGGATACCAAATTGATTTGATTTTCAGGCTAGCTCATGTCACTTGGCTGCTAAGGCTTCTGGGTGTCTCCTGTCAGATGCACTCAGCAGTTGTAAACACTTCTGATTTGATTTTTTTTTCAGAGGTGCTGAGCACATCACAGCCCACAAAGCTACAGGGGCACAGAGTCACTCAGCATCACTGAAGCCCAAGCTAGGAATGCATCTGTCCAACCTCCCTTCCTAACATCTCTTGCACAAAGTAAAGGGCAGCGGAAGAAATACCACCTACAGATATATAGCTGGGGAAACTGAGACACAAAAGGTCCCACAGTGAGCCAGCAGTAAAGCTGGAAAGCAAATCCATGGAAATCTGACTCCCTTTTTTCCATCTGGCACGCTGGGCCTCACAAGCGAGTGGAGATTCAGAACAGCAAAAAGGTGGTAAGTACTTGGTCACAAGCCTGAAACCTGACACTATCTAGCCCATCCATTCATGGGGAATAAGGGAGTAAGGCAGAGGAAGGATCACAGCATGCTTCTAGTATTATCTTAGTTCTTTAAACATCTGTTACAGACCTCTGTCAAAGACAGATGCATGCTAGAAAAATGGTCTGACTCAGTGTGGCATTCTTTATGAGTCCTTCAGCAGGAAGAAAACACAAATCAACTTTGCTCCTTCCTGCCCTTTAGAGGGGGAAACTGTGCATTGTCCCTCTCTTGCTGTAAGTGGAAACAGGCTGCTTATGGAAAGAAAGTCTGTTCTGAGATGAAAACATCTGACTCAGCTCAGTTTCACCCAGCCCAGGCTGGGATTTGGACCAGTTGTTATCTGAATCTTCTGAGTACTTGTTTCTGTTCTGCCAAGGCTTTTATTCATAGTGGGGATGTTATTGCCAATGTGCATGTCCAGGCAGGGGTGGGCAGGACTTGGCCGATTGTAATGACAGCTGTGGCTCATGTTCAGCTCCTCTCTACCAGCACCCCCAGGTCTCTCTCTGCCTGACTGCTCTCAGCCACTCTGTCCCCAGTCTGTAGTGCTGCTTGGGATTGTTGTGACCAAACTGTAGAACCCTGCACTTGGCCTTGTTAAATCTCACCTCATTGGCCTCTGCCCACCTATTCAGCCTGTCCAGGTCCCTCTGCTGGGCTCTCCAATAGATTGACTTCTGCTTCCTGGTGGCACAAAATTGGCCAGGATTTATTTCCCACTGCCAAAGGAAATGTCTGTGATTATTTTTCCCCCAGACAGTCAGTTTGCTGTGTGTGAGACAAGTCATGCCCTCAAATCAGCCAGAGTAGAAAGTCTGCAAAAGACACAGATCTCAAAGACTTTGCCTTCTTTGCATGAATAAGGATTCGTGATTCAACTTTTTAGAGGACTACAACCCAAGGAATTATCTAGGGAGGTTTTGAATGCAAGGCTGCTCTCATTCATACTGGTGTAAAGCTGTTGGTTCCTTGCTGGTGACTACAGAAATATATCTGGCTCCTTTGTGGTAAGAATAAAGCACCAGGGAGCCGAGCGATGGGGAGAATCAGCAGAGTTCAAAGCCCTGCAATTGCTCCTTTCTGCCAGGTTCAGATCACTGGATGTACATGATTCCTGCACACAGCTGGTGGCCAAATGCCACCCAAGCTAAGCATCAGAGGCAGGAAAATCAGCTTTGTTTAAAAAGAGAAGGACAAGCATGGAAAATCCCCCTAATTATTATGAATTGCAGCCAAATCCACTTGAAAGCAGGATAGCTTGTGCTGGATAAGGAGACTTCACAGACTGAAAGTGTCATCTTTAATTGCAAATCACTTTAAGGTCATACAAGCAACCAGTTAAGAGGTACAGCACACAGCCAGACCAAGAGGTACATGTCAAGGTTGCTGGAAGCAAACTGAATGTGCAGAAACCTCAGTGGAACTGTCTTGGGAAGCCTGTAGCTGGTGGCATTCTACGCTTGTGTAGCAGGGACACTTCTCAGAGCAGAGGTGACACTGGAAATGTCAGAAGGGCACACGTGTTTTGTTTAAATGACATCATCTCTAGGTTGCTGCAGAAGTCCAGCTGACTGAATTCATAGTGAACAGGCATCCACCACCCTTTTCCTACCTCTTCCTCTCTGGGGACAGTGTTCTACTGGAGACAATCCGGGGTTTGCACTACAAATTATTCTAGGAACTAGGAATTTCTTCTTCTAGACCAGGCTTTCTTAAGGCTTCCTGTGCTGGAATTCAAGTGGAGGACTGGGCTCTAGGGATCCTCTGCCCCTTTGGGTGTGGCTCAACCTCTGCCCTTTGTTGATCTGCAGCAAAATATGGTTCCAGAAAAAGAGAGGGACAGGCAGCTGTGGTCTGAGTGGGTTTGTTTTCCTTCTGGTTGAAGTGTCACAAGTACTATGAGTAACTGCAACTACGAGCAGCATCTTCACGTTTTTTGTCTAGAAGAAATGCACTTTTTCATGAGCCAGGGTCTCTGTTACCATTCCTTCTGTGGGGCTATTGATCACTAGGAAAAAGAGAGTGCAGAAGAGGCTACTTAGGCCTAATCCCCTACCCTGGTTTGAAGTGCCAGTGTGGAAATCAGTGTGATGGCTGACACTGACTTCAGCTATCTCTTATGCTCCCCCATCCCCAGGTATAAGAGAGGGCATGAGCAAACTCTGCTTTGGGCTGGAGCACACAGTTGTACATGGTAAGGTGTGCACTAGGCAGAATGGTGCAAGAGTGTCTGAGCCAGAGGGCTGTGAGGAGCCTGTGCTTTACCAGATGAAGGTATTTCTGAAGGGAACAAAGTGTGTCCCCTTGGAGTGATCAAACCTAACTGCATGCTATGTCTGCAGACATCAGTGGATTGATACTGCAGATGGAATTGATCCAGCCCTTCAGGCTGGTTTGTCTCAGCCTTTCTGAAGTGATTTATACTAACGGCTGGATTCATTTTTCTCGTTGCTCTGCCCCTCTGGTTTTATTCTTGCCTCTCATTCCCTCTGAATACTCTTCCTCCCTGAGCACGTCTCCCACTCTGCATTCCTCCTCTGCCCCCCCCTCCGTTTTCCATCACATGTGGAGAGGATGACATCCTCCTGCAGCCACCTCGAAGGCCTCTGTGCTGTGAAGAGAACAGCTTCCTGACAGCGAGGAGCCAGACAGTGCAGTGGTTCATTCCTCCTGCTCTGGCTCAGCTTCAGAGAGCTGAGGCAGACAGCTCTGTGGAGTGGTGCTGCCCACATGGCTTTGTGGAGAAGCAAGGAATGGGCTGTAACTAATCAGGATTACACCGCAGCAATTAAATAAAAGACAGGGAGTGAGTGCCCTGTGTAAGGAGGGGCAAGAACAGCCACGAGGTCCCTATGGCCCTGATCTGCACAGAGAAGTACTGCTATAATAATCTGCAGTGCTTTTCATCCCCAGGCACTGCACAGTTTTCCACCAAGACTGTTACTGCTGCCTTCTGGATAGCTCAAGCAGAAAAATATTCTAATAGAGTGTCCTACATGCAGGATAAGAGCTAAAGTGCTTTATCAGCTCCTTGACAAGATTTTAGATAAATTGTTTGTGCCCTGCCTCTAGTTCCACTTCACCACAGACTTGCCCAACCTCTCCAAGCTGTTCTGGATTACTTGCTGTGTGCTCTGATCTTAGGAGGCCTGTGAGCAGTTGTTTGCCATGCTCATACTTGCTGGCCCATCTTACACACTCCATCTATTCAGTGCTGGCTCAAATATGCCATGCAGCTGCTCTGCTCTGCTCCCTGGGCTCTGCCTGCTTACAATTTCTTTTCTGTGGCAGAGACAATTGTGTTTATTTTTAATGTTTGGTTGATATGCAGCCAGTTATAGAGAAGCAATCTGAAGAAACATGATCCAGTTATAGTGGTGTTTACTAAACACACATTTTATGCCTAGCTTTATACAGCCAACAAAAGGGTTGTGCAGATCCTATACCTGGATATACTTTGCTGGTCTAACTTAGCCTATGCTTCCTTAGGAGCTGTAGATCAGTATAAGGTGCCTTTAAAATACTTTCTTTTTTTCAACATCTTCATGTATTCTTTCCCCTTCACTTGTTGGAAACAGACTGGAATTGATTCTTCTCCTGACTATGCTTGAATAGTAGCCACCCAAAAGATGATTTCCAGTCCAAATGCCCACTGATGTCAAGGAAGAGTTTCTGTAACTTCACAAGTAGAAGGTGGTTGGTTGGGTGAAGTTTAATTAAGGCAAATATTTCCTGATGGCAATGGTTCATTTTGATTGCAGGGCCAGTCTCTACTCCTGTGGGAAGCACAGGGTGACCCTATCACAGTTGTAGTTCCAAAGCCTCGGAAGCAATGCAGCAACTTCTTTACTTTCTTCGTGCAGAAAGATCCTAACCGTCCTCACCACATCCCTTTGAAAACTAGTCCAAAGCCCACTTTGATTTCAGTGGTGACATGCTTACATGTTTTGAGGGAGGAACACCTTTTCTGAACATTAACAATGTGAGCCAGCAGAAACAAAACTTCCCAGTTTTCCCAGGGCCGTCTCATCTCAGGTGGTGCTGCCACAGAGCTGGGGGGGCAGTTTCCAGCAAACAGCTTCAGTGCCTCGCATATGAGCTCTAGACAAACCACAACCATAGGCTATGGCAACTGTGGCAACAGTGGACAGGAAGCAAGGAACATCTGGCTTTCGACTGCCTTTAAAGAGATTTGGGGTTAAGTTGTTCTCTTCCTCCCGCACTGTTGGCTTTCACTGCTGCTCAGCAAAGAGGAGGCAGACAGGATTTGAAACCACACATCTCAATGTGCCAGAGACAGGCACCAGAGTCAGCCCAACCTCTGCTCTGCCTTCATGCGGTCATTCTTGGAAAAAAAGGAGCTAAAAGGAGTTAATTTCTGTGCTGTTTTCATCTTCTGCTCCCCAGACTGAACACACCTTCCCTCGAGGACACAAAGCCAGCTCCTCTGGTGAGATGCCTGTTGGGCAGCTAGCAGTTTGCCTGGGCAGGATGTCACCCAGCCAGAGAGGTCTTTGGTTGCTTGTATTTTTTTTTCCTTCCTGGTTGATGAAGCTGTGTGTTGTTTGCTTATTAATATAGGGGTTTAGCCCTTTATTCTAAGAAGAGGCATTTGAGGTAGTGATCCTTTAGGAAGAAGGAAGCCTAGTAAACAGAGGGATCAATGCTGAGGCTGACTTGGGCTGGCCCATCAGCAGCAGTGTTCAACACCTACGCATCGCTGTTCAGCAGCAGGCCCCCAAGGGTGTCTGTATTGTTACCTGTAAGAGAAGTAGAGAAACTGAGGCACAGATCAATGAGTTGCTTTGTTGAATGGCAGTCAAAAGGCCAGTGTAGAGTTAGAAATCGAGCCACAGTCTCTGGAATTCCATCCCAGAGGTCTCTTTACAGGGATATGCGCTTCTGGGTTTGGGTGTTGCCTAGTTCTTATGTTAGCCTGTCTGCACAGGAAGCAGTTTACTCAAGTTGTGAATAGTGCTATGGGCTTGGTTTGGTTTTTCTTTTGTTTTGCTTTCTTTTTAAAGGACAGCCTCCCAAAAATAAATGTTCCCTTGAGTCAGTTCAAGTTCTGGTAGGAACAGTTTCCACAGGGTAAAGACCTTTACCATCAGAATTGTACAAATGAGTAAGTCAAAATAATAATAAAATTAATGAAACCCCCCCAAGCCCATGATCATCTAACCTGCTGTGCTAGGACCTTGTGTAATCGAGTCTTCTGCTCAGCAGCTTCTGAGAACAGCTGGTGTAGATGGTTCAGGGAACACTACATTCCCTTTCACCTGCCCCTGGGTGTCTGTAAAAGACTGCATCAAGTTAATTTCTGTCATCTCGACTGTGTCTTTGGGATCAACCCTGTGACCCTTCACTCTCTGCCTTCTAAAAGTGAGCTCATCTCAACTTTGGCTTCCCAACTGAAGTTCCCATAGCTGTGACAGAGACTGCTCAAGAAATAAGCAGCACTGCTCTTTCCTCAGTGCACTCACTTATGCTTCTGTATGTTCTTTCCCCAAACTCGGGGACTTTGTCCGGAGCAACTCAGTGTTGTGACTTTCTCCCCTTTATCCTTGTGTCTCTACTCTGACTCATTCAGATGACCTGACTGTAGCTTCTTTACTGAGCACAGTGCTTGAATTACACTAATTACTGTCACAAGGGCAGCACTGGTTAGCCACCTCCCTCTTTCATAATGCACTTTCCAAGCCACGTGTCAGAACAGGAGAGGATCCCAATGAACAATGTCATCACCAAAGTGTCTGTATGTGTCTGTGTATTTCTGTCCCTGCCACAGTGAAGAAAGGGAAGGGAATAAGAATTGAAGAGGAAAAGGACTTGGAGAGATAGAAGTTAATACCCTGTGGTGCAGACATCTCTAGGAAGGGAGGAGAGAGTGAGACAGACCAAGGGTGGGAAATGCAGTTTCCTGAGGGAAGAACTTTGGCTGACACATTTGCTGTGAGTAACACAGACTTGGTGACCCCTGACTGATAGCTATTTATAACTCCTCAACAATGATTCCTTATCACAAGGCCGTGGTCAGTGTCTGCACACCATGCTGGGGGAGGCATAAAGTCAGAAGTGGTGTTTTTGCAACAGGAATAAGTGAGTTGCCAAGGTTCCTCTCCTCTGTGAGGCCTTTGTTCAGCAGAACACATGGGCACAGAATCAGAGGAAGGAGCCTTGTCCTACCCACATGCTGTGAGGGTCAAAAGGAATTGAGGGTCAAAGGAATTCCATCCAGGCTGTCGTGGCTCTTCAGCAAAGCACACAGGTCGGTCACACTGCTCCTTTTGGCTGGGAGCAGAGCATGAGGTGAAAAGGTAGCCAGCAAACATCTCACTGGGACACTGCTGGGCTGTTGTGTGTCATCACCATTTGTGGTTTGAAGTTCTCAAGTGCTAGCTAAATAGATTGATTTCCCACAGTGTAGGAAGGTGTTATTGCTTTACAGTGTAATTTACTGCCTGTTTATCTGTGGCATCAGATAACCTTTAGCACTGGAAATGAGAAATGCACAGAGCTTAGAGGTAAAATTCCTAGAAAAAAAAACCTGAGGGAAAAAGTCTTTGTGTACAGCAGAGTTAGCTCCTTGGTGTGCTAGTGCAAGCATTTCTTGGGAGTCTTTAACAATAGAAAGTGTGCTGGACCTAGTTTGTTTGTATCATTTCCTTCCTTCCCAATCCTAAAAATAAACCTAGCAATCTCCTCATGCTGCTGAAGCTGTGCTGCATTACATATCAGCCTTACATACTGTAAACATGATGTGCCTCCTCATTCCTGAGTTACTCCTCCAATCATGAGGCCAGTGGAGTCAGTACACATCTTGGAAGTCCTTGGCTGTGAAACAAGTGAATGTACTGACAGAGCTGAAAACTGCTGCATAGCCATATAGGTACTGCTTTCCTGTGAGCTGCTCACACCTACAGGCATCAGGATCCCTCTGAGGTAGTGAAGGTGTATAAAAGGGCACAGAAAAATATTGGAGTTGCTGGAATCCATTGGAGATGATAAATCTGGCTTTGGAGGTGGTGACTAATAGCAATCTTCTAAAGCAAGGCCAGGGCAAGGTGTGTAATTTAACATACTAATGTTCCTGATGACTCCCTGAGAAAGATGAGCACCTTCTTAACTCACAGCACTCTGGAGCCAATGTTCTGTGTGTGTGACAAATCGGCTGATGGGGACAGCTCATGCAGAGTTTCCCCTCGCCCAGCTGCTAGCTGTAGCAGGCAGAGGGGAGGAATCTGTTACCTGGCAGGCCTGGTGTGAAATGCAGTGAGAATCAACACCCAGTACAGCTCTGATTTTGTTCCATTTTGAGTCATGAAAATTCTTCAGTTGAGATTATTTCCTTTTTGTTTCCCACTTGCTTTTGATTTTGTCACTTTTATTTCTGTGCTCTACTGTTAGCTAAAGGGACATGTTAAGAAACCAATGTCCCTCCAACAAATAACTTCTGTGTTTAACATGTTATAGATTTCTCTTTGAATTTGACCAAAGCTGGCAGCATAAAAGGAAATGAGAAGGATGCAGACTGTGACCCAGTGCTGATGAGATGGCATCAGTTAGGCTCCAGTGCTAAAGGGACTGGAGAGTACTGCTCACTTCAGCCACACTTAGGTAGGGAAGGAGTAGAGAGAAGTGTTTCTAGTCTTCATAACTCTTCAAATAGAAAGAGCACTTGACCTAATCATAAGGGGAAAGATGAGGTATGACAGGTTAGAATTACCTCAAGGGATGGAAGGAAAGAAACCAGTCAAGCTTTGTCATCCCAGAGGGGGTAAGAGGTGGCTGCAAATCCACCTGGCTTTCTCACTCCCAGAATCAGGCCTGTGCCTGTGAGCCTCTTCATTCCCTTCAGTGTTCATTGCTTCAGTGTTTCCCCACTGGGAAGGGAAGGTGGTTTTAGTATACAGCCAAATAGCTCTGCTTGTGTAGCAAGAGAATGACTCAAAGATGCCTTGGAAGCTGTGGCAAGGGTGATGACATCACTGGGCAAGTGCGTCACTCCAGTGATCTTGGTAAGCTCATTAGCAGATAAATCTTAATGACAAGACAGGGAACACAGTGATAGAGATCTCCAGCAGGGAGCCTGGGGAAGTGTGAAGGCTCTGGGAAGAGATGAAGGGAAAGCATGCATGGGCACAGCCGGGTTCTGGCTCCGATGATCTTAAGCAAGCCTGGGCCACTCCTAGAGGCTTCAGGCACCTGAGGATTGGTGCCAGCAAGGGATGGCCCAGGGGGGTGCAGCGCTTATTGTCCTCCAGGTAGGTGTGGACCATTACGGTGCATGGTGAAGGGATTCAGTACAGCCCAGAGAGAGATGGTTGTGTCACTGATATTCCTGGATAGGAATATGGGAAACCTGAGCACAGCTGCAGAGACAGCTGAATGGAGGCTGCACAGCTTAGCAGAGCTCTGTGAAATCCAGCTGAACTTGGCATTGTGGTCTGGCTGCAGCTGCTAGGATCGTCCCCCAGCCACTTCCCCATGCAAAGGGGCTGGATGCTTTTGTCAGCCCTGTTGAGAGCTTTGAAGCCAGTTGCTGTCCTGCTAAGGGAGCAGAAAGAAGAATGAGGATAAACCTACTTAGTCCTTGCAGATTTGTGTTTTGCTCACTGCTTCATCTGCTCATCAGGAAGGGGTGCAGGGGACTGGGAGCAGCAAACACAAGCCCTGACCACCGCAGGCACCAGCTTCCCCAGCTTGTCTGGGTGCCTGCCACTTCTCGTTCCCACAGATTCATGCTTGGGTTTTGCGGGTCTCTCATCCTTGCATGGGAGAGGGCTGTGGAGGAGGAAGCCAGATATTAGTGGAATAGGGCACCCCATCCAGTCCTCTCCTCAGAAACAGATCTATGGAGAGAGATGGCCCAGATGTGCTGCAGCTGTCTGCAGGGGCAGCCTGGCTTAGCCAGCGTGGGAGCACTAATACTGCACCACAGCTGCACATCAAAGTGGGAGTTTTCCTTGTGCCCATTCTTTATCTACACAACTGCTGCTACATCCCTAGCTCTTCTAAGATGCTGCTCCCACTTCCTTTCCTGGTCAGAAGGGGAAGAAGTCTCTGAAATCTGCTTCTGTGTCCAGGAGCCTCTTGGAGTCCCTTTCTTCCCCTGACTTCATTTATTATGCCTCATCCATGCCCAAGGAGCTGTGAATCACGTTCCTGTACCCACGGACTTCACTCATTAAGGAGCACAAGTGCTCTCAGCTTCACCTGTTTATCAACTTGCCCTGTTTGCTAGTCAGAGAAAATGCATCTGACACAGTCAAACCCTCAGGAGCCCTTTCCATCCGGTATTGATGACAAAGTAGAAGCAGCATGGAAATAGACGTCCATTACTTGGGGTTTCCAGGGAAAGCTTGGGACAATGGATGCCCAAGTCATGGAGAAAGAGAAAGGCCAGGCCCAACTGCCTGGCTGGAAAGTTTGTGTAATGGACCCCTGGAAGGAGACTGCTGCATCTTTGCCATTGTTTCCTTTGTGCCACTGTTCCGCAGCTTGCCTCCTGGCTTCCAAAGTGCCCTCAGTGCACTGGGAGGAGGCATAGCACAGGCTGGTCCACAGAGAAACCACCTTTCCAGCAAGGCTGCCTGGTTCCCTCAGCCACAGAGCTTCTGGAAGCAAACTACAACATTCACAAAGCTTTCCAGCTGTCCTCAGGGCTGTAAGAAGAGAAAGCCATGAAAGAGAAAACCTTAGCATGAATTTTCCTTGGTTCTATTCCATGCAGCTGCACCACCTTCTACTTGTAGGTGTCACTGAGCTCCACCTCATCAGTGAAAAATTGAGTGGATATTGATCACTGCAAGCTGGCAAGTTCCTTTCCTTGGCACATTAGGGAGTTATGTTCAGTCACCCAGGGGGTTGCTTTGGGTGTGATGAGTGAAGGGGAGATTCTAACACTGAAGTGTTGAAGGTGAGAGTTTGCAAAGCAGGTGTTCTGAACAAAATATCTGGGCTCTTCCTGGTCCCCCTACAAAACAGGCCAAATGCTGGGTTTGCTGGTTTAGCTACCTGGCATTTAGAGATGTTTCAGTGAGCAAATGTGTCTTGGCTATTGAAGTCTTTCTCCCTATCTGCTCCCTCTGTTATTTTCTCTCTGCAACCTGAGGGACCTGGATTCAAGCTCTTTCTCCTTCATAGATGTTCTGTGGGACCTTTGCTGTCTGCACAGCCCTGGGAATGACGCATTGGCCCATTTCACAGAGGCACCATGAATACAGAGCACTTAGGAGGCTTGGACATTCAACTGCTGTGGTATTGCAGACCACTTCTATTTCTTAAGTAATTTGAAGCTAGTTTTGCAACGTAGGAAATTAACATAGAGCAGGAGTGGAGTGCAGGTAAAAAGCCTAGAAGTGAATGAAAAACAAACAAACAAACCCAAACAAGCCAACAGGAAAAGTCTGTTTCCATAACTCAGACTGGGAGCAGATCAACATTCGCCTCCTCTCCCACCCCCATCTATTCACTGGATGTTTTTACAGTCTCCTGGCACCATGCTGTGCCAGCACCTTCCACTGAGGGCAGACACTGGCCCGAGTGAGCAGCACAAAATCTCCTTTCCAAAGCAGCTTGAAAACTTTCCCTTTCAGCCAGTCACTGGCAACTCATCTGTGAGCAAATCTGTTGGGGAAACAGGAAAAACTTTCACCTCGCTACTTAACATGCCTGGTGCAGGGGAAAAACTCACTGTGAGCTCAGCTGAACAAAGAGCAGCTGAAGCCCAGCACCAGCAGAGAATGGAGAGAGCAGCAGTTGCATTTTGGAGGTTGCAGAGACACAGGACACTGGAGAGAGCAAATGGAATTCCAGAGATTTTTCACGTGCAAATGGATATCTCCTTTGAGAGTCTCTAGACTAAATAATACTCCTTGTGTCGTAATGGACAATATATCCTGCTGACCTGGCAGCACCCTCTCAGTCCAGCACAAACCAAATAAAGCCCTACAGCTGCATGAGAAGGATAGAGAAGGGAGGAAGAGGAGGAGGCATGAGGCAGATTGATCTTCTTTATCATTTCTCCCTGCCTCTCTCTGTCTGGCACACATTTCTCTCCTGTTTTTCATACCTGTGAAGTCTCAACACTTTGTTTCATGTCATGCTGGAAGTCAAACCAGAAATGGTCTGAGCTGGTTGGCTCAGATAAAGAAGACAACATTTTATTACTTTCACATGTAAAGGAGCAGATGGGTTGTAGCTTGTGGTGCAGCATGGGGTGGGGGGGTTCAGAAGGCATTTGGATCATGTGTTCAGTACTCAAGGAGGGTACAAGGATTTTTTCAACAGAAGGGAGAGTCTTCAAGTCTTCAAAGCTGGGAGGATGCAGTGAACAAGCTGCCAGGAAGGATGCTGATGTAACTGTTCCCCATTTCATGCAGGAGAATGAGCTAGGTGACCTCCCCCAGACTTGTTCTGGGATGAGATGATTCAGTACCTCCACACTGACACTCCCCCCTCTCAGCTGCATTTATGCTTGTCAGATGAGGGCTGTGGCCCACTGAGATGGGCAGTGGTTCACTGCACTGCCCACGTCTCTCTCTGTCTAAACCCAGTTCAAGTTCCTGGGCTGACACAATTCCTCACAGGCTAGACGGGCATGAGTGGGGGAGAGGCCATTCTGACACATCACAGCACTGATTACTGTGAGTGAGGCCTCCCACCACAAAGCTTTTAAGATCTGCAGGTCTCTGCACTGTGTTTGTCTGTTCCTTTCCCTCCAAAGACCAGATGCTGCAGAAACCAATGTGCGCTGACAGAGAAAGCAGAGAGCTCTTCATCCACACCAGTGCGAAATGGGGCTCAGCTTGAGGAAATGGCACCTTCTTGTGCTTGCACTGTGGGAGAACCTTGTTTTGCTGAAACTCTGCATGTAATCAAGGGCAGTCTCTTGCTCTGAACCCTTGACAAAGGTGACAAACAAAACTACAGCTGTCAATGGGAAGAGTTTGCCCCCCAGTTTATCTCCAAGTTGTGCAGCACAGGATGGGGAGCCCCTGCTCATGGTGAGAGAGAAACAGAGTGAACTAATCTCCTGGATCAAGAAGACAGCCTCCTTAAAACCTGTTAGGGAGAAGGGAACACACTGAAGGACTGACTCTGACTTTTCTCTGACCTCTAGGATGAGCTAACAGTTGGGCAGTATACTTTCTTCTTGGTAATCCATCCCTAGCTGTGAGTGACAGTGACATCTCAGGGCAGAGCTTTGCCCGGTGCGTGGGATTCTCAGGAGAAGGTTCTGTGTTCGTGCAAGCTGTTATTAAAGCCAATTACGGCTCTAAAAGTTTCTTTCCGGGTGGAAGGTTGAGCTGTTTCATGAGATGCAAGTCACACAAAGGACACAGATGGCTATTTATTGCCACAGGAGTCTTCTTCCCTTTCTACCTCCTCAGCACCACCTGCAGAACCGGTTCTCCCCAGCTAGAGACAATAACCTAAACCTCTTTGTGGCAGGATGGAGAAAGGAGAAGGAAGAGCAGTCGTGCAGCTCCTGATGTGACATTCTTTTTCCTGAAGGGCTGAAGAAAGATTTGACATGGAGCCTTCCTGCACCCTGTTATCACTGACTGATGGCCTCACTTGGCCTGGCTGTCTCAGCCTGGCTCTCTCATCCATGTTTGAAGAGGCCTGGGACACTCATAGCCACCAGACTTAGCCACGCTGCAATATCATACCAGAGAGCTGTTGTAGGGCAAGATGAATGAGACATTAAAAACCACATCTGATTGTTGTGTCAAGGACAAAATGGAATCAAAATCATCCTGTGAGCCTACTCAAAGGGTGTAGCTTCCACAAGGAATCCAGAGAGCTGGATGCAAGCTCAAACTCCAGGCAAATAATAACATGTTGTGTTTCTATCCCATTTCAGCCCAAGAGTTCCCTCCTCTAGGTCCATTTTATCCATAAACAGGTTAAGGTTCTGGAACAAATCACTCCATAACTCTTCTGTTTACTCAATTTGATCTGTAGCTGACAGTGTCAGCTCAGGATAATGTCACCCAAACCTTGCTTGACAGCAGACTGCATCTGTGTCACTTAAAACTGAGTTAATTGAAGGGGCTGCAGAGGTGGTGTATCCAGCAAGGCCTTCTTCTCTCACAGCCTGAGCAGGCTCACTGCTCTCATCTTCTCTTGTATTCAAGGTGTGGTACAGATGCTGACTTCTGCTGCTGTCATGAATTAGTCAGTTCTTAGACTTATAGCCACTCAATCCACTGGATGATGTCAAAGCATCAGCAGAGTTTCATTGTGACTATTGCCTGCTGAATATGGACATTTTTGTTGTGATTGAATGGAGATTTGCCTATATCTCTGGCAACAGCTGAGCCGTTCAGCTGTTCCTCACTCTTTTCATTGCTTGTAGAAACAGGTAAAATCAAATTTACTCTTGAAAAACCTCCTGCAGTTCAAAATGATCAGTGAGATGTGGTCAGTTCAGTGTCTTGCTGGTGCTCAGGTACGGGATTAGAGAGTGATCTTAGCTCCTGTGGTGTCCCATTCTCAAAGCCCCGACACGTGCTGATAGGGCAGCTTCTTCCCATCTCCAGTAAGTTGTGCTGCTGCCCCGGGGCTGTGCTACCCTCCAGTCAGCACTCTGATGTATAAATAGCTTTGCACCTCACCGGTTTTGAATGTTGTTTACACCCCACTGCCTGCCACGCCGTGTGCCAGGGTTATAAATACACTGCTGCGTCTAGACTGTATCCAAACTTGGCATTGGGCACCCAGCTTCATGAGAGGAGCAGCTTCATCTACTGGCACAAAGGCTGCCCCAATGCATTTGATCAGGGGTTCAGAGGGGACTTGGCAAGGTTTCTCCTGCCATGCCCAAGAAGCACTGGCCCTGCTTTCTGAAGGGGCTTTGGAAAATCTCTCCTTGCCCTGCTGCAGAGCTACCGGGCACCCAGCCCAAAGGAAATGCTTGACCTGAGCCTTTCCTGATGTGCTTCAATGCACCATTGAGTGCAAGAGGCCCGAAGCATCACAGACTCACCTTCACTAGCCTGGGCAGATCCAAGTGAGGCTGGATGTGGGTCAGCAAGGCAGACTGAGATACCGCTGTGGGGAGGGGGATAAGCTGTTGCAAGACTGAGCTGGAAAAGAAGAACAAACAAACATTAGCTGCCTGTTGAAGTCATGCTGATACAACTGCAGCAGGAACCTCTGCTGGTGAAAGCAAAGCTGATGTATTTCCCTATGCAGCACACAAGTGATGATGTGTGTTTTGAGTAAGGACAGTGAAGCACTTAAGGCCAGATTCCCTGTATCTCTGTGAGGGAGGCTACAAGAACCCCTTCCCACTTCTGGATTTTATTTGGAGGCTAAGAGCAGCCTTGGCATGTCGTAGGGCTATTACATGATGGATAAATGACAGAACAAAAGAGCACATCTCATGTCAGCATTGATGAAGGCTCACTTGGAGCACAAAGGTACATGTGAGACATCTCCTCTTGCAGGTGACATTGCAGGGGACACTGGCACTTTGCTCCCCACACTGTGCTGGTGCCCACACAACTGGTGGGACCACTCTGAGGTTAGTTTCAAAAAGCAAAGAAAACAATGAAGCAAAGTTGATTGCAGCTGTCCTGGCAAAAATTATTCAGCTCTTCTGGAGTCTGAAAGCTGCTCTCATTCATGGAGTTAAACATTCCCTCATGTCACAGCTCCCAGCAGGGGAACAGTAAAAGGAATTGACTAACAGTTCAAAGAGATAGATGCTGGAACCTCACCATCATCTCACGGTATTTAAAACTATCGAAGAATTCCTGGGATCTGCTTTGCCAGAGCCTGACTGGGAGCAAGCATCCAAGCAGTGATTGTTTCTGCTGGGGAAAGATTTCCACCCACTCGGTACAAAAGGTATCACCTCAGATTCCTGTGGAGCAGGGGCTCTTGATGCTTAGGAGCTGTGAAATCCATCCCATCTCACACCTGATCTCCCACAGAAGTGCTCTAACCTCACTTGCTGTTTGTTTCACTGTACCTTCGGCCAGAAATGCCTGCAAGGCACCAGGGCTGGGAGTGATGCACCCTCACTTTAACATGATTCGCCAAGCTACGTGCAGATAGGTTTGTGTCCTGATGCCAGGCTGAGCCTCAATACTATTAGCACTGTCTTTTGACCTGGGAGATGAGCACCAGGCTCGATGATATCTGCCTTACTTGTATTCCCTGTGACTCAGTGAGCTGCCTGCACTAGCAGCAAGGACTGCCAAGTGCCTACTGCAGCCTTCACTGCGGCTTCTTACGCCATGTGAGGACTGAAGGGCTGCGTGTGCTGGGTTCCTGTGCCTCAGGTCAGGCGGTGTGGCTCAGCGGGACAGAATGTGTGCTGCAGGGTTCTCTCTTTGGCTGTAAGGACTCTGTGTGTGTCAGAGGCCACACTCGAGAGACAGCAGGTCACAGGGCCTGCCTTTGCAGGTAGAGGAGAGGTACCCATGGGAGTGGTGGGATCTGGGCTGTGTTTGCCCTATGGCTGTGCATGTGTCTGGAGAAACGCCAGGGTGTGAGGGGGGATGCTGTGGATCTTGTGTCAGGCACTGTGCTGAATGAGGTGTCTGCCCAGGAATCTGGCTGGGGATGCTTCTCCTCCAAGCTCTCCAATATTCTGGGATGTCGTGGGGAGGTTGCAGAGCTCATTTCCTCAGAGCCTGGCACTAAGTCTGCTTCCCAGCTCTCCAGCAGCTATGTGAAGCTGCAGCGAGGCCATGAGGTGAGGCATGTTTTGTTTGAGCTGTTACCTGGGCAACAGCTAAACACTGACTTCAGATAATAATTGTAAAATAACTTAATGTCAGGGCCATGAGGTGGGGAGAGAAGGGAGCTGCCACTGCCTGCAGTCCCAGGGAGCCCCATAAAATCCTCTGTGAAAAGCTACTTGTGCAGGCCAAATCGGCTGAAGCTCAAGCCGTGCTCAGAGCTCTGGACAAACTATACCCAGGCAGAGGCACTGTGGTGTCCTGGACTTTTCAGGTGGCCTCCTGCATCATCATATAGTCTCTTACTGCTGCCTGCCACCTCTCTGTGTTGTCTGTGGCTTTAACAGGACTCTGGATGGCTCCATGAAACACATCCAAGGATGACAATTTACACACAGGGTGTTTCCCAAGGATCCTCAAAGCAGCACAGCCTCCTGGCACACTCCTTACTGTCTTTGGGTCCTTTGCACTCAACAGGGGACAAAGAATGTTTCTGGGAACAAAGAATGAGTTTCTTCTGCATGGAAATAGTTTGGGCTCAGCCATGACTTGCATCTTGCTTTGCTGTAACAAAGGTCTGGCTTGATCTGGACTTTGCTCCCAGGGTAGCAGAAAGCTGCCCCTGGATTTTTAGGTGTCTCAGAAATGGAAGGGAAGGAAGGAATGAGCAGCAGCCTGTGGAGAAAGCAGACACCTTTCTTCCTTATCTTTTGCACCTGTGCCTCTGGGTAAGAGGGACCAGACATTCTGCAGCTCTGCCCACCCTGCTCAGTAGGTGATGTGTGGTCAGTTCCTGTGTAGCTCATCAGATGCCCTGGATGCATCAGCTACTGCTGGCATGGCTGCTGCAAGCTGCCCTGAGTGGATTGTGCTGCCTGAGGGCATTGTGCGCAAGCTGAACAACAGAAACAAGCAGAGGTCCTCCTCTTTGGGTACACAGCACAGAGAATGCAGATCCATGGACAGGTCTTCAGACACAGCAGCAAAAGTAAGACATGCTGAGTTTTTTGCAGAGTGTGTGGCAGGACATAAACTTGTAGCTGAGCAGGCAGCCATTCTGCATTGCCTGTGTGCGGCAGTGCAGGACTTGGGATCTGTTTGCTGCTCCTCGATGTACTGGGAAGTGCCTGGAGCAGGGTAGGTTGTATAACACAGTCATTAGAAGTTACTAGCTGGGCTCTGTCTCCGTGGTAAAGCTGGCTGGTGCAGTGGGGACTCGCCTCCAGACAGATGCAGCATTAGGTAGTCACAGGAGGGATGGGATTGTGTTTGAGAAGCAGCATGAGGTCACTTTCTCAGTCCCCTTCGGGTGGGATGTATCAACAGGCTGCTCTTTGCCTTGAGTGCAGTGACTTGCTCTTTAAAATTTGCTTATACTGATTCTCCTTCTTTCTTAACTCCTTCTTGTCCTTTGCCTTGCCTCATTGTTTCAGTCAGAGATGACAAAGAATTGTGAACTACATCAGATGATGAGATTTGCCAGGGAGTGCCAAGTGTGGGCATGTTCCTCGCAGCAGGCAATGTGCCATGAGGTCACACGTTGGCTTACCCTGCTGCCAGCCACTCGCCGGCTCCTGCAGGCACCTCCACACGTCCATAAAATAGGAATAGCTATCCTTCTATCTGCCTTCTGCCCTTAGACTGTGAACTATGTAGGTCTTGACAGTGGGATTCAAACTGCAGCCGAACCCTGAGGATCAGATGAAAAGGTATCACAGCTGCAGTGGCATTTGGGGCCCACCCAACATTTCCCTGTGGGTTGGCTTGGCTACTGTGTTAGGAAAGAGAGCATGGGCTGAAGGGACTGCTTCTGGAGGTGAATGGCATGAAAGCCAAGAAGAGTCAAGAGAACTCCTCAGTTTTCCAGCAGATCCATGTGCTGAATCTGCTTATGGCAAGGTCTGAAGTCAGCAAACATGTAAGTGGTTTGGAGGGGAAGCACCAGCAGGTTGTTAGCTGCCTGGCCAGCAAAAGCTGGGCATAAGCATGGCAGTTTACACAGTGTAGTGAGTAGATGGTTTGGTTTGGATACCAGTGCCAAAGCCAGAATGAGGCCCAGAAGCACTGGGAGAAGTGGAAAATGCCAAAGCTATTGTAGAGTGAGCTGTTCCAGGTTTCCTCGCCCCACATGCAGCCTTGGTCTGAGCTCTATTTGTCTGAGCAGCTCTGGTACACAGTGTCACTAGCAGGTTAGCGGCAAACTGCTACGGTAGCAACCCCCAGCTCTCCTCCCAGAAGGGCTGGACCCAAAGCCTGATCAGTTCAGGACTGCCAGTGTGTCCCACCAGCTAGCTGGAGAAAATGGTTATCAGCTGGGGTAAGTCCCCACCCAGTGAGGAAGAGGGCACTGGAAAGAAACATGCTCCAAATGTTGCTTCTGAACAAGATGTTCTTGGCATCTGCCTGGAGCTTGCCTTACCAGGTCTTGCTTAAAGAAGCCCAAGGTGACTGACTCTGTGCAGGTCAGGCAGGTGTTCTCACTGCCTCTCTTGAGTCAGCTCCTGCAACTGCACCAGGTCACTCTTTCTGGTGAAGAGTGCTTGGGGATGGAGATGGGAGGAGAGCAATGAAACCTAGCTGATCTTGGAAGTTAGTTGCTGTTTGTGATTTGTTAGCACTGAAAGCTCCATGCCAGTGCCTGTGCCAGCAATGAGAGCCAGCATCATAGCTCCTGGGAGCTTCACAGACACTGGGCCTCTAACTGCATAGAGAACACAAACCTGGCAGCTTCTTGAGCTTCAGCTTCTCCATTCCTTTCAGCTGCTGTAGGCAGCTGTCTGCAGTGACCTTTTGTGCTATTACTGCAGTGATGGATCTGTATGCCTGGGCACCTTGCTGGTGGACCAGTGTTCCAGTTACCCATGAGAAGTCCCAGCAGTTCTGCACCAGGCAAAGCCAGCTGAGGGTGCTGGTAGAGGGGCAAAGATCCCTGAAATGGGAGGAATTGGAGCTGTGCAAATGGTAGACAGATGCTGAATGCCTCCATCTTCTGATTACTCACCAGAAGAGAATGCTGTGCTGTAGGCACAGGGACAAGGTGCAAGTAGGAAGCGTATAGGGAAGGGGGGAGCCTCTCCCACCAAGAATATGTGCTCTGTACCCTACCCTTGTCTGTTTTTCAGCCAGCCAGCAAAATAGAAAACATGTGAGGGGTGGAGCAGGAGGGCAGGGATTTATGGGTTCTTTTATAGGAGATGATATAAACCACTTTTATTTCAAGTTCTCTGTTGCATTAATTTCCTCTCCCCTTCTCTTGCTCTTTGCTTAACCATATGCAGGAGAAAGGCAGAGCAAGCAAGACCCAGGCCCTCTGCAGTCACAGAATCATAGAATGGTTTAGGTTGGAAGGGTCCTCAAGGATCATCTAGTTCCAACCCCGCACCACCGGCAGGGACACCTCCCCCTAGAGCAGTCACAGCATCAATCTACTACAGAATGCCTGTGGTCAGGGGCATGCCCACCCCTTCTGTGGACATGCCATTCATCCTGACTTATGGGAAGCAAAACACGGTGCCAGGTGGTGTCTCTGTGCTGTGGGCACTGCAGTCTGTGCTGGCTCACCAGCTCTTCCAACAGCTGTGCAGTTATAACAGCAATGCACACCATTTTCTTTATGGAAAGCCACCTCCCTTCTGCAAAAGCAGACAGGTTGGGAAAAGAGTGAGACCCGAATGGACTGGAATCCTGATTGCTTGCTATGAGTCCAGTTCCAGCAACTAACTTTGGGTAGGGAGGGAAAGAGATGTTGTGTGGAAGATGCAGGGTATGGTCAGTGACTCTTAGGCTTTGTTGTGCTGGAACTGGAATGTTCCTCTCAGGCTGGCATGTTGCCCTGGGAGGGTGGGAAGCACCAAATTGGAGCCTGTACCTTTTAAGTTCCCCACCCAGCCCACTCCCCATTCATGAGATGTTTGATCCTTGAACTCACTCCTGAATGGGGTCCAGGTGGCACTTTGGTGCTTCAGCTGCTCATCTTGGAGCTCTGTACCACAAACTCTCATCCCAGATGAGTCCTATTAATCCCAGTCTTGCCTGAAGAGAAGCTTGCTTTGAGGATGGAGGTAAGTGGGCTCTCAGAGAGGGAGGCTGCTACTCTTTTCATTTCTTCTACCACAATCAGGATTCTTTCTGTTTATTTTTGGTTGTTTCTTGCACTGAACTACCAAGGGTGGAGGAGCTCTGCTCACCCACTGCACTCCAGTGATGCTTGCTCTTGTGAAGAGGCTTTAGTGGGCTCCTGATATTCCTCAAAGACCCCCAGGAGTTTCATGAATCCTTTACAGGGAAACTACTGAGGTGTCTCAGCATTATGCCATGGACCACCCTTGCCCACAGCAGAAACTCACCAGGATTTGCTTATGCTCCCAGAAGCAGCAGAGCTGATCTTCCCACATTCAATGGCTGGCATAGCCCTCGGTCAGCACCAAACCAGGCTCTACCTAGGCACTCTTTCACCAGTCTCCCACCCACCAAGTACTCTCAGACACTCGTTCTGACTGACTGCACCTTCTGCTCTTCTAGAGAGAAAATCCAAAAGACTATATTCTTGGCATCAGTGGCATCCCTTTACCACAAGCTCCTGAGTCCAGTTCCATGTTCATGTGGAAAAAAATGTCCTTTGCCAGTTTTAATTTTACCCAGCTTCTCCCTCCCTTGAATGCCCTTCTTGTCCCCAGGCTGGCAGCCTGCTGGTCCCAGTGTTGGGTCAGCCCCACAGTAGTTGCATGACACAGTCTTTAAAAGGATAGCTCCTTCTCAGTGTCTTGGTCCTGAAAGTGGAACTAGGCTCACTTCAGCAGTGACAAGAAGTTTAGTAACAGTGACCCGGTCTTGTAGCAAACAAGGCTCTCCATCTGTAGCATCTGAGCACAGCTGACTGGGAGGCAGTACAAGTAATGACAGACAACTGCTGGCCTTTGGGCAAGGCAGGTTCTGCCCTGGCCTCATCTCTACTTGCTCCTTCTGTGCCTACTGTCTTTGTGCTTCAGCTTTCCACATGTAAAACAGGAGGAGTCAATAAGTACTCACTGCGGAGTGAGACAGGTAGAAGGAATTCAAGGTATGTGCGTACACTTGACAGCCTTAAGGATGCTCATTAGATCACCCTCTCTTAACAAGCTGCTGCTGACAGAACAGCCAGGTGAGGTGTCTCCTCACTAGGAAACAATATCTGTATGCCCTGCATGCTCCTACAGCCTTTCTCCCGAGGCTCCCCCCAAAGTCATAGCACTGACCTCAGCAGCTGAATGCTGTCAGTATCTTCATCACCACCAAAGAGATGTCTTTGATGGTGCTTCTGGCGGGGGTGCGCTTTGGAAAAGAGAACAGAGCTTCATATATGTATGAGCCTCCTGACAGACACATGCTTCACGCAGCCTCTTGGACTCCTTTTGCCAGGTGTGTTGGCTGCTCTAAGTTTAGACCTTCAGTGTTTTCAGGGGGAAAAAAAGATCATTCCTCGGGCTCTTTCTCCATGGTGCTGCTGCTTTGAATTTGAATGCCAGAAAACAGCTGAGCCACAGGCACCTGTCTGTTATGTTGGACTATTTTACCAATACTTCATCTAGCTGAGGTATTGAGACAGAACTGTTACAGAAATGGCAGACCCAGCTCCAGCTGCACTCAGTGGAAAAAGAGTCACTGACTTCAGTGGGAGCTGGATCAAGACCTAAAACAGTGAGTGCAGCGGTGCTGCAATGTCTTTCATCTCAAAGCTGCTGGGTGCAATCCAAGCTACGCTGGTAATGGTTGGGAAGCTGCCAGCTGCTAATGATGTGGAACAAGTTGGTGAGTCCCTTGCTCTGGTTTGTAGGAAGCCACCAGACAAAACAAGTACCAAGAATAACCAGCTCAATGCTTTCCTGGTTGGGTTCATGCTGTACTGGCAAGGGAGTAATTTAGGAACTTCTCCTGATGTGGCTCCTGCGGTGTCTGATCTGTGGAGGTCACAGCGCTTCTGTGCACATTTATCCTCATGCAATTCCCTAGAAATACTCAACATGCTGTAAAAGCAGTGTCTGGAACACAGTGCTTTTCTAGAGCTGGCCCACTCTCTTGCTGCTTTGATAGGCTCATAACACAACCACAAAACTGTCTTCCTCTTTAACTTCCCTGCCTGCAGCATCTCCTGGACTAGCACTCCACAGTGCTCTTTATTTCGGCCACAGGCAAAGTGCTCTGCGTGATGGAAGAGCAGACACGAGGTTGTGTGGGCTACCCTAAGAGCTCCAAGTCACTGGATGGCTGAAACAAGAAAGAGGATGACTTTTTAGCCACATCCCAGTGGGCACATGGATCAGGGTGGGAGTCTGAGCTGTCAAATGGTTTCCCAATTTCAAAACAGTACTGGGAAGTGCTGGTTGTGAAGGAGAGGCAGCCCACTGCACAGACCATCTGTACACCTGCTGAGGCAAGCAGATACAAGCAAACACACCTCCTGTTTCCACCTGCCTGGGGAAAATGAAAGTCAAGGTGATGACAGCCAGGAAGCAGGTAATAATTCTGCTGTCTGGCTCAGCCACAGCCAATGGTTTTGTTTTCCAGAGCTTCAGAGAAAGTCCTGCATGTCTGTTTTTTTAGAACTGATCTCCCCTTCGAGATGTGTTTCATGAAGGGGAACAGGAGCTACAAGACAGGGGACCCTCAGAGTGTCCAGGGGGACAAGAAGCGTTTATGGGCAAAACTGGAGGTAGAGGCAGAGAACATGCTCGGGATCTGCAAGAGCTCAAACCTCACTCACGGCTCTGAGGTGGCTCTGCTTCTAACATTGCTCTTGCAGTGCTCTCTGCTGGCATGAGAGGCAGAGGCAAGCAGACTGCGAGTATCCTTTAGCCGAGAAGGTAGACAACCATCGCAGGCTAGGGAACAAAGAGCTAAAAGTTAGTTCATGCATTGCTCCAGCGAACGCATGCAGCGTCCTGTAGCCCAGGCGCACAAACCAGGCTGTGCCTGCGCTCCACGGAGCATCACAGAATCACAGAGTTGCTTTGGTTGGAAAAGCTCTCTAAGATCAAGTCCAACCATCAAACTTAACACCACCATGGCCACTAAACCATGTTCCAAAGTGCCATGGCCACACATTTCTTGAACACCTCCAAGGATGGCAGCTCCGCCACCTCCCTGGGCAGCCTGTTTCAATGCCTGACCACTCTTGCAGGAAAATAATTGTTCCTAATATCCAACTTAAACCTGCCCTGGACAGTTTCAGGTTCTTTCCTCCTGTCCTGTCACCTGATACTAGGGAGAATAGACTGACCCCTACTTCACTCTATCCTCCTTTCAGAGAGTTTTAGAAGTTTCTAGACAATGCAGGTGCAAGAGGCATGAACATCTGGAGCCAGTAACTTGTTGTTGTCCTGTTGATGTGACAGGCAAACAGGCTTCTCATGCAGCTTGGAGCACATTCAGGCTGCCCATTTAAAGGCACCCAGTTGCAATCAGAGTCCTTAATGAGCTTGGAAAAGCAATTATTGTCTTTCACTGCTTCCACCATGCTGCTGTCCATGGTGAATAGGGTAGACAGTAAATTTCACTGGGATGATTTCACTGAATTTTCACTGGAAATTTGTGGATGCCCCCTCCCTGGAGATGTTCAAGGCCAGGGTGGACAGGGCCTTGAGCAGCCCGGTCTAGTGGAAGGTGTCCCTGCCTATGGCAGGAGGCTGGAACTGGCTGATCTTTCACCTCTTTTCCAACCCAAACTTTTAATAACCGACCGCTTAGTTAAATGGAAAACCATTAGCCGTTGATGACCTAGCTAGGTTGGCTAGGAAAGGCCCTGTTAACCTCAAGTTCAGTGGTGAAAGAACACTTTTGTCACCTTTGCAGCTTCTGCAGTTTCCTGAAGGTGCTAATGGCCTGCTAAGAAAACAGAGGCAGCTCTCCGTGCTCCTGTATGGTGTCTCCACCAGAGGGCGCTGCAGACACATCGTCCCCGACAGCTGTCTCCACCAGAAGGCGCTGCGGACACACCGTCCTCGGCAGGTGTCTCCACCAGAGGGCGCTGCGGACACACCATCCCCGGCAGAAGTGCCTCCAGCGCAGAGCAGCAAGCGAAAAGGTACAGCTGAAAACAAAATGCTGGTTGGAAACACTATGGTGTTACGTTGTGGGGAAGCTCGGTCCTTTAATTAGTATTCTCTAGAGGCACTGCTGCCCATTAATAGCCTGTAGCTACTTCACTGACATCGTATAAATTCCCAATAGCTTGCAACTTGTTCCTAAACATTGTTAGTGAGGATAAACAGGGATATACCCTACAGCAAATAGAAAACTGAGCAGAAAAGTGTGCATAGGTAGACAGTCTTGGTGATTGCCTAAGAGACCTACATTAGCTGCTGCAATGTATTCAACTGAACTGAAATCTGCAGTGTAGGTGTGATGGCTGAGGAGTCAGCTCTATCAGTTCTGCTACTCACAGTCAGACATCTAAATTGCTTCTACACAAATTGCAAGAGCTCAGGCACCAAGCTTCACTGGCTGCTGCATGTCTCTCTGGCAGTACTTGGGGGTATAAAGCGAGTAAAGCTGCTTCTGTAAGAGTGAAGTGATTAGTGATGAAGGAAGTCATCCCAGGCTTAGTAAATCTCGTAGAGAAGCAGACTGGGAGGTGCTGGCTATACATCGCCCTTAGAGCTACTTGCTGCTGCACATCTTTGCTTTTCTGTGGGGCCACAGGATGCAGTGCATGCATTAGACTGAAGTTATAAGCAGTATAAAGACTGCTAATCTTTACATGTCCTGCTTCAGCCCAGCCCACACGAAATCAGTTCCTTCAGCTTTAACGCTGAGAACTCTAACATGATCTCCCTCCTGCGTACACAACCCTGCCATGCCAGGCACTGAACCAACTCCAAGTGCTGTGTTTAGAAACAACATAGCTCTGGACACATCCTTCCTCCGGTCTCAGATCACAGGCAGCCCTCCCAGAAATCCTTGGCCAGAGGTTTTTCTGGGAAGCTGTTTAATGAGTAGCTGTCCTGAGCCTACGCCTCCCACACACCCCTGCCATGGGCTGCCACCCAAGACAAGGGCCCAGGAGCTTCCCTCCTGTCCGGCAGCTGCTCTTGCTTCCATGCCCAGCCCTTTGCCTTACAGAGAAGCCCACAGCCCAGCAACCAAGACAACTGCAAGAGACTCTTCAATGGGCACAGCATAAGGGCAGGGAAAGAGCAAAGGAAGAGCAACAGCATAAAACCAAGGGAAAGGACACTCATACGCACGTTCTGAAGCACACTGTATGCTCCAGCCACTAAAAGTGATTTCTCCCTCTTCTCTGTGCCCAGGAGGCACAGCTTCTTCTCTCCTCAACTTCCCATCCTCTTTCACACATCATGCACACCTCTGTCAGATTCTGTCACCATCAGCTTCCCCCATGCCTTTGTGTCCCTGAAACAGCTGACCAATGCCTTTCCTACTTGAACATCTCACCTTCTTCTGCTCCTTCCCATGTCAGAGCCACGCCATCCACTGTTGCCCAGGAAGGCAGATTTCTCCCTCTTTTCCTCTGCCCTCTGCTGGAAGCAGATTTTCTTCTGTCACTCAGGTTAAACTTCAGTTTTCCCACTCTGTAATGAACTGTCTCACACCTCCAGAAGCTACAAAATCCACTTGATCTAGGAGCTTTTTTCCGGTGAGCTAGAAACAACCTCTGCCACTACATCTCCCCCTACAAACTGTTGTGTTTGGTGCACATTCGCACACTGGGAGAAGTTCTCCTTTGCCTCCATGGAACTGGGAGCATAAGACTGGGGCTCAAGACTGGGTTCAGTGTGTGTGGGGAGCTCTTTTGGTTTGGCCATGTGTGTAAAGGAGAATATTTGGCCCAGCTCTCACTGTGTACATTTGTGTGCTGATGAATCCTTGCCTGTCTGAAGCGTGCACGTGTACCACTGTTGCATTCAGCTGGAAGTCTTAGCACAGGAGTCCCTACAGCCACTGATGCTGCTGGTGGTGTTACCAGGTACCAGAGATGTGTTTTCTCAATGCTTACACTTACCTGGAAGTTTTTATTATTGTGAAAAGGTTGGTCTGGGGTTTGTTTGGTTTCTTTTTTTGGCTGGTGGGCCTCCAAAAAAATCATATGGTGACTGAATCACCTCCAGCAAACAAAAGACCTACATTAACAGAGTCATCTGCAGTCTGATCAACCTGCAATGGCTACCAGCTCTCTTCTGAGTCATCTCCTCGTGGTGGGTTTGGAAATTATCCCCCAAAATAAAATTCACCAGACCAGCTCAGATGGCTTGGAAGTAAGACAAAGCTCTATTTATAGCTAAGCCAAATTTACAGGCATATATACAAAAGATATTTACATACTGACATGTATTCACAATTATATACGGCTTAGAAATGATACAGAAATCAAATCCTCCTCCTCTGGACAAAGAAAGCCCAGAAGGGACCAAGCCACTTTATTCTCTCCCCCCCGGATAGAAACTAACAAGATCTCACCTGTTATCTGGTCAGTCAAGGTTAGTATTCAGTCATGCACAAAGCACTGGGGGAGGTGGAAGGCAGAAAATGAAGGGAACAGAGAGTGAGAAATTTTTATACATTGCCTTTTTACTCCTCTTGGAAACCCACGGAATGATACAGACTTTATCATTATTATTCTTTGTACAACCAATGCCTTGCTCATTCAGTCAGGGCATGTAGGAGGGCAACAAGCAAGGCCAAATCCCTCTTGGAACTAAAAATGACAAAGGAAATAAAAATGAGCTCTTCTTCAAATCTATCAGCAGTAAAAGGAAGAACAGGCAAAGTGTGAGCCCACTGCTGAGGGAAGGCAGCCTGAGAACTGAGGATGCAGAAAAGGCAGAGCTGCTAAATATTTTCTTTGGTTCAGTCTTTACTTCCAGGATTGAATTTCTCTATGAGCTGCAGACCCCTGATGAAGGAGAGGAAGCCTGGAGGAGGGAATGACTCCCTGCTAGTCAATGAAGACTGGGCTGGGGATCAGTTACAAAAATGGAATAGTCACAAGTCCCTGGGCCCTGACGAGATGCACCCAGGAGTGCTGAGAGAACTGCCTGATGTGTTGCAGCTCTGCCACTCTCCATCATTTCTGCTAAGTCGTGGCAAACAGGAGAGGTGCCTGAGGACTGGAGGAAAGCCAATGGCACTCCAGTCTTCAAAATAGGAAACAAAGAAGCTCCAGGTTAACTACAGACCAGTCAGCCTCACCTCCCTCCCTGCAAGAACGATGGAGTGGCTCCTTCTGGAGGGCATCTCTAGGCACTTGGAAAAGAAGTTTATCGGCAGTAGTCAGCATGGATTTACAAAGGGGAAACCAGGCTTGACTAATATGATAGCACTCCATGAGGCTGTAACTGAATGGGTATCTGCAGGGAGAGCAGTGGATGTACCCTGCCTTGACCTTAGCAAGGCTTTTCACGCTGTCTCCTGTAAGATCCTTGTAAGCAAGCTCAGGACGTGTGGGATAGAAGAGCAGGAGGAGTTGGAAAAGGAACTAGTTACACAGCAGAGTGTGAAGTGGTGGTCAATGCTGCTGAGTCCAGCACCAGGAAAATGGTGTTCAAAACATGCTGAAACTCGTGGGCTGCAGCAGTTACTTTCAGGCTCTGCCTGGGCACACAGTGGGGGACGGAGCTGGGCTTGGTACCCCGTTTGGAGGAGAGTCTCTACAGCACAGTTCTGAGACTTGGAGAAGCAGTGCTGCTTGGGGCTATAGGCTCCATGTCCTCTTGGCTTGATCTGCATGACCTGCTTAGAGTACAGTGTCACCCATTTCCCACCCTATTGGTGGTTACTTGGGAGAGGAGACCAACACCAGCCTCTCTCCAACCTTCTTTTAGGGAGATGTAGAGAGTGAGGAGGTCACCCCTCAGCCTTCTTTTCCTCTAGGATAAACAACTCCAGTTCCCTTAGCTGCTCCTCACAAGACCTCTGGGCGCACTCCAGCCCCTCAATGCCCTTCTTGGAGTGAGGAGCCTAAACTGAATCCAGCACCCAAAGCGCAGCCTCACCAGTACAGGGGCAGGATCACCTCCCGCTCTTGCTGGCCGCGCTACAGCTGGAACAGGCCAGGCTGCAGTTCTGGCGCTGGCGCAGGCACGGACCCGCACGCACCCTCGTAGCTGCCCCCACGTTCGGCCCGGCCGCAGACCCGGGCTAGCACACAAGTCCCTCGCAGCCGCTCCCGGTTCCGGCCAGGCGGGGGCGCCGTTGCGGCGGTGACGTCACGCGCCGCACGCTGGCGTCACGTGCGCGCCGCGGCCCAGCCCCCGCCCGCCGCTGCCGCTGGCGAGGCGCAGCCCAGCTCCAGCCCCATCCCGAGCCGGCGGCAGCGGCAGCGGCAGCAGCGGCAGCGGCGGCGGCAGCAGCAGTAGTAGTAGTAGCAGTGCCATCGCCATGGCGGGCGGCCCACAGGAGAACACGCTGCTGCACCTCTTCGCCGGGGGGTGAGTGCGGCCAAGGGCCGGGCCGGGTCCGCGGTGACGGCCTCCAGGAGAGGCCCAGCGGAGAGGAACGCAGCGGTGCCCGTCGGGGTGCCCGGCTGCTGCCTCGGGCGAGGGGTGGGCTGGCGGCGGCCTCCCCCCCCCAACTGTGGCCGGTTGGCAGCGGGAAACGGGCGGTGGGCGCCGAGCGCAGGCCGCGTCATTCCCACCGCCTCCCTCGCAAACCTGCGTGCCCTCTGGCCAGCCGCTCCGGCGACAGGCTGCAGCCCCTGGCTGCCTGTGCAGCGGGGCCGCGGTGAGCGGTGCTGCCGGAATTAGCAACTACATCCCCAGCAGGCCGAGCAGGAAGGGTCTGAAAGGATCACGGTGCGACTTGAGGTCAGCTGCCTGGGCTGTTGGGACATCGAGGTGTATATAATGATCACATCTTACAGAGCTGTGGTATCCATCCCTGTTAAATGAAACACTAACCGAGCAGGCTATAACAGAGGGATGTCATCCAAAAAGCATTGTCCAGACGGCAGGCGTGTGAGTTTTGATGGATTTCGATTGATTTTTGTAAAAGGACGTTTGTGCACAACACTTGGCTAAGCTCTGCGTAGGTGACAATAGCTCTAAATAGCAGAGGTTGTGTAACTGCCTGATCCACGTAATTACACTGAAGAGCAAGTACTGCAAAACGGGAAAAGGAATGGGAGGTAAGAGAAGGTCCTGCTACCTCTAAATGACCTGCCATGCCAGACCATTTCCTTTACGCTCTTGCAATTCTTTCTTGTGTTAAAAGCTTCAAGTAATCAATGTCACCCACTCCAGCCCACAAACCCTCCCTAAAAGCCTTCTTAATTAACCTACTACAGCAATTTTAAGTAGCAGTCCGGTAAGTTGATTTTATGGTGCCAAATAAAAATGTTTCTTCTCTTTAATCCCTCTGGTGCAGGTAGTCAGTGCTGCTGTGTGCACTCCTGCTCTTATCAGAAACCTTTTTTTCTATTTAATCTTCTTTATTGGCTTAAACTATCTGAGTAGTAGAACACGCTGTAGTGCTTGTGAGCTGGCAGTAGTTAGGAAGCCATCTGTTGTTTAAATCTGTTTAATAGCAGACTGTTGTTTCTTCTGTTGCTAAACAGGAGACTTCAGTCTCCTCTGACATGTCCCCGGAGCAGTAGATCCATTTTGTATAATATTAAACCCAACAAAACAAAGTTATTCAAAGACACTACCCCTGTCCTGCTGGCTCGGATACTGTGTTGGTTTAAGTGCTCTCCTTGCGCTGCCTCCCCCACTTACATTAGAGCAATACCTGGAGCTTGCGACTGAAGCTGGACCTGAATGTACACATGCAGCATGCCTGGATAGTTAGAGTGTCTCCCCAAGAACTCTGTCTGTCCTCACGTAACTCATCAGACTATAAACAGTCATCAGTGTTTGAACCTAGTACTGGATGATCAGTGCCTGTCTTCCGTGCTTAATGTACCCTCTGCCCTCCCTGAGTATCCTAGTAAACATTTTCTGCTGCAGACCAGGACGTCACCGTGTCCTACCTGGAAAGGATGGAGTCCTGATCACTCTGGTGGAATAAGATTAATCTGTTTGTAAATCAGTGATGAAAATAGAGCACAGAGGAAAGAGATGGTCTTTGCGGCACGCCTGTAAATGTTCATGGCTGGGCCTGGTTGCTATTCTGCATATCTTGTTATTTAGAGAAGCACAGAAAAGTGCACCATCGTTTGTCTCGCTGTGGTGTTACAGAAAGGAAAGTGAGGCAGCCAACTGAGTCTTTGTGCACCAGCCAATGCTGAAGTGTTTGGTCCAGGACACTCACCCCACCATCCAGGCAGTTTATTTCAGAGTGATGTCTTCTTCAAGCCCTATCTTCCATGTTTCGTGTGTGAGCTTACCTATTACTGCTACTGACTCTTCAGGTGAGAAATTCAGACTGCTTAGGGCTTGCTGGGTTTTGAACATTAGTTTTGAACTTGCCCAATCTATCAGTGCACTTATGTCAACATGTAAGACATGCAGTAGGAAATGCATGATGTGTTTGGAGGGATGCTAGACCAGCCAGCTGCTTGGCACACTGGAAGTCTAAATCATACCAGATATGAGGCTCTGTGCTGCCTTATGCATTTTGATTTTTAGCAGTAGTAGTGGTAAGAGATGCTTACTCCATGAAATCTGATGGAGTTCAACTGTGATAGTATTTTACTACATCTTTTATGTTATTGAAGGAAATCATGCAGAAATAGTTGCTAGTGTGGTAGATCTGGAGTAATAGCCTCTGCTGAGGTCCTTCTTCAGCCTTCAGATACCTTCACCTTTGCACTTTCAGAGAACTCTATTGTAATGAGTGAGTTGGAATGTGACACAGCTGCTTGCAGAACCAGGACCTCGAATCAAACAGAACAAAGTCAAGTTGGAAGTTCAGGATACTCTTAAGTTGTATGAGATGCAAACCTTTGTTCAGTTGAAGTATTTTTTGCAGAGGGAGCAAGGAGCAGCCCATTCACTTGGTCTGGTTTTGACAGGAACATGATTGGTGTGTGAAAGCTTCCTGTCAAGGTGACAATGAGCTGTGGTGTCAGCTTAAGAAGGTGTAATACAATGTCCATAGAGGTAGCAGACCAGAACAGAAGCAATTAATGCTTCAGAGACTAGGAGTGATCAGCACTCGAGTATTAGAAAGTGTTTTGCAGTTGTTGAGTTGGCTTCCTGTTAGCTCACTTATTACAGGCTCTTTGGCTTCCATTTTTTATCTTCCTGTTAGTTCCTTTTAAGGTTTCAGTAGTAGGAGCAAACCACAAAGGGTCTTGACATTTTGATGGGAAGATGACTCTGAGGGCTGGGAAGATTTCAGAAGAAGCTAAGAGAATGAGGACTGAGTTGTACAACGAATATGAGCATGTTTACAAGTCCTGGTTCCTGCTTCCCTGCTGCTCAGGGCAGTTGTTGCTTGTTTTGTTTGGGAAAAGCTGTGGACTAGGCTGCAGCAGAGGTTACTCCATGCTGTCTTCCAGCTGGAGTAATACTGTTTCCTACAGAGATCTCCTAAGAAGTGGTATTCAGAGGTTGCAGTGCCCTTCATCAGGCAAAGGACAAATTATTAAACATATTGCTCAGTGATTAAATCTAGGACATGTGAAGTAAGCTCTACTCTTAGTTAAGATTCTTGGCATCTCTATCAATTGTGGTGGTGGGAGCTGAGAGTTTATTTCAAATGCTAGGCCTTGGTGTGTTGGGGGTGGGCTTGGTAAATATAGAAACTGGCGGCAAGAGGAAACTTGGAACTGGATGTTGAGGTTTGCATCCCTGGCATGCTTTGTGAACTGTTTTGTTTCTATGTAAGTGAGCACATTTTCTGCAGCTGGTACTGCATGGTGTGTTACAAATCTCCATGAGCACACAGCCTGCTTCGTGCTTGCGGACCAAGATGCCACAGAGCTCTGTGTTTCGCTGCTGTACCAGCAGCACCTGCCTGGCCCATCATGTAAGCCTCAAGTACAAACACTTTTTCTGGCAGCAGGTGACAGGCCAGAGCTGGTGGATCGTTTGGTGCCTCCCATTGAAGAGACTTTTGCATCCATGGTACCTGCAGAGCTGGGACCCTCTTGCTATCTGCTCACCGTGTGACCTGGTGAGATTACCTTGCCAGAGGGTTTTGTTTCTAGGGAGGTTTCTGTCTTTTGTCTAAGAACAGCTTTGACATTGCTTTGCTGGTTTTACAGTAAACACAGTTTAGCATCTCTAAAACTGTAATTCTGCACTGATCTATCAAAAAAAAAAACCCCAACCCCAAACCTAAAAAACAACCAAACCCCAAAACCTTGACTCAAAGCAGTATGAAGGCTTGGAGGTTTTGCCTTGATTGTAGCTTAAGATTTTCCCAAGGGAAATTTATCTGCCTACATATCCGTGGTCTGAATCTCTCAGGGCTGCTGGCTGTGGATGTAGCTGAGCAGAGCTGGTGGTTTCTCCTTTCTTCCCACAAGCAGGCATTTGGAACACTCGAGGAATACCAAGTGTTTCTTTTGTGCACAGCATGTTATTTTTCATCTGTCTTTCCAGGGAATGGAATACCAAGATGCATAGCATTCCCACGTGGAGGAAAATCAGCTCCTCTGAAAAAGCTGCCCAACACATCAAAGTCCTTCCTTAAAAACTCCAAGCTGTTAAAACTGCTGATGCAGATATTAGCTCTGTGTTGCATAGCAGGTTTATATATGCATTAGCAGGAGTGCTTCAGTATTGAAGGCTGTGTGCATTAACTGGATGGTCAGACTTAGAAGGTTGAAAGGCAAGGAGCAGGCTAGGAAGGTGAGAAGACAGCTGATGCAGGAGGGAAATCAGCCAGAGGGGCTAAAAAACTGAATGTCAAGATGAGACTCTGAACTGAGCAGCTGGCAGATCAGAAGCTGCAAATGGAGTTTCATTGTTCTGAGTTTGAGTTGTTGCTGTGGAAGTATTGTTTCAATGTTCATAAATGTGAAAGAAATGACTGAAAACAGAGTAGAGAGCCCTGGGATGTGGGTAGATAAATGAATTGGGAATTAAGGCAGTCAAGTTCTCTTCCTCGAGTTCTCACAGACTTACAGTTTCTCTTGAGTAGGTTGATTAGTCAAGTGTTAATTGTGCACACTTGTGTCTGTATTGGATACGCACAATGGGAGAGGTGGCAGGGGGGATCTGTGAGATCCTCAGGAGCTCCTGCTCAGAATTATAAGTGTGAGCTGTGGGAAAAGGAAAGGTTTTGCTGGAGAAACCAATTCTGTCATCTTTTTTTCCCCCCAAGATCTCATTTCAGAGAAATGTGAGCTATGTGAGATGCAGCTGACAAAACAGAGAAGGGTACACTGAAGCAATGTCCTCCAGAGTAGTATTGACACAAGAGAAGGCTTTCATTCAGTACACAACATAATCAGAAGCCTGATAAGGTCTCTGTGAACACTCAGTTTTAGCCAGGTGACACAGTTTCAGCTGCCATCTATCTAGTCCCATGAACAGCTTTGTGGCTTTGTTGAACAGTCAAAGCATCGGGAGTTCAAAAGGGATGAAGGTAAATGTCCTGTACTGCCACTTTGGGAGTCCAGCTTGCCTCTGGTTTAGTTTTTGCCCCTTTCAGCAGGCAAGAGGGAGAAGCAAGAACCTGGAGGAGATACTGAAGCATGCTGTTAAATCATATTGCTAGTCTGAGTGAAAACACAGCTGCTTCTGTTGGATGTGTCTATCTGCAAAGCTGCTGCTCAGCATCCTGCTCTTGAGCTGAACCTCGCCGAAGTGCAAACTGCACCGAGGAAGTTATATTCCCCAGCCATGTGCTCTGGGGTGTCAAGAACCTTAATCATAGAACCAGCCAGTCTGGAAGAGAGCTCCGAGCTCATCCAGTCCAACCTAGCACCCAGCCCTGTCCAGTCAACCAGACCATGGCACTAAGTGCCCCATTCAGGCTCTCCTTCAACACCTCCAGGCACGGCGACTCCATCACCTCCCTGGGCAGCCCATTCCAATGCCAATCACTCTCTCTGCCAACGACTTCCTCCTAACATCCATCCTGAACCTGCCCTGGCACAGCTTGAGGCTGTGTCCCCTTCTTCTGTTGCTGGCTGCCTGGCAGCAGAGCCCAACCCCACCTGGCTACAGGCTCCCTTCAGGGAGCTGCAGACAGCAATGAGCTCTGCCCTGAGCCTCCTCTTCTGCAGGCTGCACACCCCCAGCTCCCTCAGCCTCTCCTCACAGGGCTGTGCTCCAGGCCCCTCCCCAGCCTTGCTGCCCTTCTCTCAACACCTTCCAGCACCTCAACATCTCTCTTGAGTTCAGGAGCCCAGAACTGGACACAGCACTCAAGGTGTGGCCTGAGCAGTGCTGAGCACAGGGGCAGAAGAACCTCCCTTGTCCTGCTGCCCACACTGCTCCTGAGCCAGCCCAGGATGCCATTGGCTCTGCTGCCCACCTGGGCACTGCTGCCTCCTCTTCAGCTCCTCTCTCCCAGCACCCCCAGCTCCCTCTCTGCCTGGCTGCTCTCAGCCACTCTGTCCCCAGCCTGTAGTGCTGCTTGGGGTTGTTGTGGCCGAAGTGTAGAACCCTGCACTTGGCCTTGTTCAGTCTCATCCCAGTGGCCTTTGCCCACCTATTCAGCTTGTCCAGGTCCCTCTGCAGGGCTCTCCTACCCTCCACCAGCTCCACAGCTGCTCCTAGCTTGGTGTGATCTGCAAACTTACTGGTGATGGAGCCTGGGTGGGCAGGCTGCTGATGCAAGCAGAGGGGCTTCAGTGTTTTGGTGAGGAAAGGTTGGTGTTTGATAGAATGTTTCAGCATGCAAAGGAAGCTGCACTGCATAAAGCATTTATAAACAGTGTGTATCTACAGATGGACCTTCCTGCTGTTCTTTAGTTGCCCTTTTCCTTTTGTTTCAAAAAAGATTCTCCTGGTGAAATAGTCCAAGTATAGATGTGGCTTTAGGAAATATGCATGAGTCCTTTATTGATGTCCTGTCATGGATCTCTGCTCCCCGATGAGTGCATGCAAACATCTTAGGACTCCAGCAAGCAAAACCCTTTTTTATGTGCAAGACAAAGGATAGGATACTTTTTTTACATTAATTTCCCATTTGTGGGAAACTACTTAAATTATAATTTCATGGTAAGAGCAGAGAGAGTTGTTTACTTGTGGTGTTTTCTAAGGAAAATCACACAGAGGCCTTGAAGGAATCACATGCTTTGAGCTTGGACACTTGTGTGAACAAAGAATAGATGTCCTAATCAGTGGGTTCAGTTGTAGTAAACACCCTTGGAAATAAGCCTGAAATCTTTAGTTACCTCTAAGCATAATTTCTGATGTGTCTGAGCAATAAAATGTAGCTGTAACACCTTTGAGCCAGCCTCAGCAGCATGCTTAGTTGTGAAGGTTGGCAGAAGGACCATTGAATTACCACAGGGCAACTGCAGCAGAGAGAAACAGTTTGAGCAGTCCCTTTCCTGGTCACTGATTAAAATGAACATTAGGACTTGTACACCTTTTATTCTTGTCCCAGGGTGCTTTTTCTCAGGCACAGTCTGTCTGTACTAAGATTGGTATATGTCTATTTTAGGATCACTTCTTCTTTCTCTGTGTCTGTTTTCTCTCTCACGCACGTGTCCTTGTCCTTGCTGCCAGAATATGGGAATTCTCTTCTGCCTGTCTGTCCTATTACTGTTTTCCCACCCTCCCTCTCATCCTTGCAGCTTCCTGCCCTCCGTTCCCTCCCAAAAGGTAATATCTGTTGTTTTTCAGAGGACCTGACTTAGTGTAGATTTGCTGTTTGCTACCTGTGTAGGCAGCTGCTTTAGTAAGTTCTGAAATGGGGAAGAATTGCATTAGTTTCAGTCTGTGGTGTCCTAATCCCCAGGGACTTGTTCTCATCTGCCCGCTTCCTGCTCCCATGAGAAAAACTGTCTGTTTGAGGACAACAACCTCCAAAACATGGATGCCTCTGAAGTTTTTATAGGCAGACTTCCAAGTCCTGGGGAGCAGCAGGGGTCAGTCAGGGCCCTTTTTGTTAGCACTGGGTACCTTCCTGGTGTTTACCAAGCTCATCACTGCATGTGGGCATTCGAACAGTTTCTCAACCTTCTCTCCCAGGGCTCAGGAGCAGCCTGCCTTGCTTAGTGCCCCAACTGCCCTGCTTCCTAAGAGCTTGTCCACCATGTGGGGCAACTGGAGACAGAAGTTCTGATTGTGTTTTACCTCTGTGCAGCTTCTCTTTCCTGACCCTGCCTTCTGTTCCAACTGTACTTCACAGGTGCGGAGGAACAGTTGGGGCCATCTTCACATGTCCCTTGGAGGTAATAAAGACGAGACTCCAGTCTTCAAAGCTGACCTTCCGCACTGTCTACTACCCACAGGTCCAGCTGGGGACCATCAGTGGTGAAGGAATGGTCAGGCCAACATCTGTGTCACCTGGGCTCCTCAGTGTTCTCAGGTGAGTACTGCTCTTGGCATTCCGTGCTGCCTGACATCAGTGATTTCACTTTCAGGTCTTCCATGCAAACTTTCCTCTAGCCTTGCAGTGGGAGGATCCATGTTAGCTTGGCTTCTGCCTTCACCAGCAGAAAGACAGACTCCTTCTAAAAGCACAAGGATATTCAGGACTTGTGAGTGTTCCTTTGCACTTCCACAGAAATTAATTTCTGTCTCTTAGAATCTTCCCAAAGGGAATCGATTTGAGTGCCTGGAGGAGTTATTCTTAAATTGCCTCCTCACATTTAAGCTTTTTGCTGGTTCTGACTTCCTAGGGATCAATGCAGAGGGTTGCATTTGCAGGGTACTGTAAACTCCTGATATGCCTTAGCTTGTGGGAGCTGTCACAGGGGCCTTGTCAACACTAAGAAGTGTCATCTTTGTCTCCTTTTGGGAATAATCATGTTTACTGTCTCCTCTGAGTAAGGGAATCCTTACTAGCTGGGGCTGAGTCTTGGCAAATGATGGAAGGACTGAGAAGGCCATATACACTCTCTCTCTTCCTCCTGGAGCCATTCCCAGTTTGAGAAGCTAGCAGAGATACCTGTTGCTGCCTGTGCTCTTGCCCTGTTTGAGGGAGGGCAGTTTTAATTCCTTTCTGGAAGTGTTCTCTCTTTGGAGCACCCTATGTAAGTGACATAAGACCTGTAGACTTCACCTCAACCAGCACTTTAACAAGGTGTCTGATTCTTTGCACTTGTCCCTGATCTGTCTTTGAAGCTGCTCCTGCTTCAAGCATGAGTCTGGACCAGATGACCTTAAGAATTGTCTGCTTCTATATATATTTAAGTTAAATTTGCAAAAACTGAAATATCTAATGGGGGCTTGGAAGGTTTTGTCTTCTCCTCTGCTGTAGCTGACTTAATGGACTCTCCTCTCTTCGCTGTTAGATGTTGCCTTTGCCAGTTATTCTTATGCATCAATCATGTCTACACCTGTATTAGTTCTCAGTTAAACTGGAGCAGCAGTTGATGCTTCAGCTTCCCTTTTCAAATGTGTTCTCATAAGGAAGAGAAAATGTCAAATCATCTGGGTTACAGCTGCTAAGTAATCTTACCAGCAACTCTGAAGTCCAGGTCTCTCCTTCTGTATTTCATATCTTATGGTTCAGACCTCATGCAAATGGACCACGTTGATTTGGATCATTGGGCACCCCAGGGGGATGCAGAAAGGTCCTGTTTAGATCAGGTAGCAGAAATGCCAAAGAAAACAACAACTAGCAGAGCAAGTTGGATGGTTTTATATAAGGCCAACAGGCTTGGCAGCTTGCCTGGGGAAAAGCTGCACGGTTATATAACAGTACAGTGCTAATTCAGATTCTCTGCAGAGCTCTCTGCTTAGAGTCATTCTGAGACCTGAGGTTTTCTGTTGTAAACAGTGCTGCTTCCCCTGCCAGACATTTCTTTGTCTGCTCAGAGGTGAGTCTAGAGCAATTCGTGACTGAGAATGGGAGGTAGTGCCAGTTGCTTGTGATTTTCATCTTCTTTCCCTGGCTGCCTGTTCACCTGACAGCACTGGGCTTCAGGCAGCTGAAGCTAAAGGAAGTGAAAACTTGAGTGCACAAAGCATCCTCCTGGCCCATCTTTTGCTGGGGCTACCTTTTGTTTTTTAGGGAGAGAGGGAGTGGTTTAAAATTGGCTTTACCATTTAATATATTTCTTAAGCTTGTTAAATGGCTGGATATGATCTTCATTTCATTTCCCTTTGGGAATTGCTCAGCTGCATAGATCACCAAGTTTTCTACCTGCTTATTTCAGAGGCTCGAGAAGTGAGAACAGAATATTCATGCTGGCATTGCCTTGCGAGCAGCATCTGGGGATGTTGTTGGTTATGACCTTTCTGATACAATACGAATGCATGAAGAAAGAATTGAAGTCAGGTGTCTTGCTTTTCCTCTGCCATCCCTTTCTCAGTCCTGGTGATGCACGTGGATAGGACTTGGCTCTTCTGCTTTGGGGTGGTTAAAGAAGCAGGAGCCATTAGAGCCATGCATGTAAATAAAACTGCTCTGCAAGAGTTAAAGGCGTTGAGTATGAAAGCCCCTTAACTGCTGTCAATAGAAGGAAGCCAGGTACTCGGGAGGGCAGGTTAAGCCTGCTGCTGAATAGGAAGCATTCCAGAAGGACGGGCTGTTTTTGTCTAATCCATTTAAGATTCTGATGAGTCACCCCAGCTGGAATCTGCAGTCGTGACTGTTAAGTGACAAAGAACAAGTAGCTGGTGAATCTGTCTCCGTGGAGACAACTCAGCTGTGGAGTCTTACACTGAAAGTTCAGCTCAGCTGCAGAAAAAGTGTTTCAGAACCTCCTAGATCATTTTCTCTCTAAATGAGCTTGGGTCTGAAATCTGTGAGGAGCCCTCTCGACAGTGCTGATGACCTAAAAAACAAATTCTGCAAACTGGCAGTTGCAGGAGGTGTGAGCGAGCTGCCCGGGGAGCCCAGGGTGATCTGCAGCCTTTTCACACGCTGAGTTCAGTTCAGAGGGCTGCTCTCCAGCAGATTGTGCAATGAAATGTTAGTGATTACTGGGCCGGAGATGGCTTTCACTGGTAAATCCTGGGCTAGTGTTTGGCAGTTGTTTGGATTGTTGTAAATACAGCTGCTGTTAGTGCAAGGAATTCCTAAGAGAAGTCTTTTTTAATGAGGCACTTCAGCGAGGTGTTGCACAGAACTTGACAGCTGCTGCAGGAGCTGTCCAAGCAGTTTACCTTCAGAGAAGTCCTAGCCCAGCATGCCTTCAAAGTGTGAGGAAGAAGGTTGGAAATGGCCTTGGAAATTGGCCTGGAGTGACTGCAGAACTGCAGGAAAGCATTTGGTGATCCTCTTGCTTTAGGCCTGAACATAAAGTCCAGTCCTGACAGGGACTCGCAGCAGTACACTGTAGCTGGAGTTCACCTGGGAAAGAAGATGTGAACTGTTTTGAATGCCTTCAAGACCAGATGTCCCTGAACCTCCCGGGGAGACACAGCTTGCAGCACCGTTGCCACATTCAGCTTTCCCTCTGGGGAAGCCACATCACTAGGTTACTGTGGACAGGAAAAGGATTTCTTTTTACATGTCTCCATACAGGAAGCAAAGTTCTTAATTGCTTAGATGCAGGGGATGCCAAAAAATTTCTCTGTTCATCAGAGTCAGCTGTTGCTGAGTTCTCCATGACAGCTTTCAAAGAATGGGAACTGGAGCCTTGTGCCACCTGACAGACTGTAGTGCCCTGAAGCTTTTATTCAGTCGAGTGTAATTCTGCTGGTTTTCAACTCTGTTATGTAGCTTAGAAGTGTAGCAACTTCACAGTTAATCCTCACTGGTTTTGTACAGTTCTTCTGAGTGTCTGACAGAAGTGTAGCTTTTAACCCAAATACTATTTTCTTTTTTTCCTCTTTGTTTTTATTTTAAGGTCAATCCTGGAAAAAGAAGGACCAAGGTCACTCTTCAGGGGGCTGGGTCCAAACTTGGTTGGAGTTGCACCATCAAGGTAAATAGTTAAACTACTGCCAAAACACACATTTAAGCTACCAACCCAAATGTCACAGTGCATTCGTGGTTCGAAAGAGTAGGTCATGAAGTTAGCCCTTCTGTAAGCTGAGCCTTGTGCATGTGTACTGCAGAGTTTGCATACCAAGAAATGCTTCTAAAAATCTGCTTTACACTTGTATGACACTAAGAAGGTGCAGATTAAATAAGGCACTTAAATTCCAAGTCATTTCAAGAGCCACATACTTGAAAAAAAAACAAGAGAAAGCAGTGCAAAAAAAAATCTGTGGGATTAATATTTGCATTGTTCTAATATGATCTGCTACTTCCCTGTGAATACTTCAGTGCCTGCAAAGCACTGAGTAGGAGCTAGGTGCAGAGATGTACCTTGCTGGTCCTCGATTGCCTGAATTCTGCACACAGGAAAAACTGCAGCTGAGGAGGAAGGAATTGGTCTGCTGCCATATAACCCTGAAGGTGCATATGTGTCCCCCCTTGTTTGTTTGTTTTTAAACAGCAACAACTAAAGTAGCCACAAATGTTGTCTGTCCTTGGCAGTCCAGGCACCTGAATGGTGTCTGCATGTACCTGTGACTGGCCCATTCCTGGCAGGGCTGAAAGTCTGTGCCTAGGAAAAGTTAAAACCTGTTAGCAGTTGGGAAATTGGCAGATGCTCTCTGCCTGAAACTGGACCAACTCTGGCCTCTTGCCTAGTAGGTAGGATGTTCCCCCCCCAGAAGCAGGGAATCCTCTCTTTGTGCAGGAAATCTCTGCAGCAGGGATCTGAATCCAGGGCTGCCTGGAACTCACTCATGCTCTTTTTCATGTTCCTTCATCTTCTCCTGTAAGAGTGGAACATCTCAAAGTGTAGCCACTTTTCCAACAGTTCACATCATGGAGCTGTGATCTGAATATACTTGGTTCAGATAACTGTTTACTTACCACACTGACTGTTGCTCATCAGCTGAGCTTCCTATGAGGAGAGGCTGAGGGAGCTGGGGGTGTGCAGCCTGCAGAAGAGGGGACTCAAGGGTGACCTCATTGCTGTCTACAACTACCTGAAGTGAGGCTGTAGCCAGGTGGGGTTAGTCTCTTCTGCCAGGCAACCAGCAACAGAATGAGGGGACACAGCCTCAAGCTGTGCCAGGGCAGGTCTAGGCTGGATGTTAGGAGGAAATTGTTGGCAGAGAGAGTGATTGGCATTGGAATGGGCTGCCCAGGGAGGTGGTGGAGTTGCCATCCCTGGAGGTGTTGAAGGAAAGCCTGGCTGGGGCACTTAGTGCCTTGGTCTGTTTGATTGGATAGGGCTGATAATTTGGGCTGGACGAGCTCTTCCAGCCTGTAGGAATTTGAGGTGTTTATAACTTCCTCATTTCAGTCTAGGGTTAAGTGTTTAAAGCACAAGGAGCTGCTGGTGCAGTTGCAGTGCTGACCAATGGTATGGGAATCCTAGGCTGCAGGTAAGAAAGTGACAGTGTGCTTCATGCCAGAGCTGGTGCAGGTACCCAGTCTAACTTGCTTTGTCTGCAAGACCATGTGGGCTTCCAGCTCAAACTTGCTCTGAAAGTAAAATATTTCTACCTGCCTGTCAAGTCAGACTCTGGCACTGCAGTGTAAAGGGAGAAAAAACCCCAAAACTCTGTGTCCTTGGAGCTGGAAGTAGTCATGAGGAGGCCACTTTGGAATTGAAAGCTTTGTTTTTCAGAGGGCAAGGGGACGAATACTAATGTGTCTAACTCGGCAGTGTGTATTACATCCCTTTTTTTCCTCCTCTCCCGCAGAGCTGTCTACTTTGCATGCTACTCTAAAGCCAAAGAGCAGTTTAATGGCATTTTTGTGCCCAACAGCAACATTGTGCACATCTGTTCTGCAGGTTCTGCAGGTAGGTTTTTGTAATTCAGCTTTCATTTGGTCTGCAGCAATCCCCAGTGTCCAGCCCCTCCCTGACAGTTGGCAGTACCTGCAGTGGTGCATCTGTGTGGCTCTGAGGTGCACCTTAATTATTTCAAGTATTTATTCCAAGCTGTTGTTGCTCTGAAAAGTTCTCAAAACGTAGCATTCCAAAGATGTGCTTTTAGCTTGAGGTGGTAACCGCCAGTAAACTGGAGGTTGCTAGCTCCCGACTTACCTTGTCTACGGAGGAACTCTCCTGTTCACCACTTTGAACCGTTTCTAGGTCGTTGATAGCTAATTTGGGATGAATTGTTCTCCAAATGCAGTGCTGTGGGTGTCTCAGAACGCAGGGGAAGAACACAGCAGCAAACAGATTGGTTTAGAATGTTGTATTTTTCCTACCGGCATGAGGAAAATAGTTTGTTCTTGTAGGAAAAATACTGCAGGAGAGCTCCACTAGTTCAGGCATCGGTCACCAGGGAGATCATTAAAACTAATCTTTCCCAAACTAACCCCTTAATTGGGTTCTGTTAATGAGGTGGCTCAATGGCACCACCTAGAGCCTCGGGGAAAAGAGGAGACTAAGCCATGCGCCTTCTCCCCGCAACCTGCCTAGCATCTGTTCTATTAAACCCCAGTCAAGAAGTCAAGTGCCTTGTCCAGAGCAGTCCTTAGGAACATGAAGGATGTGTGAAAACAGCTGTGGAAAAGAGGAATCCTTTAAGAAATTTCAAGGCCTTGTCAATGCCTGCTGAAGTTTACAGCAGGATGGTTCTCTGGCAAGAGGGAGGTGGTGAGCTCCAAGGCTGCATGTCTCTCAGAACTGTCTCACTGCACAGCATATAAAGTCCATGTTTGCCATGCCTGTACACTGGCCTGGATTCAGCTGTACCTTAGAGCTACTTTTCTCTTTTTCAGCCTTTATCACAAATTCCCTGATGAACCCTATATGGATGGTGAAAACCAGAATGCAACTGGAACGGAAGTAAGTGACTGCTTGAGGGAGCTTGGATGGCACTGACTGGCTAAGGGAGCCTCAGGAAATTCAGCTTTCATGATTTCACTCATGGCTCTTTGCACTTTAACAGATCTTGCCCAGTTGTTTTCCTGAGTCTCAATCCCACCTTTCAGGCCAGCATGCCTCTGCATGGTCAGACTAAAGGTTGAGGTTCTCTGTGTCCTACTTGTTTGATGAACAATTGCTATTGAGAAGGGTGTGGGATTTGCCTTGAGTGCTGAGTTAGGTTCAGTTTCTGGTTAAATAACACTTAATCTTAAGTGTTACTTTTCTGATTCTGGCTTACAGAACCCTTTAGTTGAGGATATCAAGGACTGAAATGCTGTGGTACAGCAATAAGAAAGGCTGTGGAAAGGGTCAGAAGAGCTCCTGTGGGAGGCTGGCCATGAGGTTTCAGTGTGCCCCAGCTGCACTGATCCTAGATGCTACAGATGTGCACAGCCAGGCAGCTCTAAACAGAAAGGGTGATGTTTTCAGATAGTAATGGAGCCACATTAGCTCTATAAAACATTCTGGAAGCAATTACAATCTGTTGCAGAGGTTTAATGTTCTTCTGCCTCTTTCAGCATTGTAGTCCTGTTAACCTACCTCCTGAAGACAGAGAGGGAGTTTGGCAGCAAGATCTTTCAGCTGAGTGATTCGGTCTGTGATGGGTATCAAAGCAATCAGGGACTCAGTTAATAATGAGACTGCTTGGAATGGAAATTCCTTCCTGCAAGGACATGTTAGGGCAGATAAGAAGGATCCTATGAGGCATCACAACTTATACATAATTGATAACATTTAATTCCAGCACTTCACAGGGTGGCACCTTTTGAACCGAGTGCTGCTTCTTAATATGAAGGATCATTTCTCCTGTAGCAGACCTCAGTCTCCTAGCCTGCTCAAGATGGTTTAAAATTAATTACTAGCTTTAAATGCACACAAAGCAGTGTCTCTTCAGTACTACTGTCTTCTAAAGCACTGGTGTGAACTGTGTCAGGTAGAACCCGAGATGGAGAAACCGTTCTGAATACGTCTTAGTGAATTAGCAAAGCCACATGTGCACTCCTGGCACGATAGTCCTGCGCTGTGCAGCTTTCCTAGGAGAGATTTGGAGTAACACTTAGCACAGAACCATTTCTGTGGTCATAAGAACTATTGAAAGCCACAAGAATTTCCAAGCTCATGACATGCTCTGTTCTGTTTGATTTGTAGAGTCAGGGGTTCAAAGCCCATGAACGCTTTGCAGTGCGCTAGATACGTTTACCAGACAGAAGGGATCCGCGGCTTCTACAGGGGCCTGACTGCCTCCTATGCTGGGATTTCTGAGACCATTATCTGCTTTGCTATTTATGAAAGCTTAAAAAAGCATTTAAAAGAAGTCCAGCTGCCCCCTTCTGCTTCTAACACGACTGAAAGGAACTCGACCAACTTCTTTGGACTGATGTTTGCTGCTGCTGTTTCCAAGGGCTGCGCCTCTTGTATTGCTTATCCACATGGTATGTGAGCTCTCCCATCTCTCCCTACAGCACAACAGTTGTTGTCTGTAATCCAAGACTAACCGTGGGGTTTAGGGCTGTAAAATCTGTAGCTGTGTGAATGGCCAAATGCCTGTTACTGTGGCACGTGCATATGCTTTGGCATTCTCAGTACTGGTCCCACCATTCCTACTGAGCCACGTGGGTGGTGCTTGGGGCTTCCTAGCTGAAAAACTACTCAACAAATGCCAAAAAGAAGCTGAATACCTCATGCTTCTGTTCTCATCAGTAGCATCACCTAGCTGAGTACCCACAGCCTTTGGGATGCTGTGATTAAGTGGTGGGAAGCACTTGTGAGCTGAGCAGTATTACTCTTTTGGGTAGATGTGAATGTTATCCTGGTCATATAGAAAGAGCAATATTGATTATGTGAGCATCAATGAAACGTTTAGTTCTGTAGTAGCTTGAACAAGCAAATGATCCATTTATTCCACATGAAAGAGAATCTTTAACTTTGCTTCTTGCCTGAAGGGCAATGTGTACAGCATTCTGTGGCTGAAAGTCCTGTCAGGCAGTTGGTGCCGGAAGGTTTTGCCTGTCCCTGGGGTTTGCATACTCTTTACAGGGTCACAGGGTGGTAGGGGTTGGAAGGGACTTGCAGAGATCATCAAATCCAACCTCCCTGCCAGAGTAGGACCATAAAATCTAGCTCAGGTCATACAGGTCTTGAAAGTCTCCAGGGAAGGAGATTCCACAGCCTCTCTGGGCAGCCTGTTCCAGTGGTCCATGACCCTTACAGTAAAGAAGTTCTTGCTCCTGTTGAGGTGGAACTTCCTGTGCTGCAGTTTATAATCATTACCCCTTGTCCTATCCCAGAGTGCAAATGAGCAGAGTTTGTACCCTCCCTCTTGACCCTCAGCTCTCATATATTTATGAACATTGATTAGATCCCCTCTAAGTCTTTTCCTCACCAGACCAAAAAGCCCCAGGTCCCTTGGCCTCTCCTTATAGGGCAGTGCTCCAGCCCCTTCAGCACCTTCCTAGCCCTCTCGAGGTATGTCCCTGTCCCCTTGTAACCATGTAAGGGCTCCTTTGTCCATGGGAAGGTTTTAGCCTTGGTGACTGTGGGCTCTTGTTTTCCTTCTCTGCAGAGGTGATACGGACACGGCTGCGAGAAGAGGGCACCAAGTACAAGGCTTTCATTCAGACAGCACGGCTGGTGGCACGTGAAGAAGGCTACCTTGCCTTCTACAGAGGACTCTTTGCCCAGCTCATCCGGCAGATACCAAACACAGCCATTGTGTTGTCCACCTATGAGTTAATTGTCTATCTGTTAGAAGACCACACAAAGTAGCAGAGCCAAGACTCCTGTTACAGACTGCAGACCAATTCCTTCTTTGAACAAATAGTCCTGTAAGAGACTGATACAGGTGGCAGTGAGGATGGAAAAATTACAAGTGTGTGACCACCTGCTGGATATGTCCTTTGGATTCATGCTTTTTGAAAGGTCTCAAGTCATTAATGTTAATAATGATAACTTTTTTTTTTAACTTAATGATAATTAAACTGCTACTAAATTAAATGACACTATTTAATTTAAGTGTATGTTTGTCCTTCTCCTTAAGCACAGGCATATGTGGTCAAGGAATGTACCTCGTACTAGCAAGTGATCTCTTGGACTGATGTTCATTAAAACTATTAAAACAGGAGAAGAACTGGTTTGGAAATGTGAAACTTGTCTTCTTGTTACTGAAGTCATGTCATTTTTTTTAGCACTGTAATAACCTGCTGACCAAATGACTTTGGGAGTTCTGGTTTATTCAAGGTCCATCATTCATGGCTGTGTGAACATCCTGGAGTGCTCCAAGCAGGACAGTCTTAGAGTATGTTTCTCTGTTTCGATGTTACAGAACATGCACCCCAGAATCTCTTAGGGCACTTAACTGGCAATGGATTGCTGGAACGTGATGGAGGGAGGCTTTGAGCAAAAAAATTAACTACAGTATGGTGTGCATTTAGGATAGATGCTTAGGCTAGTGTCTGTAACCAGATCTGTCATGACTTTGCTTTTGTGAAGGACAGTCAGTGGTTGGGCCTGGCTGCCCTGCAGAAATTCCATGAGATGCAGTAACTTCTTTGTGTGTCCTGACCTGAGGATCTATCTTCCCATAGGGCTTCTCATCCTTCTTTCCTGTGGAGCTTTGTTGTGTTACATTTTCTCTCTACTTCAATGCCAGAAGTCTGGAGAGTGGAAGAGAGGGTAAGATAAGTCCCAAATACTATAAACTACAAATACAGTTCTGAATTCTGTTTTATGGTATAATATGTTATACTGAGGAACATGTCCCTCTTGCTTTGATGTCCTTGCAGGGCAGTGCTTCTATCTCATGAACACATCACTGGAATAAATGCCCCAAAAAATCCACAGCCTATGTAAATAGTTTCTTTATGTCATGACTTGATTCCTTTTTGAAGGACACGAGAATTTGCCAGCGTAGTGCAGCCTGTTGAACAGTTGTCACATTTCATACAGGTAAGATCTCTGCCTTCCCCGTCGATGACACAATACCAAAGGGCCATTCTTCAACAGTCACAGTTCTTCCCTTTAAGCTGTGAATCAAATAGCCACATGCCTGAGCCTAGGCCTTACATAAACACTAGAATGTGCTTTTAATTTTAGTAGTCTCTTTGCCCCCTGTATTGCAGCAGTAACTTAGGACTATTGTTTAGGAATAGTACTGACTGCATGATGAAATCTTTTAGAACTCAAAGGGACAGATAAGTGGTTTGCTTTGGCCATGCTATGCACTCCTGTTCATAAGTGTCATTTGCTTTGGCAGCTGAGACAAACACTGCAGCATTTGAGCCCAGCTTCAGTCTTGCTGTTGAACCAAACAATGAGCTTCTCATTATTTGAGCAAGTGTTGAGTTACTGAGCTTAAACAAGTGTTTATGGGCAGCTTTGACTTCCAGGACCACACATACACAGCAGAGGTGGTGTTTGGACTTAGGAGGATGATGGAAAGCATTAAGGAACAGCCTGGTGGTGAGCAGGGCTGTCTGTCACAAGGCTAGTATTTTGTTGCAGAAATAGAATGGCTTGATAACTGGGTTCAAGCCTTCACGTTTGTCCTCATTAGAACCTAGCTGATGACTGATGCTTGAGGTCATGTTTGACATCAGTATGATGGAAGAGCATAGTGCATTGTGTGTGTATAGCTCATTATGAGGCAAAACTGCAAAAAGAACTGCTTTCTGTGATGGATTGCTGGGGGGGAAGCTGATCACATTACCTGAGCTAAAATAGGAAACAGTTGAGTAAAAATTGGCATGGCTTTTTTTATGGAGACGAGCAGCAGAAGCTGTAGCCTCTTTACAAGAGTCAAACTGTCACACAGTGCTGCTTCTGTTTTTGAGAACTGGAACACTCCTGCTGCTACGCTGAAACATTTTCGGAGGTTTGTTTTCTGAAACTAGTATTGCTCTGTACTTAAGAGTACCCTAACCTGCTTCTGCAGTGCCAGTCAAATGTGTAGCCTGCTGATACCTTTTGAGAATGAGGGGAGGGAACTAATTATGAAGAGGAAATAGTCACTGTTGTTCCACAGCATTCATTTCCATGGTTAAATCTCTAGAGGCAGAAATAGAACAGTTGAGACCCCAACCACAGCTTGCTTCCAGTACAAATACTTGTCTGTGAAGAGCTTTTCCGTCTGTGGCTTTTAAGAGCAGTGATGTTGAGACAACTTGGTTCTGAATTTTAAGCAGTTCTGCCTTCTTGTGATGAGAGGTTTTTTGAGATTTTGAGGCAGGGTCAGTCTCCCGTTTTGGAGAGGTTTTGCCTTCGTGTGTAAGCAGAGCTCGCCTGCCAAACCACCAACGGCTTGCAGTTGGGTAAGAACAGTAAATCCCACCCCTGGGTGCTGAGAGGGGCTGGACATAAATGGATATTACTTGTCTTTTTAGGGGAGAGCTTCTGAACGAGTCTGGTCCGGGAACTGCCCTTCTCAGAGACCTGGGGGCTTTCTGCAAAGCTACGTTTATTAATGTCTCCGGAGAGAGGGAAAGCCCAGAGCAGCAGCCCGCACCTCCTGCCTGACAGGTCACAAGCCACTCGCAAAGCCCTGAACTTTGATTCCTCCTCCGTGCCTTGGCTAAAGCAAGATGTTATTTGCAGCAGCTAACATACTGGTGAAGCTGATCAGGGACCACAAGAAGGCAAGAACCTATGCTCTAAAAGCAGCGGGCAGGGTATGGCAGGGGAGGGGTCTTCTCTTGTCCCCAGGCACTTAGGTGGCTTGGTAAAAGAACCTGAGAGAGAACCTATTTTCTTCAATCTCTCCCTTCTCCCTCTGCTCACTTGGTTTCTGTAATTCTCCAAACAGCTATCCCTTTTTCTCCAGAAAATTTAATTGCCTCGTAGCATCCCTTGTTAGCAGTTTCGCGTGTGCAGGTCGCCCTTGGGGGACGCGCAGCCGTGCGCCTGTGGCCCTGCTGTAGCTACCCTTCACCGGCGCTTCTCGGTCTGTGGCTGCGGCACGGCCGGCACCTAAAAGCGCTGGAGCTGCTTTTGTAACACAGAAAGTCAACGTTCAGGACAAGAAAGGTAAAAAACGGAGCCAAACAAACCAAAACACTCCCCCGCCGAGGAGCTTGAAGTGGGCGCCAGGCCAGGCACGACGGGCCTCCCCCCTTCCCCCGCTCCCCGGAAGGGCAGGGAGCCCGGCGGGCCGCCCCCGCGGCCACGATCTCGGCCTTTGCGGCGCTGACTCACAGCACCGCCGCACGACTCCGGCCTTTCGCGCCGCGCGCGCCGCGCCTTGAGTCACGCCGCCCGCCCCCGCCGCGGCGGAGAGGCGGAGCGGCAGCGGCGGGAGGGGGGACACCGCGCCGCGTACAAAGCAGCGCCGCCGCCGCCGAGATCGCAGCGACGGCGGCGACCCGCGTGTGGGGAGGCAATGGAGGGAGCCGGGGCGCTGCTGGCCCGCTGCCCCGCCGGCGGGCTGGGCGTCACCGTCTGCGCCGCCGCTGCCGGGCTGCTGCTTTACCGCATCGCGCGGAGGTAGGGAGCGGAATGGGCCGGACTGGGCCGGGCCGGGCGGGGCGGCGGGAAATGGCGGGCGGCGGCGCCTAGGCTGCGCCGCGCGGGGCCGGGCGCTCTGCGCCTCGGCTGAGGGAGCGGCCTCGGCGGCTGTGCCGGGCCAGGCGGGGGCTGCCGGCGGCGGGCCGGGTTGGGGTTCGGCCCAGGCCCCGTAGTGGTGCCGATGAGGCGTGTGCAAGAAAGGCACTCCCTGAACTGCCAGCGGCAGCGAGAAGGTGCAGGTAAACGGCTGAAGGAGTTTCCTCTGGAATTGCTTCGTGCCTTTGTGTGCTAGCGTCCAAGGACTTGCTTGCTGTGGGAGCTGAGGCCCTTTCCCTTCCTCTAGCCTGCATGTGGGGTGCTGCTAGGGGTATTGGAGGCTGCTGGAGGCTCCTCGGGGTTAGCCCCTTTTGTTCGCTGAGAGGAGGCACCGCAATGTCGCTCCTGGCCTGGGTTGATAGGGAGGTGAAGGCGGGATTGGGTTGCCCGCCAGCAGCGGAGAGCGCCGCAACAGCGCTGGGAGTGCAGTGCTAAAACTTGGGGAGGGTTCCAGGGACATCCCCGTTATTAGTGACCACATTTCTTTAGGCATGTCTCTGAGCTACACAGGGCCTCTGTGACTTTAGAACAGATTTGAACAGACCGATTGAAGCAAGGCTTGAAAAGCATCAGGAGGGAGATCAGGATACAGGTTTCATGAAGGAGTGAAGCTCAATTTGGCTGACTCTAATCTGGTGTAGTTTGAGATCAGAGTAGCTCTTACTCCAGGTATTTCTGCATTTGACTTCCTACCCCAGCAGCCTGGAGCAGACTCCTCGTCTATTGAGGGCTTCTGCTGGAGCAAACAAGGCAGTCTCGAGGGCTCCGTGTGCTGAGGTTTATTTCCAGTTTATGCTTGGAAATAAAGCATATTTTGGCATCCACGATGAAACACTTCGACTTGCTCTAAAGCGTTTACCGTTAACATAAATGATCAGTGGCATATTAGCCCACATCCAAGATGTGGCATTTCCGAGGCGTATTTAGGGCAGCTGTCAAGTACTAGTGGCCTAAAGCAATCCTCGGCGAAGCAGGCGCTGCTTCTGTGACCCAGTTGAGCTAACATGCCTTTTGAGGGATGAGATTGGATTTGCTTTGCTTGAGTTCATCAGGAGGTCTCTGGAATAGAGAGCATTGCTTCCCAAGTGCCTGAAAACTGCTGATGAGCTGTAAATACGTTCAGGGAATGACCTTGATAATTCTTCGGAGCTGCAATTCCCTCATTTCTTACTTAGCATTAATTGCTTGAATCCCCCCTAAATCATCGAGGGGGAGACTTTGGAAGGGTCCGATCCAAACACAGACATGATGCTGTGTTTGCCTTTGGTGTTGATGTTATGATACAGCCCTGCTTTGCTCCATTTTCATTTGACCTGCCTTTAGCAGGCAGATTGTCTTCACCGTCCAGTACAAGCGTGGAATTAAGCATGGCCTTGAGTACATGTGTAAATGGGGACTGCTCACTGGAGTGTATGGGGAGTTGGAAGGAACATTAAGTCCACGTCTCATCGGAGACACAGACTCGTTGTTGAACGATGTTTATCAGTGGATATCCCTGTAGGGTGATTTATTCTGTTATTAGCCACGTAAAGGAGTCTGATAACCTCTCACAAAGGAACGTTCTGTTGTATTGTCTGAGCAGTATCAGTCACTTAGGTGTTGATCTCATAAAGGAGTTCACTCCCCGCCCAGTGTTGTCTTAAGCAAAGATCTTCCTGCAAAACAATTTGTCCAAACCTGGAGTCTTTTCTAGCCACTTTGAGGGTGGAGGCTACATACTGAGTGAGCACAGCAAGCAAGTTCATGGCATCTCTCTCGGTCACTTCTCATTGCTCACTCATTGCTCACTGTTTGCCGGGTGCTCTTTGTCCAGTGAAGCTAGTCCCAGTTAACGCAGTGTTGGATAGGAACCTGCTTAGAAGTGGTTTGCCTGGTGTTTTGCAAGGGATTGAGCACATGGCAAGTGCTTCATTCTGCATTGTCTGCTCCTCCTAACTGCGTGTCTGACATCACAAGCAGCATGTGCTCTAGCTTATTGCATTCAGCTGCCTGAATTCAAGGTATATATAGTTCCACAGTCATTAAGTTCATATTTGAGCCTTTCCAAATGTAGTACTTGGTGAGGATTTTTTGGTTGGGTTTTTTTTTTGTTAGTTTTAGATTCCCACTCAATTGCAAGAAACTTAGCACCCTACCTACACGTTCTTGCCTGAAATGACCTTCCCCTCCTGCTGCCTTTTTGCATCCACCAGGTTGAGAACCTCTGATTTATTTTTTTGCACCTATTTCTATGCCAACAGATTATAGGTTCACAAAAGGAAGGATTATAGCTTTTTATCCTACATAATCCAGGATTTAGCAATTCCTTTTGCATACGTTGTGAGAATGGAGGCCTGCTGTTTAACCCTTGGTAGCACTTCCTCAGCCTCAAAAGAGAAACCTCTTTAAGTAGAGAGTGGTAGAGCACTGGACCAGACTGCCCAGAGAGGTGGTGGAGGCTCCATCTCTGCAGACATTGAAAACACACCTGGACACCATCCTGTGCAGCCTGCTCTGGGTGAACCTGTTCTGGCAGGGGAGTTGAGTTAGATATCTCCAGAGGTCTGTTTCAACCTCTAGCATTCTGTGTTAAGGATTTGGGCTCTGATATTATTAACAAGTTCTCAAATAGGGTTTGGCATTTGTTCTTCTTTTGCTTTGTAGCATGCTTATTGCAGGGCAGTTGGATGGGGTGACCTTCAAAAGTCCCTTCCAACCCAAAGCATTCTGTGGTTGTGTGCATGGTTCACTAATTTTTGACCTGTGCTTTTCACTCCTCTGTCACGCTGCACCTGCTCTGTCATGCCATGGAAGGTAGAGACCGAGGTGTGGAGTGCCTTACTTCCTTGGGTGCCAGAGGATGATGCCATAGCATAGTGAAAATGGCAACTGTAGCACTTTGTGCGGTACCAGGGACCTGCATCAGAGGATGGGATTTAGGTTGTGCTTGCTGTCACAGCCCCCTTCAAGATGCAGTAGGCTTTGTATTTTGGTGGCTACCATACTGCAGTTGTATTTTCTTAGCTTTTGCACACATGGTAGTGAGATGAAAGTGGCACCAACGGGGGTTGCTGTCCATCCTCCATGTGGCTGTTTTGACATGTGGTCAGTTTGGCTTTTGGAGAGTGGTAGCTCAGGGATATCCTGGAGTAGCAACCTAGGTTTGTGTCTGGGTTGGAGTTTGTTGGGTTTTTTGCCTATCAGTCAGTGGTGGTATTTTTAACTCGGATCAGTTTCTGTTTTGAGCCCCTTTGGCAGTGAGCAGAGTTGAGCTGATTTTAAGAGGGCCGTGGGTGTGTGCATCTATTTTGAGATTAGAATCTGTCACCCTAGTAGCTCCAGCCATTTTCTTTCAGCATCTGGCAGGGAATCCTTTCTGCACTCTGGCTTTTCAGGCTTCTGTCTGATGCTTCATCTCAAGCTCATCCTCATCATTAGTAGTTAAAACAGGAGGCCAAGCAGGTCTTGAGGGGTTGATAATTCCTGAACCAAGTTTCAAGACATGGTCTGTGGAAATGTAAGTGGGGAAGAATCTTAATTATAGGCATCAAGCTATAAAAGTGAGGGAGAAGCCAGGCTTAACTAAGGGGAGAGACACCTGCCTATTTGGTTGCAGGGTGCCAGACAACTTCTGCAGCATTCAGATGATGTTTTGCTACAGGATGTTGGAGCAGCAGAGAACATAACCTAGAACGGGAAGAGCAATTGCTCTTAACTGATGAGCACTTTGGCTGCTGTTCCTTGTTTTCCAGGCCCTCAGTGAGCCTCCTGCTCAGTGAAAAATACTTTCACTGATGCTTTAGAAGCTGTGCAGAGGGAGGAAGGCTGGTTTCTTGGTGGAATTAGGCAGCAAGTAGTGCTGTGGCAGGTGGGTCCACCTGCCTGCATAGCTGCTGTAGCCATTCCCTGCCTGGGCTTTGCCTGAGCAGCTGTCCTCTCTTGGAGGTGTGACTGGGATGGGTTCTGGTAACCCCAGAGCTGGGCTGTGCTGTCTTGACCTGCCAGCAATTCCTCTTGAATACTGGACTGGGTGTCCAGACAAATGCAGACCTTCTTTAGTGGCAGGCTTCAGGGCCAGGCTGCTGAAGTTCTTTGCTCAAGCATGTGCCCCCACCTGTTACAAAGGGGTCACACACACTGTTTCTTACACTGACTGTCACTTTAACAGGGTTGGTTTAAAGACCAGGGGGCTCATGGGCCCAGGCTGTTGTCTGTGCCCAGCTCCAGTGCATACAAACTGGGGAGGGCATGTTGATTCCTCACTTTCTTATCTATCTAAAGCTGTGAAGAAATACCTATTTACAGTGTCTGAACCTTGGGATAAATTAGTATACCTTTGTCCTTGAGGGTTTTTTCTAACAAGCAATGTAACCATGAGCTCATTCCCCAGGTTTCTGGGCCCCATCCCATGCAGTTCTTGTGGATCATAACTTCTGCTTCCCAGACTCCTGCGTATTAAGCAGAGACTCTGCTGCACCCTCTGTAGTAACTGTGATTGTGGAGAGGCCTTGCAGCCCGAGTATGCCTCTGAAAGACAGTGAAGTGGGTTATTCACAAGGTGGTCCATGGTACTAGCACAGAGATACAAGCATCAGACAGAAATGAACTGCTCCTTTAGTAGTCCATCGTTGCGTTGCGGAGCTGACTCCCTGACTCACCGTTAGACACTGCATGGGAAGGCTGGTTGTTATTCCAGCCTCTCCTGCGTTTCCCTGTTCAAGGGCAGTGCTCTGCTCTCCATCAGCTGAGTTCACTTCCCAACAGGAAGAAGCCCACGCACGTGACGGTGAACTGCTGGTTCTGCAACCAGGACACGGTGGTGCCCTACGGGAACCGCAACTGCTGGGACTGCCCCAACTGTGAGCAGTACAATGGCTTCCAGGAGGTAGGTGGTGACAACCTGCTTGAAGGGTGGCTGGGAAGGTGCACGCCCTGTGGAACAGTGCTCGCGGGAAAATCCTGCTCCTCGTTCAAGGTGATGCAGGCCCAGTGCAGATCAGTACTCGATGTGCTGACAGCTGGCTGCTCTGTGAACTCAGCAACTGATCATTTGAGCACACTCGAGGAAGAATCCACTCCACAGGGATGAGCTGCCACAGAATGATCAAGATGCTCTTGCTTCCTCTCTTGCAGCAAAGGGCAAAAAGAGTCTTGACCTTTTCACCAATATCTCTTAGGAATCTTTTCTCAAATCTGCAGAACAATTCTTCTCTGCTTTTGTATTTTGGAAGAGCTGAATTGTTCTATTTAGGGTATTAAATAACAAAGCCTGTTTGAAGACAAAGTCCACCACCAGCTTGCTGTAGGTGTAGAGAACAGAGGAGGGAGGAGAAGATTTGAAGCATTTAATCTAGTTTTTCACTTACATGAGTGAATGCATGGAGTGCAGAGCTCCTGACAAAGCTTAGGGAATCTTGATACCTAGCTTTGATTTTTGTGATCTCATGTTTGCTTTCCCTCCTTGCCTCCTTTTGTTTCTTCTCAGAATGGAGACTACAACAAGCCCATCCCTGCTCAGTACATGGAACACCTTAACCATGTTGTATCAGGTGCTACGACTTTCTGTGATCCCTCCAAACCACAGCAGTGGGTGAGCAGCCAAATTCTGCTTTGCAAGAAATGCAACAACCATCAAACCACAAAGATCAAACAACTGGCTTCATTCTCTCCAAGAGAGGAGGTAAGTGTCTGTCAGGACCTTGCATCACAGGAGAATGTTTGTCCAAGGCATTGCCATGCATGTATTTGATCTTCCTGCTCTCCTTAATTCCGTGCTGCAGCTGAGCAAGCAGGAGAGATAGGGAAGTGCAAGGAAGGTTACTGATCAGTGTTGTAAACTTGCCTACTCCCACTCCAAAGCCAAAATATGTTTGCCTGTTCTATATGGGCGTTTGAAGTTGAAGCCTGAGCTCAAACCCAAACATTCAGACAGCTGAGATCAGCTTACAGTTCCAGTACTTACCATTGACCCAGCTGAGCTTACAGGATCTAGTAGACAAAGCAGCCTGCTAGACACCTTGAAGCCTTAATAGATTTTGGGTTTCCCCAGGCCTTGGCTGTGCTGCTGTGCTTTTGCTAGTGGAGTGGGATGGGAATCTTGTGCAGCCATGTCACCAATCTGGTCAGGCATTTGTGCCTAGGAGGGCAAAGGGATTTTACAGTTAGAGCAGCAGCATTTCCTGCTGAGCAACTTCTTGGCCTCCCTGAGGCTGAACATGCAAGGAGGATAGGCTATTGGGGTTTCTGCTCCACAGCTTTGTGGCTCCTCAGAGTTTCATGCAGAGAGTTTAGTCCTGCGCTCCTCAGCTCTCATCCATGGTCAGGCCTTGGGGTTATAAGACTGCACTGTAGTGGAATGTGTTCATCCTCTGGCTTGCCTAACCAGTCTGCTTCATGTAACTGTAATGAGTTTAATAAGGCTGACTCCCAGGGAACAGATTTAAGTCTTGTCATGCTTAATGAGAGCATCCTCAACTGATTCCCTATTCTCAGCTTGATTTCTAGTCCTTGTATCTTGCCAGACTTATCAATCTTTCCAGGTAACACCAGCTTTTGCCCCCTTTTTAGGGCATTCAGTGAACTTTAGTGTCTGTGCCAGCTAAGACAACATGGGACTGTGTTATCCAGCCTGGTTAGATATGTGTGGCAGTGACAGCACTGGCCTCTCAGCATGGCTGGCCTCTTCAGGAAGGGATGAGCTTCCTGCTGCTAATCTCTCTCATGTGATTGGTTCTCAGTTCTGTCTGATGGAGCCTGGGAAACTGCTGCAGTGAGGCCTCGGGCAGCTACTTCCCTCTCCCAAAGAACCTGCATGCTTTCAGTTGTGTGCTTTTGGTACAAGGATCTTGAGCGAGCCTGGAAGTGGGGATGGAAGAGCCCTGGAAGCCCTGAGATAATTCATGTGCCCACTGCAGTGACACTGTAAATGTACCTTTGGCCCTACCCACTGTCTGTTTTTATGACTGCTATTAATGAGCTCATCTCACCAGGGCCTTCAAACAGCCTTAAGTCTGGGGCTGAGTTTTGGAAGGATCTTGTCTCCTTTTTCCAGCATAGTGGTGGAAGGTGCACTCGGGCTTTTGTGTTTCCTTCTGAGGAGGGGAAAACCAAATCCATTTTTTTATCTCCTGTATGGGTTCATAAGGTCTCAACAAAGAAAGCAAAATGCAACCACATCCTGAAACTGGGCCACAGCAGCCTTCTCCAAGTGCTGTTTTGTCTCTTTTGGGGCACGAAGGCTGAGTCTGCTGTATGCAGCGCTGGTTGTGTGGCTAGCCTCCAGCTTGGTTACTCTTTAGACCTGGTTTCAGAGCCTGGTTCCTCTAGACCCGTGCCCACCTGTCAGTAGCAGGCATGATAACTGGTGAGAGACCTGCAGTTCTCACCTGCTTTTCCTCTCCTGTCATCTCACCAGGGCAAATATGATGAGGAGATTGAGGTGTACAAGCACCATCTGGAGCAGACCTACAAGCTGTGCCGTCCCTGCCAGGCTGCTGTGGAGTATTACATCAAACACCAGAACCGGCAGCTCCGGGCACTGCTGCTCAGCCACCACTTCAAACGCCGGGAGGCAGATAAGACCTATTCTCAGGTAGGTATGGGGAGAGCTGAGGGCATTTAGGGGGCAATTCGGAGAACTTAGCTACCTCTGCACCTGGCTTTGCTGCTGAGAGTCTCTAACTCTGTGAGCTCGAGTGTGTGGCAGAAGTTTAGAAGAGCAAAGGATAGTTGCCACGGATGCTTCTGGTGTCAGTTTGAGGTTTTGCTCTTGCTGGCGTCACTCAGTACAATTGCCAGAGGTGGAATAATGAGACTAGGGTGGAAGAGAGATAGTGGACAGGCAGAAAAGAGGAAGCAGGGAAGCCAGTTTATGAGTACAGTGCAGAAAACTACACAGTACAGGGGCAAAAAAGAAGTTAGAACGACCTGCCTCGCTCCCCTGTCTGACCTTGGTTTGCTCATGGCTCTGCTGTTATCTGTGCTAGTTTACAGCAGCATCCCCTGTGATGTCAGCCCAGCCCAGACACTTGTAAGGACTTGAGCCAAGCTGTCCAGTAAACCATGCAGTTGGAAGAGTTTCACAAAGCACCATTTCAATACCTTACTGCAGTCCATTCACCTTCTGACAAGGTGTTTCTCCCTTCCTCTGCAGAATTTATGTTCATCCTCCTCTGCTGCTTCCATAACCACACCAGCTCAGGTGATACTCCTGCGGTTCTTGGCCTTCCTCAGCTGTGCACTCCTGGTTCTGATGGCCTTGTACGGGTCAGGTGACCCCTTCTCACTCAGCACAGCAGTCCCTGGCCCTGTCTCCTCTGGCCCAGCATCCCTTCAGAACAGGACTGGCACAAGCTCACGTGCAGACCTGGAAGATGACACCTCAGTGACAATGGCAGGCTGGCAGGAGCTGCTCCACCTGCTGCCAGAGCAGATGGTGGAGAAGCTGAGTGCTGCATGGGCTTATGGCAAGAATCATCAGATGGCTGTCGCTGTCCTTGGGCTGTTCACCTGCCTCTTGGCCATGTTCTTGGCTGGGCGCATCAGGTGAGTGTGCTCTTTTCTTCTTCCAGTTAGAGAAAAACTGCATGAGGCTGGGGGGCTTTAGCTCTGCCTTGACTCAGCAAATCAGGGGGTAAACATTTGCCAGAATGGCACAGGTAGTACCAGGTGGCACAGCTCTTGTGTTGCTTTGGATTGCCAGCCAGCTGGATGGAGACAGCAGAGCTTGCTTTAGATCTGTGCCTTGGTTCTTTCAATCTAAGCTTGAAGCACTGTGAATAAAAAACTCCCAGTGCAGCTCTGTAATCTGCTAGAAAATGGAACTCCTCTATTCAGGTACTTACCATAGCAGTGGGAAGGGCTGCAGGTGATACAGCTTTAATATCTGTAGTAGTCTGTGTACCCTTCCCTCCTTCCCCAGGACCAAGAGGAGTCCTCCTCGATGTTTAAACTCTAACCTCGTGTCTCGTTTGCTTTCTTTTTGGTGTTGCAGGCTGCGGAGAATTGATGCTTTTGCTTCAGTCTTGTGGTTTGTAGTGATGAGTCTGCACTTAGCTGAGAGGTACCTGAAGATGGAAACACCCAGCTGGCTCGACACAGCCAAGTTTGGCACCACCTCCCTGTGCTGCTTGGTGGGCTTCACCGCAGCCGTGGCCACGCGGAAGTCAACAGGCCAGCGGAGACACCGGCCCCGAAGGTCAGAGCCAGAGCAGTGACGCTGGGGGAAGGAGGAAAAAAGGCCTTGTGAACTCTTTGTGACTGGTGCTTCTCTTTCCTCTTCTTATTTTCTCTTCCTCTGTTTCTTTGGTTTTTTAAACTTTTTAATTAGATAAGCAGTGAAGATTTTTTTTTTCCTTCCTTTCTGTATATATTTTTATTACTGTTTTTGCCCCCATCCCACTGTGCTAGCTGCTTGGAGCCTTTCCTCTGCTGGTGCTAGCCAGGGAAGCTACTCCTGCTGCCTCCATTCTCCCTTCCTCCTGAATCCTCCATCCGCAGTGCACATATCCAACTTCCCCAAAGCCAGTTCTTCCAGCAGCTGCTTCACAAACTGCCTCCTCCCTGTTCTGCTTCTCCAGCCAAAGAGATTCTGGCTTCTCCTGGCCTTCTGGGTCTTCTCGCTGCCTGCCCTTCCTTAGCCTGTCACAGAGGAATCCTCTGCCTTGATCTTCCAGAGGGCCCAGGCCACCTCCAGTTTTCTAATGGTGCTGGTCATTTTAATTTGGAGCTGATGGGAACATGCCTCTGGACGCTGAGTCCTCGTGTCGTGTGCGGTGTTGGCACTGCTCGGTGTACAGGCACGCGAGGGGACACACACCTAGTCCCTAACCTGGTTCTTCCTGCCCTCCACTGTGCAGCAGCACTTAACTGCATTTCTCTCTGCCGTTGCCCTAGGACTCGTGCTTTAAACAAAGATGTCCTTAAGTGCTTTAGACTGGAATGTTAAGAGTTTCTTTCAAAGGGTGCTTTGAAAGGTTCTGCAGCTCAGGGGGGTCTCGCTGAGTATCTGAAAGTATTCAGCTGCTTTAAGCTAAACTTTCAAACCTGCCAGTGGCTGTTGCTTTCAGTGCCGGTTCTCTTTGGGCTTTTTGCCCATCCAACACCACTGCTCCCCGAGGAGCATCCATTTAAAAGCACAACTGGATACAAATGTGTACGTTCCTCCACTCCTGTAGCCTTAGAAAGTGGGGAAATTTGGGACTAACAAGCCCTGATCAGCTCTCGTTGTCCATCGCTGCTTAGCCAGCGTGGCCCTTACTGTGGAGAACACAGGAGGATGTGCTATAGGAAGGGGTGGGAGGCTCGGCTGGGGGACTGTGTGGCAGCAGAGATGGATTTTTCCTCTTGGAGGGATTCTTTATGAGGTCTGGCATTGGTGCCGGTGCTGCTGAAGAAAGGGTCTGGAGGTTGTGACTTGGAGTTGAGTGCCGGGCAAACCTCTGCTGAGAGCTGGGACAGCTGGATGTTACTGCCTGGGGAGGAAGAGGCTTCCAGCTGCTTGGGCTTTTCTAGGATTAACTTGCTGGGACCTCTTAGCAGCAGTCTGACTATTTTGCAAGACACCTCACAGAGTTTCTCACTCAAATTTGGGTCTCTCAAGAAGAGCTAGCGTTGTTGCAGATCTGCCATTTCATTCTGCTCAGACTAGTGCCATGGAATTGCCACGCTAAAAGTCTGACATAACTCAGTTGGCTGTCTTGGTCTTCCTATGTGTAAACCAAAACAATCAGGATGGAGCTCTCACTGTGAAGTATCTACATTCCCTCCTGAAAGGTTTAGCCACTACTGGGTGCTGCAGATGCTGGTGAAATCACAGAACCTTTTTAAAAGGAAACAGAAGATATTTTATAGCTTTTTGTGGTTCTTCAAACTGGAGTTCATTGTGAAAGCAGAAAAGGTAGCACTGACAGAAGCTCGGTAGGGGTTTGATAACAGTAAGCCAAGCTGAGTGTGCCATGGGGAGGTAGAGCTCCTGGCTGAAGGACCATGTGCCTGTAACTGAATTGGCACAGGAAGGGGACGCACAAACCTGCTTCCCAATCATCTCCTCCTTTGGAACTCTTTCCAGTCTGGTTCTGCTCTTCCATGTTCCTGTCCTTCATCAGTTCTGACCCAATAGATTTGTCTTGCAGCTCACAGTGCCAGTGTGTGTCTTGTTCCAGTCTCAGACCTTCAAAACACAAAGTAATGACCATTATGTCCCCTTTTGCCCCAGGACATTTTATCAAGTTCAGAGAACTATTTCAAAGTAAATACTACAAGAAGCTGTAAGACTTCACCAGAGCAGGGGAACAAGCCAGGGGTGTGCAGGGTCCTCAGCGCTGCGTTAGACTTTCACAATCGCTCTGGTGCCTCTCTCCTACTCTTCATTAGGAGTTAGTTCCTTTCAAATCCAGTCTTCTTCCTGTACCTGTCAGGCTGGGGCAAGGAGCAGGGTTAAGTAAGCTAGTGAATGAAAGGAGACAAAATGGCAAGGTAAAACAAACCCGGGACAGTTTCGTGTGGGGATGTGCTGTCACCATCTGCTCAGCTTTCCTTTGAGTGCAGTGATCACTATGATGTTTTCAGCCCTGAAAAGTCTCCACTGAGGAGCCCTTCCAACACCCTTGTTCTGCAGCCATCTGCTGCAAAAAATGAGGGAGACGGAAAGCCACCTAATGAAATGGACACTGGGACAAATCCAATGCCAGCTCTGCCATTCTCTTCACAAGCTGCACAGAAGACTCAAGGAAACCTTGAGCTAGTTTGGTCATTGAGTGATACAAAACATCGAGACTTTATTCACCATTTCCTCCCTTCTTTCTGCTTTAATTCTTTCAAGTTTTCCCCATAAAGGTAAATGCAGAAGACTGATGGTTTATATTGAGCTCTGATTGTCTCCTGCACTTACCTGTACACATTGGATTGAAAGTTCCTGCTAGCTGCTAGCACATCATCTTGCAGCCCCCTGGCATGGCAGAGGTGAGCACTTCTCCTGCTCCTCTGCTCTGAAGCATGTCCAAATGATGGGAGGAATCTCACGTGTAGGAGGAGATGCTGAGTCTGCTAGAAGGAGGGGTGTGAGAGACCAACTGTTTCGGTGTGTGGGGATGGCTGTGGTGATGCCATGCTTCATTGCCAGTGGCAATAGCCATTCTTTTAATAAGAATAAAATTGCTCTCTCCAAATATTCTTCCCCAATATCAAGGAAACTCGGTGGCAGCCTCTAAAGATGCTTGTCAGCCTCTTTAGAATCGTAGAATCAAGCAGGTTGGAAGAGACCTCCAAGCTCATCCAGTCCATCCTAGCACCCAGCCCTATCCAGTCAACCAGACCATGGCAATAAGTGCCCCAGCCAGGCTTTTTCTTTAGAGGCTTTGCTTTCAGAGCTGAAAGTCAAGGCTGTATTAAGTTCCACATTGCTCTATTTTGTGTACCTCCTGTTTCTTCTGAGCAGCTGTTTTCCTCCCTTCTTTTTAGCAGCACACTCATTGGGTTTTTTTTTCCATTTAAACATGCCCCAGCTTTGAGCCGCAGGAGTCTGACACCTTTTGTGATGGTTTACTGTTAAGTGTTAGAGTGTCTTCCTGATCTTTTCCTTTATTCCCTTGCCTTTTTCTCCTGTGCAGTGCAGGGATGGGGAGGATGCAGGACCAGGCAGTTGTGACAGGGCTGTGGGGGAGGGAGTGGGGTTAACACTGTGAAGCCTGAAAAGCACTGTGAAATATTTTATCTCTTCCTCCTGAAATGTTTAAAATCTTTTAATCTGGGGAATGTGTTAACTGCAGCTGACATGCGAGCAGGAAATCCTTTTGTCTTCAGTTTATGCAGATGAATACAAATGAAATGTGTTTACAGTTGCACTGATTTTATGTCAGAACATCAGAAAGCTGCTTTGTTTTCTGGCCAGGCTGTACAGCTGAGGCCCTGGTCTCTGTGGTGCTTTGTTTGCAATTTGTAATTGAAGAATTTTTTAGACACGTCATTGGAACATTTTCAGAGGTGAAACCAAAGAACAAAACACATATTGAAGTGTGGTTCAGCTTTAATGCCAAAGAAGCCTTTGTCTTTGCTCAGGTATCAGCTAATTTTCCCTCCTCTCAGTGCCTCAGTATGTTTGCTGCTGCTTTTAAAAACGAGAGAACACCTCAGAGCCTCAAACCCAAACTCGCAGCAATTGAGTTCTTGGCAGTTTAGAAACTGATGCTGGCAGTCTCCTCTCTTTCTGCTTTTCTCACCTTTGTCTCTCATGCTTTTGCTGGTGGTGGAGGATGGATCTTTAGGAGGAGAGGGTGGAAAGCAGAATGCCGGTTGGTTTGGTTGATTTTTTCGCCAGAGGTGTTCAGATTTATAAGCTTCTGGCATTCAGTCTGAACTGGTTGTGCCTCCTTACACAAGGGCCTGAAGAAGAGCAGTTCTAAGGTAGCAGTATTGTACTGGTGAGTGTTTCTGGATGAAAACTAGACAAACAATTAAACCTCCACTGCTTTCACTGAGACTGTTCTGCAGTACCCAGTTTCAGTCCCAAACAGACTAAACACTGTGCTCCATGTTTTCTAAGGAAGGTGCTTTGCCAACGTTGCATTTTTCACCTGAGGTGCAGTTAGGGAACAGCTCAGCAGTCAGCTATGCCATCTAACTCTTTCCCCAGGAAGTCCAGCAGAAGGAAATCTGTGTTTCCAGCTCAGGTATGTTGGTTCAAGTCCAATTCTTGAGCACAGGGCCCCCACCCTCATGAAGCTGAGGTGCTATTTTATATGACACTTGGCTGTGCTTTTCCTTCTGCTGAGGGGGCATAGGCTGAAGGGCTGGTAGCTTCCTAATGCAGCTGACACACATCCTCCAGAACCACTTGATTGGTGCTTGGAGCTTCTTATCTCCACTTTGCTGGACTCTTATTTCAGGCCACAGAGGAACATGTGGTAACTTGTGGTCACCAGATGCAGTTTCATTGCCTGAAGATTTTCCCAGCCATGCAGGCCAGAGCCTGCAAACATCTCAACAGTATTAGAGGCTTTGGGCCTAAAAACCTCTAATTTTAGGTGCTGCCTTCTTACACCAGCCATATGCTGCTGTCTGGACCAGAGGATGGTACTACAGAGTGGAGCCGAGGTGGTGAGGGATTGTTTGTGGATTTGTGTGTCACTTGTAACCCAGTCTGCTGCATCCTGAAGTGGCTGACTCTGGTCTTTACTCTCCCAACGGCTGCGGCTAATCTCAGAAGCATCTCGCACCCTGCCCAGCAGAGCTGGATATATAAAGAGACCGATGTGGGTTCATTAAGTGCCTTTCCTGGACCACATTTTTGACAACACTGTGTTACTGTTCTTCAGGGAGCCTGAGACAGCTGCAGCTTGGGACAGCAGTGCCTGTGTGTCTGCCAGGCCAGTACCTTTGTCCTTCATTTGCCACCAGTGAGTGTGGCTGGGCATAAGAGGTACTTGGGCTGCACTCAGATTTCTGGGCAGCTCTGCAGACTATAGAGGGTTTGAGGGAGAACCCAGAGCTAGCAACTGAGTAACCATCTCTGCTGCTGCTACTTCTGGACTTCCCAAAGCCCTTGCTGACATCAGTGCATGCAGACTGACACCTTTGTGGTCCTTCACAGTTCTAAATAAGGTGTATTTGTGTCATGTTTTTTACTTTCTCTCAGCTCCTCCTTTCCTACATCTGTGCTCTGCATGCCCTAGGGCACTAAGTTTGGGTGTGTCAAAGGGTGAGGATGTTTCATTTTGGCTTTATGACTATTTTTCCAGTATGCTGAAATTATGTGAAGCTAATAATCATGCTTAGGTACTACAGAAAGTATGTATTGATGTATTGTGAACACATTAATTTTTATAAGAGTAAATCAATTAATAGTCAGTTGATTGTTCCAGCTGACTCCACTCGTGAAAGCAGGGAGCTGTGGTCTGTAGCTTTGCTTTGGTTTTTAAAGAGGTGCTGTTGAAGTGGTGTTGCTGTCACATATAATCTGCCAGCTGACTCCAGGCATGCTCTCACCTGCAAGTACACCTGGGGGCTCTTTGAGCTGTCACAGATGCTCTCCTATGTGAAAGGGGCAGTACTCAGCCCTGAAGTGTACCTTGAGTCCTTCTTGTAACGCCTCATTGGGACTGTGAAGTACAAGGCAGGGAAGGAGTCCTCTGACAGGTTTTGTCACATCAGTGAGGCCAGATTGCGGTAGATGAAGGATGTGTGTCTGTGCACACCCTTCTGTGTCACCAGCCAGGAGGGGAGGTAGAGGGAAGTTTCCAAACATCAGTCTGTACTCTAGAAGGTATTACTGCAGGACCTGGCAGCTGGAGCATCTTCAGCTCTAACTCAACCCTCCTTTTTCATTCAAAGCAGGGTAACATAGGAGAAAAGAAGTTCTAGTCCTGGCAGCTGAACTTTAGCTCTCAAAGGCACATAGCAAAATCTTAATGTGTCTAAGACCTCTACCCCTTTTTAGCACTGTTCTCCCCTCTCTCTGTGCCTGTTTTTGATTCAGTAGATTGCTCTTTACTCCTGATTCTGTCAGCTTGAGCAGAGGCACAGGTTGTGGCACTGACTCATGTGATGCCACAGACCAGGCGAGTGGCTGCTTGTCAGCTCCCAGGAGCTTGCTTATCTTGCTTGCATCCAGCAGCAAGGCAGTGGTGAGCTGCTTCTGCAGTCCTGGGCAGCAGCACACATCCTGCCTGGGGAGAGTGGTGCTGTTGCACATGGGTATCTCACAGCTAAATTATGCTGGGACCATAAGGCTAGAGGAAGTATTTGACAACACGACGGACACGTGGTGCCCTGGCTGCTGCTCAGCACTTGAACCTGGGCACACACAGCACACGGCCTGTGACTGCATCCTACCTTCTTGTGTCCTGTAGCAAATGATCTGATGGTAGGAGTGGGTCCATTTGCAGTCCTGCAGTCTGACCTGATCCCTGCTGTCCCTTGTCTCTCTCTGTCCCAGGCGTGATGAAGCATCTCTGGTTAAAATGTGAATTAAAAAGGCACACACCTGTGGTGTTGTCTTTGGGTAAGAGGGAGATACTGGGACAGAGGAGGGGAGGCTCTACTGGGAGGATGTGTTTCTTCAGGACAGTGTACAGTCCCATACTATGTAACACTCTATTAACTTTTAAAGTGTCTGTGTAGCAGAGTTGTGCCCAACTGTGGAGTGCTGTGATCATTGTAAACACTCATTAAGATCTCCAGGCTTTGATGTTCTGAAATAAATGGCTTCTGAGCCCTGTTTCCACAACCTGTTTGACTCCAGAGCCTTTTTCTTTTCCCCTTCTTCCTTTTTTTTGGTTCTTCACTGTTACCAGACCCACTATTATAACACGCACAAATGGCTGGAAGCTATGCAGCAAGCAGTCGGAGAGCAAAGGCAGCTGCACTGCTGCATGCCAGGGCTGTGTTGTGCCTTCTGATCCTCTTGATCTCCTCGCCTTTTGCATCTGCTTCTGAAAGAAGGTTTAGTTCAGCTGACCGTTTTCAGGCACGAAGCACATTCCCATGCTGCTTAGCAGCATCTTGACATGACTGGAGAGCAGAGCACATAGAAAAGGAACAGGGTTCTGCATGTTGCAGGAATGTATGTTGTTAAGAGCAGATCAATACTGAAGCCATTCTTTGGTCAGCACCCAACCCTAAAGCATGAATATGTTAGGCTTCACATTTTTCAGCCCTTCTTTGCTGACTAGAAAGATTTCTTTTCTGGATGGTACAAAACAAATGGTTCATCATATGCCCAGAGGATCTGACTGCACTTAACTTGGTGAGGTTGAGAAGTGAGGCCATTGAGCAGCAGAGCCCATGGAAATCTGATCTAAAAAAACTCCAGTCCCAGGGCAGAGATTGTGTTTGAGTGGTAAACTGTAGCGTTTTCCAGACCATTAAGTGTAAAGCTACCAAAAGCCAGGGCCAGATAAGCTGCCTGCCCCTGCAGCAAGGAGCTGTATAAAGCTGAATGCATTTGCCCAAAGACACAAAAGGTGCAAAGTTAGCACAAAAGAGCTCTGCTGTCCACAGGCCGTGTTCTGATTTGGCCTGTCACAGGCATGGCAGAGTGAGTGGCAGACACCACTCTGGTGTGACTCATGCCATAGCCCTTAGCTGCACTCTTCATCTCCTTTCACCTTTGTTCTCTCTGACCAAGCTGAGGTGCACAGCTACATCTGCTGCTTACACCTCTGTGTGTGGTGGGGCAAATGTCTCTCTGTGTGTGCATGTTTGTGAAGTGTGACACCATTGCCAGGTCCTCTGGAACCTGAAGGGGCTGGGCAGTTCCTGCTGCACGACTGATGAGTTCCTTGCTGCTGACAAAGGCAGGTCCTGCTTGCCAGCCCCAGGAGGTTGGGTGGCTCAGATGTCGTCCAGCCTGGTTAAGCTGGTTGGGATGGTTGAAGTCTGCCTCATGCTAGCAGATAAGTAGTTTTATGAGATGTTTTAAATTGCAGTCTGAACTCTAGGCTGCTGCTTCTGGACATGCTAGCACTGCATCACCTCTTGAATCTCCCAGAGGGAACAGCACAAGCAAAAACCACCTACCTCAGTGCAAGGCTGAAGTACTTGTGTTCCTTCACCCTCTGATTCACTGCTGCCTGTGTTGCTGCTCTCATCTGTCTCTGTTTTCATCAGAAGTGAGATTAAACCTCCAAATGTTGCAGCTTGATTAGGTCCTGCAAAGCCTGATCTTTCTTGAAATATACACCCTTCATGCTACTATGATGTTAGTACTTGATCATGACTCATTTGACAGGAGTGTTGCCTGTTTCTGAATAAATAGAATAAACAGGAGATCCTGGAGAGATTTTGTTCATGTCCTAGACTCTTTCATGTATTTTAACTCAATTGTTAACAATACAAAATTCATGTGCTTTGAATATTGCCACCTTCTTAGAATGCTCATTTTGATAGTATAGGGACACAAGTGAGGCCCCAAAGCTGACTCCTCATTTCTGATGCAATGTAGTCAGCTAAACTCTACACACAGACTAAGATCAATAGAAAGAAGGTAAAAATAGGAGTAAATTTTGGACAGATTGTTCATTTTTAAATTGTAAACCACAGCAAAGATAGGTGAGGAAAGAGGGGGTGTCAGAGTTTAATTGCTACAAAGTCTCTTTCCAGTTAATTTACCAGTGGAACAGACCTCAGGTTGTGTCTGCGGTGATTAAAAGCCAAGCGGACTGGCAGAGCTCCCCTTCCTATGTTTTGTCTGTGCTCTCTCCTCTTGTGTTCTCACTTTGGACATGCTGTTCTGCAGCTCCCCTCTTTCACTGAGGAAGAATCTCTTGCAAACAGCTCACAGCTCTGGAATTGCCATTGCCATTCCTCCTGCCATCTTACAGTTCTGCCAGGCACAACAGTGGCAGCTGGGTCTTGTGCGCTGGAAGCAAGACACTTCTTGGAGCGTGTGCTACGGGAGCACAGTTCCCTCTCAGTGGCTGCACTGGTACATATTTGTGGCTGTGATGCACAGGATTAGTAGGGTTGGATACACAGGATGAGTGGGGCTGCAAAGGCCAGGTGTGTGTTTCTTTTATCACAGAATTTTTATGTGAATCTCAGAAAGTCCCAAAAGTCTTTTTGCTCTTCTCTCCCATCTGTAAAATGAGGGTAGTGAGTCTTCATTGCCTCACAGAAGTATCATAAAGGCCAAGAGGCTGGAATGTTAGTTTTAAATCAGGGCTCTTGTGCCTAGATCTAGGTACCCATAAAAAGCCTTCTCTTGATACTGGCATCAGAGGTAAGATGTTGATTCTGGTTTGCAAAGAGAAAGAGATGAGTAAGTGCTTGCTTCCCGCAGCCAATGGCATTTCTAAGCCTGTCATTTGCCTGTGCACACAGCAAACATCAGATGAGGTCTGTTGTTGGTCCTGTGTCTATCTGGACTTTGTAAAGCGTTCTGGTGGTCTCTAGGGAATTTTCTCACCTAGGGAGAGAACCAAGTTGCTGTGCCTGCTTGCACCCGAGTTCCTGAACTGCTGCACCCTGTATTGGATGCATTGGTGCATGATAATTTAAGTCGAGTAGTTCTTTTCTTCCCCAGTTCCAAAGGTGTAGGAACATTCCCATAAACTCTTAAGCATTTTGCATCTTGCCCTCCTGCTCTGAAAAATCAGGACAAACTGCTAACAAGTGTTCATGCAAGGAGTACAGCCAAGAGGGGGGTTACTGGAATGTACTGGTTGCTGAATGTTTACCCTGTGTCATTTACAGGTACCTTGCTGGGGATTCAGTTACCCTCTTCCCCAGTGGCACTGGGACTGGCTTCACTTCCTCTGCTACGTCTCTCTTTGTCCCAACACCACCCAGTATTCTTCAGCTGACAAACCAACAGCTCTTCAGACCTCCACACAGAACTACTTCTTCCTCTCTTCCTGGTCGTCTCAACAGGGCACTCTCGCTGGGTACCATCCCCTCCTTGGCCAGAGCAGGTACATGAGCGTGACACTTTCTGTCCCAGTGGAAATGGCAGTGCTTCAGGAGGAAAGGGGCAGTGAGGTACCCACGTGCTATAATCCTCTTTGGGGATTGCTGCTCCTGTGGCACAGTACCCAGCATTGGGGATTGGCTTTTGGCATGAAGAAATGGTGCAGCATACTGTTGCCATCTTGGGGCAACAAAAAGTCTCATTGAATGCTTGCCTGCTGTGAGTTCACTGAAATCCAGAGGCTTCTCCAGACGTTTGTGGCAGTATGGCAGGAGCTACAGGGGTAGGGAATGGAGAAAGGTAGCTTTTGGAAGTGCACTGGAACATTAGGGTAGCTGTCTGGCAAGAGTAAGCACTCCCTTCTAGCTGTTTTGTGTAGTTGGCTTTTCTTGCTGCAGCTGGAGGCAGCAGAGCTGAAGGCAGGCCCTTCCCAGTCTGCAGTTGGTATGGATTAGCACAACTATGGAAGCTGCTTCAGAGGCCTTGTTTTCTCCTGTTTTTAAGGGCTTTGTGTGATCTAGGGAAGATTTATAGGCCTAAGGAAAGACTCTCTCCCAGTACCTCAAAAAGCCCTTGGTTTTACTGTGCTTGAGACTAACAGATGGGAAGTGGCATTCAAATGCTATTCTCCATCCAAGGAAAGCTAAGCTTTCCCATGTCACTGACTGATTACCAGAAGGTCAGAGGCCAAAACATGGCAGTTCCTAGGATAACAGTGCAGCAGAGAGCAGCCTTGCAGGGTTATTTTGGGTCATTCAGCATTTCTCTACCTCACACTGCCAGCAGTTTGGCAGATCTACTGAGAGCAAGAGAGAGAGAAGCCGTGCAAACCTTTTAGCAGCACGGCAGCTCTTGGCACAGCCTTCACCTTCCTCGTTCCCAGACTGTCCCTGGTAAGGCAGGTGCAGACCCACCAGATGGTGGGATTCCTTCTGCATGCTGAGCCACCCTTGTGAGGGCTCTGCTTTCTTTTGCTGGGGTGCAAAGCCAGACAGTCTGGAGAGAGCATGCAGGGCAAACAGCAAGGTTTTCCACTTCCAAAGCTGTTTGCCTGTCATTATGTAAATCAAGTGGCAAAGTTAAATAATTGATTGAAACTCTGAGGTTTTCCTTTTCTTCCCCCTGACTTAAGTACTTCTCATTGAATTTTGTTCTCTTTTCTCTCTGTCTCATTATTATGGCTACTGTGTCTGACAGCTAGCTGGGAGTTCATTTCACTCTATGATCTCACCTACCCTTAAGGCTGTCTTCATGAGAAAAGGATACAACCATCTTTTCACCTTCTTCCCTTTGAAGTAGAGGCAGGGCAGGCTGTGATACGGTCACAGGCTTGTTTCTGGGGTCTGCTGGACAGATTTTTTCTGCTGCAGCTGGGAAAAGTGGATTATTTTTGTTGCTGGCACATAGCTTACCCAGGAAAAGAGGGACCTTTTTTTCTACCTATATTTACCACCCACCTCCTGAAATTGTTGACAAGATGATGCAGTTACTGCAGGCTAGACCTCCAGTACCTGAGCCAGTTGGGTTCAAACTGTTTGACTTTTGCCTTTTAGATTCTGGCTACTTGTTCAGCGGCAGTCGGCCAGCCTCGCAGTCATCTCAGTCCAAGGAATCTCCTACATCAGGTAAAGCACTAAACCAGGCCTTCCAGAGCAACTCTCTTTGCAAGATTTGCAGTGAGTGGGTTGCACACGTGATCAGAGTTTCATTCTTTCCTCCCTACTCACATCTTAGTGAAAATGTCAGGGTTTGCTGTTAGAAATGCTGCAGAGAGAGAATTCCAACTACGAGTGGGGTTGCCTTAAAATAAGGTGCTGTGTGCGTTGGGCAACCTTTCCCTGGGAGAGCTCTCAGTGAAATCAGACCAAGCAAGGATCCCCTCCCTGCCCAGCAGCTGAATTGAGACTGCTTCGACAGGAGACTTGAAACTGTTCCTAGGGCAGCTCTTCTGTTTCACTTTCCTTCCCCAGCCCAGGGAACTGCTGATTTAGCTACCCAGTCTGCCCTGCCCTTTTGCTCCCCTGTCCTCCAGTGATCTGTCTGTTGTCCTTCTGACCCCAAATGAATCTTTGTCTGTTTGTGCTGCATAAGTCCTTTCTGCTGGAAATGCAGTGACAGCCTAGGCTAATGCCATGTGCAGACCTCCTTCCATCCTTACAGGCTTTACCAGCCTTTAAAGGAGAAGCCAGAATGGTTGGTTTGGTTAATTTACCAAAACCAGCATGTGTAACGCAGGCTCTCCTGAAGGCACACAAGTGAGCAGGGAGATAGCTCACCTGGCTCCTGATAAAGCCATCTTTATTCCAAGTCATTCCTGAGTGTACCAAGGTGCATGGTGAATTTTTCCAACATTTGCAGTGGCAGAACCAGAGCAAATACAGAATTTAAGTACAAGATACATTGGGCATTAGAATAGAATAGAATCAAGCAGGTTGGAAGAGACCTCCAAGCTCATCCAGCCAAACCTAGCACCCAGCCCACTCCAGTCAACCAGACCTTGGCACTAAGTGCTCCATCCAGTCTTGGCTTCAACCCCTCCAGGCACAGCCACTCCACCACCTCCCTGGGCAGCCCATTCCAATGCCAATCACTCTCTCTGCCAACAGCTTCCTCCTGACATCCAGCCTAGACCTCCCCTGGCACAACTTGAGGCTGTGTCCCCTTGTTCTGTTGCTGGTTGCCTGGCAGAAGAGCCCAGCCCCACCTGGCTACAGCCTCCCTGCAGGGAGCTGCAGACAGCAATGAGCTCTGCCCTGAGCCTCCTCTTCTGCAGGCTGCACACCCCCAGCTCCCTCAGCCTCTCCTCACAGGGCTGTGCTCCAGGCCCTCCCCAGCCTTGCTGCCCTTCTCTGGACACCTTCCAGCACCTCAACATCTCTCTTGAATGGAGGAGCCCAGAACTGGACAGAGCACTCAAGGTGTGGCCTGAGAACCTCCCTTGTCCTGCTGGCCTCACTGCTCCTGAGCCAGGCCAGGATGCCACTGGCTCTGCTGCCCACCTGGGCACACTGCTGCCTCATCTTCAGCTACTATCTACCTACTAACTCCCTTTCCCCTTTCCTGTAGAATTATTAAAGAAAGCTCTGCTTCTTGTCCTGGAATTACAGTACAGCTTCTCTGTGGGATGTTTGCCTTGCAGAACACTTCTCCCTGCTGTCAGGCAGCTGTGCTCTCTCCCGCATCCCCTCCCCGGCCCCGTCGGTGGCTGGCTCTGTGACCTCCAGCTCGGGCTCCTTGCGCTACCGCCGGCCACTCATCAGCCCTGCCCGCCTCAACCTGAAAGGACAGAAGCTGCTGCTGTTCCCATCTCAGAATGAAGCTCTGCTCACCCCAACTGGCTCAGAGGAGCACACCCACTCAGACAGCAACATCTTTCCCACTGAGCTGCCCTCCTTTCCCAAGAAGACGCTCAGCGAGCAGGGAATGCACGGTACGCTGGCAGCCTGCTGCACGCCTGGGATTGCTTTGGTGGGAAGGAGTTGACCACACATCATCTGTGCCACGCAGCAAGTGGCAAACCTTCAGGAAGTCCCAGATGGTGATGACAGGTGGGAGACCAAAGCTCCCTTAGGACTCCACTGGCCTAGAGAGACTCTGTCAAAATAGCTGTCCTTTGCTGGCTGGGTGGTGCCCTAGGGATACTACTGCCACTGCCTTCACCCTTGTTTGTTTGGATAACTGCTAACCACACGTGTGGGGATACTGACAGGGGCAGAGTGTAAGACAAGCGTGCAGGCAGCTTCTGCTGCACAGCACTGAAATTGGCATGTTGTTTCCAGCTCCTGCCCTCAGTGCTCTCAGGATTTTAGCACACAAGCACTCATTAGTCATGTCTAGCCTTAGATTGGTAACTTCTGCTGATGCCTTCTCAATTTTCATATCATTTTCTCCTTGCAGATATGAGATCTGCTGTGGAAGGAGGGAGTATCTGCAGTGATAATTCCATCAAAAAAGAGGATCACTCATCACACTCATCTACCTGTGTGGTAGACACAACCACCAAAGGTGAAGATTTGGCAGGCTGGAGAGGTAGGTGCAGGCCATGTGATTGCTTCATGTATGTGTGAGTGTTGCTGTGAGGGTAACAGATCTTTCTTGTTCTGTAGTAGTGATCTGATCTTGAGACCAAATATGAAAGTAGTAGCAAAATGGAGCTTCTGCCTGCTATGTTTGGACCTTAATAAGACTATTCCTGTCTGGAGAATGCTGACAGAGTGCTAAACTGAGACAGAGGGAAAGGGCTGGGGATGTAGGTGCTGAGAAGAGCAATAAGATGAAAATAGAACCAAAGAGAGCAGTGGAATCTTTCCTGACAGGAAAAGTCCTTCAGCAGTTTCTGCTGTGAGAGTGCTGGGCAAAGAGAGAGGAAGAGCAGAACATGCGTTCACTGTTACTTATCTCATCAGTTCTTTAATATCTCTGTCTATGATTCCTTTTTTCCCCTCTGTGTTGTCCTCTTCTACCAAGGTCATTTTGGTAACTCAGCACTGCGAGGTCTGCTGGCCGTGAGCCTGACTCTCAATGCTGTCTTCACATCAGCCTATGTCTACCGGAGCCTGCGCTGACTCGTGCCCACACTCCCTTTCTTTCTGGTTCCATCTGCTTCTGAGGAGACAAGAAGAATCCAAGCGTGGCTTCGTGTCTAATGGCCATGCCACTGGTGCATGCTGTTTTACAAAACCCAAACCAAACTACTGTATGCTCAATGGTCGTGACAAGGAACCCAGGTAGCTGTTGCCATCACTTCCAGACAGAACATATCAGGAGGTTGTCCCTGGAGGTGGCAGGCAGAATGTCCAGAAAGCTCCAGTTCCAAGGAGAGGCCAGTCAAGTGGCCCATCTGCTTGCTTTCAAAGGAACTGACCTTAGACACAAGCCTGAAAATGTCTAAGCTACATTTTTTTAGGAACCTGCCCCCAGATCTTCTTTCTGATTTATTAACTTCGTGCTGATGGTGCTGGTAAAGTGAGGAGAATTACAACAAACGAGCTGGAGAAGAGAGAGGGCTTAGTAGCTGATGCTGGGCTTTGGCTACTCTTAACAACATTCCCAGTGACTCCTCTTCTCTTTTCCCTTTGGCTCTCTCCTCTAAATTATCAGTGGATTTTCTTTAGTTGCCTTAAGCTTGCCTAAGCACATGGGTGACCTTGGCTGCTCTGTCATATTCTTGCATCTTTTCTGTGTCCCTGTGCTTCCACCTGGACTCTGCCCTGAGGCCACTTCACCAGCAGCCATTCTGGTCATGCTGGTTCTCAGAAACTGCTATCTGTACATACGTCCAACCGCACTGTTGCTGTAGGTACGCACAGACCCCAGACAGACATGCTTTTGTGGTTTGTATTAGACAGAGGAGGCCTTTGCTTCGCTTTACCCAGGAGGTATTAATTCTGTTACAGTTAATTCTGTGATAAGGAAGGATCCCCCTGTGATCTGCACCATAGTCAAAGGGCTTCATCTCACAACTGGCTGCTGTTGTTGCTGAAGCAGCCAGTGGCTTAGCTTGTCCTTGCTGTACATCGCACAAATCTGTTCTTAGAAGATACCTGAGGAGCTGTCTGTGCATATTTGTCCAGAAGCCTCAGCCTGATGTTGGGATTTGCTAAGTAAACGTCTAAGACATTTCTTAGCTAAATGCCAAGGTGCTCTTGGTAAGAAATACCAAACCTACTTCTGGACAGTTCAGCTTTCTGCATTGCTTCTTCTTTTCTAACCCAGCAGCAGTAGTCCTAGATTTTGAAAAGCAGTTTGTAATTTGGACACTTCTGCTTTTGGGTGACTCTTCAGCAGAATTCAGGGGCCATTTTAGAGTCTTGTGCTGAATACTCAGCATCATTGAGTACATTGCACCAAAAACAGCATCCTGATCTTTATGTTTGAATTCTTAAATCCCAAGTGCAGAGAGAAGATTTACCAAGGTATCAAGGATACCTGGTGCAAAGAGAGCCAACTGACATTAGCTCTGCTTTTGCCAAGGCAGGACTGACTCTGTTAAGAGTTTTTCCATTCTCTTCTGTTGGGCTCCTTCACCTCACACTTTGCTCTTTCCTCTCCTTCACCTCATTGTCCTGTGCTTGCATCTTCAACACAAGTGTGACGCTTCTGTGTGTTTTTGGTTCTGCTGCTGTTCCCTCTCTTGTGCTCTTGCATGTGCACAGAAACAAAACATAGCACTCCTGATAATTCCTGCTCTGAACCCAAAATTCACCCTTTCTTTCACTTCATTTTTTCTAACTTGCATGCTTGAGTCCCTACCACAGCTTCACTAGTACCTCATGTGAGTGACAGCCAGACTCCAGTCAGCATGCTCTGACAGATTCAGTGGGGCTTTCAGTTGGGTGATCCAAGCACTTGAAAAATTAAGTCTCTCTTTGTCTCTTCCGTTTCTTCCTGCACTGTTTTAGCAGCCCATTTCCAGCTGCTGCTCCACATCCTCCCTTGTCAATGAGACCTGCTCGGCATCTTGCAGGCAGAGGACAGACCCCTGTCCACGTGTGCTGAACTGAAGGGCTGTGGGGATGTCATTCCTGACTGCATCTTCCTCTCAGCTTTTTTAGAGTGTTGGTAAAGGGCTGCACAGCCAGCACCTCCTGTACAAAGCCTAGCTCCAAGATAGAGACCTGCAGCAGAAAGATCCCTCCCAGGTTCATGATTGATTTGTAACTTGCATGAGTTGTTACTTGTAGCCAAACCGGGCCCATAACCTTGCTGTTAGGAGATTTTTGTCCCTTGTATAGACTTCTGCAGGCTCACTTGAGCATGTCTATAGGCAAGATGCTAGCAAACCAACTTACTAGCTTCTGTTTAGACCTCTGCTGTTTGAGTTTGATGATGTCTTGGTGCAGCTTGTGACATCCCACTGGTGGATCTTTGTCCTGACTTCCAGCACACCCAGGGGCCTTCTGTGCAGAGACAAGCCTGCCAGAGAAGACTGTGGGTTTGCTTGTCTTTATTATGCCAACAGATGTGCACTGTGACTTCGTGTATGCAAACTTTCCACTTCCGCCTCCCAGTCTGCGCTCAGTTTCAGCATCGTGCTCACCTGGAGTCCGTGTGTTGATCTCTGTCTCTACCAGATTGCAATACAAACTCCTCCTCCTTTCCAGCAACCAGGAGCTGCAGCCTCTCAACACAAGACTTCTTGCCCATATTCCAGAACAGGAACACTGCACTTCTGAATCTGCTCACTGAAAACTGTTCTCGGAAGGGTGTTTGGTGACCTTGTCCAAAGCAACAGAAAGACTTTGGATTTTATAGCTGAAGAGGGAAGACAACCAACTTTTTCATTCTGGTGCTAGAACACCCTCCAGTGGTGCTTTCACAGTTGTGAAGCCTTTGCTTGACTGGTGCCCATGAGTGTGTGTGGGTGAGTGTGTGTGGGTGCATGCACGTGGATAAAAACATTTGGAGGGTTTCTTCATTTCAAAAGATCTGAGCCCATGATTGTCTTTCTATTGTTGGCCTTAATCAAGCTCTTGGGTACTGTGTCTATCTTGCTGCTCTTTTCTATATGAAGCTGGTTTGGAGGAAACAAAAAGATGATCTGGTCCCCCTGTAAAAACCTCTGTGGCTGATGATGTTGGTCCTCATACAGTGCTGTTCAGGGGTGAGATTTTATCTTTCTAATATTTTTTCCTACTGCAAAGACTGTTGGAGTGTATGGAATGGAAAAGTTCTTTACAAAATGGCCTGAGAAGGATTGGAGCATTGCATAATAATACCAAGAATTAACGATGGGTTGGGATATAAAAGAGCTCCATTTCCAGAGCTTTTCCATTGCCTGCCCTCCCTTGAAACCGTAACAGCCAGGGACTTTTTATTGGGATATGGATTTGTCGGACGCGTTCTGAGACCTCGCAGAGACTTTTGATGATTTTGCCCTGCCAAGGTAGGAAGAATTTGGAATCTGATGTCTGGTTCTAGTTCTGCAGCCTGGATTGCCTACCAGATATGACTCTGGGCATATCTATTTGATAGGACAGAGAGAACTGGTAGAATGGGTTGCTGATTTCTAAAGGCCATCACATCTTTTCTCATCAAATCTTAGACATGGAACTGGTCACTGTGGCAATGTGAAAACAACCTCCTTGCTGGCCCACCAAGGCCAGATTCACTGAACTGTAGGCTGTTTGCTCGAGCAACAGATTTGGCCTGTGAATGTTTTATTCCTGCTCCCTCTTCTTGGGTGATAGGAACACTGCTGAACTGACTGGGTTCCTTCAAACAGGGCAGCTGGAATCAAGGGCTTGTGTTGCCTGTGGATGCTGCTATAGATTTTTTTTTCTTCCAAACACCATTCCTGGAAATAACTATGGTCTTAACCTCCCTCACAGACATCTGTTAAAAGCCTAAATGGGGCCAGTTTGGCCAATACTTTCATTTTGGAAAATACATGTGGCATCCAAAAACTGTCACCACTGTGTCCTGTGGTGGGAGTAAGGGACAGAGTACTTTTGGATGGAGTGGTTATCTAGAGAGGGTGAAAGGGACAATTTTGAGTCCTAAACCTTATTTCCTGTGAAAGAAATACTGTGTGTCATGTGTGTGTACTTGTTTGGGGAGCTCTGACACTGTACAGTTTAGTTACGTGGGCTCCAAGGGAGGAGAAACTGTTCCTCAGAGGTTTTTAGTTCATGCTTTGTGTTTAAAGAGGAATATTTTTCTTTAAAAAATAAAAACTAATAAGTTTTCACCTTAGTGTGATCTGTTTCTTGGGAAGCTGAATAGTTTTGGGGGGGGGGGGGGGAAGCCAGCATTTGTGCTTTTGTGTCAAAGTGGTCCAGTTATGCACCTTATGATTTGTGTTCATTTGCCACTTAAGGGATTTCTTTCCTGTGTGAGATGGGGGCTGAGAATCTTCCCAAGGTTCTGCTGCTGTGTGTTATTTTATGCTCCTTTTGCAATGTAAATTAAGAGACAGGTGGCATAAGCTTTCAGACGCAGGCTCTCTGAGCACCGGCTTCAAAGGCTGCAGTTTGCCTCCATTTATACTTTCATGACTCATGTTTTACTTGGTGAAAATCTGCTGCCAAGTTGTTTTAAGACCTGGCAATGCATTCTGCCTTGACTTTAAATACCTGGAGAAGTTCTGTGTGTTGCTGTGCAGGAGGGAATGCACACCTCAGGCACTCTTCCTTTCTCCCCTTCATCTGTCAGTTTGGTTCTGCAATCTGTTTTATTTTCAGCAGTGGTGTTGTGTTTCATTTACTTTCTTTTCCCTTACACAGGGCTAGCAGAAAAAAAGACCTGAACTGATCATACAGGTGAGTCTTCCTGTGCTCCTTTGAAGAGCTTCTGCTGCGGTTGGCAGGTCTGTTGTAACCAGTAAGGATGTTTCATTCTTAATAATTTAAATATTTCCACCTAGCCCAGGGAAAGTTTTCTGTTCTGCGTGAACACCTGGGCAGTGCTTTTGCAGTATGAGACCCGACAGCAGCGTCTGACCCACCACTGTTGAGCTGCTTTTGGTAGTTTTTCGTCAGTGGAGAACGATAGCCTGGTAGTCATCAGTGTTCTCCTTGATTCTTAACTCTGTGCAATCACTTGGAAAAGAACTGAGTCCTTCCAAACTTACAGAGTCATGACTTTTTAAAAGTAACACTTATGTGGTTTTAATTAATCAGTAGTGAACAAAGAAACACTTTTCAAAGGAGGACATGCATTTTAATTAAGTTACTGACATCACCCCACTAATAACTCTGTACATAGGGCTGTGTTTTGATTGTGCCAGAGGAGGTTTAGGTTGGATATTAGGAAAAATGTCTTAATTGCAACGGCGATCAGGCATTGGAACAGGCTGCCCAGGGAGGTGGTGGAGTCACCCTCCCTGGAGAAGGTGTGGATGTGGCTCTTGGGGCTCCTGGGTTGATGGTTGGACTCGATCTTAGAACTGTTTCAGTTGGAACCTGACTTCTATGATTTCCATGATTCTCCAAGTGGTTGGTGAACGGAGGTGCTTGCAGGAGTGCAGCACAGAGCTCTGCTCCTCCACCAGGACCTGCGGGGCGGCTCAGGCTTCCCCGCGATGCCCGGGGCCGGGCTGGCCAAGGGCGACAGGGTGCGCGGCCCCCGTGCCACATGCACTGGCATCTCCAAGTCGCGGGGGTGCAGCCGAGCACCGCTTCGCTCAGCGGTGACAATCCATGGACGGGACTGGATTTATCGCTGTGAGAGGCCCTTGCCAGTGCCCCAGCAGGACCCAACTTTGCCGGGGGATACCCTGGCCGCGACCCCTCCGCCTTCGCCCTCAGCTCTGCTCCAGGTCGTGCAGCACCCGGCTGGGTCGCTCCCCCTGGCAACAGCCTCCCTACACCTGCTGCCATTATGTCGGTCGGGTGTCCCTCGGGTGACCCCCTCCTCGGTATATTTGGGTTTGCGAAGCCAAAGCGACGTCTCGACCCGGCCGCGACCCCAAACACCAGCACGGGGCGTGGGGGCATAAGATGGGGAGAGGGCTTAGAAGGGCAGTGTGGGACAGAAGGAAGAGGGTTTAGAGGGGCAGCGGCGGGTCCGGCGGAGCAGGGCCATGGCAGAGGGGGACTCCGAGGCGGCAGCGGGCAGCCAGTCCGCGGCGGAGGGGCTGCAGAAGCCGCCCTACTCCTACGTGGCTCTGATCGCCATGGCCATCCAGGCCAGCCCCGAGCAGCGGCTGCCCCTCAGCGGTATCTATGACTACATCGCCGGCCGCTTCCCGTACTACCGCGGCTGCCCCAAGGGCTGGCAGAACAGCGTCCGCCACAACCTCAGCCTCAACCCCTGCTTCCTCCGCCTGCCCCGTCGCTCCGGACCCGCCGCCGTCCCCCGCCGCGGCGGCGAATGGGCTCTGGATCCTGCCTTCCGCGACATGTTCCCGGGGGGCGACTACCGCCGCCGCCGCCGGCTGCGCCACCAGAAGCCGCGGCCGCCGCCTTCGCCTCCGCCGCCCGCCCCGCAGCCGCTTTCAACCGCCGCCTCCGTGCCCTGGCCGCTCCCGCTGCCTCCGCTGCCTCCGCCGCCGCTGCCGCCGCTCCCCACCGGCTGCCCGCATAGCCCCTGCGCGGCTCTGCCGCTGCCGCTGTCCCGTGGATGCCGCTGCCCGGAGCTGTCTGGTTGGGGTCCGACAGGTTTCCTGGGGCCGCCCGCCTGGCCGCTGCCCGCCGGGGCTCTGCTCCCGGTTGACGTGGAGCTCGGGGGAGTCGGCGACCTGGGGACAAAGCTGCCCCCTTCATTCAAATAAAAACCCCTTGTGAGGTGCAGTGCCACGGAACAGGCACGGCTGGAGTCGACTGGCGATCGCGGGGTGCTTGTGCTTCTCGGCTAAGCTGCTCAGAGTGCGGCTTCGGGACTCAGCTGCTGGAAATCCCTGAAGGAAGATGGGTCCGGAAAGTTGCCTTGCGGTGGCAGAGATGTGCCACTGCGTTTCTCTGCGCTGTGAAAGCCTGCGTTGTGCTTCGGCACTGCTTTATCGTTGAGATTTGGGGGTGGGAGGGTAATCATTTTGTTGTCTGAAGGTGGGGCTGCAGAACTTGAGTAACCCATCTTGTGTCTTCTCGAATCGGAAAGTCCACAAAGAGTCCTGTGGATACTTGTCATGCAGAAGTGAAACGGTTTATGCAGGGAAATTATTTCTCCAAGTGTCCTTAAACTCATTGTGCAGCTTTTCTTCCAAGGTTTGCAAAAGAGCAATGTACGTGTTGTTCAGTTTGGGGTGGGGAAAAAAAACAACGAAAACCCAACCCAGTAACAAAACATAAATCCCAAAGATCTTTGGAGTTATACTGGGGACCAATTTAAAGTGAATCCAAATGGGATTTCTCATCCAGGAAAGGGTTGTTGTGTACTGTTGCTTGTTACACATGCTTGTTGCATGTGTTCATGTGGTTCTGACAAAGGATGCCGTCATCACCGTGCAGGGGGCTTTTCCCCTTCTGATTTCAGAGGGAGGTGTTTCTATGCTTTTCCCTCAGAATAAGGGCTCAGAGACTCAATATGCTTCTGCTGATAACTGTGTTTTGGGTTTAAGAAAGAGTTCTAATACCGTCCTGTGAAGAGCAGCACTGGTTGTGTGTTTTATAACTTGTTTAATAAATGGTATTTCCTAAGAGGTGTGCCTTAAGAGAGCACCGCAATTACTTTGATGATCTTTGAAAGAAGGTGCAGCTGAAATCCAGGTTTTATACCTATGAAGGGATTCTGGATGTCACCTTTCAATTCTAACAGTGCTGGAAATCCTTTTACCTAGGGCACAACTCTGTAACTGTTCCTACAGGGTGCAAACATATTAAGATACTGCAGGGTTATGATTTTTTGGTAGGTTGCTTTTCGTTCTTTTTTTGGTGCCATTGTTCATGCAGCTCCTGTTAATCTTGAACACTAACGCACCTGCTAGACTCTGCGAAGCTCTGTGGAACTTTACTTATAAAATCAGCTCAGTGCCCCAGGTGGAATGCAAGCACTTAGGGATTGCTGCATTTCGAGTGCTCAGTTTGTAATTGAAACAGATTCTTCTGGGCTTCTTGTTTTCAGTCACCTACGGTTTTGTTCTGTTGTGGTTGTATGTGAGCAGTGGGTGTATGTGAAACTACAGCTGCTGGATTTGGGGTATTAAATTTGACCTCTAAAGTAAATTATGAAAGGAGTTTCTGAAAGTCTGACTTTGTGTGTGCTGCTCACGGGCTGCTTCCCCAGCTAAGCACCACACATAGTGGAGGAGTGCATATGAAGAACAAAATCAATCAATTGCCTTTTGGGTCTGACAGAATTGCCTGCAGGGTGTGGTAGATGTGCTGTTTAGTACAGACCCAGTATTTTGTTTCTTTAATACAAACTCCATATTTCTTCTTCTGATATCTCCTCTTCCCATTCTGTTTTAGGAAGTGTGTAGGAGTCAAATTGTTGTGCCCTCATGCATTAGCTAATTGTTTGCCCAGGTGCTGCTTGCTCATGCACAAACTAACTTCACCCTCATGCATGAGCAGGATGTGTGCTTGTGGGTGAACTTCCTGCTCCTGCATGGACTCCTGTACACCTTCAGGCATAAACTAATTACCTGTGTGTAAACTAATGGTGCAATCCTGGCATAGCCAGCCTTGGGAAGGTGGACCTGGACCCCCACAGTGTCTTCTTCCTGCTCTCTCTTGTAGGTATCTTGTGAAGAATGACAGTGTCTGCTTTTTGTGTTTCTGTGCTTGCACATGTGGTTCTCCAGAGCTAGAAGTAAAAGGAACTTCAGCCTTGGTGTGGACTTGTTCAGAGTTTTCTCTAGTGGCCTTAGCAGTAGTGCCACTCTGACTGGCACCCTCACCCCCTGTTCCCACACAGAATGGGATTTTCTGATGTTCTGAGGTAAAGCTCCAGTGCAGGAGGTGTCCTTAGAACTCCAGTGCTGAGCTGTGTCCCTGGGCATCAGGTGGCCTTGTTGCAGGCAGGACAGCCTTGGCTCAGGGAGTGCTTTCCTAGTGGAATCAATGCTGCTTAGTACAAGTCACTGACATAGGGACCAGGCAATAAAACCAAACACAAGCAATCATGCACTTTGGAAAATGCCTTTCCTCCCCCTTCCCCAGGCTCAACTTAAGGCAGACATCTACACTTCTCCTTCCTATGCCCAACTCTCCTTGGTTTTGGGCCAGAGTTGTGCTCAGTACACCCCAATTCCTTTGAGGGGATGCCAGGTGACTCAGAAGGTCGAGGGAGGTGATTCTCCCCCTCTACTGCGCTCTGGTGAGACCCCACCTGGAGTACTGCATCCAGTTCTGGAGCCCCTATGACAGGAGGGATGTGGAGGTGCTGGAGTGTGTCCAGAGCAGGGCCAGGAGGATGCTCAGAGGGCTGCAGCAGCTCTGCTGTGAGCACAGACTGAAAGAGTTGGGGCTGTGCAGGCTGGAGCAGAGGAGGCTCCCAGGTGACCTTCTTGTGGCCTTCCAGGATCTGAAGGGGGCTACAAAAAAGCTGGGGAGGGACTTTTTAGGCTATCAGGGAGCGACAGAAGTGGGGGGAATGGAGCAGAGCTGGAGGTGGGGAGAGTCAGACTGGATGTGAGGAGGAAATTGTTCAGCATGAGAGTGGTGAGAGCCTGCAATGGTTTGCCCAGGGAGGTGTTTAAGGCCAGGCTGGCTGAGGCTGTGGGCAGCCTGCTCTAGGGTAGGGTGTCCCTGCCCATGGCAGGGGGGTTGGAACTGGCTGATCCTTGTGGTCCCTTCCAACCCTGACTGATTCTGTGATTCTACTTGCACAAGCATTTCTTTATGCTGCTTTTTACTGGTTTGGCCACCTGTGGGGTGCAGGCTCCCAGCAGGGTGTCTGGGCCACGCCTGGGTCAGGCTGATTGCGCCAATTGTGCCCTGCTGTGTGATTGAGCGAGGGCTGCACTTCAGGCGCACAGTAGGCTGCGAAGCTGCCGTCCGAGAGGGGGCATTTTGAGAAGGCTTCTCTGGATTCTTTGTGTGGAAAAGCCTCTTCTGAAGAGAGGCAGCAGCAGCTCCCGTGTCGGAAGGGACAGCTACTCATTTTTCTCAGGTAACCTGAGGGTTCAGGGTGGGCTTGGGGGTGCAGTGCTCTGGGGCCTGCCCGGGCTCCTGGAGCACACAGCTGCAGCATGTCTCTGCTCATGGGGCCCAGAAGCTTCCTCTTGGGCCCTGCTGGGCTCTGAGCCGTGGTGGGGCTGAGGCTCTCCCTGCGCTGGCACCCATGCTTGCCTGTGTCCGTGTGTCTCTGCTAGCTCTTGGCTCCTTTGCGAGGAAACCAGACCTGAACTAGGGGTGAATGTCTTAGCAGCAGCAGGGAAGTGAGGCAGGACACAGTAGGTGAGGCAAAGCCTGAGAAAGTTTCCACGAAAGCCTGTTGTAAGATAAACGTTGTGAGTAGATGGGCACAGGAGTTCTGTGCATCAAGAAAGACTGATAACGGAGCCACATTACGCAGGGTAGTTATGGATGCAGAAGTTATACACCGGTTCGGCTCTCTCTGACAAGGCACACCTGTGTCAGGCTTTGAGGGCGCAGAGTCGAGAGCTGTGCCTTTTCTCCCCTCAGTTCCTGCCTCGTGTTGCTCCTCGATTACTGTTTTAAGTTGGTAAGGGTGATTTATTTGCCAGCGCTTTGGTGGTTCCGCAGCTTTCCCGTGCGTGCTTGCCACTAGAGGGCGTGTTTGCGCCAGCTCGCCGGCCGGGGATCCGCATCGGTGCGGCCGAAAGCGGAGCGCATCCCGTCTGAGAGCAGTAGCGAGGCACATGGCTGAGCGACCTTTGCTCCATCTGCTTGCACTGCAAGGCACACTGCAAGGGGGCTTGTTCCTCCTCTCATGCGCCTTGTTGCACCTGCTTTGGCCTTTCTCCTCCCCTTTTTTTCCTTTTTTTTTAAATGCCCTTTCCCCCCCTTGTTGCCCCTTTTTAAAGTAGGTTTGGCTATTAAAGCCACAGCTCCACTAGCAAGTAGTTAGGTCTGTTACACGGATGTCTCGCTGTGAATGCTAGAGAGGAGTTAATCTTCTCTTCCAGCTGCCTGCCTACCTGCCTTCCTTCTCCAGAGACCCCTTCAATTGTCAGCAGAGATGATCTCCAAAGAATGATTCAGAGGATTTAGATGAAGCTACTGCTCTCTGAATCACTGCTTGTAGAAGCATCTCTCTTCATCAATTATTTAAAGACAAGAAAATAAAGAGCTTAGGAGGCTGGATAAGCTCTGCCAGCAAAGGGAGGGCTTGGGAGTCCCCTTCAGTCTCATTCAGGCATCTCCACACTCCCCCCCTGCTCGCTGCTTTGCTTCTGTGGCCTCAACAGAAACCTGCAGTGCTGGCTGCACTGAAATCAGGGGGATTGCTCCTGGTTTGCAGGGCGTTGTTAGCAGCTCAGAAGTACTGGGGCCTCTCCTGTATCCCTCTAGCAGCACAAGGTCTTACTGATAGGCCTCTGCCTCTTGGTTTTATGACAGCATGTAGCAAGCTTGACCTCTGCTTATTTTCCTTCGAGTTGCAGCCTTCAGTCAACATTCGTATAGGTTCTATAAATAAACCACAACACAGCGGATCCCCTTGCAGGCAACAGAGAGGCTTTGAAAATGGCTAAGGAAATAATTGCATTTGCCTTTCCCACCAGTAGATATCAGACTGTTTAATTCTTTTTCATTGTCTTGCCTCACATCTGTCTTCTTGATTAGGGGGCTACAACATCTCTCTTACGAAGAAAAGCTAAGGGAGTTGGGGCTTCCTTTGGGGAAGGATCTTATCAATGTCCATAAATATTTAGAGGGTGGGTGTCAGGAAGATGGGGCCAGGCTTCTTTTCAGTGGTGCCCAGTGACAGGACAAGAGATAATGGGCACAAACTTGAACATAGGAAGTTCCATCTAAACACGAGGAAGAACTTCTTTACTTCATCAGAGCATTGGAGCAGGCTGCCCAGAGAGGTGGTGGAGTCTCCATCTCTGGAGTCATTCCAAAACCACATGGACACCATCCTGTGCAGCCTGCTCTAGGTGACCCTGCTCTGGCAGAGGGTTGGACTAGATAATCTCCTTCCAGCCCCCAGCGTTCTGTCAGTCACTCTTTCCCCTTCTGGTTTTAGCAATTTAAAACATGGGTTTTTTCTGTTATTAACAATAGAAAAGAAGGACAATTTGCCTGTGCACAATGCTAAAAAAGATTTGTGATTGACAAATTGTACTCAGTGTAAGGAGATGCTTAATGCATTAGGGCCTATAACTGATCCTGAGCTGTCACTCACTATGGGATGTGCTAGGTCCTTTTGTGACTTCATATTGTGAACTGTCACCCACTATGGCTCAGGTTGTGCATGCTTGCCCCACCTGCATTCACCTGAAAATCTGAGCACAGGTCTCTGGAAGCACAAGTCAGGCTACATTCTGTGTTTGGCTTTTTCCCTTGCTCTTTACATCACCAGAATTCCTGTGAGATGACTTCTTCTCCTTTTTATCCAGTTGGTTGATTGATATAAACATAAACATGGCTTCATGCAGAGATAAAGCTGGAAACACTTTACATGAAATGTGTGCTTGTTTGTCAGTGGTTTGCTTGGCTTTTCCATCCCCTGCTTGTGTTTTTGCCCCTGTTGTTTCCTCATCTCCATGCTTTTAATCTCTTGGCCTTATGTAGAAGACTGAGAAGGGCGTGAGCAGTGAACACTCCTGCAAAACAGAGACCTTGCAGTCAGAAGTTGCCAGCAAAAGAGGGTGAGGTGGGAGAGCTGTGAATGCGGAGAGCTGTGCACAAGCTGATCTGTTCCTCTTCAATAGATAGGTGCAGTTCAAGGAGGCAAGGAGCAATCCCAATCCCCAGCAAGAGCAACAAGGGAGATCTGAGGAGGGGATATGTGGGAAATTATGCTTCGTGCATTAACTAGAGAGAGGTGTAACGTGCAGCCTCCCCTCCCCTCAATGCTCTGGGTGTGCTGCACCCACTCTGCTCTGCTCTTTCTTTCCCAGAGTCCCTTCCTTGGCCATTACTCTGTGTACTGGAGTGCAGTTGCTGGCTGCAATCTGTTTGGCATCTCTCTGAGCATGGCTTGGAGGCTGCATGGATCTGAAACGGGGCAGGCCTTCTGCTCCTGCAGCATTTCCAGAACCAGGCTGCAAGATGCTGGGCTGCTGCGTGGTCTGGAGAGTGCCTTAGTGGGAGCTGCTTGCCTTCAGTCCTGCCTTCTCCACCACAGCAGCAGCCAGTGTGTGCCAGGACTCAGGCTGGCAGTGCAGCATAGCAAGCACTCCAGGAACCTCTGACACCTGTGGGTTTAGTCTGTGCTGTCCTGATATCAGCTGCACTCCCACCTCTTCCCTCTCCGCCCCCCAGCCCAGCAGAGCCTAGTGAGATGTGTTTCCCTTCACACTGCTGGATTTCCCCTCCCTCGGTGGTTCTCTGGCCATGCAACTCCGTAACCAGTTTCCCGTCAAGAGCAAGTTTGGCGTTTCTCACCGAGAAGGTGGCCTGTGGTAAGGGGGGGAAGGGAAGAGGGGGTGGGGTGCGTATTGGGGGAGCTATTGCTGCTGCAGTTTCGTGCCTCAATCTGTATTCTCTCTCTCCTCTGCATGGCTTCCTGTTTTTTCACACCACTGCTCTTTGAAACAACAAGCAGCACAAGCAGCAAGGAAGACAGGGGGTGGAGGTTAGCAGGCTGGAAGAAGCCTCTGGCGATGCTTGCAAAAGGGCTGGGTGCAGGCTCTGGAAAGGCACCACACATGTGTGTTGCTCAGGTGTGATCCTCTCCACAGAAGTGGCTCTCTGGGGAGGCAGCGATGCGGTGTGCTCCTCAGAACTGCGTTGCTCAGTGTTGCACAATTGCAGCAGAACTGTGCTGCATTTCCTCTTTGGCACTTGACTTCCTCAGATGCTGTTGAATGGACAAAACTGGAATTTGGCCTGTGCTTAGGCATCTTGTGCTAATCAGTCAGATGCAGTCAGTGTTGGAATAGTGCTGAAAGATGAACCACTGGTGCTGATTGCTGCAGAACTTGGGATTTTATGCTTGGTGTGTGAAATGGGCAAGCAGCTAGTTTGAAGCGCAGCAGTTAGGAGCTGCCTTACCTTTCCGTGACCTTGGGCAACTGGCAGCTTCTACAGAGGCTGGGCAATGGTCAGCTGCTCCAAGAGGGATTCCTGACTGAGCCAGACAGCAATTGCTAACACTTTGCAAAGAGCTGAGAGTTCTTGAGAACCCAGACTTCTGTTTTTCAGATGCCTGACAGCATTCACAGAAAACAAGTTGCAGTCAGTGTAATTCCTCTCTTTGCTGCTGGTTTATCCCCTCTTTTGATAGAGGGAAATGCTCTGATCATCAGCAAAGGGCAAAATTTGAAGAAAGCTGTTTCTAGGATATCACTGGGATGAGGGACATGCACTTTGAGGTATCCTTGCTTGAGCTGAGCCTACAGCAGAGTCCTCTCCCAAAGAGGACTTGTTAACAGTGTTGTTTGAGAGCATTTTTCCAGTCTCCTATAGACTTAACATGAGTTGAGTCTAGTTAAATCCAGAATTCATCCGTGGTAGATTAGTAGCTTGTGGGGTTGAGGCAGCTGCTTTACCATATAGGACCAGTTTCATGTTCACCTCAGTGTCTGATCTGTGCTCTTATTGAATGTCCGAGGTGACCTTATTGTGACCTTTCAGTATCTTAAGGGGGCCTACAAGAAAGTTGGGGAAGGACTTTTTAGGCTGTCAGTGACAGATCTAGGGGGGATGGAGCAAAGCTGGAAATGAGTAGATTCTGACTGGATGTTAGGAAGAAGTTCCTCATCATGAGAGTGGTAAGACCCTGGAAGGGGTTGCCCAGGGAGGTGGTTGAGGCCCCATCCCTGGAGGTGTTTAAGGCCAGGCTGGATGAAGCTCTGGCCAGCCTGATGTAGTGTGAGATGTCCCTGGGCATGGCAGGGGAGTTGGAACTGGCTGATCCTTGTGGTCCCTTCCAACCCTGACTGATTCTATGATTCTATTCAAAGCCACAAGCTTTAAAGAGAGACAGGAGGAGTTCTGTGCTCTGGTCAGTAGGATTGCTGCAGAGTGGAGATTGTTTTTAATCTGAGATCAGTGTTGCTGTGAATCAAAGAGAAAATCTCTAGAAGCAAAAAAAAAAAAAAAAAAATCAGAGGAATGGAGCTTGGAGCTCAACAGCTGAGCATAACTTTGGCCCAAGACATGAGGCAAACCGGTGTTTGTGAGACGCTATTTTTATTGGTGACATCAGAGCCTTGATTTGCTGACATGTTGCTAAGTGACTTCAAAAGCTGCTCCTCTGGATAATAGTTGCAGTGTCCAGGGAAAGGTAAATAGAGGATTAGGTTGCAAAGTCTTGTTCTGGCAGTGGTTCCTCTCCGCAGGAGGTGGATGGGCAGCCAACTGAGCACAGCTGCTCATGGGGTTCCTTGCTTGCCAGACAGTGCTGTAGGAAGGAGAGGAAAAATGGGGAAGATTGCATCAATTATTGAACCTTGTAAAAATAATTAGCAAGACAACAGCAGGCAAATGGGCAGGGAGGAGGAGAAAAACAGCTGCCAAAGCACGGAGACATAGAACTCCACTGGAGACAAAAAAGGAAGGAGAACTGGGTATGGTGCCCCTTTAATCAGTGGCTGGAGAGAGAGATGAAAAATTAATGGATGAGTCTTGCATGCACATTAGAGCAGGGCAAGGAGGGAGGGGAACCCTCCTCATTGAACTTGCTCACTCTTGGCTTCCACCAAAGGCTCCTGCAGATTAAATGCCATTTTGGTGGCTTTCCAGCATGTTACCAGTGGTACCTGACATGCCCAGTGATACAGGGAGAGGCAAGAACAGCTTGGGCAAGTGTTTGTTGAAGAGGACTGCCTGATTTGTACCAAGGCTGTAATGGAGCTGGCCATAATGCTGGTTAGTTCCAAGTTCCCAAGTAACAGGAACAGGCTTCCATTAGGATTCAGCTTTCTCCTTTATTTCACAGTTCCATCCAGAGCCACCAGCAAGCACATGGCTGATTCTTGCACTGTAAGGCTGTGGTCTCTGATTTGTGGGCAGAACTGTTAATAGTGATACAGGGATGTAGTTAATAAGATTTCACAGTGAGGATTTAACAGTGAGGCTCCACTGTGTGCTGAATGCAACTTTGTCATTGGAGATTTCATGGTAATGCTCATTCGTGCTTCCAGATCAATTCCTAGGGTTGTTATCCTCCTGGATTTGTCTCCTTGTGACAAGTTTTCCAGGCACCTTTCTCTAGAATTTAGCAGATGCTCTCTCCTCCTGGTGAGCTGCAGCTGGCTGGTTCCATGCAGTCTCTTGCAGAGATTTTTGTCTGTATTCCCTAGGCAGATTTTGGGTTTTGTTTTTTTTAACCCAGTGTGATGTTGCAGATCATAGAATGGCTCAGGCTGGAAAGGACCTCGGAGATGATCTGCTCCAACCTCTCTGCCATGAGCAGGGACACCTCTCAATTAGACTCAGCTGCTCAAGGCCTCATCCTGACTGGCCTTGAACCCCCCAGGAGGAGGCATCCCTGGGCAGCCTATTCCAAAGTCTCACCATCCTCATACTGAAGAACTTCTTCCTAGGATCCAATCTAACCCTACTCTCCCTCAGCTTCAAAGCATTGCCCCATGTCCTATCGCTAGACACCCTTATGAATAGTCCCTCTGCAGATTCCTGAAGGATCCCTTCAGGCACTGGAAGGCACAAAAGCTCCAAGTGTCCCGCACTTCAGAGGAAGCAGCCTGTCAGCTGGCAGTCCCCGCTGCTCCCAGCAGAACGTTAAGGCAACCAGCTCCAAAGGGGGGGAAAGCTCTGAAGGTGAAGCCCCGACACAGCCAGGACTTGAGTGCTTGCAATCTGCTGATGTGCTGCTTTGCTTCAGGGAGAGTCAACCACACAGATGTAGCAGAAGGTGATTCAGTCACGCGTGATAAGATCTAACCCAAGTCTTCACTGAGGTAAACAAACAACCAGCAGCATAAATGGAGTGGCTTTGCTAAAGCTCTCCTCTGCCTCCCTAACCGAAAGGGTTAGGGAAACTTCGGGGGAATTTGCACACGTGCAATCAGAGCTGCTGAGTCCCCACGCAGAGCAGAGAGAAACCCTGTCTGCAGAGCCACTTGGGCTGCTTCCCCTCTCTTGCCCCCTCCTTCCCCTCTCTTGCCCCCGGTGGCGGCCTCCTCTGTTTTTTGTGATGTAAGGGAAGCAATGTGACTGCTTCTAATTTTCTGTTACAAGATTAATCCCAAGGGAGTAAGTGTGGAGTAGTACTGCTCGATAATTTGTGCTCAGCATCTTCTCCTGATGCTGCCAGCATGGAGGAAGACTGCTTTCCCCTGGACCCTGATGACAGGACCACTCTTTACTGAGCTCATTCAGTCTGTGCTAATTCACATGTGGGCAGAACTACCCATGCCAGCTTGTAGCTACAAGGTCTCCAAAGCACAGCCAAGGTCACAGGCACAACCATCTGTCAGTGAGCTGGAAGCACTGATCATCAAGAAGGTGATAAAAAATTAATCAAGGTTTGATTGTCCCATGACTGGTCGTCTTACTGTCTGAAGTGCCTGGAGGGGAAGACTTTGCTCTGTGAGCTCTCTTCCCTGTGCAGGTTTGCCAGGTGGCATCGTCTTTACTTGTTTGTAACACAGATACCTGAAGGGAGGTTGTAAACAACTAGGGTTGGTCTCTTCTCCCAGGCACCCAGTGACAGAACAAGAGGACACAGCCTCAGGCTGTGCCAGGGCAAGTTCAGGCTGGATGTTAGGAAGTTCTTCACAGCAAGAGTCATTGGCATTGGCAATGGGCTGCCCAGGGGGGTGATGGAGACACCATCGCTGGAGGTGTTTAAAAGGAGACTGGATGAGGCACTTAGTGTCATTGTTTAGTTACTTAGAAGGTGATAGGTTGGCCTGGATGATCTCGGAGGTCTTTTCCAGCCTAGTTAACTCCGTGGGTCTGTGATTCTGGTGCCAAGTTAGTGGTTATGGTCCAGCATGCTGAGGTGTCTGTTATCAGAGATAAGGGAAGACAAATGTTTAGTAAAGATGGGAGCTGTGGGGGAGGAGAGAGCTGTTCTGGTAAACAAGGTCAGATGTGTGCACTTGTGCACCTCTCCTCTTGGTGAAACACGTTTCAAATCCTTGGGGGCTTTTACTGGTTCTGATTCAGCAGTGAGACAGAAGATGAGGTGTGCTGCGTTTTGAGGGGGTCCTGGTTCGCTTTTTGGCGTTTGCTAGCCTGAGGGAGCTCCTCCAGTCTTAAAGGTCGCTCTGTGGATACTTATCTGAGCGCAGGGAAAAGACTGCCTGGTGTGCAGGGACAGAAAACACTGCTGGACTCCATTCCCCACTGCAGCACCTGAGCTCCTAACACAGGGACACACATGCAGAGAGCAGCAGCAGTCTATGAAGCACTGAAGGCAGAGAGGCATGCTAAGTGGACACTGTGCATGGAGGAAGAGTCAGGGCATGGCCTGTTGGCTCTGAATGGTCTGTAAGTGGATGCTGTGGCTCAGGATGTAGTGGCATGACACTGAAACCCACATGGCATCATCAGGAGCTCTGTGGTTTGAGAAGGCATTCCTAAGGCTCCGTGGTGGGAGCAAGTGAAAGAGATGAGTGTGACAGGCTGGGCAATGGCACAGAAAGAGAAATGCTACTGTAAAAGCAAAGTCTGAGGAGGAGGAAGGATGTATTTGTAGTGTCAAAGGGCTTGTGAATTTATTTTGCTTTGGCCACAGAAGGAATCCTGTAGTAGCAACATATATTTTTGTTGGGGGCTTTTGAGAGTATGGAAGAAATATCTTTAAAGGTCCCTTTTCTTTGCAGACGTTTCTTGAGAGAGTTGAGTGAGCATCTTGGCTCCCCAGAGTGTCCTGAAGGAACCTGACAGAGGATCTGGTGGGTGGTGACCAGAGAAACGGGCAGGGAACACTTCCAGCACAGGTTCATTGGGGTGCTGTGCCATATGTCTGCAGGAGGCTTGTTAACCTGTTGGGCATCTGACTGGTCACATATCTGGCAAGCAGATAACCACAACAAGAGGCATATCAGTCACATTTTACTTTGCAAAGATTTCACTCCATTTTCCCATTATATTTCCAAGCCTAATTCTGAAAGCCTTACCAGAGCTGGGCATGAACTCTATGGTGCAGCCCATCTCCTTTTTGACAGTGGTGTGCACCTGGCTGTTTCCTGCAGGCATCCAGGCACCATGCCTCTTGCTGCCTGGGAGCTCTGCTAACTCTGTGTGTCTGTTACTGTCCTCTCTTTACCCCTCTCATTTTATTCAGGAGATTTGGCTCTTACTGGTGACTTTTAGAGGAAGAGCAAACTGAAAATCTAGCTCCTGACAGTAGCTAATTTACACCAATTGCTCAAAACACCCGACAGAAAGTGGGTAGGAGGAGGAAGTGAGAGGCTGAGGTTTTTCCTGTTGCAGGTAACATGGACATAAAATAGGAAGTTCCATGCAAAGTTGTCATCTTGCTGAGTTCCTCCCACCAACATCACAGGGTGCAGGTGATTTATAGATGCTTTTGTTTGATGATTTATTCTTCTTGGTGTCAGGGTAAAGCTGGACTGAAGGACTTTGTGATGGTGCAGAACAGGCTTACAGCACAGACAGCTTAGAAGGAGATAGTCTGCATAAGACAAATTGTTTTCCTGTTTAAAAGAGATGGGAGTTGAGTTGCTGGGTGCTTGTACTAATATAGAAACTGCCTGTTGAGGACCCAGTGGAAATAAAATGGCACCAAATTCAGACCAAGATCTTTACAATTTTCCAATCAAGTGACTGTGAGATCACTTGCAAAGGTGTGTGTGAGCTGGGGTGATTTGAAACATAGATTCATAGAACCAAGCAGGTTAGACCTCCAAACTCATCCAGCCCAACCTAGCACCCAGCCCTGGCCATTCAGCCAGACCATGGCACTAAGTGCCCCAGCCAGGCTTGGCTTCAACACCTCCAGGCACAGCGACTCCACCACCTCCCTGGGCAGCCCATTCCAGTGCCAATCACTCTCTCTGCCAACAACTTCCTCCTAACATCCAGCCTGAACTTGCCCTGGCACAGCTTCAGGCTGTGTCCCCTTCTTCTGTTGCTGGTTGCCTGGCAGCAGAGCCCAACCCCACCTGGCTACAGCTTCCCTTCAGGGAGCTGCAGACAGCAATGAGCTCTGCCCTGAGCCTCCTCTGCTGCAGGCTGCACACCCCCAGCTCCCTCTCTGCCTGGCTGCTCTCAGCCACTCTGGCCCCAGCCTGTAGTGCTGCTTGGGGTTGTTGGGGCCAAAGTGCAGAACCCTGCACTTGACCTTGTTCAATCTCATCCCATTGGCCTCTGCCCACCCATCCAGCCTGGCCAGGTCCCTCTGTGTTGGGTCCCTGTCCTTCTGCTAAAATGGAACAATCCCTGTTAAAATGGAAAAATCTCTTGTTTGGAGCCTCATTACTCAGGGCTAATGTAAAATGTACAAACATGGAGACAGGCTGCAAACCCTTCTAGTGAGCAATTAAGACTGTCTGCATGGAAACTGCCATCATTCAATTGATTTAATAATTGAATTAATATTTAGTGTTGTTTACCAATATGGGCAGGGTTTTTTTTGTCTGATGGCTTTTTTTATGTGCTAGGCTCACCAGTTAATAAGTAAATAAGTAGGACTTTATTTTTCTCCCTTAATTTTCAAACATTCAAATATTTTCCTTGAAATAATAAGCAAGATTGTTCTAAAAAATGGAAGGAAAAAGTGGTGGAATCATCATCCCTGCAGGTATTTAAAAGACTTAAAGATGTGGTGCTGAGAGGCATGGTTTGGCTAGTGGACATAGAATCACAGGGTGTTAGGGGTCAGAAGGGACCTCCAGAGATCATTCAATCCAACTCCCCTGCCAAAGCAGAATCACCCAGGGCAGGTCACACACAAACACATCCAGGTGAGCTTTGAAAGTCTCCACAGCCTCTCTGGGCAGCCTGTTCCAGTGCTCCATCACCCTCACAGTAAAGAAGTTTCTCCTCATGTTGAGGTGGAACTTCCTGAAGTCCAGCTTGTACCCATTGTTCCTTGTCTTGTCAGTGGGCATCACAGAAAAGAGCCTGGCCCCTTCTTGACACTCACTCCTCAGATATTGATCAGATCTCCTCTCAGCCTTCTCTTCTCCAGACTAAACAGCCCCAGGGCTCTCAGCCTTTCTTTGTAGGAGAAGTTGGTAGTGTTTGGTCTTTCTCCAGAGGAGAGGAGAAGGTGATGGTAATATTTGGTTGTTGGTTGGACTTGATGATCCTAAAGGTCTTTCCCAGCCTAAGTGATTCTGTGGTTCTGTTTCACTTTGCCACGGGTGCTGGGACAAGGTGAGTTACCAACAGTGCAGAGCTTTGGCTTTGAAAGGCAGCCATTGGGATGAGGACGTGGACATAGTACTCCGAAGGACACAACACAGTTGTGCTGGTTTGGGAAGTGGTGGAGTTGCCATCCCTGGAGGTGTTTAAAAGACTTTTGGAGGAGGAGCTTAGGGCCATGGTTCTAACGGTTGCGTCCAGGGAGATGTTAGATTATGGTGGGACTCGGTGACCTTAAGGTCTTTCCCAGCCAGGCAATTCTGTCGTTACCTGGTGCACATGCAAAGTGCCATCACGATGGCATGCAGCTGTCACTGAAGAATGTGCCTTTTGTTCTCCAGGCCGGAGAAAAGAAGCAAACTCTGCAGCTATCGATGAGAAAACTCCAGATGCCCCAGTGGGATGTGGTACAAGATACAGATGTGGGAGTTACGGGGGAGGCTGTCAGTAAATGCAGCCTCTGTGTGCCTTGCTTTGCTGTTTTGCATGCAGTTCACCTCTTCTTTTGTATGTGTGCATGGTGCATTGTCTGTGTGCTCACAGGCAGCACCCCCTTCACTTCTTCCTCTGGGTTATCCCAAAGAGCTGTTCCTGAGAATAAGGATAGCAGGGAGACTTCTGAACTCCTTCTAGGGCCCAAGAGCTCTAAGGCTCTGGAATATCCATTGCGAGGAAGGTCAGCACAGTGGGTTGTGTGTTAGCTTTGCACAGGTCTGGGAACAGATTAGTTGCTCTCATCCAAGTCCCTGTGTTGGAGACTCAGTCAGCCTTTCTGGGCCTTGATTCTGCAAGAGAAGTCAAAAACCAGTGCTGAGCTGTGAGGAAAAAATGCAGAAGAGTACCAAACTCCATTGTAACAACCTGCCTGGGTCACTTAGGGAAAGAAAATGTCACTGTGACTGTCCCAAGCCAGGTGAACGAAATCAGTTTGTGCCTCACTGAGAGGAAGATCTGTGACTGTCTCACAAAACAGTTTGGTGTGGTTTCAGTTGCTGTAATTTGCAAATCACTTTGCAAACACTGAAGTGATCCCACTGCAAACCTCTAAAGTGATCCCATTCCAAACGTCGCTGTTCCCACCATCCTGAAAGGGAAACCAAGGAAGTGGATTTGTACCACGGGCAGGGTGAGACCTGCAAAAGTCCTTTCAGGGCACAAATGTAGCTGCTCAAATGCACGGTGCTGATGTGAGGAGATACCCAGCCCCTCTCAAATCCTGGCTGCTGCCGTTTGAACTGATACAGAAACAATGAACAGCGAAGCTTTGGATTTTGATTTAGAGAGGCAGAGTCACCCTTGTAGCATATAGTGAAGTGCTTTTAACGCAGTCAGTGCTTGTCCAGCAGAGTTTCCCAGTCCTAGCTCTGTTTAGACTGGCTGGAATGTTTGCTTCTGTGAAATACATCTTCCCCTCTTTGTAAATATTTTTAAAGACTTAATGAAAACAAACATTATCTATTTCTGGAGCAGAATTTGAGTGCAAAAAAATGTTGCGCTTTCCTGCTACCGAAAAGAGTTTGTTTTTCCTTCAACACTGTTCCCAGGGTAAAAATTGTCATTCTTACCTCCTGATATGTAAATGATTTTTCACCAGTATGTCTCAGGTGGAAAATCCCCTCTTCACAAATGGAAATTTTACTCTTGTAACAGTAAAAATAATTTTCATTCAGCCAAAGTCATCTCTCATTAAAAAAAAAAAAAAAAAAAAGTAAAAGAGAGAGAGAAAATAAGAGAAAAAAAAATCCCTGAACATTCCTTTTCTCCTTGCTGTCACTGATGACTCATGCAAAGGCCTCTGCTGCTTGCTTCTGACCCTTAAGTGATTTTTCAGGTGGCTGCTAAAAAAATTCTTCCAGCATTTGTCACTGGCATCTGCCTGCTTTGGTGAGGTGACAGATCTATTCTGTTCGGTGGGTTTTGGAGAGCATTATTTATTTGGCTTCTGAAACGTTGCTTAGTTTGGAGCACGCAGGATTTAAACATCAAATAAACCCAAACAAACCAAACCCACCCCGAATATAACAAACTCATGACTTTGTGCAAAATATTTAGCAGGGGCAGGCACCTGCATCTCTGTCTGCCTCCAGTGTGCAGCCACCCACACACCCAGGTTTGCAGAGATCATCCGGTCTTACTGGAAATGATTAATGAGGACCCCCAAAATTCCCAAACTGGATGAAGGGATTTTTTTTTTTTTTTTGCTTCCCCCCCCCCCCCCCCACCCTGTAGTGCTCTGACTTTATCACTGAAGTCTGATTTTTGGTTGTTTCTTGAGAACACAATGCTTGTGTGAACTTCAGGGGTACTTTTGCGTGTGGCAGTGCTGGGTGCTGCTTTTCTTCGGGGGTAGCAAAGGATCCAGAATGCCCTTACAGTAATTTCAAGGTTAAATGGTGTGGTTCAGTGAAACAGGCAGTTTACAGCTCAGAGTGGAAATTTGTGAGTTTACAGATCACTCACTTTCTGAAAAAAAAAGTCATCCCAAGAAGTAGCATTGCAAAAATCCAAAACAGAAAGAGAGGAAAGTTGTTTGTCCCTCCTGAAAGAGATGATAGTTGACAGGGGCTGCAGCTTCTGGCTTTTTGTGTTTGCCTCTCCTTGGTTCTGTATCAAAAACATCATCACATTTTCAACAGAAGTGGGGTTGTTGAGAGGTACTCCTTGTGGGTGTGCAAAAATGCTGTGTGTACCCATGCAGTTGTATTTTGGAGTGATAAAGAAGTAAGCAGTGTTTTGTGCTGAGATACCGAGGCTTTGAACTGTGTAGCACCACCAGTTAAAAGACCTCAGATGACCTGGACAAACAGCAAAGCCCTGTGAAATGTGGCAATAATAATATCTGTGTTCTGCAGGCAGAAGGTGAAACAAGTCCTTAAAAGCCATGGCATCAGTGCCATGGCTTGAGGAGTAGAATGTGAGTACCTTACTCCAGGTCCATTAAGTCCTTGGGAGCGTTAAGTCTTGGGTTCTCAGAGCAGCCTGTGTGATTCTGGAGGGGATTTTTGTTGGTGTTGCTTGGGTTTGTGTGGTTTGTTTTTTTTTTCCCCAAAACCATTTTGTCTGAAGTTTTTGCAGTCAGAAACTCAAATTGGATCCCTGACACAGCTGTGGCCTCGTGTAGCTTGCAGAACTGGGTCAGTAGCATCTCCTCCTGCCTAGGCTTTGACTAATGCCTCACATGCCGTTCTCTGGGATGTTGTGCTGCTTGCAATGCCACCAAGGAACACAACTTGCTTTTTCCTTAATGCAAGGCTTTGGTGCAGGCAGAGTTTGTAACTTTAAAATTCTGGTGAAGAAACAACTAAAGAGGTATCAAATTAAGCCTCCTGGTCCATTTTGATAACCTACTAAGGTGAACTGCCTTCAGAGGTTTTTCTTCCTCAGAAGTCCTGTGGTGTTGCTGATGATCAAGATAGGAATCTCAGCAGCTTGCTGCGGCTAACTCAGGTCAGTTCTCGTTGCTTATTTTTCTTCTGCAAACGTTAGTGGGGAAGTCATGGAGGATACACTGTTCTCAGGTCTGCAAGAGCCTTCAATTAAATGTGCAGTCACACAAATAAAACAGAGGTTTTGACTGGGCAAGGACATCAAAGGACACCATTCTGGCCTTCAGCAAGTGACTCAAGTGTCTTTGTACTCATTCTCCCTTCTCTCTGTCATTTGGGGTCCCAGGCTTGACAGCATGTCAGAGGCTTCTTGAATAAACAAACTGCTTGGGTCCTTGAATCCCATCCCCTAATAATTCATCATCAGCTTATGGAAAGATTTCACTTGGTGATGATTTGTTTGTTTGAACACGTGTCCATCAGACAAAGAGAAAAATGTGCTGGGACTTTGTCATGGTTTTCTTCTCCAAAATAGCTCTTGTGACAGTATCAACAAGCAAACTGTGGCCTTCTTCTTGAAAGAAAAACAATTGGTGTTATAAGCACTGTGCACTCAGCTGTCCCAAAGTCTAAACTGTGGAATAACTGCTGCATTTTTCTTCAGAGAAATATCCTCCTCCTGGGAAGGTCACAGGAGTGTAGATGAAGAACAGGAGCAAAACAGCATCTGTTTCAGAGCTGTTTGGGGGGGGGGTGTTCAGGATGTGACACTGTAGCCTAGTGTATGGAGATGGTCAGCCCAGGGAGCAAAGAGCTGGGTGCTCAGTGAGACCCTCGTCGCTGCATCTGGGGTCATGCACATTCAAGCTGGTAAATGTGCTGGTAAATCCTTGTCCCTGTATGTGAGATCACAGACATTCAAGCTGGTAAATGTGCTGGTAAATCCTTGTCCCTGTATGTGAGATCACAGACATTCAAGCTGGTAAATGTGCTGGTAAGTCCTTGTCCCTGTATGTGAGATCACAGACATTCAAGCTGGTAAATGTGCTGGTAAATATTCTGGGATTTGTTCGCCTAAATATCCTTGCCTGGTGCTTGTCCCTTGCCTCCTCTTCACAGGGAACATTCCTTCTTTGTGGCATTCGAGGTGGGGGGGGAAAGGGGAACCTGAGATATGTGATAGTGACCCTCTAAGAGAGATGGTAGTTTTAGTCTTCATTTTAAGAAGGTATTTTGGTGAATTTTTCTGCTCAGTTTTATTCAACCTTTTCCTTCTGTTCTCTCCAGAGACCCAGTCAGGGGCTAGCAACTGTGCCCCAGCCCCTGCACAGCTGGCACCACAGATCCATGTTTCCTGACTGTGCTGCTGCACCCAGGACCCTTTGTACCCTCACAACCTCCATCCTCCTTCCTTCCCTTTCTCATCCCAGGCTTTATCATGGGAGCTGTGGGATCATCATCCTTGCAGCTCTCTTCTGGGCATCCATTGTCCAACGTCTCTTCACATTTCCACCGCCTGTGATTCCCGATGCTGCCCTTTGCCCAGTCACCTACCAACCTGCTGGAATTATTTGCAACCTAAATGGATTTTTTTTGATGTCACCATTGCCTCCACTTTCCTTATTTTTTATTCTTCTCCTCACTGAATATATAAAAGCTCTACAAGTAAATGTACATAATCCTAATAACTGCTTTAGTTAGGGCAGTAGAAATCTAATCTGGTTTTTTTTTTTTCCACCATCCCCCTACATAACTTAGAGCAAATTAATTTTTGTGCCTTGGTTTTCTTGAGTGTCAGGAACAAAGGAGGAAAAGAACAGGCGTGCAGAGCGTACAGTATGTGCTCCTCAAGTGTTTTAAGCAGTGCAAATGGCAGTGTGTGCATCCGGAAGAGATGAACAAGGTTTACTCTTTATTATTAGCAGTGCTGTGTTCCTATCAGACAGGAGTTCATGTCAAACGAGCCTGGTGCCGTCACGCTCCCAGTGCTCGGTTTCCCTGGGATGAGTGTTTGCTCTGATAATATTTCTGGCTAGTTGAGCAGTTTGTGCACTGTTATCTCTGATGTTCTACCATGCTGCTGGTTGCTCAGTGAGCAGTCTTACGGGACTTGACGTTCAAATTGTGAATTCGTATCTGACTTTCCCCAACAAAGATTAGGAGCTTTTCCATCTGCAGCTAGTTCAGATTAGTCAAGGCTTTCCTCAGAGCTCTAGCACTGATTTTCAAAGTGATGAAGGTCCAGCCTTTGCCTCGCCTTTGGTGGTGTGTCCTACTTGAATAAACAGCTGTAAAACGCAGCACTAGTCAGCTGTTTATGAAGTTCATCATAACTGGTAAGACTGCGTGGCAGCTCTGGTTGTTTGAAGATGGAGAATTGTAAGGGTCTAAAGAGGAAAATGAACCTGTACAGCAGTTGGAGGCTGTCAGGAACTGTTAAAATACTTAGTACAGTTCATTCTAATACCCTAACTTCCCTTAAGTGTGCACATTGCTTGCAAGAGAGCCTCGGGGCCCCAGGTACATATTTAGAGGAATCCCAATAAAGAAGGAAAATGCTGTAGCAGTGTAGCACTCTGCTGTGGCACCGAGACCCTTTGTGCAAGATGCCAAAAGAAAAGGTGATCTTCAAATCTGGAAGCACTGCTTTGGCTGGAGGTGTTTCTCAGCAGAGGATGTCCTCTGGCTGTGCTTACCCAGGTGAGCTCTGCTGCTCACCTCTGCAATAGCTGCTGTGGATCAGTGTTGTGCACTTCTTGCAGCTATGAGCCAATTTCTGCCCAAGGCCCCTCTTTCGACTCTTAAAGAAGCCCACATTGCCAGCTGTACTGGCAGCCCAGGCACACAGCTGAAGCAGAAGCGGTTTACGCTGCTAGGGTAGTGTTAACCACACTATGGAGCAAATAGTTTCAACTCTCCTAAAACTGCTCTGGCTTCCTGTTTGCTTTGTGGTGCAAATAAATGTGGTCAGGTTGGTGAGTTGGTTTGTTTGTTTATCCCATTGCCCAGTACGTGGTGGGTAGGAGAGGCTACTTCCAGCCTCGTCTGCAGCAGTGCTGAGTGAATGCAGCAGTGCTGAGTGAATGCAGCTTCCCAAATGGCACTGTTGGCTGTAACTGCCAATGTCTGTGTGGCTCGGGACACAGGACCCAGGAGGAGACATGGTGGTGTTGTCTCCAGGTGCACACTGGCAGTTGGAATCATTCTTGCCAGGCAGTCCTGTAAATACCAAGGCGCTGTGGTTACGTTGCTGGCTTGTTGACATCCCCCTGCTCTCTCTCTGTTTCCTTTCCTCCCAAGGCTGCCCAGCTGTCTCATCCAGGCTGTGAGCATTGGCTGAATTTCTCGTGAAGCAAAGAGGTGTAGGGAAGGGATTTGGGAGGGAGATGATTCGGAGCTGTACAGCCAGTGTGGAAAGGGATGTGGAGATGGTAAGCAGATGTGCCAGAATGGCATAGCTGAGCAGTGAAGGGAGGAAACAGCCCAAAGGAAGATGTGAGGTTGAACACTAAGGGATGCAAGTATGAAAGACTGAGGGATCAGGAAAAGGGTTTCTTTTAAGAAAAGGGACATAAAAAGAAGGTACTCATATGACACCAGAGGTCATTCTAACTGAGACACAGCCGAAAGATGAAAAGACCACCACACTTCAGATTTGGCCCTTAACCCTGGCCAAGCACTATGGGATTTTCATCGCCCACCTGTAGCGACTCTCTCCTCTCTCCTGTGAGCTCTGGGTGCTCCTTATCCAGCAGACACTTGCACCCTGAGCCAACAGTTCTGTGATGCAGAACGTCTGAAAACAGCCCTTTCCTCCTGTCCATTTGTCTTTCTACTGTCTGCAGTTTCGTGTAACCCCTTAGGTAGCCCCAGTGCACATCCTTTGTCACACAGTCTGAGAGAAGAGCCCATTTCGTTTTCAAGCGCTTTCGTTTGCACGCAGCAAATCCTCATTGTCTGAATGGAAGTCAGTTTGTGTTACCCAATGGCGAAGTTAAAAGCAGGTTTAGACACCGATTGTTATTCTTTGCCTGGAGCCAAGCTGTAGTTGCAGCGCTGTACCCTTTTTGTTATCACTGCAGGGGACCACAGGGAGGTCAGCACCAGCAGGAGTGTGGAATCGTCTTCCTGGCAAATTCACCAGAGCAGGTGGCACGAAGGACATGTCCACAGCGTGGCATGAGAATTTCAGAGCTGGGAACACAAAATGAACCTTTCAAAGTTTTCTGAACAAGTGTGGGTATATCTCTAGCAGATTGACATGGCATGGAGCTGGTGGTTTGAACTGGCAAGCCTAGCGCATGCCTCATGTTGGATGTATTCGCAATGATGCCACGAGGCTGCCACCAGCCCTCTTACCAGTGTTTGTTTCAAACCCTCTACCCTTTGTTTCACTCTCGGTAGCACAGAGCAGAAACAACCTTTCCCTCCTGTTCTTCCTGGGGGTCTTGGATCTTTAATTCAGCAGGTTGTAACTCTTTTTCTGACTTTCAGTTCTTTTTTTTCCCCTTCTCTATGATTTCTGTTGTCCAATTTCTCACAGGCCATGTGGGCAAATCTCCTCTAAGTGTTCAGTGCAGTCCTGTATGTGAAACTTCGAGGTGGTGAGTAGAAAAGCTGTTGAAAAAGGGAAAAAAGAATTGAAAACAAAAAATAGCAGAACAGAAAGCAGAATTCCTGTAAACACTGTTAAAAATATCTTCAACACATGCCAGGGATGGTGATTTAAAATAGACACTTTCTGAGCTTTAAAAGGTCACATTAAGACATGATAGTAGATTCACACAGAGTTGAAGAATGAATGTTTCAGCAGTCACACTTTGTACTGAGGTAAGATAGGCTCTGTTGCCAACTAGTAATATTCAGGGAAAAAAACCCAAAAGCTGTGAGTCAGATTGCCAGAATAATGAGCTTCTCTTGGATTACAGCATGGGAAAGGAAGGAAAAAAAAGAGAGTTTATACCTTAATCACATGCCTGCATCAGCAGAAGCTTTAGGGAGAATGGTGATTCTGGGAATCACAACATTGCAGGACCAGTTGGGACAATGTGCTAATGCTGACTGCCTCCTAGACCAAGAGTGGTTGTTTCCATGTGGTGGGGTGGAAGAATGAAAAGCATAAATCTAGGTCCAGAATCTCATTATTGGTTACCAAAAATGCAGTGAGCACTTCTCAAGAGCAAGAGTTGTGTGAGGAGAGAGATGTTTTTCATGCAGCAAATAGTCTTTGGGTGTCTAATTGCTGGTGAAATTTTAATGAGACAGAGGAGATTGTCTTTGAGCGTTGGAAATGTTTCTTGTCCCCATCTGCTGCTTTGGAACCACCAGTTTGCTGCAGTGGGTCAGAAGGGTGCTGCGTGCAGAAAGGTGATGGCATCCCCACAGGGTGGCTGAGAAGTGCCCCAGTGTTTGAGGCTCCTGCATAGAATCATAGAATGGTCTGGGTTGGGAGTGACCTCGGAAGGTCATCTAGTCCAATCCCCTCTGCAATAAGCAGAGGCATCCTCAAGTAGCCCTGGTTACCCTGAGCCCTGTCGAGCCTCATTTCGAATGGTTTGATGCCTGGGTGGGTTTCCCCTGCAGCCAAGAGGCCTGTACAGCTCTGTGTCCTTGGTGTGCAGCACAGACAGGTGTGCTTGGTTCTCTTCTCTGCCGTGACTAGCAGGAACTAGTGAAGCACCAGGTGTGTTTCCTGATCCTCCTCTGAGTCCCAAGGGTACCATACCTGCCTCAGAGGCATTTATTTTTACTTCCCAGAGCACTTGACACTCTCCTTTGGGATTTGTGGGGGTCATCTGCATCCTTATTGCTCACAAGTTCTCCAATTGTCAAAGGAGCCCTTTCCAGAGGAGTGAATCCCAAACCATCTTAAATCTCCTGTGTGAGCAGTTTTACATGTATGTGTGGATTTAGGGCCCACCTTCAACATTTTGCCCTCCAGCTCTGGTGGTACCAAAGCTACTGTCTAGTGTCACCAGCATGTGGTAGTCTTCAGCTCTAATGCTACCAGAGCTATTTTCTAGTGTCACCAGCAGCGTGTCCTTGCTGTGTGCATGATGTCAGCTGCCTCAGGAGGATGGCAGCCCTGTAATGCTTTGGCCATTTCAGTGCTTGGCTGCTAGCACCGCTTTCCTCTGGTGCTGCCCGTGGTAATCTCGCTGTGCACAAACCAGTGCTGCCCAGGTTACTGGTGTGCGAGGCAGAGCTGGAGCGACCCATGCGTTACAGCAGGTGGCTGCTGCATTGGGTTACCGGGGCACGATGCCACCTCCCTGCAGGACTTGCAGCGCTGTGACGCACCACTGCAGCAGCTGCACCCTTACTGGGGCCCAGTGCGGGATGGCTGGCGCCGGACCACTGGTGCGGGGGTTCAGGTGCACGGCTGCTCGCCCAGCGCCGGGGTACTGCGGTGCACGACTACCGGGCGTGTGTGGTTCCCGCTGGCCCCACGCACTGGCCGGGTCACGGGTGGGCGGTGCGCGCTCGCCGGCGCCCGGCCCTTTGCAGTCGGTGCCTGGGCGCGACGGGCCGGGCCGGGGCGGCGCCGGCAGTGGGGCCGGGCTGGAGCCGAGGCTGCGCCGCGTCGGGAGCGGGACCGGGCTGGATCTGGAGTCGGGGCCGGGGCCGCGACGGGAGCGAGCAGCGCAGGTGAGCGGCGAGCTGGGGCCGGGGGAACAGGGCCGGAACTGGGGATGGGAGCGGGGCCCGGGGCAGAAGCTGCTGCTGTGCTGGGGCCGCGGGCGCTGCGCATCCCCCGTCGCGGCCCGGTTCCCGCGGATGCTGTGTCCGCGTTCAGCTCCGGCGGAGGCTCGCTCGGTCCTGCGTTTGTCTCCGTGCTGATTGCAGCAAATCCCACTGACTGCCGGGGCTCCGTCAGCTTCTCCAGGCAAGGCACTTCTGTTCTTTGCTCTATGTTGTAAGGCTCGGCAGCCGGCAAGGCGGATGGAGATTGATCCGCTTTGGGGCCAGCCCTTGCTGTGCCTTCCCCCGCAGCGACAGAGGTGCTGGCAGCAGCGCTCCGCACGGCTTCCAGCGGGTGATGGCAGCGGTCGGCCTCTTTTTTGGCCAGGAATTGGAAGGTAGCCACTCGTGTCACCTCCTAGCGAACCCCCCCCAGGGCGCTGGTGGAGTCTTGTCATTGCTTTTACGCGGAAGGTTTGGATTTTGGAGCCCTGTCGCTGCGATTAAAGTCGCCCAGAGATGTGTGGGTGCTTGGCAACATCTGCCCGTCTGTACCTTTGAGTTGTGCTGCGCGGTGTAGTTGCTAACAGTGCTGCGTGTTTCTCTGGCGGCTTAGCTTTTGGACTGTAGGTTTTGGGAGGGCATCGGGAAGCCCCTCAAGAGCGTGGTGGGCTGTACATGCTCCAGGTGAGATCCTGAACGTAAAAAGTTGAATGCAGTGGTGGAGGGTCACTAGAAATGCAATGGCTTGGTTTTTGTTTTCATCAGCAAGATGCTTTTGGGGTTTTGCAAGCCCACTCATGAGAGCAGTTGAAAAAGACTAATTTCAGCAATTTCTTCAGCTACAAGCTTTTATTTATCCTGACTTCCTCCAGCTCCCAGGCTGTGTCCGTGTTAGCAGTAATAATAGCAAGATCCGAATCACTGTGCCAGCATTTTAAGAGTTGTGGCATCCTTCATGAGACACTCCTGTGCCTGTAAGAAAACTGAAACATAGAGCAGTCGGTCTGAAGACGGGCACCAAACAATTGTCAGGGTAGGGAAGGGAACTTTGCATGTTGTCAGTTTTCAAGCTCTTGCATTCACCCTTAAATACGCTGTTTCCCCACTAGATGCTTCCTCAGACAGTACTGAGTGCGTGGCTGACTGACTCTGAATTTGCCTAAAAGGCTGCTTGAAAGTTTCCCCCAGAGAAAGGCTCTCATGCTTTTCTTACTGCTTGATGTTCCTCTGCCTCTCTGCAGTGATACTGTTTTACTTCTAGAACGAGGTATGCCTTTATAGTTCCGTTCCTCCTAAGTTGCTTTACCTGAGTTGCTCTCTCCCTCCCTCTGGATATTATGTGCGGTTGGACCTAAGCTGCTGCTGAGCTGGAGCGATGGTGTATCACTGATAGGCTTTCCTTGGTAGCTCTGGAGCTGGGATCCCCACAGAACTGCAGCCTGCTGTTATCACTGTGTGTACATTCTGCTTTCCTATCTCTTCCCTTACTGACAGCCCCTTTCATCATCAGCCCTGCACACAAACAAGGTTAGCTCCAGTTCAGATTACATTAGTGTAGTTCTGCTTCCCATTACTTTTCTCTGTGTGCCTGTTTTAGGGGCGGGGGTGTGCATGTGTAAGGTGAGCATTGATCAGTATAAATGCTGAAGGCAAAGGAGCCTTTGTGGAATAAAGGGAAATACACAAGCCAAGGGATTCTTTGGATCCAGCAGTTGTTCAAAGCCTGAGCCTTAGCTTCCATATAGCCATGAGCTAGAAAAAGCTGTGGTATTCTGCTGACACCTTGATGCACAGCAGATGCAGGTTTATAGCAGCCCCTCTGATAGGGAAGGAGATGCTCTGTAGTGTTTTGGAGGCTTCAGGAGTTAGATGCCTGCAATTTCATCCCTTCCTCAGGTACCCTGGACAGATTCCATTGTGAATTGTACAATGTGTAATAGCTTGTGCAAGCAAAGTAAGGAGTGAAGGTGATTAATTAGGGCCTTAGAAATCTCTAATAAAAGGCATTATCAAACCAATGTAACTGTGTGTCTGCTGTCTAGAGCTGGAGGAACAATGAACTGCTGTTGGAAGAATGAATGAATGAATCAGTGCAGAGGGTTGTGTGGCAGGATATGAGAGATGAAATCTGTCCTGTTAATACCACCTCTAAGATGATGTTAGCAGGTATTCAGGAAGGCAGCAAAGCCATTCTTCTGGCACAGAGGGCTGCTGCCAGCTGAATGCCCAGGCTCAGAGTCACTCTTGGCAGTCTGCAGGCAATGTCTGCAAGTTCTCAGCCTGGCTTGTTGTGAATCCCATAGGCTGGCCAGAGCATTTGGTCTGATCTGCTGTGGTGAAGATCCCTGCCCAGTTGGGGTGCATGGGGCACCACAGCAGACACTCGCACCTCTGCAGACTGGCAGTCCCTCAGGCTGTGTTTCTGGCACCTCTCACCAGTGTGTGTTTGCTTTCAGATGAGTAAAGAGCCAGGGTGTCGATACTTGTCAGCAGGCAGAGCTGCAAAGGTCAGTCTTACTGTGAGCTTTTCTGGTTTGCTTTCACATCGCGGGACTGGAGCCTGAATCGGGAGGTTTTAATGTTATGCCCCAGGGGAAGCAGATGCAGCATGTTTTTTGTGTGGTTGAGTGGCTGGCACCTGGGTCTGAGTATCATAGAATCATAGAATGGTTTAGGTTGGAAGGGACCTCAAGGATCATCCAGCTCCAACCCCCTGCCAGAGGCAGGGACACCTCCCACTAGAGCAGGTTGCTCAAGGCCTCATCCAGCCTGGCCCTAAACACCTCCAGGGAGGAAGCATCCACAACCTCCCTGGGCAACCTGTGCCAGTGCCTTACCACCCTCACTGTAAAGAACTTCCTCCTAACATCCAGTCGGAATCTCCCCTCTGCCAGCTTAAACCCATTCCCCCTCGTCCTAACATTACTAGACCGTGTAAATAGTCCCTCCCCAGCTTTCCTGTAGGCTCCCTTCAGATACTGGAAAGCCACTATAAGGTCTCCTCGAAGCCTTCTCCTCTCCAGGCTGAAGAGCCCCAACTCTCTCAGCCTGTCCTCATAGCAGAGCTGCTGCAGCCCTCTGATCATCTTCGTGGCTCTCCTTTGGACCCGCTCCAGCAGTTCCATGTCCTTCTTGTATTGGGGGCTCCAGAACTGCACAGCTAGCCCTGCAAGCATGAACTCCCCTACAAAGCTCCCACAGGCAGGCACAGTTTAGCATGCTTAGGGGAGTTTTCCCAGCCTGTTCTTGGAGGGGAATTTGTCACTACCTAAATGACTTGCCTGCAGTCTGGGATGGTCCTGTTTTAGCCCCACCAAACAACCACTTTCAGAACACTGACTGAAATGGATCTGTCCCTGTGAGAGCCTAGGGTTGGGTCAGATCTGCCAAGTGTGTTGATTGTGTGGTGAAGGCACATCACGCACCTGTGTAAGTGAAAATTCCCATCCTCTCCTCCCCCAGCGAAGTTAAAGCCTGCAACGAAAGTGGCTTCCTGCCGTCTCCCACTCAACATACATCACCCCCGAGCTCTGTGCCACTCATTTCTTACAAACTTGCAAGGTTTTTTGTAGCCCTGGGGTTTGGTAATAGTGTCATATGTAGGCGTTGGTGCTTCCGTGTCTGCCTGATGCTGCAGCCTCAGAGGTCTGTAGAATGCTGCTCCATGGGTGAGTTTGTAAGCTTGCTGCCTTTTTCTCTCAGTAGCTGCTGTATGTAGTAAACACCAGAGCTGCGGCTGGTAAGCTGCATAAGAGGAGGTTTGTGTGTTTTATGTTTACTCCTGGGTTGTTACATAGCCGCTGGGTAATTACAACTGTGTCTGTTACCATCTGCATAAACTTACCTTTAGGTAAAGCTGCTTATTCCTCAAGCTGTGTGAACTCAAAACAGGTCAGCTGCCATTGCTGATTTTGTGCCTCTGTTGGTTAGATGGCATCCAGTGACACTGGGGTTCGTGTCCTGGCAGGCTCATGCATGGACTAGTCCTTTGTGCACATCAGCTCTGCTTTGGCTATCTCTTCTCTTTGGAAAGATACACATTTATGACCTTCACACTGATTAATCATAGAATGGCTTGAGTTGGAAAGGACCTTAAAGATCATCTAGTTCCAACTCCCCTGCCACAAGCAAGGGCACCTTCCAGTAGAGCAGTTTGCTCCAGGCCTTGTCCCAGCTGGCTTTAAACACCTCCAGGGAGGGAGCATCCAGTAATGCAAGAGGATGAAGCCGTTTGTAGCTTTCCTGCAGATTACTGAGTTGAGGTAAAAGAGAGGAGAGGGAACAGAGGACTTGCCTACATCTGAAACCTGGAACTTTTGTCTCGTAATTATTTTCCTCCAGATGGTACATACCATGGGGCAGTTTTTAGGTCAGGCTTGTGTACAAGCAGTCCAGGAGGAAAACTGCTGCCTGAGATGAGTGAGGAGGTAGTTGAGGCTCTGTGGTTTCCTCAAATGTTCTGTGCATGCCTCTAGTTCAGGGGCTGCCTGAAGTTCACAGGGGGCTATACTCAGCCCTCCCACGGGCCAGGTCTTCACCTGGTACCTGCAGGTCAGTGTGACTTGGTTGGCTGCCCAAACAGATCAGCTGGCTGGCCCGTGCTGAGGTCTGTCTCTCAGATGGAGTGTGTGTGTGTGCACCAGTTGTAGACCAAGAGCTTTGTGTGTTCTGGTTGTCCATTCTGCTTTTTGGGCAGTGGTGTGCCTGCCTTGCTCTTGAAAGGAGGTTTGGGAGGTTATGGGAGATGTGCCTGGTGCAGGGAGGAAGAAGCATTGTAGGAAGGTGTAGGAACATGGACGGATTCTAGCCAAATGTTTTGTGGTATATTAGAGGAGGAAGAGCAGGGGCTGGGGGTGTCTTACAGCAGAAAGTGGGTGGCTGCAGCCCTGTACTGGTAAGCAGGAGTCTTTGATGGCCTCTGTACCTGATTGAAGTTGGTTTTGTGGCCTTGCATCCCACTGAGACACAGTCCTCTGTCTCACCCTTGCTTGCCTAGCTCTGGGAAGGGTGCAATTTGTGTGCAGTAGACTAATTTCTGTCCAGTGTGGATTGTTTAACTTGAACCTCAGGCTAGCAGGCTTACAGGTCAGAACCCTACCACCACATGGGATTTTTAGCAGTCATCTGTCTGCCCCCCAGGATGAAAGTCTGAGGTGATGCTGGGGCTTTTAAAAATCAGCAGCTGCAAGGGGGAATCCTTTTTACAAAGACTGCTGCAGTGATGTGTCTGTCTCTCAACCAACCCTGGTAGCATAAAGCCTGCCCAAAAGGAGCAATGCTGCATTTGGCTGTTCACAAACGGCAGAAGGACCCTGGAAAAAGGGAATTGTAACTCACCAGGTCAGCACAGTGCAAGCAAGGTTACAGCCTGCAGAACTTTCTTCCAGTTTCCCAGAACTAAGGGGAAGATGATGGTGGAGTGGTGCAGGAGTATTAATCTGTGCAGAGCTTGCTTGTTGCGAAAACTGCCACATGTAAGGTCCAGCTAGTGGAACATTCTGGCTTCGGCTGTGCAAGGGGGAGAGGCTTGGTAAACAAAGTGTTAGAGAGTGCAGGACCAGAGTTGTTGTTCGTGTGACACATCCACCCTGGGCTCTGTTGGGGAAATCCCTCTACGCTGAGACATAATCAGTGAGTTTGGAAGGACCAAGACACTGCGACTCAGACTTGACATTGTAATGCCGATAGCTTAGGTAGGTACTTGATGCCTGTTGGGTGTGCCACCAGCTAGAAATCCTCAGCAGGAGGAGGCAGTTCAGCCATTGTTGTGTCTTCCATCTCTGGGGGTCAGTAGGGTGGTGGTTGGCTGCTTTAGCTGCCTGCGGGAGAGGCCGGGGAAGCTGGTATTCTAGAGCCTCACAGGGCTTGTTGTTGGTGGGCAGAGGCCAGCTTGTTTTGCTTTATTCAAACTCGCCGACTTTGCCTCCTCCCTCTTTCTCTTCCCTCCCTCTTGAGGCACATAGGGAGGGTTGTGGTCTCTGTATCCGGCCTCCGGGCGATAGAGCTGTGCGCTGAGGAAGCAGGACAGATAAAACAGACTCATACTTCTGGGAATCCTCACCTCGCTGCTGCTGGGGAAGTGATGTGCTCCCAGCACTGCCAGATAAGATGCTGGGCTCTTGTCATGCTGAGGCTGGCAGCAGGACTTCATGATTTCGGAGACCCAGATCTTGAGCAGCACATTGCTCAGCTTCTTCCTATGTTTGTGCATTGTCTGACAGCTGCAAAGCCACGTTTGGAGTTGTGAGTGAGCAAATGTGCTGGGTTTATGGACTGAGGCCAGTGGTACTGATAGAATTGCTCAGGGCAGGCTGGCAGGAGGCTGAAGCTGCAGCAGCTGTGGGCCGTGGCTAGGTGAGCACCCTCCAGGCTGTACCACTGGCATGTGTTTCTGCTGGCCTGGTGGGAGAACTCTAGTAAGTGAGAGGGAGCTCAGGTGAGCTGGTTCCTCTCCTGAGTTGGGTGAAGGCAGTTGGAGCCACTTACCTGTCTCTCACTGGGAGCTAATGGGAGCAGTTCCAAGCTCTTCCTGCACATGGGGATGTCACACTCTGCTGTCTGTCATCTGTGAAGAAAAGTGGAGATTTTCACTGCTGTGGTACCTTGCTTGTGGGTAAATCACAGATCATAGAATGTTAGGTGCTGGAAGGGACCTCTGGAGATCATTTAGTCCAACCCTGCTGCCAGAACAGGGTCATGCAGAGCATTGATGTTATGTGTCTTTAAGAAAGGAAACACAATGAGCTTCTGCTGAGTGCTTTTGGTTTAGCTGTTGTATGCACTTACCCTGTGCTTGAAAACAGCACTTTGTACCTGCTGGCCTTCAGATTCTTTTTCTTTGGACGTACTGAGCATAAACTGTAGAGCCCTGCCAAGTGAGGGGATGCCAATGGAATTAGCAAACCTGTTTTCACAGAATCACAGAATCGTTTCAGTTGGGAAGGACCTCTGAGATCATCAGGTCCAACCAGTGTCTGACTCTAGAGTTTTGATGGTCTCAGCCTTAGATTTCCTTTTTTCTGTAACTGAAGGGGAGATACAGAGTGGAGTGTTTTGTGTGTGTGTGCTCAGAACCAGAAATGCCTCTTTTTCCTTCTTGCAGGCTGGAACTGAGCTCTGGAAAAACAAAGTGGAGCTTGGAGCATGTGGCCTGAGGATTGCCTTACCAAGCCAAGGTAGGGATGGACTTGTTCTTTCTGTGGACTGCTTGGTTGTAGATGAGCTGTCAGGACAAGTGCCTTTGTCCTCAAGAGAAGATAATTGTTTCATTTCTTCGTTGAATGCAGGAGTTCATCCCAGTCTGGGAGAGGTTAGGGAAAGGTTGTACTGAGGTAGAATCAAATGCTATAGCAAGAACACCTCTGTGGTTGAAAGGCACTGGACTGGAAAGCTGACCGAAGTGGGCTGCGAGGATCTGCTAACCTTCCTTCCTTTGGCTTCTTTTGCACTTTGACTTCTACAGAGCCCAGCCCAGGTCTGAGGCTATATCATGTAGTCAATAGCAATAGACATTTTGTCCTTTCCTTGCAGGTGGTAGCTAAGAAGTGAGCAGGATGCCCCCAGGCATTTACTGCCCTATGGAATTCTGGTCCAAGGGGGAAAACCAAAGCATCCAAGTGGATTTTCTACTGCCCACAGGCATATACTTAAACCTCTCTGTGTCCTGCAATGCCAGCTTGGGCACCATCAAGCAGGTAACAGCTTTATTCCAGTCTTTATCTGCACCCCCCTGGAATGAGGATTCTGTTCTTGGGGAGCACCCAAGGAAGCGTGCTCAGTGCAAGTGAGGTTTCTCTGTGTTGCTCTGAAGGGAGCCTACAGGAAGGCTGGGGAGGGACTATTTACTAGGTCTAGTAATGTCAGGACGAGGGGGAATGGGTTTAAGCTGGAAGGGGGGAGATTTAGACTGGATGTTAGGAGGAAGTTCTTTACAGTGAGGGTGGTGAGACACTGGCACAGGTTGCCCAGGGAGGTTGTGGATACTTCCTCCCTGGAGGCGTTTAAAGCCAGGCTGGATGAGGCCTTGAGCAGCCTGCTCTAGTGGGAGGTGTCCTTGCCTATGGCAGGGGGTTGGAGCTGGATGATCCTTGAGGTCCCTTCCAACCTAAACCATTCTATGATTCTATGAGGTGGTTCCTTGTGCTTCATTGTGAGAGCCTTGCCTTTGTGACAGCCTCTCAACCCACTAAACCCACGTCTAGCCCCTGAGACTGACGGCAGCAGCGTGCTGGTGGCTGTTCTCTGGCAGGCTCAGTTCTCTTGATGCCTGTCCAGCCTTGGTTGGTGAGAGTAACTATGGAGTGAGGGTAGGTCTAAGGTGGCCACCCAGGGCTTGTGGATTGTGTGAGAAGCAGCCAGTGACTGCAGGTCCAGGAATGCTGTGAGGAGGTTTGGCTGGAAGTTGCCTTCACTGAATGGTGTATCTCAGCAGAGTGAGGCTGTGGGGTGACAGTAAGAGGAAGAGGAGGTTCTAGCAGTGCAGTGGTAGTTTCACCCTGCTGTTGTTCTGGCCCAGGTGGTGTGGAAGCATGCTCAGTATGAGCCACTCTACCATATGCTCAGTGACCCCGAGGCCTATGTCTTCACCTGCATCAACCAGACAGCAGAGCAGCAGGAGCTGGAGGACGAGCAGCGGCGCCTCTGTGACATCCAGCCCTTCCTACCAGTACTGCGGCTCGTGGCTCGCGAGGGAGACAGAGTCAAGAAGGTTATTAACTCCCAGATCAGCCTGCTCATTGGAAAAGGTCAGTTCCCCCAGCACTGGTCTCAGCAGCAGCGTGCAGGCTGGTGGCTGTAGGTGCAGCCTGCTGCTGTCCCAGACAGCCTTGCTGCGTGTGGAATAGCGATGGAGCCCTGCTCATGCAGGTGATGAATTGGCAAGGTTGGTCTCTGGTGGGTCTGGTGAGGGAGGTGTGTGTGCAGACACAAGAAGGGTGATCTTTCCTGCCTGCAGAGGGCTGTGGTAACTGAGTGGGTGCAGTGTATGACTAGTAAGTGATTGCTGGCAGCTTGGGCTGACTCTTCTTCTTTGGGCCAAATACTAAGTGTGCCTGCAGGAAGATTGTTTCAGAGATACTTGGTTATCAAAGGCTCATTTCCCTGTTGGGTGCAGGGGCTCATTTTGCCTTTCTTTCTTACTCCCCACTCAGGTTTGCATGAGTTTGACTCTGTGCAGGATCCAGAGGTGAACGATTTCCGCACCAAAATGTGCCAGTTCTGTGAGGAGAGAGCAGCAAAGCGGCAGCAGCTCAGCTGGGCAGCTTGGATGGAGTACAACTTTCCCTTGCAGCTGGAGCCCATGGCCAAAGGCCTTGGGACTGGCCCTCTGCATACCCCCACCAAGAACATTTTTGTCAACATCAAGTTCCAGTCTGGCGGGGTAAAGCGCAAACGTTTCTGTGCTGTTTAACTGGTCTGTGCCGTCCCTTCGGGGAGCCTTTGGGCATCTGGAGACAGGACAATGTGTGTGGGGACAGTGCTCCCATGTGTTCAGCGTTCATTCTCCAGATTCCTTTGCCTGTGGACATGGTTGGGAGGGAGGCTCTGAGCCTGCAGCCGAGGGACCAGTTCCCCTTCCTGATCATGCCTTGGGTGTAGTTACTTAGCTGGTGGCTCAGGTTCCTGCATGTACGTGTGGGGGAAAGCTGTTTGGGTAGGAGAGGAGCACAGAATCCAGCACATGCCTTTCATTTGAAAGCCCAAGAGCCTGCTCAGCTCCTGCTGGGCAGACACTGCTTGCAGGCATTGGTTTGTGTTGCCCACGGTCCCCTGTTCTTGCCTGCTACCTTTGGTTAGAGTTATTTTTGCATGTTGTGGCAGGGCAGGAAGGAGATGGGAGAAGGTCCTTGCAGAGCAGTATGTTGGAGCACAGTAACCTTGGACATCTTCTGCCTTGCTGGTGGAATGACCCTGGGAAGATATTTAGTGACTAGCAAGCACATGAAGTGTTGATTCTGCTTAAACTGGACTTGGAGTTCCTGATTTCGAGGCTTGTGCTTAGACTGCTGAAACAAGCTCCTGCCCAGTTTGGCAGGCATCCCTGCTTATTTGCTAATGTGTGTGTGTGTAGTTCTGCCTTCCTGTCACCTGCTGTCAGCAGCAGGAATGTTGTTACCTATCTGCTGGGCTACTGCTGCTCCTTGTGCTGATTTCAACCCTTTGCTGGCATTTGACAGTGTGTGCTGTGTTGTTGGGGTTGCAGGAGAGCTTCACTTTCCAGATCTCCCCAAAGGAGTTCCCCATCACACTGATGAGCTATGCTATCAAGAAGCAGGCTACTGTCTTCCGCCATGAGACAGTGGAGAACCCTGAGGACTACACCCTGCAGGTGAATGGGAAATGTGAATATCTCTATGGGAACTACCCCCTGTACCAGTTCCAGGTGAGCCTTGTGTCTTCATTTGTTAATGAGTCTGTTGCCATGTGGCCTTCTCTTGCTGGGAGGGTAGATTGAGATGTGTTATCCTCTATGCAGGATGCTGCCTAGGGCAAGGGATGCTTCCAGGAGCCAAACAGATCCTTATCTTTTGGAGGGATAGGGATCTACGCCTATCCCTGGGTACCAAGTGCTGTCTAAATGCATTTATAGACTATGATTCTGTTTGTTTGCATGATGGGCTGGGGGTTCTCTTCCTGAAAGCCAGACAAGCAATCCCATAGTCTCTATTCCTCTGGCAGGGGAAACTGCTGCTGGGAGGGCTGAATCCCTCTGTGTTTTCCCTTAATGCAGCCATTTGAGGCTGCTGATGAAATGCCAGCTATAAAAGGCACTTCATATTCTCAGTCCTGGCAACATGAGTTGCAGGTTTATAAAGCAGGAGCTGCTGTGTCCTCTCCTTGCTCCTTCCACCTGTTTCTGCTTCAGCCAACCCTAATTTTCCTGTCTGCTCTTGCCTGCTTGGCTGTTCAACCTGTGCTGACTCTCTCCTCTCTTCGCAGTACATTCGCAGCTGCCTGCACCGCGGCCTCACACCCCACCTGACCATGGTCCACTCCTCCACTATCATTGCTATGAGAGATGAGCAAACCAACTGCATTGCCAGCCCCCCAAAGATGGCTGCCAAGCCTCCCCCGCTCCCCAAGAAAAAGGTAAAAGGAGACAGTGATCCAGGAGGGTCACCCTCAACTCATCCATTGGTGGAGATGCTGATCTGGTCTGGGAAGAGCAGCTGCCTCTCCCTGCCTCTCTGATGACAGGCTCCTAGCAGGGGTCTAAGAGGGGAATTGCCAGGTAGCCTTTCAGCTCCCTCCACAGCCTTTGTGCTGTCCACCTGCAGTGCAGTGCTCTGTTCTGTTGGAGCAAAAAGCACACGATGAGAGATGAAGTCTGGGGCTGGGCTGAGAAGACTTTGCTGCATTTATTCCTGACTCAGACCCTTTCCTTTTTCTAGCCCAACTATGGTTCCCTCTGGTCTTTGGAGCAGTCCTTTTACATCGAGCTGGTGCAAGGCAGCAAGGTCAATGCAGATGAGCGAATGAAGGTAGGCACTGACTCACTTTGGGGTTTTGGTTTTGTGTGTTGGCTTTCCTAGCTGCATCTGTCTCACTTGTGTGGTGAGGAGAGCAGGGGCTGACAGCCTGCTCTCACGTGACCCTCTGTCATGCTTCATTCAGCCTTTGGGCAGCTTCTGAAGTACAGCACAACAGGAAGGGGAAGGGAACTTGTTAGCCAGCAGCCCAGCAGTGCTTTCTTAGAAACGTTTCTGAGCAGCAAGCAGAGCCGCTGCCCTGTGGTAAGACAGCTTGATGGCAGTATGGGGAGGCTGAGAAGTCTGCAAAAGCCATAGGAGAGGAAATCCAGCTCTGAGAAGGGAGAATGGTGGGAGAGGTAGGGACTGGTACAGTGAAGACAGAAGGCAGCAAAGCCCTGAGAGGAGCAGGAGAATGAGAAGGGGAATAGCTGCCCTTAGGGAAAGGGAGAGGACAGGGCAAGAATACGTCAGGGACAGGGGTGTTCTGTAGGACAAGGCCTGATAAAGGGACAGGCAGTGAAATGGTTCTGCCCAGTGCCCCATCATTTGCGTCTGAGGCAGACTCCTGTGGCTGAGAGTTGTCAGCAGTGTTGGAACAGAGGGTAAAGCTGGAGGTGAGGTTGGCTTTTGGCTGTACAGTGATCTGGCAGGCTGCAGGAGGAGATTGCAGGAAAATGTGCATCCAGAGACAGGTCTGGATTGGCTCCGTGCTGCAGGCCTGTGCTGGGGCTCAGCTGCTGGCAAGTGCCTTTCTCCTGCATTGTGGATCTGCCTCCCCTTTGGCAGAACCACTTGCCCAGGGGGCTGTTCTGCTTTTTCAGTGCAGCAGCTTCCTTAGCTTCTGCAGCATCTCAGAGCAGGATTTGGGTGTGTGCATTGCCTGGCTTTGCAGGGCGAGACCCATAAGACTCTAGCCAGTGGATTGCCCAAGCCTTTTGCAATGATTAAGCAGCTCTTGCAAGTCTGCGTGCAGGAAATAGATAACAAAGCCTTTACTAACTACCTGAAGGGACATTGTGGAGAGGCTGCTGCTGGTCTCTTCTCACAGGTAACTGGAAACAGAACAAAGGGGAATGGCCTGAAGCTGAGGCTGAGTAGGTTTAAATTGGACATTAGGAAAATATTTTTCACAGAGAGAGTGGTCAGGCACTGTAATGAGCTGCCCAGACGGGTGGTGGAGTCACCCACCCGGGATGTGTTTCAGGGTCGTTTGGATGTGGTGCTTAGGGATATCGTTTAAGGTGAATCTTGTAGAGCAGGATTATAGGTTGGACTTGGTGGTCCTGAAGGTCTTTTCCAACCTGGATATTTATGTGATTCTGAAGCTGAGTAAAGAGGAGGGTTAAGGAACTTACTACCTGAACAAACTGTTAAAGAGCCACTAGGGCATCACAGAATCAACCAGGTTGGAAGAGACCTCCAAGCTCAACCAGTCCAACCTAGCACCTAGCCCTATCCAGTCAGCTAGAGCATGTCACTAAGTGCCTCATCCAGTCTTTTCTTGAACACCTGCCCTTCCCATTCCTCTTCTAATTGTGTCTCCAGCGAGCCTGTGCATTCATGGTATTCTCTTCTTTCTCCTTCCCACAGCTGGTGGTGCAGGCAGGTCTCTTCCACGGCAATGAGATGCTGTGCAAGACAGTCTCGAGCTCCGAAGTGAATGTGTGCTCAGAGCCAGTGTGGAGGCAGAGGCTGGACTTTGACATCAACATCTGTGACCTGCCCCGCATGGCGCGGCTCTGCTTCGCCCTCTACGCCGTCATCGAGAAGGCCAAGAAGGCACGTTCCACCAAGAAGAAGTCCAAGAAAGCTGTGAGTAAAGCCAGTGTGGGACTGAGGCAGGCTGGGGGCACAGGGCAGCGTTCTGAACCCAATGCCCTTTGCTTTCAGGGCAAGGCTTGACTAATAAAATTACTTAGATCGTGATGGGCACTAACTGCTTCAACAGGAACAGCGAAGTGAGGAGTAGCTGCCTGTAGGAAAGGTTGTTTGAATGCTAATGTCTTGCCCAGAGAGACCAGTGACAAACACAGCCAGCATCTGAAGGCACATAAAGAGGAATCATTTTGTGTCGGTGTCTCTCTTGCTGTTACACAACTTCCGTGTTTTGTAGTTGAGGTTAAACTACCTTCCTTGTTGCATCTTCTTTCTAGTAAAGTCTTTCATGCAACCCCCCAGTGGAGCAAATTAACAACTAAGAAGGGGGAAGAAAATGAGGAATGAAAACACTGGTTACAGCAAAGCTTTAAGTGAGGTAAAATGAAAGTGCAGAATCTCCATGATTACTGTTCAGATGCTGCACACTGAGGACAGAAGGGTGCTTTGGGGAGGCTCTTATCATGATGAAATCACTTTGGAAGCTCTTGTTTGGAGCTTCTGAATCAGATGCAGTGGTATTTCTCACTTTCCTCACTTCTATTCCAAAACTTTTAGCCCATTCATAATTCAGTTACTAAAAGTGGAGCTAATTGCAGCCTCGAGTTGCTGTTTTGTCTTGTAATTGAATTGCTGGTTTCCCACTGCCGTAACTTGCACACGATGCCTGGAGCCCTCTGCATGTGAAGAGGGCTTCTTTATCAGCAGCAAATGCATTTGTTCCTCTGCAAATTACTGTTTCTGCAGCCACAAAACCACTGCTGACATGCTTTCAAGAGGGGTTTGGTCATGCCATCTTTACTAGAGCACAGAGAAACGAGGGGCTGATGAATGTGATCAGAGAAGATTTAGTCTCGGTTCTGTTAGCTCCTTTTCATTGCTGGGCGGTTTGCTGCGCTTTGTTTGGTTGGCATCAGTAGGGATCTCAGTGCATTAAACAGCAGGCAGCCCACGAGTCCTGCTTGTGAGGAACCAGTTTCTGGGTTGGAGACTTCAGACTGGAAACATTTTGAGGCCAGGACCAGGATCAACATTTTTATTGCCAGGTGGTTGTTTTTCTCTTATAACTTAAGAGCAGTAGAACTGCGACTCCCGCCGGAGGCATTTGTCGAGCAGAATGTCTGATTCACCCACAGGCTGCGCTTCTGCGGTCACACTGAAGTAATTGTCAGGTTTGAAGCAGTCAGAAGGAAATCTCACTGTTCTGACTGACACACAGACAGCAGCCTGTTCAGCTGCATTGTTAAGAGGAGCTTGTTCATGTTCATTTGTGTTCTGGTGCTGGGCAAAGGTGGATGTGTTCTGGGGAGCCCTTGATGTAAAACCACAATACTTGCTCGGACTGAGCAGCACAGAAGAGGATTTTTCCACAGGGTCAGCTGTGAATGAGGTGCCCAGGTCCCATTTAATGTGCTTGGTAAGAGGAGGGTACAGTCAGAGTGCCCCCTGGCTTCTTTGGTTTTGGTTGATGATCTTTTTGGTTGCCTTGCTGACAGGACTCAGAGAGGAATTACATGCACCTTGTTTGTCTGTGCAGAGTGTCCAGAGCAGATAGCTGGGACTAAATCGTTTACTACCACAAAAACAGGCATGCTTGCAGGCTGGGGTGAGTCACAGGGTTAGTGTCACCCCGAGGGTTGGCTTCCAGTGTTTTTTCAAAGTCATGCAGGAGATGTTTCTGTTCTTACCATGCTGAATCGTTGCTTTGCTGGGCTTGATCTGCCAAAAATCTTGCCTTGTGTTTTGGCAGGCTCTGTGCTGTGGTTTGCTGTCGTTGACTCTGTTTGGAAAGGTTATTGCTGGTGATGGTGTTTTGTTTGGCTTTCCCCTGTGATCTAGAAGCTGATGTCTCAAATGGGATTTTACTGAGGACACTTAGTCTAATCAAATCAACTCAAAGGTTTACAAGGGGCCACTTGGAAAAGATTGATTTTGGCACGCTGGAGGAAAATGCTGGCTTTGCTCCCTCTTCCCAGTCCTCTGGTGTACCTTTGGGCTAAGCCTGATCCGTTCCCTGGAAGGTCTCAGTGGAACAAGATGTCTCCCTGTAGTTCCACTCATTTGTGGGTGCATCTCACTGGAATTTTGCCTCACAGCCGCTTGACAAGGCAGTTTCTGCACTAGTGTGTGTGTGAGCCTTGGTGCTCTCTCAGCAGCCGAGTGAAGTGCTGGAATTGCTGAAAGTGGTGTATGAGGTAAACTGTTCCATCTGGGGAACCTGACAGCAGGAAATCTTAGGTCAGTTGCGGAATATGTCTGTCCGCTCCAGTGGCAGGGAACTGGGTTACAGCAAGGAGATGAGTTCTCTTTCTTGGCTGGTTCCCAGTCACTTTACTGCTCGAGTCTCCCACCTCCAAAATGAGACTGGGTTGGACTTGTGAGATTCATTCTGGGGTGTGTGAGGGAGGGCTGGCAGCATAAAGTTGGGTTTCTGTAGGTAGTGTTTATTATTGTAGAAAGGAGCCAAGCCTTTTCTTCACATGAGCAGATACATCTAGCACTTTGCCTCTTTCTGAGGTTACCATAACTCCGTGTTCCCTGTTTCAAAATTGAGGTTCTTCTTCCTCCCCTCAGACTGTGAAATGTGTGTCACAGCTTCTTCAGATACCCTCGAATGTAGAGTTGCGAGACCTCACCAGAAACTTAGAGATTCTTCAGCTTTGCAAAAGATTTGTGGGGAGTGTTTGGTGCCATTCAGAACTACCCAAAAGACTCCAGGTTTTGACAGATAGCAGAATTCGATGCCGTCTTGCACTCTGATTTTAGGAGAACTTTAAAAGTCAGATTACCAGAGGTGGCACATTTGCAGCACCTCCTTGATCAGGGAGTGCCTGCATACTCTTGAATGGGAAGTACCTGCCTGTAGCATTCACTGTAGCAATTTCCAGACTTGGAAAACATCAGGATTATAGAATTCCTGCCTGTTGTGGGGGCTTTGTTCTGCATGGGGATATCTCACTTTCTTGGTAATCTCTTCCCTTCTTCCAGCGTTTGCCGTCACAGCAGCCAAATGAGCTTCTTCCTTTGCTTTGCAGGACTGTCCCATTGCCTGGGTGAATGTCATGCTCTTTGACTACAAGGACCAGCTGAAAACAGGGGAGTGCTGCTTGCACATGTGGTCCTCCTTTCCAGGTATGTCAGGAGACTGAGACTGTTGGTTTGTGTCTTCAGTTACCACCACAAAGCCAGAGGCTTCCTGCGTTCGGCATTGCTGGCCAGTAGCTGCAGGAGGGGCTGTAATAGTTCAGGCTAGCAGACCTGGTACGATTTATGATTGCCACTCTGTGTTGTGATGGCATCTAGAGCCCTGCCAAGATGAAGGCCTCATTTAGCTTGGCACTGGTTGCATGACATGAAAGGGTGCTGCTGTCATGCATACTGCAACTGTGAGAGGCCAGCAAGATGAGGAGAGCTGCTCAGGGCCAGGCAATGTCCAGTGAGGGAGCTGGGAGCTATCTGTGCTCTGCTTTCTGGAGCAAAGCTTCCCAAGGTTGGTGGTTGATGGGTTTATGTACTTTGCTTTCCAGATGAGAAAGGGGAACTGCTGAACCCCATGGGCACAGTGCAGTGCAACCCCAACACAGAAAGTGCAGCAGCCTTGGTCATCTGCTTCCCCAGCGTCGCTCCACACCCTGTGTATTACCCCTCGTTTGAGCAGGTAGGGGACGTGGACACTTCTGGGGGGCACAGAAACTGCCTGGCTTTGCTGGGGCAAGAGCACCCAGTGCCACTGTCTGCTGGGCAGCTGTTGACAGGGACCACAAGCAAACCTAATTAATAGATATTGTTGCTTGAACATAGGACTTTTTGTCTTAACTAATGGGCCTTAGAGTGAATGCTTTTCCAGACTGGGAATTCCTGAGGTGAAGCAGCTCTGAGATGAGCCCTTGTTTAAAAAAAAAAGGGTTTACCTGAGCTGCCTTCCAACTGCAGGCAGCTTTAGGCTCTATAGGAAGGAAGAGGAATAAAAGGGGAAATGAGTGAAAGTAGACAGCCTCCTCCCTTTCAGCAGAGAGTGATAATGTGCTGTGTGGTGTGGGGATTTTCCATCTGTCATTGGCCAGACACTTAAAGTGGAAGAAGAAATGTGCCTGTTACAGGAGAGAAAGGAGATCTGCTCTGCCAGGGACATACAACACACTCCCCATGCTGCATGTTCTGGCTCAGCAGTGTGAACAGATTGTGCTGGTGTGGAAGGTGGCTTGAGCAGTTCTGTCTGCTTGGCAAACCCACACCAGCTCTAAGAATCTGGAATGGTTCCTCCTAACCAAGAGCTCAGAGACACAGAACCCCTGCTCTCAAATGATATGGGTGTGGGGGTGTGCCCTTTTGAGGGGGAAGGGCTCACCCAGGAGTGTGCCCTTGTCAAGGGGAAGAGCTCACCCAGGTGAGTGCCCTTTTCAGGAGAGGACTCAGCCCTTCATTCTTGTCACTGCCATGGAAGGGGCTCTATGGCAGAGGGGTCCTGCTGAGTGCATTACTTATCTCTGGGCTGTGGAAGGTGTGATTCCCTTCTCCAGAGGTGGCAAATGACTGAAGCTTAATGCAGGATAAATGCCTGAAGTGACAGTGAGCTGGAATTAAATGAGGAACCTTTCTCAGACTCTTTATTTGTGTCCCAGCTTCTGGAGTTGGGGAGGAATGGAGAACAACTCCGTGCTACAGCAGAAGATCCTGAGGAGGTGAGGCCCTCAGTTTTTCAGCTACATGAGGCTATGTACTTTCACAGATCAAATTATGTGTTTCCATCTTGCCCCTGACCAGCTGCTTTCACCACACTGGGTCATGCCCCAGTCCTACAGGCCCTCTCTGGGCTGAGCAAGTCCTCTGGGTTGAGACTGAGCCTTGTGTGTGCTCTTTCCTGTGATTCCCATGAGCAGAAGCAGCAGCTGAAGGAGATCCTGGAGCGCAGGAGCCACACTGAGCTGTATGAGCATGAGAAGGACCTGGTGTGGAAGATGAGATATGATATCCGTGACCAGTACCCGCAAGCTTTGGCCAAGCTGCTCATCATCACCAAATGGAACAAGCACGAAGATGTTGCCCAGGTGAGGAAGCTGGGCTTGGCATCTGGGACCCCATTTATGCTGCAGCTTGCAGTCTCTACATTCTTCCTGTGGTGTGTTTGAGAGGGCAGCTTAGCAGGGGATGTTTTTCAGTGTCCCTCTGCAGGTGAGTTTTGCACACTGAGGCTGAGGGAGATTTCCTCTTCTCAACCAGGCACTGCAAGTGTGTGCTGAGCAGTACCCAGCTGAGTTGAGGTTTGGCTCTTCTGGGCTCCCTTTGGCACTGTGCATTATCCTAGACTCATTACTGACTGATAAAGTCTTGCTACTTCCCCCCAGAAACCGACAGCAAGAAAAAGGCTGTCTGAATTTGTGGCAGATTTTAGGATCTGGACTGGTGACTTTTAACCGATGGTGAGACACCAGCAGTGAATCTCTTCCACCAAGAACATCAGACATCATGGGATGGTGCCTGTGCTGCTCATCCCTCTTTACTTCTAGAGCTCTGATAGGACCCTCCAAAGGTCCCTTTTTGATCTACATCATTATGCTGCAGAAAAGTGCTCTTCCCAAAGATCTTATCCAACTTTTGCCTATGGTACAGCAAAGTAACCCTGCTGTGGACTTGAATGGCTTCTCCTGTCAGCCTTGCTAGAAAGTTTGCAGGCAGCAGATCAAAACCCATCAGTCCAAACTCGCTCTGAGGCACCTATAAATAGTGACACTCCCCCAAAAGGAGCTGCTGTTCCATCAGTGGAGTTTCAGATGTATGTCCATTGACAGAAAATCCTTTTTTGGTATTTTTTTTTCCCCCTTACAGATGATTTCCCTGCTTCAGACCTGGCCAGAGCTGCCTGTCCTGAATGCCTTGGAGCTGCTGGACTTTAGCTTTCCTGACCGTTATGTTGGTTCCTTTGCCATCAACTCCCTGAAGAAGCTGACGTAAGTCCCTCGCTGTTGTGTGCAGGGCTGTGAAGGAGGCTGACAGCTTTGTCTTTACACTTCTGCAAGCACATTTGTTGCAGGGCAGTGAACGTTGTCTTCTCTTTTCTTTTTTCCTTTCTGTCTACAGAGACCATGAGTTGTTCCAGTACCTGCTGCAGCTCGTCCAGGTGCTTAAATATGAATCCTACCTAGACTGTGAATTAACCAAGTTCCTGCTGGACAGGGCATTATCCAACCGCAAGATCGGCCACTTCCTCTTCTGGCACCTGAGGTAGAGAGCACATATTTGAGGCTGTTTCTCAAGAATCCAGTGAAAGCAGCAGCCACTGCTTTGCTCCTGGCTCTGGCAAATACATCTCCATGTATAGATGCCAGGGTATTTATTGAAAGGTTGTTGGCTCTCCTTTAGCTGCTGCTGTCTTGCATCAAACCATTGGCTGGACTTCCCTTGCCACGATTACCAAAAGCCTGGACCTGCTGCTTTTGACTGTGGGAGCCTGAAGAAGGGTCATTCCAGGGGAACACAGCAGCTTTTGTTTGTTATTTTCTCTTCTGTTGTTGTGGTGGTGATGAGATTAGGTTCTAGTTTCAGAACTTATATAGGCACACATATGCTTGTGAGTTGAAATTTACTTTGGACATCCCTGGCCACCTGCCATTTCTGAGCCATAGGCTCTGAACTCTCCTTGCTCCTTAAGTGATGTTCTCAGGAGAGCTGTTAGAAATTCAGTCATCCAAAAAGATATCTCATGATTTCAAGCAGTGTTTTTTCTATGTCACCTTCTGGAGTGGGTGCATTTCCCTGTCTAACAGAATCTAAAGAGCAGCTAACATTCTGCACCCTCCTCTCCCCTCTCCTTGTGCTGGCATGAATGGGAGAATTAGTCACTCACTGCAGTGAGTCAGAATTGCTTTAACCTCCCTCTTTCCCCTAGGTCAGAAATGCATGTTCCTGCAGTTGCTTTGAGGTTTGGCCTGATCCTGGAAGCATACTGCAGAGGCAGCACCCACCATATGAAAGTTCTGATGAAACAGGTAAGAATTGCTTTTAGCCATAGGGTTAAGTTCCCTCTTGCTTTGGAGCTGGTTCGCAGCTGTTCAGCTTTTCTAGCTTCATGTTAGCATTAATAGATATATTTTTAAAATGCCTTTTAACTGCTGCGTTGGTTTTGGCACAGCCTGTTAAGAGCCTGGAGTTCCCCACCACATGTGACTGTGCTCATCCCTTACTCACCCACACATGTCCTAAACTGCACTGTGTGTCTAGAAAGGTTTGAACTGCCCAAAGACCACTGCTGTGAGTGGATGTGATTTAGCAGGAGCTGATCACAACTGGCTGATTCAGTTGCTGTGTGGAGGTAATCCTGCTGGCTACTCCCTCCTTAAAACACCTCTTTTGTCTATTAAAGTATCAATTTGCCCAATTCAGAAGTGACTGACTCATCTATACACAAAATTGCATCTAAGATGTGCCCACAAACCAGTGCTGCTTCTGTTTGGGAGCCTCTCTGGCCCTTCTGCATAACCAGGACTCCCCAGAAGTCCTGAAGGCAGGAGCTGTAGTTTAGTCTCCCTTTTCTAGCCAGTGCACCTTGCTTCTTCCTTTGGTGCTTGACAATCTGCATTATTCCTGTGCAGTCCCTCTCTACCCAGCAGAACATCCATCGCTGTGGATCTCCCTCGAGCAGATACTAGATTTTGTTTTGTTGCAATATGTGAACTTGCCACAAGTTGAAGAGAAGGGAAGAGACACAACCAAGGTTTACATCTCACAGTAGATTTTAAGAGTTTTTAAACTATCTCTAGGAACTCTCTAAAGCTGCTTCATCCCTCCCCTTTTTTTCAGGGAGAAGCACTCAACAAGATGAAAGCTCTGAATGACTTTGTTAAAGTGAGTTCTCAGAAGGCCACCAAGCCTCAAACCAAGGAGATGATGCATGTGTGCATGAAGCAGGAAACCTATCTTGAAGCACTTTCCCACCTCCAGTCGCCCTTGAACCCCAACATTATCCTCGCTGAAGTCTGGTAAGGATGACTGCTGCACCTCTAAATTGGTGCTGCAGGCTCTGTGCAGCAGCAGAGCCAGGCTTCTGGTGACCCCAGAGGCCTCCTTTCTCATGGAGGGCACCAGATGCTGTTGAATGTGCACCTTGGATGTCCACTTTTTAGTAGCTGGAAACCCTGATGGTATTGGTTTTACTTTTCCTTCCTCCAGTGTGGACCAGTGCACCTTTATGGACTCCAAGATGAAACCTTTATGGATTGTGTTTAATAATGAAGAGACAGGTGGAGGTGGAGTGGGCATTATTTTTAAGAATGGAGATGGTAAGTCTTTGGGACAATATTTTCACAAGCATAATAATCTCAAGTGTTTACTGTGGTGAGTGGGCTTAAATGTGGACCACTGAAATGCTGGCAGGAGGAACATGAGCACGTTGGAGATTTTTAACAGTGCTCTGGAGATGTAACAAACTCCTCTGTATTTCACTTGCTGCCCTCCTCATTAAGATCTTAGGACAGCAGCAGCTGGATACTGTTGCACAGGTAAAGGAGACCCAAGGTGAGGTCCGAACGAGCTCCAGCAATCCAAACTTGGTAGGCTTGGAGTGGCTGCTGCAGTGAGCAGTCTGAAGTGCTACACTGACTGCTATGGGGAGAGTTTTGGCCAAGGGAAGTGCTGTCTCAGTGTAGGTGTCCAGTGTGCTGGCTTTAGACTGTTACCTGTGCTGCTAGCTGGAGCTGACCTGCTTCAGGGGCAGAACAACAGCCGCTTGCAAGAGCACAGAAGGAGGAGAGAACAGGAGCCACTTATGAGCCTTTTTCCTTTGTAACGCTGCTCAGATCTCCGTCAGGACATGCTGACTCTACAGATGATCCAGTTGATGGATGTCCTATGGAAGCAGGAAGGCCTGGACCTGAGGTGAGTAATGTGCAGACAGTTGTCCTGCTGCAGTGATTGAGGCCATTTTTGTCTGCAGGCTTATTTTGTCCCCAGCAGGTCTGTTTAATATTCTGTGAGCAGCTACTCAGGCTTTGTGGTACTGAGGAGCAGGTCTGGAGTAGATAGTGGCAGACAGGGCAAACTGAAAAGTCAACACCCTGCAGTTCTGGGCAAGATTTCAGTGGAAGGGTTTCTTTCATCTCTGCAGGATGACCCCTTATGGCTGCCTCTCCACAGGAGACAAGACTGGACTGATAGAGGTAGTCATGCATTCAGACACCATTGCCAACATCCAGCTGAACAAGAGCAACATGGTGGCCACAGCAGCCTTCAACAAGGATGCTCTGCTGAACTGGTTGAAGTCCAAGAACCCAGGGCAAGTGGCTTCCCTTTTTCACTCAGTGCTGCTGTACTGCTTCCTTCCACCTGGAGATGTTTCTTCTGCTTTGCCTAGTTTTTCCCTTCAGTTAAGCGTAACTTGAAGCTGTCCAACAATCTCTGTGGCTGCTTCTCTGCCTGGCACACTGGAAGGCATCACATGGATCTGTGGGATCCATTTTTTGAGCAGAAAGTGAGGTGTCTGGGTTACTGTCTGCAAGCTTTGTGATAACTTAAGGTAGCATCGTCCCTAGGCTGGATCCTGTTACTTTCTCCAGAGACAGGCAGCATAGTGGCAGCTGGAAAAGAGGCAGAAAGAGTAATGCAAAACTGGGGGGTGGAAAAAAAACCAAGCAGCACAAAAGCTGTGTAGCCTGTGGTTTTACTAGATACAGAGAGCAGCACAACATCAGGGCACCAACAGGAATCATTCCAACAGCCCACTGTATCTGTGGAGATCTAGAAATGAGTTCTTTTGGTTGAGACTGAACCATTTTTGCTGAGGGTGTGGACACAGCCCTGTCCAGACCTCCAGATACCAACAGCTGTCAATGCAGCTGGGGTTTGTGCAGCCCCTGGCGGGCACTGCAGACATTCAGACATAGGTCTGCAGCTTTGCTTGGGGGAAGCTATAAAAAGAGTTTTTCCTGTGGTGAAGCACTGGTGCTCAGTGTCCACGTTGTTCTTACCCTCTGCAGTGATGCCTTAGAACAAGCTATAGAGGAGTTCACTCTCTCCTGTGCTGGGTACTGCGTGGCCACCTACGTGCTGGGGATCGGCGACCGGCACAGCGACAACATCATGATCCGGGAGACTGGGCAGGTATGGGGATTCACTGCTACTGTTGAAGCACTGGAAGAGGGGCAGGAGAGCTACTTAGCCATGGACAGATACATCCCAGAGCAATCCTCCTGCTAAGAAATGTACCTCACCTGCCCAGAGTGGACAAATACTCTCAGTAGCTTCTATCACAAAGAGGGTAAATACAGTTTTGTACCTTGAATTGCAGTTCTGTAAGCATGGCTGCCAGCAGCTGCTGCTCTTAGCACCCACTTTGGCATGTCAGTGGAGCAATTTGTACCTCTCAGACCTAGAATTGTGTGCAGATGCACACTCAAGCATGTACTTATCGATCTGCAGGCTCACTTGGCTTCAGCAGAGCCCCAAATCACTTGCAGTTGCTGAGTAAAACCCTCAGCCACTTACCCAAGCTGATATATTTAGAGATCCCTCCTGGAAAAAAAAACCTATTAGCTTATTCGTTTTGCTTTAAAAATGAATGCAGATGATGACACTGTGGTCATCAATGTACTGAACTGCTTCCCTTCCTGCTCTGTTCCACAACAGTTACCAGAGTTTGTATCTCATACACTGTTTGGAAGAGAAAGGGCAAAGCTAGGCAAAGGAACCCCCTTTGTCAGCAGGGAATGTACTAAACCTCCCTTGACCAGAACTGTGAGGTGAAGCCTCACCTCTCTTTCTTGTTTAAGCCTAAACCAACTCTGCCCTGGGGAGTGAAGTAGGTCTCCTGCAGGTCCAGTGAGATCAGCTGGTTGGCTAAGTTATTTAATGTTTGAAGTCAGAAATTGACTGCTGATGTTTTGAGCCTCATCTCTCAGCTGTGTGCAGCTGCCTGCCTGCACTCTGTGCATGGCAGCCCACCTCTCCACAGCTTATCCCCATACCTCAAGCAGTTAGACGAAGCTGGGAGTGCCCTTGGGGTCACAGCTGGGGCGGAGACACTCTGTCATTTGCTATCAAGGCGTCACTCTCCCTCTGGCTGTGGCTGGCAGCAGCCCTTCCCCCGGAGTGCCTCTTCTCCCCGTGAGAAGCTGCTGGGCAGGAGCTCAGAGACCTTCCTCGGCTGTTTGTCCACCGGGGGGAGCTGATGCCCTGCGCTAGACAGCCTTGGGTTTGGGTACCCAGGGCTGAAAGCCACAGTGTGCCAGGCTCTGCACTGGATCCTCCTCCTTCCTTGCACAGAGCTGGGTGTGTAAAATAGAGTAAGCTACACCACAGCCTACCTCAGCAAGTAGTGCAGTGTAGCAGCTTCAAAACTCGCAAGAAGTCCTCTTGTATCCATACACTGTCTGAGACTGCAGCGGTTGGGTGTCCCTTTTAGCCCTCTTTCTGCTACTGCTAGTGCCACACTGAGGCTTTAGCAGAGCCAGCAGCTCCTGCAGCAGGCACTGCAGAGGTAAGAGCCTTTGCTGCCCTAATCAGACTGCAGCCTCTTTTCCCCAAGGAGTGCCAGGGGACAGCTCATTGTTCTCAGTATGTTTCAAATTCAGTAGCACTGATCAGCTACAATAGATACTGCTCTGAAAACTTCCCCCCTGCCTTTCTTCCTTCTTTTCAGCTGTTCCATATTGATTTTGGTCACTTTTTGGGGAACTTCAAGACTAAATTTGGTATCAACAGAGAACGAGTTCCTTTCATCTTAACCTATGACTTTGTGCATGTCATCCAGCAAGGGAAAACTAACAACAATGAGAAGTTTGAAAGGTAAGTGTGAGCAGTTCAGCTGGACTGGAGCTTTTCACCTGAATTTTCAGAGCATATATACCTTATGACTGTCCATACACACAGAAGAAATTATCACCTCTCTGTCAGAGATGGGGAAGGAGCTTGGTAGATATCAGACAGCAGGGTTCAGACTAAAACCTAGTCCTGCTTTATGGACTGGTACAGCTTGCAGCTTTCATTCCTTTGCCTATTCCCTCCTGAACAGATTCAGGGGTTATTGTGAAAAGGCCTACATGATTCTGAGGCGCCATGGTCTTCTCTTCCTGCACTTGTTTGCACTGATGAAAGCTGCTGGCCTGCCAGAACTCAGCTGCTCTAAAGACATTCAGTATCTAAAGGTAAGAGAATCAGAGCCCACATGGTTAAAAATGATCTTGTAGCTCATCCAGTAGGAGTTTAGTGTGGAAGGCTGTACTTAGAAACAAAGCACCTCTAAAAAGCATGAGCTGACAGCCAGTGCTCATGTGCAGGCCACCAGAAATGCCAGGTGCAAATGCTCAGAACAGATTTCTTAGCACAGAGGCAGGCAGTAGCTACCCTGTAGAGGCAGCTCACAGAGGAGACAGAGCTCTTTGGTTGGGTGCTGATTCCTCTTCCCAGAGTGCCTCTTAAATTGTAACAACCCAGCCTTGGCCAGCTGTACAGGAGCACTAAGGCCCCTGTTTCCCTGTGCCCAGCGTGATAAGGGGGTGCATGTACTTACCAGAAGGAAAAGCAGCTAGAGTAATTATTACAAATGAATGGCTACTCCTTCCTTGCTTGGGTCTCCTTTCAATGGAGCCATTTCCTGGTGAGCAAACATCCTAGCAGTTGCTCAGTTGTGCTTTCAGCGAGGCCACACTGATTCCTGCCTCTTTCCTTCAGGATTCCCTAGCCCTTGGGAAGACAGATGAGGAGGCACTGAAGCACTTCAGACTAAAGTTTAATGAAGCCCTGCGAGAGAGCTGGAAAACCAAAGTGAACTGGCTGGCACACAACGTGTCCAAAGACAACAGACAGTAGAGCAGCAGCAGCCTGCACCCCTGCTCCCCAAGAATGTAAAACCTGCACTGAGTCCAGCAGCTGCAGACAGATTCATAAGGACTGATGAATGTTGCTGTGCTGAAGATCCCCCACCTGTGCTCCCAGAGATCAGACATTCCTGCATGACTGAAAAGGGCCTGTCCTCAGCTGCATCATCCTGTCTGCAGTAGATCTTTGGAGACCAGGGAGACCAGAGGCAATAAAATTACTGCAAACAGTGAAAGGGAGGTAGGTACTGTGCCCCTGTCAACTTGTTAGGCTTCAAATGTATCTTCTAGTGGAAGAGGTCAGGCAGTTGTAACATCCTCCCAGTGTGTTAATGTGTATAGTTCTATTTTCTTGACAATATAGCTGAACACTGAGAACCAGTCACTCCTGTAGCTCCTGTACTATAGCCCATCTTCTAGGTCCCCCTCCTTGCAGCATGGAGGCATTAACTCCACCACGTGATTGTTCCTCCTACCTTGTTTCAGTGCGTACCAAGGTAGGGCAGCTTAAATCCCCACTGCAGCCAACCTGGACAGCTGACTGATCCTGCATTGGGGCAGGGTAAGAATATCTATGCTGGTCATCTTACTGCTACAGAGGCCAGTGTGGTCTGAAACTGAACTGATGGTGCAGTCACAAACCTGATGCCTGGCTTGGGTTGACCACTGGGTTAGGTATTTTTGTTTGCTTTCCTGTGTCAGATGTCAGTTGAGGCTCCAGCAGTTCCTGGGTTGTTCTAAGCCTGAAAAGAGGAAGGTTGGCTTCTCAAAACTGGCCTGGAGCATTGGTTGCCACACGTGTCTCCTGCTGGGGTACATTAGAGCCAGTTTGCCACCTGCCTTCCCTGCACTACCTGCATGCAGGGCCCTGGCCTGCGTCTGCAGCAGCACTGGGATACTACACTGACAGCCCAGTGTCAGCTGGGACAGAAGGCACTGGTCTGTGCCCAAATCCTTTGGCCAGTCTGTGTTCCTGTGTGAGGACAAAAGGGTGCCAGGTGAGCATTTGGCACTGAAACACTTACAGTAAGTTGAATCTCAACTCTCATCTTAAATTTTTTTCCCTGTTGCTTTCCACATTCTTCCTCCTTTCAACCACAGTACACAGCTCCTTTGCTGTTGTTAGAGCTGGTGTGCAAAGACTGTGTCTGTGAGGGGTTCAGCCAGGGAGCAAGCTTTGTATTGGGACAAAACTCTGCTCCAGCCTCCCCCATCCTCACTGCTGCCTCTGCCTCGGTGCTGAGCAGGGTCTGCCCCACCTCTCCCCCAAGGACAGCAGAGTGTTTCTACTCAGCTGTCTCCAGCTGGTGTCCTCACCTGGTGAATAGTTCTGAGCACTGCAGCTGCACAGGGACAGATGAACAGGAGCCACTGCTGCCATTCTGCCCCACTGAGCATAGTGAGGTGCAGCAAGCAGGCTGCAGCCTGCAGCTGATGCTGCACTCATAGGTGGTGTGGTTAATACCTGCTTCCTTCAGCACTTCCCTGGGCAGCTTTCTTCCATTTTCCCACGTCAGGTTCCTGAGGTGTTGGCATTCCTGCGCTTTAAGGCAGAGCACAGTCTAATTTTCAAGACACCCCTGAAGCTGGACCCTGTATTTGGTCAGTAAGCCCTTAGCTAGGTTGAGCAACTTTCTTTTAATCACAGAACTGTCTTTTAAAATCCTTTACTTACTCTTTCTTAGGCAGGTTAAAAAACCCTCCCAAACCAGCAGGCATTTCAGATCCCGTTCCTCAAGAGAGCCCTGCATTGGCAAATGATGGACAGCTCTCGTGGAAGTGTAACTTTCAGGGCTGGTTTAAAACCCCCACAAACCCAGCATGTTTAGAACACAGACTAATCTTTAATTAATCTGATTTGACTGACAGGACTCTTGCATCCAGCAGAATTCAGACCTGACTCCTCCACCTCAGCAGGAGGAGACACTTCTTTACGGTGAGGGTTGCAGAACACTGGAGCAGGCTGTGCAGAGAGGTTGTGGAGTCTCCTTCTCTGGAGATTTTCCACACCCCCTCTGGACGCATCCCTGTGCAGCCTGCCACGGGGTGATCCTGCTTTGGCAAGGGGCTTGGACTCAATCTCTGGAGATTGTCTCCAACCCCTAACATTCTGTGATACTCCTGTACTTTAAAATACTGATGCCCTGTGCTGGCTGTTTAAACCCACCAGGGCAGAGGACAAGTTCAAATCCATTTGTTATTCTCAGCTAAGCTAACACTGCCCTCAAAAAGTAATTTTCACCCTAAGCAGAAATGAAGAGCAGTTAGCAAAGGTGTTTCATATTCCATCCACGGTAATAAACCCTTCCCTTGTCCCCCTTACCTACACACAGGAACTCAAGTCTGATTTGAAGTACTTGCTAACACCTGTGATGAGAAGAAGCAGTAAGTCTGTTCTGTACTGGCCTGGAGGTATTCATATAAACCAGGTTGCCTCACAGAGCATCTCTTACTAGAAGCAGCAGTTCTCTAGAAGACAATTCTTACTGTAACTTAGCATCAGCCCTGGGGAGCTCCTTTTTCTAGACTGAATGTAAGAAGTGGCCAGCACATGCTGCGTGAGCCACATTAAGGAGTAGCACTGAAAAAGGTTTGCAGCAGGTAACTGTTTGGGCTGTAAGTTCTGTGTTAGCTAGAACAGAAAGCTGGCTTCATGTCTTGTGACTCTGCATTTGACAGTAACACTAGGAAAAGAACAGGAGATAAAGGTGCACAGACAGGCCTGCAGAAAACAAAACCCCATCTGCGCTGGAGACCTGCTGCTGCTGCTCCCAGAGGTTAAGCCCGAAGAAACTTCCTGCAGTCTTTGAGTACTGCTGAGCTCTCTGCACTGAACATTATTCTCAGAGCTGTGGTTCTCTTGAGCTTAGAGAACTGCAAGGAGTGGTCTTGGGTTTCAATCTCAAACCAGTCAGTCCATATCTGCAGTCAGAAACTGAGCTGGTCAAAAAACTGAGAGTAAACTCTCAGGTATTTGTTTTAGCTGCTTTAAGTATTAAAAGGAGAATTTTACTTCCTTGAGCCACTCATCACAATTTAAATCAGGAGTAGGAAGGTGCTTGGATCTCTCACACCCAATTAAACCATTAGTAAGGATCTGGACAAATGCAAGTTTCCACAGGGCAGCAGCTCACCATGTGCCAGCTGCTCTACCACAACTGACAGTGAGTCTGTGCCCTCGCAGCAAGATGCTGCTGCCACCATGTCACTCACCTCCTTCTGTCCCCAGAAAAGCATCACATGATGCCCTTTCCCAGTTCCCATGCACGCAGGGAGGGTCTGGTAAGCACCTTCTTTGTGGTGCCTGCCTTCTAAGACAAAGCTTTTGCAGGGCCCCACCATTGTCCTCTAAGGATTGGATGCCATCTTTTGTCATTCTTCAAGGGCTTTTGAAGAGCAGGATTTGTGGAGACCAAGATTCTATATATGGTGCATACAGAAACTTGCCAGAGTCATGGAATGAAGGTTGGCAGGGATCCTGCTGAAACGCTAAATAGAACTGCAGAGAGGAAGACAGAAGCCAAATATTTAAGCTTTGTTTTGGTATTCAATACTGGACAGGGCAGGATTTAGAGCTCTTTGCATGCTCATCAGAGAACAGAGCTGCACCCATCTAACTTACTGCTGCTCTGTGTGGACAAGCAAACATTTAGGACCCCTCTGGGGTTGCTGTGGCCCAGACTGTGCTTGCAGCATTCCTTGTGGCCACACAACTTCACTCCATTTCCGAGCACAGCTGAAGATTGCTGTTACCTTCCTTGTTACCTAATTTACAGGGTAAAAAGTACACAGACATGTCAGGCCCCATTAAGCCGAGATGCTCTGAATCCACACCAACCTACTCAGCGGTTTGTACATTCGGGTGGAAGGAAACTTTTGTAATGTTAAAGCACTTCTCTTGCATGCCACCAAGTGGCACTCCAGAATCCAGCCCACGTGCAGCAATGCTCTCTTAACTTGCAGTCTCTTTAAGTCACCCGTGGGGACCTGGTTTGCAGCAGTTGGTAGTTTCCAGGGTATTCCCCGACAACTAAAGCCCTACTTATAACTGTACAGCAGCGTGAGGCAGCAGTGGCTCCTGACATCTGTCCTCCACTTTTAGAAATGCAATAAACCAAAGTTGTATGAGCGCAAACTGCAAGTCCTGAGCAAGGCCAAGGGTGTTTCTCCACCCAGCACACTTCTACAGGCAGGTTACTTACTCTAGAGAATTGACTTACCAGCGAGCAGTAAAGAGCAGTGGGGCAGCAGCTGGACCTCCTTCTGTGTACACCACTGGGATCACGTCTGGAATGAAACTGATGGTTTTCAGCAGGTGGAACTCTACTGCAGAGTGAAGCTGAAATCACTTTCACAAGGTACATTTCGTTAGAAGCAGCTTCTGGTTTTATACTTACGCTCCAAGGACCTCCCCTTTCCAGACTATTTATTTAGAGATGTTCCTGTGATTATTTTTGTTAACTCTGTACAAACTGATTGTGCTTATTCTGTTGCCTTTAAAACAAAGAAGTATTTTTTTAAGCCAAACTGTGGTTCTGTATGAAGAGAATGTTTACATGTTTAACTCCTCAGTTGCTTTAGGTACATGTTTTGTAAGTCAGAAAATAAAGATTATTGACCAATTGCACACAGGTGCTGCTGAAGTCTTCCTGTGCTTGAGAGAGCACCAAAACCACACTGCAGCCCTTCCACTGCCCCCAGCAGAGGCAAATGAACACAGAGGACATTTAACTTGACTCAGCTCTGTAAGAAATAAATCCAAACCACCTTTAGAACCAGAAATTTATTGTAGCTTATAGACTTTCCAAACTGACCTGTTACCAATATACACATCTGAAAAGTTATACCCACAGTGGCTACAAACTCCATCAGGACTCTTACAACCTTTCAGCATTACCATTAAGTCATGATCAGTTTTGGTCTAAAATACAGCAGCTACAGCAACAGTATATGGAAGGATTAAGTCTTCTACACATTAACACAGGACAACTGTCAGACATAAGTTAAAAGTTTCCCAGTTTACTTAAAACTAGCAGTTCTATTACCACGGAAGTAGTCAAAACCATTTCCCCATTTTTAGAAATCTAAAATTTGAAATAAAAAAGCCACCCCCGAAGCGGTGAAGCTGCTTCTGTAGTTCTCCTCCCTGCTGCCAGCTCCAGCTACCCTTGGGAAAGGCACTCCGCAGTCAAGCGTCGCCCCGGATCGAACCCACCCCTGGATCCCATTTCACACAGCACTAGGCGAGGACAGGTCTGCTCTGGAAAGCAAAACTAGAGAACAGTGGGGTGGCTCCTCATCTTTCCCCTCTCTGCGTTCCAACCCTTCGTGCCCACCCCTCGGCTTGCTTGCTGCTCCTCTAGCACACTTACCCTAACCAGCCTGCTGGGAGATGTGGGCTGTGCACCTGGAACAAAGGCAGACTACAGACAAGAGCAAAAACTGGAGCTTGCTTACCGTGCTGAGGAGGCAGTGGAGTCCTAGTCTCCTGTTACAAGCAAAACAAGTTCCTCTTTAACGCATCTCCAAAGGTACAACTCAAGGAAGCAGATACTCATTACGCAAGGCCCTGCGTAGCCCAAAGGAAGTGGCAAAGAAGACCCGACAAAAACTTAGCACTCTCCACCGTGGGGGCATCACTTCCTTCTCGTACCTTTCAGCTATTTCTTAGCAAAGTCCTTTGTAAGTTCAAGTCAGAGCTTTGATCAGCAACAACCAAAACCCTCTGGACCTGGAATAACATGAAGATGATTCCCAGGGTTGGCTGGTTGGATACTTGATGCTCTAGTTTCTCACCAGCAGAAGAACACAATTACTAAGTGTAAACGAAGGCTTAATACACCAACAGTCCAAGTTACTGTACAAGGGGCTACAGGGAAGGAGCAGGAGTGTAACAGGAATGGTACCAGCTATGCCCCAAACCCTCCCACTACCAAAGCATAAAAATTAAACAGCAATAAAAAAAAAAGAATCCAACCCCAAGATACTGCTCTGTGGGGGCTGGCAGCCAAGGGGCCCAGGTACACAGGTGCCAGGCTCTCCCGCTTCAGTTACCAACTAGACAAACAATCCACCCTGTCAGCAGTGTGAACAGACCATCACTGTACTACAGGCAGCCTCTCTGGAATGAATAGGAGCTGTGTCAACACCCCACAGCAACAGCCACTGCTTTGCCCACCATCCACGTGGTGGGGTTTTTTTCTCCCCCAATAACTTAAAAGCCCTTAATGGCAAGACTTAATTGGAGGGGAAAGAAAAACAAAACACCAACCCAGAAAAGGAAAAACAAAGAAAATACAAACAAGTGTATTGCACAGGGCAGCTGAACCTCTGCAGGGGTAAAGCATTTACCATTTCTCACAAGCTTGTTCCTTCCCTCCGCCAAGAAATGAAATAAAAGGAGGTTAAAGAAAAGAAACATTAAAAACCAGAGCGGGGCACGAGGGACCCTGGCACCAAGGCCACTGACACTGAAACATCTACACTAGAGAGCTGTGCCCGTGCTCCTGCTGCAGTAGTATGAGACTTGTACTATTTCATGCTGCATGATTACTTCTTTTTGTGTGGTTTTTTTTCACTTGAGCATGTTTTAACCCCCCAGTCCCTGTTTTTCACTACCACAAATGACATAATTACAGAATTCCCAAGTATTTACAAAATATTAAAAAGTCTGTTAATCTTCTACGTATTAACCTCATTCTGCCACTTTACACATGCACTAATTTGGGGGAGAAAATAGAAAAAGGAGAAGAAAACTTCAAAGCCCTGAAGAGGCTGAACTGAGCAGCTTCACCCTTTGCCAACGAGCCATCTTTGCAGCTTTTAAGAAAGAGAAAAAAGGAACAAAACCAAATTTGCTTTCACTGAGCAAAGGGGAAAAAAGAAACCCAAAGCAGACAGTTCAGAACTCGATGTGCAATGGCTACAGAGCTGAAGAGTCACTGAGCTGAGATGAGATGAAGAACAAAACCAAAAGAGAAAGTGCAAGGTGGTTCCTCACAGAGCGTAAAAAACAATCCAGTCACTGAGGCATGGCCGAAGGAAAAGGCTAACTACAACTCTAGGAACAGCATCGGGAGCAGCTGACAGAACACAAACACGGGGAGGTGTGGGGTGGGATCTACTGGCCAGAATGACTTTTGTTTTCTTTTGAAACACCATGAATCCTTGGTAGCAATGGAGCGAGTTACACTGGAGTCTTCTAGAGCAGAAACAGAGACAAAGGGGACAGCTAGAATCAATAACTGAGGGTAGAGTCATCCCATTCCAGCTGTTGCTGTCTATTCACATTCTGTTGGTCCTCCTCCTGCTCTCCCTCTTCCTCCTCACTGCTTTCAGACTCTGCACTAGTGATGTCATCTTCTTCCCCATCTTCACTTTCTTCTTCCTCTTCCTCCTCTTCCTCTTCACTGCTGTGTTGATCCTCATAAGTCTGTCAAGACAGAAATCGGCTGTTGGTGTCATCCTGGCCAAATTCTGTCTATGCTTTTGAATTGCTGAGGCACTACATTGAGAAAGAGCTACCACAGACTGCTCGCTGGTCTTAGAGGTTCAGCAGTAACTGGACAAGCAGAGAAGAAAAAGAAAGCAGAGCTCTTTAAATAGCTTTGTAACCCTCCTAGCAATCCTGTCACTCCAAACAAACCCGTGCTGAAGTCTCATCCAGCACTTCAAGCTCTGCTGGAACAGGCTGTGTCAGGAGGGTCACACACGGAGCAGTAAGGTTGCACATCTTGTTCCTCACTCTCTAAAAATGGAGATGGAAACATCACAAACACTCTTGTTTTGACAGTAAATTCCTTCTACTTGGGAAAAAAAGGCAGTGAGCAGCATGATAAACACCAGCCCTGGACACTGCCCTGGAAAGGCCTATTAGGTATCATGAAGCTGTAACCCAGGCAAGACCTCAACTCCCAGCATTTGTCACTTGGGCACAACTGTTAAAAACTCACAGTCAAGCTCCCTGCTCTGTTCAGGAGCTGGGTTTGCTCCACTGCTCACACCCATTCCAGCTGGAAAAGGGCATTTTTCTGCTAAGTGCTGGCACAGCAGCTTTACCTCCATGGGGTTCACAGTGATGGTCAAAGCAGAGTCATCCCAGTCCATCTCATTCTCCTTCCCAGTGTCCTGGTCGCGCATCGTTCGCTGATGTGCGGCTCGGATCCGGAACACTCCCAGGATAATCATAAAAACCAGGAAGCTGACACAAACCACAATCACAACAGTGGCTGTGCTTGGAACAACTGCAACAAGAAAAGAAACACAATGCTAATAAGTGCTCCTCTGTTCCCATCACCTGCAGGAGGAAAACGGTGTGGCACAAACACTGTATCGTAGCTACACAGGCAGCTTCTCTAAGGCCACCTCAAAAAAATCAGTTGGAGTCTGGAACTGAAACTCACTTCCTTAAGTTTAATTACATCAGTCTGAAGGACTGGGAACACGTGGAAAACAGATTCCACCACACACACTGACTCCTCTCTAAACAGCCTGTTTTTCTTCCTCTCACATCCTACACCCATGCCAAATTAATATAATTAAAAGAGAAAGGACAGATAACTCATCAAGGGAATAACGCTGCAGCTCTTTCCTCGTGCCAAGAAATACTGTCCCAGTTCCTCACAGTCCTTTATCTGGGTCTCCCAGTCCCCTCAGGACTAGCACACCTCCCAGTTTCCAATGTGCACAGATCAACAGGGAGCTCTCCTGGCAGTAAGAGGCATTTCCTAGGTCTCCAGTAAATCCACTCCTCCTGCCTGGGCAGCAGCAAAACAAGACCAAGTAGCCCAACTCAGATCCTTACCTCAACGTGCTGCTTTGAACTGGGGAAAAGCTCCCTGCAGCAAGAAGCCTCTCTGACATTTTAATACCCCAAAGAGCAGCTGAACTTCAGTGACTGAGAATTCGTACCTGAAAATGGATGAGGGTTAGCCAAGTTGTGACCAGAGAGATCCACAAAGGTGTGGTGCACTGGATGAACGAACTGTGGTTGTGCAGCTATGTGATTAGCATGTTCCACTGGGTTAGCTGTGTGGATAACATTCACCTAGGAACAAGAAGAAAGCATTAAACTCCAGAAATGCAACGCTTCACCTCTGAAGAGATAGGAAAGACAAAACAGAACTAAGCCCCCACTCTATTTCCCAGAGCAGGCATCCAACCCTGCCTCAGCACAGCAATGGCTTGTCTCAGGGACAACCATCCTGATCAGCAGCTCACAGTCACAATTCCTTGCCACAAACCCTTCAATTTGACCGTTTTAGTCTGGAAGGCTGTGTACAGACACCAGAGTTTGAGATAAACCAGACAAAGCCAGTTTATTATCACCTTTGGTAGCCAGCCATTTTAATCATGAAACAACACCATCTCCAGAGATAGGTCACACACTACTCACTCTTCCTTCCCATCTTTTCTTACTCTGCTGTCCAGCTAACAGCAAAGAGAAAAATCCACATTACAGTCAAAGGGTTAAGAAAAAATCTGTTCTTTCAAGTCTGACCCAGGCTCAGGGAGGCTGGCTTTGGGGGACAAGCAAACCTCATCCTTTGCACGGCGTAGTTCATGCTTCCTTGCCAAAAAAGCAGAGCTAAATATAGCCCTCCTGTGGTGGAACACTGTGATAGAGGTACCTGACCAGCTCAGCTGCACAACAGGAAGAGAACACGTTCAGTGCAGAGCAAGGAAAGCATTTGCAGCTCAGCAGTTCGCCGAGTTCCCAACTCCAGCTCACAGAACTTCCTCAGGAAACAAACCCACATTGCTTAATGCAAACCTTTCAATTCTGCAGTAGAGGAGGGTGCTCAGCCCACCATCACCACCCAATCAGTGGGGAATAGAATTAACCTCACTGTCACCTCCTTGGTCAGCTTTAAGATCTACAAATCCGAGCTGAAAGCCGAAAGATTCAGTGACATGCATCAGCTCCGCTCAGCAACTCCACATCCCAGCACATGGAATTTTTTGGTGCCCTTTATGCTTCTTCCATATGAGCATCCTAAGTAATAATTAGCCTCTACTGTACTGCAGAGGAAATGCAGTTTTAGCCTGCCTGTGCTCTTACATAAGCCTTTAGCATCACAGCAGCAAGAGTAAAGGATCCAGCAAGTTCCAGCCTTTTCACCTGCACACTTCCATTGGCCATGCTACTTCTTCAAGAGCACAACGGTTTCACCTCCATTTAGCAGCCTCATTTAAAGCTGAAGTGTCAGACTGAGACCTCATTTACATATAACACACAGCCTGAAATACACATCTTTAATTAATACTTATTCACAGGACAAGAATCTCTATCAATGACTGATCAATTATCTATCAGCTGGGGCAACAACTTCTACCCTCCTGACTGTCCATGCTCTAAAGCCTTTCAGAGTGACCAGGTATCAGCTTGCTTACCTCCACTTTGAACTCGTTGCTGACATAGCGTCCATTCAGCTCAGAACAGACTAGTTTGAACTTCCTGTCAAAGAGAGAAACTGTGTGCCAGTTCCTGTAGTGTATCAGATGCAGAACCTCCTCGTAACTAGCCATGGTATCAACCCCTGGGGAGAGAAAGACACAGACACAACAATTACTTTGCCAAAGACTCCTGCAGCACCATCATACACTCAACAAGTGTTACTGCCTTTTGTCACTAAGTTTTCTTGGCTGACAGATTTTCTGTTCACAGGCTCACAGGATGTTAGGGGTTGGAAGGGACCTCCAGAGATCATCGAGTCCAACCCTTCTGCCAGAGCAGGACCAGAGTCTAGTGCAGGTCGCACAGGAACACATCCAGATAGGGCTTGCAAGTCTCCAGAGAAGGAGACTCCACAACCTCTCTGGGCAGCCTGTGCCAGTGCTCTGTGACCCTTACAGTACAGAAGTTCTTCCTCTTGTTGAGGTGGAACTTCCTGCGCTATTAGCAGAAAAAAGCAAGACCACAGACACACACACACACACCCTCCCCACTTTGTGGCTTCACAACCTGTGAACTGATTCTGGATCAAAATCCTGCAGCCTGTGAGCCTGGCAAGGAGCCCGGCGAGGAGCCTGGCTTTCAGACACACTCACGTAGTAAGGAACACTGCATGCTCCTAGGCACTGGTTGTCTGTGCAAGGGACAGGCCTTCCCTGGGGCAAAGTGTACCTCATGTCCACAGCCCAGAGGTACTTTTGCATTCACCTGCCACTTGGGACAGGAGAGAACACAAAGAAGGTTCTAGAAGGATGTGTTTTCTGGAATCACAGCTTTCCACAGAGCAGCTGTTACAACTCTAACCTTGAAATTCCAGTCAAACCCACAGCATCTAAAATAAACCACCCCTCCAGCACGCTTCCCACTAGCACTCTCTTCAGACACTTCAGAACTACCAAAGGTCACAAGTCATAACCCCTACCTGTGATTATCATGCCCAGGTTGGAACTACTCATCTCAATGCCTTTCTGCTGCAACCGTGTCATGTCAATCTCCAGGCTTTCCTGTTCCTGGTTCAGCTCCTCTCCTAGCACAGTCACCTCACAGGTATCCAGGTTGTGCATGATCTCTTCAGATACCAAAGACTCTTGCACTAAAAAGCAGAGAAAAAGCCAAAGTGGTCAGGTACACAACAGCCCAGGAGCTACAAAATGTCACATGCAAACTCAACTCTTCTTCTATTACAGATATAAAGACCTAGGCCTGAAGTAAACAGAGCAACTATTCCTGAGATAAGTATTAAAAGCAAACAAGAAAAAAGCCAAAACCTCCAGCCACAGACAGGGGATAGTTACAGGAAGGTGGCAGCCTGGGCCTGCTGCCCTTTCCAGGCACATTCTTGCTGGCAGAGCATCCACACCTCTCTCTTCCCCCACTACATTCCCCATCGAAAGAGCAATGCACATCTCGCTGCAATGGGAAGATCCTCCAGCGCCAGCACTGAAGGAGGGGAAGGTAGGCAACAGTTCCAAGCAGAAGAGTTGTTACCTGTAGGATCTTCATCTCCATCCCCCTCGGGCTCCACCTCCCGTGTAATGGTGCTTATGATGTGCAGCTCAGGGAAGAGGGCAACCCCCTCGGAGCTCTCAAACTCTGAAGCAGAGCGGGCAAAGTGGTTGATGCCGCTAAGGCTGATCTTTGGCTCCTCTGGCTGCAGGACCATGACATATCCCTCCACAGAAGGGATGGAGACACAGGCATCTTCATTGAAACATCTGTGAGACACAGAAGCAGTGTGGCACAGTCAAGGAGGCTATTTGAGAGGGAGGCACAATTATGCAGAGTAATTGCTTTATAAATGTTTAAAGGGCTCTGTCTCGGACCCAAGAGCCTTAGATAAATTCATCAATCGCCTTGGAAAGTAAAAACTCCTCACCAAGGGAGCAATCTCACAATTAGTTTTTACTTACAGTTAACATTTGGCCCCATTTTCTGTGCCATGACTGACAGGCAGAGATAACACCTTTAACGAAGGCTGTGACAGCACAGCCCTGCTGTGAGCTCCTCCCTGATTACACACTGCTCACCGAGCTCTGGGGACAAAACCAGAGTGCTGATGGAAAAGACATCTGCTGCACTCATATGGGCAATGGCTACATGCAGCAAGACTCCTATGCCACAGCTGAGGTGCAGGAACCACTGCAGGCTCCAGTGTCCCTGCTCAGGCACTTACTTGACATCAGTGGTGATTTTAAGCCTCCGAATGCCAGGTGTTGGGAACTGGCGGGAATTCAGATAGGAAATGTGCTGCATGGCCTTGTCAACTCTGTCAATGTCATCCCCCTCTATGCTCAGTGTCGACTGGCTTGGATTCATGTGGATCTGAACAGGAGAAGACAGTGAGAGGACACTCAAGCAGTAACATGAGCTGGTAATGGAAGCTGGGAGCTCTGCACTGCTGGGCCTGGTAAATGCTGGGATAGTTACAGCTGTACCCCAAGCAGGAAAGCCATCGTGTAGTGGTCCTGTAGCACAAAGTCTAATGTCCCTATTCACTGCCACTCAGCTTGGGAAACTTCACAGAATGCTAGAGGTTGGAAAGGACCTCTGAAGATCATCGAGCCCAGTCCCCCTGGGGTCACCCAGAGCAGGTTACACAGGAAAGCATCTAGATGGGCTTCGAGTGACTCCAGAGATGGAGAATTCACCACATCTCTGGGCAGCCTGCTCCAATGCTCCAACATCCTCAACATGAAGATGTTCCTCCTCATGTTTAGATGGAACTTCCTATGCCAAGTTTGAGCTCCTTATTCCTTGTCCTGTCACCACTGAAGAGAGCCTGGCCCCATCCCCCTGACGTCCACTCTTTAAGTGCTTTATAAGCATGGATGAGGTCCTGCCTCAGTCTTCTCTTCTGCAGACTAGGATGACCTAGTTCTCAGTGTTCCCTCATCAGAGAGATGTTCCAGTATCCTGATCATCTTTGTAGCCCTTTGCTGCACCCTCTCCAGCAGCTGGGACACCAAAGTTTGGCCAGCAAACCTAGTAACCATTACCAGCAAAGCAATGCCCATACTCCCCGCGAGTCAGCTTTACCTTCAGGCCCTTGCCAGCGCCGTCGGCCATCTGCAGGTCCAGGCCCTCTTTACAAGTGTACAGGCAATCAATCACCTTCTTGTTTTCCAGCTTGCCAGAACGAATCATCAAACCTGCCAGATTGCCTCGGAAGAACTGAGCCATGTGGAGTTCCCCACCTGCATAAGAGGGAAAAGGAACAATCTTCATGGTTTTTGTTCTTCCCCCCCCCCTTTCTTCCGTACAAAACAACAAATATGCCTCTGGCACCAAAATATTATCTACATGCAGGTTAGTTTCCATCCATTCTGGGTGTTAGCCTTGTGATTATGTTCAAGCATACAGAAAGAACTCAACAGTTCACCATGCATATGGCCTTCAAAACAGCTGTGGCCATCTTGAACTGCGCAACCAAGGCCAACACTTCCGTAGCAAACGTTCCAAAGAAGCTGCCCATACAGCCAGGTGGTGTCCTCAGAGGTGAGACAGAAGCAATGAGATGAACTCTGAAATCCGAATCTTCCTGCTGAGGTAAACCCTCCCCCTAGCTGGTTCTCTGCCAAACAGGCAATGCCTTTCAGGATAGAAGACAACAGAATCCTTCCTCTCGGTTGTCTACATCTGAACCCACCCTGACAGGCTCTCCTCACACTCAAAGGACAGAAAGAAACTTCCCAAAGTCGTTCATCTCGTTCTGAAAGAGGAGTCCAAGACTCATTGCTCCCCTCTGACAGTGCTGCCTTCTCTGCATGGACTCAAGCAAGCAGTTTAACCTCAGGTAGCTCATTTTCAGACGTACCCTGGGCGCACTTTTAAGTGTCCCAGCTCAAGACACAAAATCCACTGTCACTAAAATTCCTAAGAGAATCAGATGGTGTAGCCAACCTGGAAGGCCTCTTAGGCCAAGCTGTTGTGCCTATTCATGGTCATTAAGACTTGACATTACTTTCCTGACCAAATGAGTACCTCCAGGTCTACCTTTGAGTTGTACAAAAGCATCTCATCTAAGTATCAAATTAGTCTTGCTTCAAAGTGGGGAGCAGAGGTCTCTCCCAGCCAACTGACTCGTTCTAAGAAACACAAACACCTCCACAGAGAAATACACAGAGATGGATCTATATACAATGAGCTGCATGTAGGATTTAAGGCAACTGGACGAAAGAAATCACAGCTGCTATTTTACACCAGCAGCCTTACACCACTCCTCACTGGATTCACCATGGGTGCCAATTTGTATGTGGATGTGCATTTGGGTGCAACCAAAAAAAACAACAAACCCTCCAAAAGAAAGACAGACAAAATAAAATCAGCTGATGAAGCTCTGGAAATAAAAGCACAATGAAGAAACAAGCCTAGGAGAGGATTATGTGAAGGTCAATGGCCCGAATGCAATGCCTGCATTTCATGCTGTGTGTGAGATGAAGCAATGTCTTGGCTTAAAAATGAAATAAAACAGTAGGGAAAAAAACTCCAGCAACCTGCAGAGGTCTCAGGCAGAGTTTCATTGTCATTTTCATTTCCTGTATAGTCTGTGGAAAAGCAAGACAAAAGAAGAGGACAAGAGGGAAAAGGGCAAGTGGTTACGATCTGGCAAACTTCCGTATCGCAGAAAATACACAGCAGCACTGCCCCCAAAACGCTTACACTTGACCCAGCTTCTCAAGGATTGGGAGACCTTTGGAACACTAACAGCTGCAGTGCAGGAGGAAGCATTCCTGCCTGGGTACGAGAACACAACATCCTCGGGGACACAACCTGAGGAGCCTGGCACACAAGCTGAAGTAGAAGACGTTAGCCACAAACACCTCACCCCAGCTGCTGTTAGCAATGAGATACAGGTCAGCCACTGGCTCAATTGATTTTCTTCCCTTCTCTCAACTGCTAAAGGAGAAATTAAGGTGAGATCCAGCCTGTATCAGCAGATCACCCAGAGGCATTAAATGCTGATCAAAAGGAGCCATTACTGACATAGATTTGTTTTGGTACTAGTATCAGAGGTATTAAGCTGTCAGTTTATCAGGTGCAAGCATCCCAGTGGGGAAGCACCAAAAACTGGAAGCCAGCTTTTAATCTTTCAAAAGAAAGGGTAAAATAACTTTTTCCAAAGCATAAAAACCTCTCTCTCCTTCGAGGTGAGCTGCATATGTAACTCAGGGCAGCCTGGATTTACTTCAGAACCTTGGTAACACAAAGAGAAGGGTGGCTTTTTGCACTCTCTTCACTCCTTTGGCAGACATTCATCCCCTTGTGTTTTAATCTCCTAACAATCAGGCTCTTGGTAGCAATACTTAGAAGGCAGTGCCTCAAGTTCTTCTACTCCAGACTCCTGAAATGCTCCTACCTCAGTCTGTTATTCAAAAGAAAAGCCTTATGGGAAGAAATTAAAGAATCATATAATGGTGTCAATATCAAAACAGAGGATTTTTTAAACTAAGCATATACACTTTAGTCAGGATGCAGAACATAAATGGAAGCCATCACAATCCATACACTTAGCTGAAGCAGTTTCCAAGCTCCAGTTTCTTGAAGAAACCCAGCCACTATAGCTTCCCTTTGAGCTAGAAGAGACAGCTGCAAAGTCACAAACAGAACAAGATGACTTATGAAGAAAATAATTAATTGCCTCAAAGGCAAGGCCAACGGAATGACTTTAGCACTGAAACAGAATTAATGCTGAAAGACAGTGGGCTTGCCACAGAAGAGTTAATTTGATTTAGAGAGTACTTAGACAATTTAACCTCCCTTCACACTTCAAACCCTTAAAACTCAAAGAGAAAGGGGAGAGTATAAGACAGAAGACTTGATTTGATGAACATGTCTCCCAGCTTCCCATTTGTCATTCACTCACAGGTTGCTCCTATGCATTATTGCAGATTGCAACTACAGTCCATGCTCTGAACTACAGCCACACAGGAATGATCCAACACTGCTTTATTTCTAAGCAAAAAGATGAGCTTTACCCCAGCTATGCTCTGATTTGATCAGCAAGCAAACACTTCCCTTCAGGGCCGTGAAGCAAGAGCTTTGTTAGAAAGCTCTCTGGTAACCAGCCTCCGTGGTCAGATGCATTCTTCTGCTCCTCAGGCTCTGAAGAGTCGGTTTCAGGAGTATTAAGCACATGAATCAGCGTTTCACAGCTTGCAGAATAGCAGGGTTTAAGACCCAGTCTGCATACAATACAGCAGGTGCTTTCTCTGTTTATTTTTATGAGCAGAAGTGGTGGCAGCATCACTGTGTCACCTTGCTGAACTGTCTGCTGGTCCTGCTTCCATTTATGAGAACACTTATCCTACAATATGCTTTTTTAACCTGCTGGAAATTAAGTGTTCTGCTTAGTAATCTGAAGGATATGACCTACTCTTACAACTGCTATTAAAAATAAGCTAGCTACATTCCCATGGTAACCACAAAATTCACTTGGATAGAATGCTGCTTGGCAAGTACCTTCTATATTCCACAGGCACCTGGGACAAACAAACACCACAAAAATATGGAAAAACTGACTAAAAGAGGACATCTGTGACACTAGCTAGGAGCAAAAAGCATCTGCAGGGGACAAAACAAGTTATCTTCCAAGCACTGGAAAATCTGCTGTGTGATTCTAGGCTAACCACAAAGATTTCATTAAAAAAAACAACCCCCAACCCCCAAAGTCAATTAAAATGATGAACGATTTGTCAGTAGTTACCTTGCCAGCACGCTCCCACTACTAGCTGTGTTTCTATCTTTGAAGGATGAAGTGGGTAATCTTCAGTCACTGGGAAAGGATCATAGGAAACACCATCTACATAGAGTGTCACTGCAGGAAATTCGACGTTGAGGACGTAATGATGCCACTCTTTGTCACAGACCTGAGCGAAAGAGAGGTTTAAGAGCTCGGAACAGGTCAAGTCGCCGACGCCATGCACACTGCGCAGCCTCACACGCAGCCAGCCTAGGAGCCTGCACAGATAGATTTGTGCCTCACACACGGCAGGCAGCTGAGGAAAGCAAACGACTGTCAAACACTTATTAATAGCTTCTTTTCTTCTACTGCCAGTACAGGAAGCTGCATCTATTTTCCTTCCTTTCACTGCTGTAGCAGCTAATAACAGCATAGTTCAGTTTCAATGTAGATAGCCACATGCGAGCGTCTTCCGAAACGCTGTAATAACACAACACCACTTGGCAAAGGACCTCTGCTTGCTGAGAGGGATTATTTGGAGGAAAACATGACTGGTTTGAATAGGAAAAAAAAGCCTTCTGAAACAGAATTGTTAATAGTGAAAGCTGATTAGCTTTTGGAAAGTAACAATCCTCCCATAAGGATGTATGTGGGCATTTTACCATGAAAACAGCACACGCTGCCCTGCAGAGAACACAGCATCTAGCCAGGCATGTTGGGAAGTGCCTCACTGCTCAGGGAACTGGCAAAACAAACCTGTGACAGCAACCTAAAGCAGTTAAAAGACCCTTTATTAATGCATAGATGCATTAATTCTATCACTCAGATCTAGAGGGCTGGAAAAGCATGAAAAATATTTAGTTTCTTTCTGTCTCACTCTTCATGATCATAAACATAATGAAATCATAAAAATAAGTAGGACCAGCATCAAGATTAGTTCTTAGAGCCTCCACTTTCAGCTCTAAACCAATTAAGAATACATAACTGAAAGAATACAGACGACTCCTCTCTAACTAGGAAGCAGAAAGTACCTGCATCCCTCAGAGGCCTATTAACTCTATTTTTATGGAGCAAAATCTAATTAAGAAAGCTGATTTGTAGCTACTGCTCACAACGTGTAAAAAGTCACCAGTTTTATTTTAGTGGGAAAAAAGGATTAAGAAGGGAAATTCTTCTCTTATCCTATTAACAGTTTGAAATGTCACAGGCTCAGAAGGATTTTCACACTATAAACAAACTGGAATACTTCTGTTTTCTCATGCATGCTATTACATATGGGATTTAGTGAAGATTAATGATATCAGAGCCACGAGATTGATACTGTATTTGGACATATAAATCCACATTTTCCTACCTGTCAGGACAATGACTTGTACTTTATTTAGTGAGTATCTCACAGGGCTTAAAATAAAACCACTGAAGTAGTATTTTATGTTCAAGATGAAAAGGTCTAGCTGAATCTGTCTCTGACAACTGATCACAAAGTCAGTCTTGTTGGGCTCTATAAAACATGACATGGAAGTCTGGAGTTAAAAATAGTATCTAATTAATAACTGTTATCAGGGAGTTTAGTTTCCCATAGTTTTGATAGAATCCCAGGGTGTTTTGGTTTGGAAGGGACCATAAAGACCTTCTAGTTCCAAGCCCCTGCCACGGACAGGGACACCTTCTACTAGATCAGGCTGCTCAAGGCCTCCCTCAATCAACCTGGCCTTGAATGCCTCCAGGGAGAGGGCATCCCTGGGCCATGTGTTCCAGTGTCTCACCAACCTTAAAGAATTTCTTCCTAATCTCCAGTCTGAATCTCCCCTCCTCAAGCTTCAATCCATTCCCTCTTGTTCTGTCACTACAAGCCCTTGTAAGAAGTCCCTCTCCAGCTCTCCTGTCGCCCCCTTAAGGTAGTGGAAGGCTGCTCTAAAGTCTCCCTGGAGCCTTCTCTTCTCCAGGCTGAACAACCCCAGTTCTCAGTCTGTCCCCATAGCAGAGGTGCTCCAGCCCTCTGATCATCTTCATGGCCTCCTCTGGACCCGCTCCAGCAGTTTCACTGCATTCCAACACCTTACCAGGTGCCCTTCCAAACTTACTTGGTTGAGTTTCCAGTGAAACTCCGCAGGTTTGTAAGTTTTTCCCTCTGCAGGATCTTGGCGGAAGAGGAAAACGAGGCGGCAGTTGTGCACGTAGAGCGTGTAGTGGTGCCGGTTCATATCTGCAAAGCAGGTTGCATTGCCATGATTAGTACTTTCTGTCAACCTGAAGGACTCCAGCAAATTCACCTGTGCTGCAGCTACACACGGCCCCAAGAAACTGACAGGAAGAAACAAACCCAGAAGGAAACCAGGCACGCTAAGAGGAATGTGAAAGGTCTGCAATGCTAACCAGGACGAAGGCTGTTGAAGAAGCCATGAGTAACAGACTGCACAATAAACAGACAGATCTATCTCCAAATTCCATCTAAACCAAGGTACAGGACTGAAAACCCAGAGATAAACCTGTCAGCAAGAGAAAAAGAGTAAGAGCTCTATTTATAAATAGAAGAGCTTTTTTGCTACAAATGAGGGGCTCCTACCACATGAAATTACTGTTTTGAAACAGGTAGAGCTGATGGCAGGTGGACAGGCTTTCCTCAGAGAAAACTATACAGTTGTAGCTCTAAAGGATTGATCATTTGAAACAACCACAGAAGTGAGATGCTAGAGAAACAGGGAGGAGTAAGGAAGAGAAATGTCATCTACATCATCCACTCCATGGCTCGGCTGAGTCAAGGAAGCAGGGAACGAAAAAATACCAAACCGCTGCCAATCCTTCAGCCCGAAGCACTAAATCTCCCTGTGCTGTTCCAGTGCAATATATTCCAAATTGCCTCCCTCCAGCAAATCTAATTCAAGTCTTTTAATACTGCAGAACATACCACTGAAATAAAGGCAAATTAGATTCATGCTACCAGAAACAATCTGTAGCAAAAAAAAACCTGCATGGTTAGGTCAAACCAAGGAATTAAAAAAGGAAAACTTGTCTGGGGAGTTGGTTTCCTCCCTACTAAAAAACAGCAAAAAACTCCATCTAAAGCTGCCTCTTTCTTTTGGCTCCAGCTCACTCCCTGCAATGAATCCAAAGGTTTTGGGTTGTAATAAACAGGAAGGGGTGAAGGTAGGGAAAAGAGAATAACTGTACCTTGTTCTGTATCAGAATCACTTTCCTCCTGTTCAAAGAAATGCTTTTAGGATATTACAAATACTGTTAAATCTTTCTGACTTACAAACAAAATTTCAAATCCATTCAGTGTGGTTTCCTCTGGCAAACCTTGCAGTATGTTAAGCAAAGTATCTTCCTAATACATTGAACAAATCCACTCTGCCAACTAACAAAGACAAGAATTCTTGTAGCCCATTAGAGAGCAATTATGGAAACAGGGTTATCATATTTCCTTATTAATAGCATCTTCTAAATGAGTGTGTCTGCAGCATTCACAGAGACTGGAATTATGCACAGAGTTAAAAAAAAAACACTTTATCACTGGGGAAAAGTGAAATAATCTCCTAGAAAAAAAAAAAGATGTAGTAGCAAATGCTGTCCTCCAAACCTGATGTATGAGCCTAATGATTTTAGGCAGCATCAAGAATAAATCTGTCTTTGGAGATGCAAAATCAAGACTGGATTGCCAGAATAAATCATCTACCATGACAAAAAGGAATGCACAACGGAAATTCAAACAGAATCAGGACAAGAAGTCTGCCCCATCTGAAGGCAGATAATCTAAGGCTGTGCCTACAGGTAAGCACAGACTTTGTAGTCCATTTCACTTCCAAAGAAAACCTAAGGCAGGGTTCTCACCTGAGCTGCCACAGCACCACACGACCCCCCGGCCCTCAATGCCATTGCTTACATCCGAAGTACTGACACACCTGTCTTGTCTGAATTGCACAGAATTGTCTCCTTCTCTTTGGTCCCAGGCCCGTGCCTCATCCACACTGAAATCATGAAGGGTTCTTTTAGATTGACTGTGACAACACCATCTGGAATCTTCACAGCTTGTGTGCCATTAAATTCAAACACTTGGTCGCTGTCGTGACCATTATCAGTAGGAAGTCCTATTGTCCAGTTAGCAACACTGCTTGGAGGGGGAAGCAGCTCAACTGTGCCAGAAGCAGCACCTGCAATAAAAACAATCAAATGAAAAAAGGCAGAAATGGAAGAGATTGGTTTCAAACTGGTTTTCTGAGCAGTCATTTTTTGCAGTGTCAGGATTAATGGTTGGACTCGATCCTAAAGGTCTTTTCCAACCCAAACAGCTCTAAGATTATCAGCAGCAGCAGACAGCAAGCAATTCTCCTTTTAAATAATGTGGCACTAATAATAGAACATCTAATATCAGAATCTCTTCCATACACTTAGCTTCTGGGTAGGTGACTAATCTCATGGAGATTGTTCTGCTTAATATCCCTACGTCTGCAGAACCTCATTTTGCCTCTATCTCAGGAACCACTTACCCTCAGCCCCACGAACACAATGGCTTTCTCTTGATACTGTAAGAGTTGTAAGACTAACATCCATCTGGCTGAAGAGGGCTGCATAAGCATCCTCTCCCAGATCTCTGCCTAAGAATATCCTGGTCAAGAACAACGATATCCAGCTGGTATTTGCCATGCTGGGTTTTTTTACCCCACTCCAAACCTAAATCATTGATGTCACAGTGACCTCATATGGGAACAGCTTGGAAATTGCCCAGGTCTCTGCTAGGGTCACACTTTCAACTAACTTCAGCTGAAGCTGAAAACATAATTCATTAGTGATAATTAACCTTGTAATCCCAACTCTTCCCTACCGGCCACAAAGATTCCTAAACTTCTCACAGGACCTTTATCTGGAGGAGAAACAGGTGCCAAGGTGCCCTTTATGCCCTGGGTAAGTACTGTACACATTTAACTGATCCAAGTAAACTGTTTCATCTCAACTACACTTTCTTGGCTTTCTCATCTACTTTTTGATCATGTATTTCTTTAATTGGATCCCTTACATCCAACATGCCTCAGAAAAACCAACAGGTTTTAATGGCTATACCCTTCCACAAATATATCATTGTTTCAGCTCTTGAATCTCCTGTAGGGAAACTATTCATCTATATAAGCTACTGGAGAGGCACTAAAAAAAAAAGAGTCTTTACTGCATTTGAGAATTATTCTAGAAGTCACCTTCAGCTAATTTCATGCTTTTTATTGCTTGCTAAAAAAGAAGCTGGAGGAAACTACATACAGATGAAGTCCTTATCTACTCATTGACTTGTGGTCTAAAAGAACAAAGATAAACTAATAAGCAAGGGGGATGACTTTATTTAAAGGAAAGCATTCTTACCACAGAGTCTGTGAATGGATTTCTCAGAGTAGGTGTCTCTATCACAGCCTTTCCCAATGTGACTGGTTTCTAGTTCAACCGTTGCTTCAACGGAGGTTATGGGCTCATCACACGTCTCCAAACGCATGCCAGGGAAGAGAGCTAAGGAACCAGTACCAGGCTCATATTCTATTCTTTTGCTCCAACCTGTGTATATATCCAAAGAAACATCATCAACCTCTCACATTGTGCTCAAGGTGCTGGCAAATGCAAAGGCAGCTAGGAAGGAGAGCAAACTAACCTTGCCAGCCAGGCTTGCATGTCGGCTTCACGCTAATTTTAACCAGCACATCCTCAGCAGCTCTCTTCTTCCCGCAGTCATAGGCTGTTACTGTCAGTTTGTACTGATGTTCTTTGCCATAGTTTAACTTCTCTGTATTTTTTATATAACCTGACACACACACACAAAAGCAATGATCAGATGTCAATATCTGCCCATTTCTCAGTCGCTGACAGCATCAAATACATTCAGATACCACCTACACACTTGATGCGGATACCAAAGCTTCAAGAGACACACCTGCAAGTTAGCCCTTCACTATTTGACTTCTCAATGCCAGACATCAGGTGCTGGTCCTTAAAAATGCCATAAACCAGAGAGAGCACACACACACACACCAGCAGGTACAGACGTGATCAGTAGTGTATCACTCAAAATTAAACTGTTCATAGCTGGCAACTGACACCCAAATGGTTAGACAAGTGCCAGGATTCTCCAGCTGTTTTAATTTGCACATCTATAAAAACTGTCCATTGGCAATGGGGATCCCCAAAAATTCCAACTAAAGGTCAATGAAAAATGTTTTGCTTTGCTTAGTCAGATTTTGAAGGGACCACAGAGGAACAGTGGAAAGGAAGTAACCTCAACAAATCACTACACTTCAAACTCAGTAACTATGATCATCTCCAGAGCCACACACGAGCATCTCGAAAGTGAAAAGCACACACATGGAATCCTAACATTTGAGAGCTGATTAGCAAAAGCTACCCTAATACAGATTAGGAAACTACAAGGGCAGAAGAAGAGGCCTACTAAGAGCTGGTTCAAACAGAATACAGCTTCCATATTTGCTTTACTTTGAAAAGCATTCCACAAGAAACAACAGACATGCAACAGATCATCTGCTCCTGACATCAGCAGTCAGCACACAGGACTGGCATTGAAATCCATCTCACTTCTCCCTATCATCAACTCAAGCTGCTGAAGGGAACGTGGCCATTTAATGATCTGCTGTAGGAAAGGGCTGAAAGAGGAGCGCTGGAGTTTTACCCTGACCAGTCTGAAGAGCTGTTCTTAGGATGGCAAATGACAGTAATTCCCACTCCACCTCACACCACCTCCTTACCATCTTTGTCAATAGCAAAAGGTACATCCGGAGTTACAATTTCATAACTGCAGATCTGGCTGAACTGTGGTGAACAATCTGCATCCACTGCTTCCACCTTGAGGATGTTGTCATACCTCTTCCCTTCAACCGCGGTTGCTTTGTATGACTTCTCTTTGAACACAGGAGCGTACTCGTTGACGTCGTTCACCTGGATATGGACTGTTGCTCTGCAAAGGAAACGGAGAGCTCAGCTTCCTATCTGCTGCAGAACTCCAGTTCATGCAAGGGGCCTGCTACAACAGCTCCCTCTCTTACAGATGAAGCTATCCTTTGGAATTTAAGCTCCTGGAAGGAAGTGATCACTGGCTAATAAAACAATCACAACTACCTGCAGTCCTGTGTGCAGTTCTGGAGCCCCCAACACAAGGAGGACATGGAACTGTTGGAGCCAGTCCAGAGGAGGGCCACGAGGATGCTCAGAGGGCTGCAGCAACTCTGCTACGAGGACAGGCTACAAGAGTTGGGGCTCTGCAGCCTGGAGAAGAGAAGGCTTCGAGGGGACCTTATAGTGACCTTCCAGTATCTGAAGGGGACCTACAGGAAGGCTGGGGAGGGACTACTGACAAGGTCTTGTAATGACAGGACAAGAGGTAAGGGGTTTAAACTGGAAGAGAGGAGATTCAAACTACATGTTAGGAAAGAGTTCTTTGCAGTGAGGGTGGTGAGACACTGGCACAGTGTTCAAGGTCAGGTTGGATGAGGCCTTGAGCAGCCTGCTCTAGTGGGAGGTGTCCCTGTCTATGGCAGGGGGTTGGAACTGGATGATCTTTGATGTCCCTTCCAATCTAAACCTTTCTATGATTCTACCCTCCCTAGGAAAGCAGTGGATGTTTTCCCAGTGTGTTGCTATGTAATTCAATGTAGCTTCATGCTTCCTATTGCTATTTATTTGCAAATAAAATACAAATGCTTCTACTGCAACTGTTGCCACCATTTTGCAGACATACAGCAAAATACAGCGGTGACAAAGTCAGTTTTTACTTCTAGCAGCACAATCCTTGCTCTCTCCTGCTGTCAGATTATTTGATATAAACACCCAATTTTTATTCCATGTGAAGAAGAGTGACAGTTAAGAGGGGTCTTAGACTAAGAGCTCAGTCAAGTGCATTTGATTAGCTTTCTTTTGCTAATCAAGTACTGAGCTGTAAGTCAGTGCAAACTTGCTTATTTCTTGCATGTAGGAATGAGAGATCAGACAATTCAAAGGGAAGAATCACAGCAGTGGGAGATGCACTTTAACACACGATATAGTAGCTGGTTAGATAATCCTGAACAAATTGGATCTTGAATTCTGTCTTTTCATGCCTGTCACTGATTGCTGCCATATACAGAATAGCAAAACAATTCAGCTTCTGCCAATGACCCAAGGAGAAAAGGTGAGTAACAAAAACCATCTGGAATGTAAACTGATAAAGAATTCAATCGCTACAATCCTTCCACAAAAGCAAAAGTTGTCTGATGCTTATGCTACAAAAAAAAAGTCTTTAAGGATTTATTTTAGCCTATGTGCTAAATAAATGCCACAAAAAAAGAGCCTTCTCTAGCAAACACACTTTATATTCTTGTCTTTAAAAGCTGAACTCCAAGATGGTTAAAAGCCACAAAAACACATAATAAAATTTTCCTGGCCCATGGCTGTCCTACAGTGGTTTGTAGGTGCAGGTCTTGGGATCTCATCATCCTGCTGTGGGTGCAGAAACGCTGCAGAGCACACTGCCAGATCTGTGCTGGTTCATTACCTAGCTGTGAATTTGGGTAACCACAATTTCTACTAGAGCCATCAGAAGAAACTTTCTATCTGAGTTAACCAACACAGGAAAATAGGTAAGTAAGCCCAGGTTCTACAGTCTAAGCTCTACAGTCCTATGCCGTTGAACAAAGACTGATTCCTGCCAACCCAACAAACCATTTACTGCCCTCTTTTCCCTTTGAAATCTTTCTTCAAAAGTAGAACTGAATATCAAATGGGGCAGATCTATTTTCTGTAAGTGCAATCCCTAGGGAGACAACTTCCTGCTGCCTGTTTGAAGCTTTGCAGAGTAAAGAGGTTGTCTTTGTCACCGAGAGCTGCTAGGCTGTTCCTCATCTTATGCATGTCCTTCGCTCCACTAACCTTCCACGTGCTCTGCAGATGTTTACACCAGGGTGTTAAAGAGTTATCCGCAAGGAGACTTGCAAGAGAGCATTTTATATTGTGGTTTTCTCTTCAGACAAAGATAAGCTGAAGACTGCTTTGTTCTCATTCTTTAATCAGGGCAGAGATGAGCCTTATGCTACTGATCTCGAGGTTCATTTGGTGCGGCTGCCGGAAACGGCAGCGACATGCATGTGCCCCTTGCCATTTTGTCAGGTTTTACACAGACTGACCTCCTGAGACAGTTTTTTCTTTGGTTTTAGGAACCAAATACCAGTCCAGGTCCGGGATCCTCTGCAAACTTTAGGTCAGCTCCAGCCAGATTTTCGCTCCACCAGCACTTTTCCTGCTTCTACCCCCAGGCTACTTTCAAACGCAAACTCGGAAACGACCCAGGACAGAGCAGTATCATCTAAAGCACAGCTAAAAAGGCTGCAGACCCACTACATTTCCATTGTCCTGCCATTTCCATCACCAGCACATGAAAGCTTGGTTTACATTTCAATACACAGACCACAAACCCCCGTGAGCCGGAGACTACTTGAAACCAAACTTCCCCTCTGCCCACCACAGACTGACTTACTTGTGGGATTTTTTTGCATTGGCTCCATCTGGTCCCTTTCCACAATCATAAGCCTGGATGGTGAAGGTGTAGTCCTTCTGCAGCTCACAGTCAAGCTTTTCTTTAGAGCGTATTATTCCCTCACCAGTGGATTTATCCACTACCACTGCTTCAAAGGGAACATTTTGCCCGTGAATTTTAAATCCACAAATCTCACCTACAGAGTCAAAGTAAGAGAGGTTAGGACTGGTCACAATTATTAGACTTTTTTCTTTAATTAAATAAATGAGTATTTTGCAGCCAAGGGTTTGTGAGGGTCTGTGGACAAAGCAAGAGCACTGTGCTTTAAAATGGGTGATTCTGGGAACTTTAGTAAAAGGAAGCATACGTCTGCCTTCCAAGCAACTGCTTTAACTTTGCATCCATTCATGCAGGAGTACAAAAGAGAGAGAGAAATGTAGGCAGGCATTTCACAGGAGTACTTGAGATAGCTCTAGGGTAAGAGTAGATCTTATGAGAGCATACAGCCAAGGCCGCTGGTGTAATCTTCTATGCCAAGCTACTGGGAATAGCTGGGCAGCTCGTTTATTTTGACCAGAGCAAAAGGTTAAAATGCACAGTTACAAGTCAAAGGATGAAGAAGCTTCAAGTACAGATTCAGCACCATAATTACAGAAATTCTGTCAAGGGAGCAAAGAACAAAGTCTTCCTGTGCAATGTACCTGGCTAAAATCAGGGAATCAAAATAAACTACTGAATGAGAAAGGTAGAAATACCAACTTCTCAGGCATCCATTTCAACAACTACCTACTAACGCAGATCAAGTAGGTTAGCCAAGGAAAGCTCTCACATGGAACGACTGAACAGGTTTTCCTTTCTATCCAAACTCCCCAGCCTGTCAAACACGCAAGAGAAACCCCTAGCAGGTCATTTTAGAACACACCTAAGCCTGAGCTTAGAGTAAAGAGCTCTTGCTGGCACAGCTAGGGCCATCCGTCCTCACGTTATCCGGAGTGAGCCTAGCACGCCCAGCTGTGCTAACAAAAGCCACTCCAGGAGCAGGCTGACCACTTCCCCTGGGGTTTTACCTGTCTCACTTGCTGTGTTTGAAAGGTGATTTGCTCACACCAACATTTTGTGACTGCACTTGCAGCGGTATCATGGCACCATGAACGCACTCCTCCTGTGAACGTGCCTAGAGGTATTCAAAAGAAGGTATTTATCCTGATTTGAGACTACTGAAGGGAGTGGACTGCAGGGAAGATGTTCAATGCTTCAGCAGTTCAATACTGCTTCACAAACAAACTGTGGCTGTCCCAAGGAAGTCAGCTCTCGGTGAACGCATCGGGAAGCGCTCATTTCCCCCCCAGACAAGCTCCTCGGTGCCCACAGAGCGTGCAACAATCCCAAACGGTTCAAATGGATGTCTGATCCACAGATATTTCTAGCCAAGGGTTTGGTTACATAACAGGAATTTTATCAATCTCTTTTACGATAGAAAAAAACTGGGAGCATAATAAATGGGACAAAAGAGCATGACAGGATCTTCTGTTTAAGTGCTGATTCCCCATTTCATAACCAAAGTTAGTAGGTTAATAGGCATAAAAGGGGTAGAAAGAACCCTTTATCACCTTCTTTGGTGACTGTCACCTCAAAACTCTCTAAAGGGAGAAAAGATAAACCCAAGTCAGTAACAGGAAAGGCTGAAAGGGAGCAAATAAGGAAAAGGCAAAGATGCACACATTACACAGAAAAGCTTTGGGAAAATTGACTTTTAAAATTCCAGTGGTGATCTGCTGTAACTGTCACAGGTTTAGAGTTTTAGTTATGTTAAGTATGATTTTATCCTTTAACTCCAGGTTGTCTTCTGCAGAATTCTGAACTATTTACTGAGTTGATCAAAAGCCTTTTTTCTTTCTTTTTTTTTTTTTCCTTTTTTTTTCAATACCAACTGCCAAACCAAAGCTACTTTCAAGCTTCCACACTGGTTAAGATCTATCCACGCAGCAGAATTCATTACAACGTATTCCTACTATTCCGTTTAAGGAAGACATGGTAAATAATCCAAACAAGGTTTATTCTAGCACCCTGAAACTGCTATGCTTCTACAATTAAACATCTTCACACTTCCCTTCTGAGTTCCAGGAGGACTGTTGTAAATAGTCATGGGATTCTCGTGCTTCCATGTGCGTTTTTATCAGCCTAAGCAGTACAACACCTGGCATTTACAGAACTCACATTCTACATCAAACTCGACTGGACTACTGCCATCATTCATGGTGACCCTAATCAACATAAAAGCTTTAACATAAGAAACACAGGGCAGGGAGCTATGTGTTCTCCTAGCCTCACACTGCTTTTCCAGGTTAAACAAGCAACCAACAGCTGCTACCATTTTAGCTTACTGCTGAAATGCTGTACTGCTGAAGGGAAGAGATGCAGGTGCTCAGCTACAATCTGCTAGTGCAGAGGATGCCCTGAGCAGCCTGCTTTGCCCCTCCAGCCACTCTAGAAAAGTAAAAGTGTCTACACTGTCCTGGAGCTTCCATCCTTAGGGCAGAGCTCAGGTATCCTGGAGTTTTACAATGGTATCACAGGAGTGTGACAGACACCTGAGTGGTTTCACAGTTCTACTGCAAAGGCAGTTAACCCTGTCCTTCACTCCCTGGAAATCATGATTTGTTAACCCCCTGAACTATCACCTCCACCTATCAATCATTTTTTACTCATTACCATCACCTTTGACCTGTGCAACAAAGCAGACCTCTACCCTCGAAATCACTTCTACAGGTCTCCCGTTCATTCTCACCTATTTCAGACAACTTTTGGTAGCAGATATTCAAGTCTCCATCCCAGAGTGGCCTTAAAAAGGCAAACTGAGAGTTTAGTCTTGAAGCAGAATGTAGTTAAGGAAAATTACTTTACAATGCAGCACAATTCCTAGCCCCTCGTTTCAAAGGAGCCGATTTCTGAAACAGCTCTCATTAGGTTCTCCCTGAAACTCACTCCAGGTGATCCCTAGATTCATCACCAGCTCTTTATTTTAATGCACTAAGGCTGCTGCCTCTGTGGCACCCACCTAATGTCTTTCAGTCTGTTCCAGCAGAGGTTATAAATGTAATCCCAGGTTTTCATGTGTTTTGGCAACAGGAGTGTTCAAGAAAAACCACTGTACATGGCTTAAACTCGTGGCTGACACCACTGGCTAGCCAGAAGCCACATTCCAGCTGGAAGCTTTTGAATATTCCACACCTCTCGCTCCTGCACACCCACTCCCTGCTCCCTTCCAGCAACCTGAGAGTCAAGCACTGATGTGAAACACTGAGATTACAGTTTAAAAAGTTTTATATATATATATATCAATTCTGATAACGGAAAGAAGAGGGAGAAGTGTTATTATGTGGCAGTTACCTATGTGGGACAAGGAGAAGCCGCTGAAAGCTTCTTGACCACCTAAAGGGACCTTTAAATCTGGTACCAACAACAATTTGGCTCTCCAAGCACTACATTTTTGGCTCCTGAGCATAAGACATAAATAAGCTCTCTGGTAAATATCTGTGTGTCTCCAGATGCTTTCTAAGTGTAAAGCTCCTGCTCGAGGTGCACTACAGCTCAGCCCTGCCAGATGTTTCTCAGAACAATTACTGATCCAACACAGTCCTCTTTTCCACTTCACACTACTCAGAATAACAGACAAGGTTCCTGTGACTGAGAATGTTTAAATGCATACAGGCTGTGGTGTAATTTAGGATCTAAAGTGCCATAAATAAGCAAATGCAGAGCTTCCAATCTACCAAGCTTTTTCAAGCTCTCTTTTTCAAAGTCTCTCTGCAATAAATAGAAGCAAAAAACAATGATCCTCTAAAAGTACTTCTCCTTTTGAGAAAGTATATCACAGACTGATACAGAGCTGGTTTGAGACAAACACAACAATAAATAGATTAACTGTGCAGAGTATGTATAGGTGTATGTCTGCTTAATGCTTGTTCTCATTCCATTCTGAAGTGAGAAACGTTACTGGAATAGATTTCTACCTCTCCTAATCTTAGAACAAAATAATGATCAATTTTTAAGTTAGCTTTATCTGATACATTGGAAACTGTTCAGCTAAATAAATTCTAACTGGGATAGATCTTCACTGTGCTGTACTCACAGTTGAAAAAAAACCCATTTTGTTATACAGATCTATCAGGTTTGTGGAATTTGCACTAGCCAGAAAACACAGAGGAGTTCTGTACCCTGAAAGCATTCTGTGCTTCCCATTTCTAGTAAGAATTTGGTAGCATGTTATGGTTTGGTTAATTTCCACTGCTTTATCTCTTTTTGAACTGCTATGATAAAATGATGTAAGATAACTACACAGTTACAAAAAGGTCTGCATCCAAACTGGACACACAATCCAGTACATCCACTAGACACTCTTCAAACTTTAGAGTCAGCTATCCCTCTACACTTGATTGGATAGTAGGAAAAATTTCTTAACTGAAAGGCATTGGAACAGGCTGCCCAGGGAGGTGGTGGAGTCACCATCCCTGGGGGTGTTCAAGAAACTTGCAGGTGAGGCGCTTCAGGACATAGTTCAGTGGTCATGGCAGCTGGGGTAATGGCTGGACTAAATGATCTTAGAGTTCTTTCCCAACCTTAATGATTCTATGATCTCATATTCTCCCAGCTCTAACCAAGCATCAGTCTCCATGAGGATCATGGAAAGCCTTCAGGCAAGCCTCCCATTTCAATGCCTTCAGAGCGTCTCCTAAACAAGTGTTTCTGAGTACCATACACAGCTGTTAAAAAGCCAAACAACTTTAAGACGTCACAGCTGGTGACAACTCCACTTCAGTCTGTACTTACATGCACAACAGTACAAAATAAAATGACCCTTCAGGCATGCCTCAAACTTGCTGCAAAAGTGGCTGAAACCCCACAGCACCAGAACTTCCTCCTGGGTTGGCCGAGCGGCTGCGCACATATTGTTGCGCACACATCGACTCACTCGCTGGATGTGACAAGATCAGACTCTTTATGTTTGACTGCACAGTGTCATTCCTCTCTACACATGATTCCTTTCTGGCCTGATCCTGCTGAGCACTGCATTACAGGGGCCTTCTGCAGACAGGACGTCAGCACAGCTCCCTGCCCTACACAAACACGGCTCGGTGGTGCGGCACGGCAAATGCCAGCGGCACTCGCCCACTGCAACATGTGAGCCGCACACACCTCCGGGAGAGGCTGGCAGGAAGGCTTGGGGGATTTTTGACGAATAAATAGAAGATTCTGTAAGATCACTTTCAAAGCTCTGTGTATATTCATGCTCTAACTCAAAAAAATCCAAAGCCCTACAAAAATAGTTCTTGTGCCTCAGATTAGCACGGGGAAAAAATAAATTGTGAGTGGCTCTTTCTAGGGGTGGGGTAAGAGAGACTAAAACCCTGCTACAGACATATGAGAAAAGCAAGGAAACATTCCTTCCTATGAGGGAAACAGCTCCAACACCTTGCTAGCAAGACCCTGGGTTATCCTCTCATAAGCAAACACATTAAGGGAGCAGATACACGATAAAAATTCAGCTCCTTTATAGATAATAAAGAGGAAATCCTTACTGAGAGCCTCGGACACTAAACTGGACACAAATTAAGGTACAGTAGAAAATGCAGCTGTCCTTTGGCAGGGGGGGAGCTCAGCAAAACCATCTTGGAAATGTCTGGAATGGCTGAAATGTCAACACGATTGGATGTGTGATGTGGAGAAGTTTCAGTGAGGAAGGACAATGCTCATTGTCCTCTCAAGCAGATCTGTAACCATCACGGTACAAAAGCCCAATTCCAGAGGGACTCTGGAGTCGGGCAGCAGGAGGAGGCACCCTGGCACAACTGCCTGCTGACTTTGTCTCCAAACCTCTGCTGTTTCAGCTGTGAAACCACACTAATTACCCTAGAAATACACTGCTGCATAACCCTGCTTATTTTTGCACCTCTGCATTTTAGGCTCCTGCCCACAGCACAGAATGAGCAAAGCAATGAAGCACTACTTTTCATTTGCTCCACAGTTCATGTGCTACAAAGCATTTAAATGAACCAGTTTCAAGACATTTCAACATGCTCAGAAATGAAGTAAAGCAAAAAGCTCTATTTAAAATATTTTAAACCTGCAGAGAGTTCAAAAGTTTCACTGCTCAGCTAGGGGCACAGTTAATTAAAATATCCAACCTTTTGAAGTATGAATACATTTGGGTTTTAAGTAGGAATACACCAGTTAGGGCTGAGGCAGCCACTGCATGCAGAAAAGGCTTTGTCTTGCTGTGATCTAATGGGCTGCTCACACTTAAAACACCCACGAAGGTGCTGCTGGACAACAACAACAACAATGCTGTTCTCCATCCTGGGACATGACTGCAGCACCACCAACTAGAACTGGTCATGCTGATTCCACACATCTCCCACATTTGGGCTACTCAAATTCAAGTATTGTTCCATTCAATGGCAGAAAAATACTTTAATGAGTCCCAAAGCAGAGTCAGGCAGCCCTGAAGGCAAATCATATCCTAGGCTGCATTGAGAAGAGCGTGGCCAACAAGTCAAGAGAGGGGATTCTGTCCCTTTACTCTGCTCTTGTGAGACCCCACCTCAAATACTGCACCCAGCTCTGGTGTCCTCATCATCAGAAGGGCACAGAGAAAATCCAAGGACTGGAGCACCTCTGCTAGGAGGATAGGCTGAGAGAGCTGGGGTTGTTCAGTCTGGAGAAGAGAAGGCTCCAGGGGGACCTCAGAGCTGCCTGAAGGGATCCTACAGGAAGGCTGCAGAGGGACTTTTTCTAAGGGTGTCTAGAGACAGGACAAGGGGGAATGGTTTGAAGCTGAGAAGAGTAGGGTTAGGCTGGATCTGAGGAACAAGTTCTTTAGTATGAGGGTGGTGAGACTCTGGAACAGGCTGCCCAAGGAAGCTGTGAATGCCTTCTCCCTGGAGGTGTTCCAAGGCCGAGCTGGATGAGGCCTTGAGCAGCCAAGTCTAGCTGAGAGGTGCCCCTGGAGGTTGAAGCAGATGATCTCTAAGGTCCCTTCCAACCTAAGCCATTCTATGATTCTCTAATTATGCAATTCCTTGTTACCACTCTGCTGGAATTTAAATTTTCTCTACAATTTTTAGCATCTTATGCTTGCAATTGAAGAGAACCTCTTTGAATCTGTTGTTGTGCTGCTTAAGAACTGTTAAGTTTTGACAGCTAAAACACATAATGGAGAAACATTTAACAGAACCAACTTCCAACTGGTAAAAAAATAAAAGTTCATTAAATGGAAGCAGGCTTAAGCAGTTCAGAGCACCACAAGGGGAAAGCAGTCTCACAGTCTCATCTGAAAGGATGCTTTGGCACAAAGCTTCCCTCAGCAAATTTAACTGCATATTTGAAGATATTCTACTAAAATGTTCTTAAAGCTTCCTCATATCCAGCCCTCAAGAAAACTTTGCTAGCCCTCAGGAGATATCAAAGTGTCACTTCCAAACTCTGTTCAGTGCTGCCAAACTGCCACTACTTTTACACTTGAAAAGTAAAGCCCTTCAGACCTGTGAGAGATGATTCATATTCTCCCAGTCAGCAAGCATGCAAACCAGCCTTCCTAAACCTCCTGTACAGACACTGGACAAAACCAGAACTAAACAAAAAACCCCAACTCCTAACACAGAAGAGTGAAATACAGATGTGACATTGAAAGAAGCATGGGACAGAAAGTACCCTCTGGGCTGGCTGGTTGGATGCAGCTGCGTATTTAAAGCTGGAATAGGAAAGAAATATGAAGCAAAACTCTGGCCCAAGGACAAACATTTCCTAGGATCTAAACACTTTCCAAGGTTAGGCTGCAAGGGAAAACACAGTAATTAACACCTATTGTCTGTCATCCAGAAAGCATTCCCACTTCTGGGACACAGACTGCAGATGAACTCCTTACCTGCGAAGCGCAGAGGCGCATCCTTGTCCAGGGCTATGAGAGGGGGGTCCAAGAGCACCGTGTCGTCGTTTTCTGTAACTATACCATGATAGGTCGTCTCAATCCATGGCTTGTGTTTGTTAACTGGAAGGAAAACAAAGTACAAAGTCAAAACTTTTCACATAGATGACTTCTTTTAGAAGTGCTCTGTAATACTGGTAGCCTTCCAGTATCTGAAGAGGGCTACAGGAAGGCTGGGGAGGGACTATTGGCAAGGTCTTGTAATGACAGGACAAAGGGTAAGGGGTTTAAAGTGGCACTATTGGCGTTCACACCAGATGTTAGGAAAGGGTTCTTTGCAGTGAGGGTGGTGAGACACTGGCACAGGTTGCCCAGGGAGGCTGTGGATGCTTCCTCCCTGGAGGTGTTCAAGGCCAGGCTGGATGAGGCCTTGAGCAGCCTGCTCTAGTGGGAGGTGTCCCTGCCTGTGGCAGGGGGTTGGAGCTGGATGATCCTTGAGGTCCCTTCCAACCTAAACCATTCTGTGATTCTATGAAATGCTTCCCCCTTTCCTTTCTCCAAACCCAAACCATTATTTTACTAAATTATAAAATAATTGAGACAAAATCCCTGCTAAGTATGTTCAGAAGGGTTCAGTGTCCCTGCAGGCTTTCCAAAAGTAACTCAAAGAATCTAATTTAGTCTTGGAAGTAAGTTGGGATTTAAGCTGCCCCTGAAGTGCAATTCACAAAGGTTCTAAGAGAGATGGTGAGCTGCTGCCGGCGGTGCCAAGAGTGAGACTAGAGAACCCTACATGCAGCACCAGGTGAGAAAGAGAGCAGCCAACAGCCTCTGTGAAACCCAGCAGTAATGCAGGTGTCAAACACGGCTGGAAGAAGGCATCAGACTCTCAGGTTTTCACAGAATCACTTAGATTGGAAGAGACCTTAAACATCATCTACTCCAGGCCCCCTGCCATGGGCAGGGACAGCTCTCAGCTAGACTCTGCTGATCAAGGCTTCATCCAACCTGGCCTTGAACACCTCGAGGGAAGAGGCATTCATGTCCTCCCTGTGCAGTCCATTCCAGAGTCTTACCATGCTCATACTGAAGAACTTCTTCCTCAGATCCAGTCTAACCCTGCTCTCCCTCAGCTTCAAACCATTCTCCCCTTGTCCTGTCTCTAGACACCCTTCCCTCTGCAGCCTTCCTGTAGCATCCCTTCAGGTATTGGAACACAGCTATTAGGTCACCTCCAAAGTCTTCTCTTCACCATGCTGCACACCTCCAGCACTCTCTGCCTTTCCTCACAGCAGAGGTGCTCCAGCCCTTAGGTCATTCTCTGTGGCCCTCTGTCATCTAACAGAATGCCTTGAAATCTGAGTAAAACAGTGGGTACTTCTCTGTCCCTTATTTAGCAGCTGCTTTAAGAGAATGGGAAACTCCACTAAAAGACTGCCCATGCAAGCACTCTTCATCTCTGCGGGAAAGAACCTGTAAATCCACCACTTCAGCACATTCAAGATGACTGTCCTCTGCCAGAAGGAAAAGCAGGGCATCTCTCCTAGGCAGCTTGCAAAAACAGGGGTGTTTCTTTTCCCTAGCACATCACAAAGGATGCAAGATGAAACAGTAAGTTAGCTACTAGGGTAGCAGTCTACTACGCGACAATCCAATGTGAGAGAGATGTGATTTAATAAAGATTTATCTTTAGGTTACACTCTCCAAAGATAAATACAGTTCACAGTCCACAGAACCACTCTGTGTGATGTACCAACCAATTCTTCTCGACACCTGAACACCAACGCCCTGTTCCTCTTAGTGTAGCTCTCTTCATGCTGAGGTTCCAATGCATCGCTTCCACTGGGCAATGTGCACTTCTTAGGCTACCATGTACTCTTGCTTCCTAAATTAGTGCTGTTTTCACAGATCAAATTCTGGAAGGTTGCTCAGAAACCCATGGAAAACATTCATCTAGCTAGAAAAGTGCTGCTCACCAGGCAGAACCAAGTCAGCTTCAGCAAATGATGGACGGCCAAATACAAGAAATGTTTTGCTAGAGGTTGTAACAGATACATCAAACAGCACTCAATAGGTGACATCACCTAGATTTTGGCCTCCATGAGATTAAGTACTTCTGAAGTAAGTGCCTGTGCAGTCCCAGTGAAGTACACACTGCAGCTGCAACACTGTTCAACAGCTGAGTCCTGTTTCACAGAATCACAGAATGGTTTGGGTTGGAAGGGGCCCCAAAGATCATCCAGCACCAACCCCCTTGCCATGGGCAGGGACATCTCCCACTGGACCAGGTTGCTCAAGGCCTCATCCAGCCTGATCCTGAACACCTCCAGGGAAGGGGTATCCACAGCCTCCCTGGGCAACCTGTGCCAGTGTCTCACCACCCTCACTGTAAGGAATTTCTTCCTAATATCCAATCTAAATCTATCCTCTTCCCGTTTAACGCCACTGCCCCTCATCAAAGTCCCTCTCCATCTCTCCTGTGGGCCCCTCCAGGCACTGGAAGGCCACTAGAGGGTCACCTCTCTGAAGAGCTACAGGAGCAGACTGTCAAAGAGGCAGAGGTTGCAAGGCTGGCCTTAGACTTCTGAATTCAGCCTCTCCAACAAACGGAAATGGATTCATGATCTCTACCATATGCTTCCCCAGAGGGATTAAAAAAAACGGTGATAAAAGGACACTGAAACAAATGATTAAACCCAAAGGTAAAGAACTCGCACAGGAAGCCATAACACTGCCCATATGCTTTCATCTGCATCTTTTACTGGTTAGCAGCAAACAGACTGCCAGCTGGGACAGAATATCTCCATCCACAACAGAGCAGCAAGAGAGAACTCCCAACAAACTCTTTTAATGCAAACAGTGCTTAATTGGCAGCGGGTGGATTTACTCAGCATGGTAACACTATCTTTATTGCCTCAATCCACTCGCAGGGGCATGCTTTCAATAGCCAGCATACCAACCAGCCAGCTAAATGTCAGCCACATTGTTCCATTCGCCCAGAAGCACACTGCTGCAGCACCCTCCCCCGAACCCTGTGTTCTACAACAAACCTCCTCATGCTCAGTGGGACTCATCCCTCATTCCTCCCCTGGAGGGAAGGCACCAACAGCCTAAGTGTGAGTCTCCAGTGCAACAGGGGCTCTCGAGTCAAGCCTGGCCAAAAGTAAAGCGTTTCACCAGCAGAGCTGTGGCTGCAGGGAATAGGAGGAGGATGAAGCTGTGTAATTTTCAGTGTATAGAGGGCAGCTGCATCTCAACTGAAGTTATCAAAGTCCTATCATCCCTTCATCTTCAGCCCATGCAAGAGCACAGTATAAAACACCACAACAGATCTCTGCCAGAAAAAAACTTCCATCTCCACTCTAATGTTTCTGAACGTAGGTGACAAATTATTTCATTCCAAGCCCTGGGAAACCTTGTCCTAATTTTGCAACCTAGAATAAACCCCACTACTGTAGGGCAGGGAGGGCTGTAAAAGCTTGAAGTTCTGCAAGCACATATGAACAGCATTATGAGCATGCTAAGCATCTGCAGAGTCTGGTGAACCTTCAAACAACAGCCCCAGTTAAAAGCAAACTCATGTCCTTTTATTGTGCTGTAGACAATCAAATCATAAAGCTTCAACCCCTTTGTGTTTAGGAAGGCTAAAACATCACCAGATTTTAAAACATAAAGCTTAAATCCCTTTGTGTTTATGAAGGCTGAAGATCACTGGGGCTTCAAACACCAAACTCAATGCTGAATACCCAGGACAGGGCAGTTATCCGTGTCTGTGATCTACTGACTCCAGCGGAACCACACACTGCAAGAAATTCCCAGGCTAGCCTGTGAAACAGGAGGTGCAGCTCAGGAGTGACACATTACTGCTTCCCTTGAACCAACTGAAATCAAACCAAGTACTGCTCTGATCTCAGCTGGCTTCAATACTGCACAACCCTGGACTGAAAAATGATCCTTTTGTTTTTTCCTCTGTAACTGTCACAAAATTCCTGGAATCTAGAGAAAGCTGTTCCAAGACAGGCTGTTAATTTCCAACCTGACACTAACAAAGTGCCCTGAGCTGTTAATCTCCTGCCACTTCACTGGGATAAACTACACTGGTTTCCATGAAATACAATATTCACACTATTTGGAAGCACCTCAGCTGGGACCTGCTGTAAATCCCAGCTAGCACTGAATCTAGTCCAGCAGGGGAAGCACAACGCAGGGAGCTGACTCCTATCTCAGTGGTTTGAAAGACAGCTCAGCACTCCTCTTCCAGGGACTTGCAAAGCTCATGCTAGAGCCTCCACCACTGCCGAGCTAGGAATGAATGTGCAAGGTGAGCACAAGCTGCCTGTCCAACCTGGTTTATCTACAGATAACTGCTGCTACGTTACAGGAGGAAGGGGAATCGGTGCCTGATGCGAGTGTGCCTTGAACACAGGTTTGTGAAACACCATTTGCTCCAGGTAGATGTGCTCAGTGTCTCAGCAAGCTGAACAGCCCAGCTTTTACTAATAGTGCCTGGAACTGCTACTGACAAAAGAGGGATGTGCACTGGGGAGAGGCTCCTGCAGCAAGAGCAATGGCTGGTGATGCAGGATGCACCCATCAGATCCAGCAGCAGCTTTCTCCTGATGATTAAAAGAATTAAAGCATGTAAAGGAATATGTAGGCCAGCAAATGGGCTTTAGAGTTAATATGGAAACTGTAACCCAGAGCTATCATCTTAAAACAATCAGAATCAATTCAGTTCTAGTATGTGAGTGGAAGCTTATTAAAATTAAATGCACTTCACTTACCAAAAGTCCTGTCTGAGGACTTTGGTTATCTTCCCACAGATGCTTGGGAGGTCACTTGATTTGAATGGGATCTGGCAGCTAGGTAACTGAAGATTTAGACACACCTCAGCCAGGAATGCCTGCAGCTGAAAATATTTTCTCTTCTGGACACCTACTCCTAACATCTAGTGTTGGTCAGTGTATCTTAGAACTAGAAGAGGGTGACTGATGTCAAAACAGTTTCAGAATAATTAATTGGTACAACACATTGAATGAACTCAATAACAAATACTGCAGTTTGAGCTACAGCTCTTCAATCTAGTGAGAGTAAATAATATTATTTGCTTTTAAAATCCACTTTTGAGGCTTCATGAAAAATGCAAAGATTGCCTAGAAAGAGAATTGTATTCTGTCAGCTCCAGTGAACTGCACTCAAACTGAGTGAACAGGAGCAGCTGTGGATCCATTGGAGGGCAGGAGAGCCCTGCAGAGGGACCTGGCCAGGCTGGATGGGTGGGCAGAGGCCACTGAGATGAGACTGAACAAGGCCAAGTGCAGGGTTCTACACTTTGGCCACAACAACCCCAAGCAGCACTACAGGCTGGGGACAGAGTGGCTGAGAGCAGCCAGGCAGAGAGGGAGCTGGGGGTGCTGGTAGAGAGGAGCTGAAGAGGAGGCAGCAGTGCCCAGGTGGGCAGCAGAGCCAATGGCATCCTGGGCTGGCTCAGGAGCAGTGTGGGCAGCAGGACAAGGGAGGTTCTTCTGCCCCTGTGCTCAGCACTGCTCAGGCCACACCTTGAGTGCTGTGTCCAGTTCTGGGCTCCTCAATTCAAGAGAGATGTTGAGGTGCTGGAAGGTGTCCAGAGAAGGGCAGCAAGGCTGGGGAGGGGCCTGGAGCACAGCCCTGTGAGGAGAGGCTGAGGGAGCTGGGGGTGTGCAGCCTGCAGAAGAGGAGGCTCAGGGCAGAGCTCATTGCTGTCTGCAGCTCCCTGAAGGGAGGCTGTAGCCAGGTGGGGTTGGGCTCTGCTGCCAGGCAGCCAGCAACAGAAGAAGGGGACACAGCCTGAAGCTGTGGCAGGGCAGGTTCAGGCTGGATGTTAGGAGGAAGTTGTTGGCAGAGAGAGTGATTGGCATTGGAATGGGCTGCCCAGGGAGGTGGTGGAGTCCCTGTGCCTGGAGGTGTTGAAGCCAAGCCTGGCTGGGGCACTTAGTGCCATGGTCTGGTTGATTGGCGAGAGCTGGGTGCTAGGTTGGACTGGTTGAGCTTGGAGGTCTTTTCTAACCTGCTTGATTCTATGATTCCAACAGCCTTTTACTCCTATCCTGAAGGTCTGACAAAAACTGACTACTGTAGATGTTCCAAGTGTCTTCCTCTGGCTGTAAGAGAAGAGAAGCTTGCCTTTCAGTGAGACAATAAAACCTCAGATGTATGTCTCGCTTTGCATATTCATAACTCTGTACTGTTCTGATGAAATTTCAAGCAACAGCATTAAAAGGACAAGTTTATGTAGTACACAACCACCAAAAAATACAGCTCAGCTATGAGTAAAGACCTAGACAATGAAATACACCTCCTCCACCCTGAAAGTAAAGTTGAGTAAGAAAGGGTGCAGCATGGCCTGATGGCAGCGTGTGCCCAGCTCCTCCCCAAGACTAACAGCCTGCAACTCACAGCCTGGCCTCTATTTTCTGTTCGGCAAGGGCGAGGACTAACCTTGAATATGAGCAACTGGAAATATCAGTGGTCCTGAAAAGATGTGTTTATTTAATTGGGTTTTCTCACACTCAGAATTTTATCCCAAAATCACTGTCTCACAAGCTGGTACAAACAACAAGACAAAAGTGAACACAACTTGGGCTCAAATGCTGAGCTTGGCAGTGTGGAAATTCCCTTATCTATAGCACAAGTTTCCAAGACAAACCACAATTTCCATTACTGGGACATGAAAACTGTAGGCAGTAACCAAATGCAAGGAGATGAAAGAGCACCAGAAGAGGGATTAGGTAAAGGCATGTCCATCCACCAACATTAACCTCTGCCATCCCTCACAGGTAGTTAAAATTCAGCCTGCAGCTTCAGATTGGTCTTGAAGTCTTTGCCACAGTTGAGGAGCACTTACAATTTGTGCTCTGGAAGCTCAACTGCCATACACTGGGAGCACAAAGTGTTACAGTTTGTGCTCTGGAAGCTCAACTGCCATACACTGGGAGCACAAAGTGTTTATAAATCATCAGATGCCTGCAGTTTGAGTCTGTACAGTTAATAATTCTCCAAACACCATATTCCAATTAATGGCTGCAGGAATTCAAGAGGGTTTATTCAATTATATTTTGTCTAGGGGAAAATACCTGATTAAGCCCCACAGAGAGTTTCCTGTCTCACACTGAACTGGTTGCCCAAATCTGACTTCATTTGTGCAAAGACACATGAACTAAGTCTGCTCTAAGTCTGCAGCTAAGGTACATGCAAACGACTGATGAGAAACTACTTATCCACAACTGCAGCGGAAGAAACATTCAGAGCACCAAAGCCCTCTGAGAGAGGATCTATTGACCAAATTTCAGTCGGGATGAAAGGGAAAACAGCAAAACAGTAACATTCCACCTCAAAACAAGGCTGCATAGGATTCATGTAACAAAGTTTTAACTTTGGAAGTGAAATATAAAATGCTTTAAACCTAACAGAACGCTGAAATCGAAGACAACTACCATTCCATAAAGGTTATCTTAAATGTTGCCAATTGCAGTGCAAGAGGAAACAACTTTTAAACTGTTGCCATGTTTATATGAACTCCACTCCTCGAAGGGGAGTCTCACCTACAAAGAGAGCAAACACCACCTCGCTGCAGCCTGCACTTCTGCCTCTGCTCCTTGGCTCCATTTAAACACGGCCAAACCAACTGGGAGCAGCAACAGCGACTTGTTTTCAACCTGAATACAAAGCAAGCGAGATGAGACCTAACACTATCAACAAAGGACAGACAGACAGCTCTTCAAAGGCACTGACGGTTCTAGTAATCCTTTCTTAGGCTGCTAAGGAGGTTTAGTCCCTCCTGAAGCCAACGGGAGATGATCAGCAGCAATCAAACACATCAGAGCGCAGAACGAGATTTACTTCAACCCAAGGCTTCAGACTTAAACTCTGCCCTGTTTTTGAGGTACAGCTTCTGTCTTTGACAACACCACCACCACAAGATGTACAGCCCTTAATATCATAAACAAAATTCCAGAGGGAATTCTCTGAATGCAACTAAACAGAATGAGAAATAAGGCTCAAGACAACAGTTAAAGTGGTTTTGTTCAAAAACCATCCACGAGTACAGAAGTTTTCTCCTCTGCAGCACAGATCCACTGCTCTGGAACACCAAGCTATCAGATAGATCTTTGTGGCAGAAATGCTGCTTTACCTAGAACACCAGAATTCCAATCTGATCTGTGTGAGATGAGGTGTTTACAATATGCTGTCCTGTTGGGCTGATCTGAGTGTAACTTTAGCCTTCCAACTTCCATGAGAAAAGGAAGTCCATGAGCCTAGCTTCTGCCCTCCCTTTAAATTCTCTTTGCAATAGTCTGAAACTGGCGATCTCAAGTCTGCAGAAACACTAAGACCTCAAACCAGAGATACAAGTCTAGAAAAGCTTCTGTTGATCAATTTTCCTGGTAATTTGGCATAGCCAGCACAACCCAATATGTCCAATCATACAGGAGAAGACAATCAGCTCCACAGTACTCTGAACACAAACCAAAGCATGCTTGCCCTGGTCACCTCTTCTCCATTTCCACAGCAGTGTATTCATCTATGTAACACATCGAGAAAAAGATGAAAGTTGCTTGCATGAACAGACAGCTGTATGGCTTCCCAAGCACTGTGCATCACAAGCCTAGCACTGGTTAATTCTGTCTCCCCTTGGTCACCATTCAGTTTCTTAAATCCTTAAGAAGACATAAAACAAAAAAACCAGCCCCCATAAAGAGGCAAACTGTTCCTTCACAATGCTTTAGGGCAGGCTTAAATTCCCTTGCCTCTGAAAAGCAGCTAGAAACCTAACCACCAGCCCTGTATTATACAGGCTGCTCCTGTGCCAGAGAAACATCTGCAGTAAGAGCGTGGCAGCAAGCAAGTGGTTTGTGGTTTGGAGTTAAGACATTCACAGCACCACATAACTTCCTGAAATAATCACAGCTCAGCAAAGCTCCCTCAAGATAGGATTTTTTTCATCAATATGCTTCCTAAATGACATAGAATTGAAAGGGGTCCAAGGCTGCAGAGGTACACGGCTCCACCTGGTCAGTAGCTACAGAAGCAGCAGCCATTAGATGCACTGCCTCCTGGTCTGGTCTTTCCACTCCTCTCCCCAGTCAGCTCTGCTGATAAACGTCCAATTGTTTCACTGCGACAAGCACCATTTGAACGCACTGCTAACTACTGCTTTTCCACTGCAACATTAGTCCGGAGAGCTTAGAAATACATTTGGGTCAGCCTGATCAATTACAAGATGAATTCAGTTAAATCAAGAGTTCTGCATAAGCTAGGCAGGACCACGTCTCTTTAGAACCTGAACCCACTCTTGGCAGCCCTCAGGACAGCTACAGAGAAGGTTGTAGGTCAGCTAGCTCACACCTAACTTTTCTGTAAGATCTCATCTCCCAAAGCCATTTCCATTTCTTACCATCACCAGAAAAACAGAAAGACAAATAATAAACCACCACCACAAAAACAAGCAACCAAACCAAACCCCAAGCACTTTCCACTCTCCTCTTCCAACCACAGGAACATGCAGGACTGGTAAAAGGAGCTCACCACTCTGGTGTAGCATTTCCAGTTCATTTCTGCATGTTACTGAACCACAAAATGCAGTTTTCACTGTAACAGATCTTAACAACCTCTATAGCAAAGACTTTTAAAGTCACAGATGAAAAAAATGAAGTCATACTTAAAAAAATAAAAAAGGAACTGCCAATAGGGCATGAAACAGAGAGCTGATCAGCACTGCTTCCCAACAAATGCGGCTCCTAACGGCTGGGAAACGGAGCGAGTTGTCCCAGCAGCTTTCCAGGTGTTCTCCAAAGCTTACTTGTCATTAAATGCATCTTCACATACCACTACTAACAGACCTACCAAGCGCAGACATAATATCATGAGGACTTAACCGCACATACTAAGCCAAAGCAGACCTCCTGCTCTCCCTCAGCTCCGTGTGAAATTTAAGAGATCAGGACCTGCAGTCCAGCAGCTCTGTAGACTGGACAGAAAACAACAACAGCCTCTAACAAACTGCGAAGAGCTGACTAAGAGAGCAGTCCTGCCTAGGGCTATCTAAATCTGCCATTTGGCTCCAGGCACACATTTCTTCAAAAGACAATTAAAAAGGGTTTTTTATCTCAGTTTTATTTGTGATTTCACGAGCTGGAAAAGCAAAAGCCTGGCAATTGAGTGAAATCATGCTTCTGTACTGCTGTGGTAACCAGCACAACTACTGGTTTGAAGAATGGCAGTGAATAGGCTGGACTGAGAGAGATCTTGTGCAGATGAATTATGGCTACCGCCTAAGCACTCGGCGATGACTTACCAGAGAAGCAGCTTTTCGATCCTATATAGGGAAGCTGCAGAAAGATGCGTCCCTTAACGAGCTGATTTTATTAAACACCAAGAACTTCCCTTCAGTGTATCTGCAAACCATTTTAACGCTACACTTCTAACCTGCACCCAAATTAATACGCCTGACGTCCAACCTCATCCTGTGCTCAGCTGTGTCTTTCAGAAACAGCATTCTCAGCTCCAGGGGTAACCTTCAGGTGAGGAAGCATTTGCAAGCCTCTTAGTGAGATGTGCTGAGGAGGAGCCCTGCAATGCGTATGCTTTCGCTCCACAAGATCAATCAATAGCCACAAGGCCGGCGTTTAAAAATGCCGTGTCGCTGAAGGTGTAGCACGGACACCCCTTCTCGCCGGCAACCCAGCGAGGGCTCCTCACGCCAGGCCGGTGGCTGGGCTCCCCGGGGGGCTTTATTTCTCCTCCTGACTCTGCCGGCCATCGGGGCTCTCCCCGGCACAGGCAGCCGCCTTCCCGACCCCCGAGGAGCGCGGCGCTCGCAACGGGCTGACCGCCCCGGCCAAAGCAGCCAGCGGAACCCTCCCCCGCAACAAGTGAGGGGCTCTGCCCGCCTCGGGCACCGCAGGCCGGCGGTCGCAGCCCGGCCCGGTGCCTGCGGGAGCGGTTATGTAACGCGCGGGCCTCCGCCGCGCATCCCGCCGCTGCAGCTGGGCCTGGCCTCCGCGGCCGCACTGCCGAGGCCCGCCGGCGAGAGGACTGACCTTCGGGGTCGGAAGGTCTCGGGGAGGGGGGGGAGCAGAAGGGATAAGCAGCCCGGCGCAGTTGAGAGCGGAGGTCGAGCCGACGCCGTCCCCCCGCATCCCGTCCCCCGGGGCCGCAGGTGCAGCGGCGGCGACGGATCACCCCGGACCCCAGCCAGCCCCGGGGAGGGGCGGCCAGCGCCCTCCTCCCCTCCCACACCACCGAGATGTCCTCCCCCGCGCTCCCGAAGGACGAAGGCGACCGAGGACACCGTCCCCCAACCCAGCAGCTCCATCGGTCTGCGGCACAGCCCCAAAACACGACGAAGGAAAAGGCGAAGGGGCGGGGGGGGGGGTGTTGGACTTGCAGCCCTCCCTTTCCCCCCCGGTGCCAGGCAGCCTCCTCTGGCTGTGTTTACCTCGAGCGGCTTCCGCTCCTCCGCAGAGCAGCGCGACCAGCAGCAAGCAGGCGGCGGGGGTCGGCAGTGAAGGCAGCATGCCCGAGCAGCGCGGCGGCGGCATGGCAGCGCAGAGCGGGGAGGGCAGCGCGCAGCCCCGGCTGGCGGGCCGGCTGTGGCGCCCCCGCTGGTCCGGGCTCCGCTCTGCGCCGGGCGAAGAGCTCGGCTCGGCCCCGAGGAGGAGAAGGAGGGAGGAGGAAGAGGAGGAGGGAGGAGAAGCGTTGCACAGCCCCGCTCCGCTCGCCTTTTCTCTCCTCCTCCCCTCCCTCCCTCCCTCCCCCGCCCGGCAGCGCGACGCTCCGCCAGCGGCACCTAAGATGGCGGCGGCGAACGCTGCCGGTTCCCCCGCGCCGCTTCCCAGGCGGGGGAGGGAGCGAACCAACGGCGCAGGGGCTGCGGGAGAGCCCATCTGCGCGGCGGGCAGCAACGCCTCCGCCCGCTGCCGGCCCCCAGCCCGCCCCCGCTCCGCCCCGGGAGCCGCGGCAGCCGGGCACTGCGGCACCGATCCCCTCCGGCCCCAGCCGCCAGCTGGGCCGCGCGGCGCCGGCGGTCGGGGCTTCTCCTGGGGGGGGTTGCAGACACCTTTGCGTGCTGAAAGTCTCTGCCCTGCTGCAGCTGCGGGCAGTTGACAATCAGGAGTCGCGGACGAAAACGCCATTGTTAAAGCGCAGGTGAAACCATTTAAATGCCTTCACATTAACAGGCGCAGCTGTTTTCCACAAAAAGGCAAAACCCGCGGCACGGCTGCTGAAGAGAGCAAGGCCAGCGGCAGCAAGCAGCACAGCAAAGCCCTGGGAGCTGGATGCACGACCCCTGCTCACCTGCTGGGCCCTGAGCCGCTCCGGGAAGGAGCAAACTGCTAACCCCTCCATGCAGCAGCACCATGAAGCAGTTTTTGGTGCGTTGGTGTAGCTCTAAAACTGCAGTGCTGAAGAACTGGGTCTGATTTAAGCATGAACACACTTCAGAGCCTCTCCCTGCGTGTAGACCTCAGAGGTTTCCTTGGTGCCCGTCCCCAGGTACACACGCTGCAGAGAATGAGCATCCTGGGACACAGCAGTAAGCTGCCCGGACGGAGGAACAGCAGTGCTCTGCACAAGGAGCAAGCTTGTTAGTGTCATTTTACTGACTGAAAGGCAAAAGTCTGTTAGTCCTTTTTGAAAAAAAAATCCACAAATACTATGCAGAAGTTCCACAGGAATAATTCAGTTGCAAAGAACCTGTCCTGTTCTGGAAAAGTTATTTGCCCTTTTGTCCAAAATTTCAATTACAAAACACTTCAAGGGAAGGAAAGACACCTTACCATGATCCGAGGTTTGATGACTAAAATGCAACCACCTCATAAGTGGCTATGACTACTCATGCTTTGTACCTATTAGCCATTCCACTCCCACAGTGAAACAAAAATAAAGTCCAGCATGCTCAGAATCCCAGAGCTGTGGTATTTCTTGAGTTTGAAGCACCATGCAATTTAAATACCAAGGTGGATCCATTCTGGAGAAACCACCCCCTCCCTCCCAAGGCAAGCCCAAGGCTGTTACCTTCCCCAGTGACCACCTGTCTACCCCAAACTCAACACGTGGAAGCCAGCCAACCAAAGGGGGGAAAACAACTCGGGTTTTGCCCTGCATCTGTCACTAAGGCCTCACCAAGTTGACAGAATCTGTAGAACCTGGTCTGCAGCAAGCCAGTGCACCTGGATATCCAAAGGCAAGGTGGTCTGCTCACCCAACAGCTTCTCCCATGCTCCAAACCATCCACCTTTACTTGCCATACCTTAAGCTTCTTTACTAATATGAGTGCATGCAGAGCAAACCAGGATGCTGCAGGGAAATACACAGGTCCAACACAAGGACCAATGCCCCACTTAACTGTCCTGTTGGAAGGAGCTGTCCCTTAAGCAAGCTACCAAGTTAGTCCTCATCAGTTTCATTGACTGTGTGCTGCAGGCCACCTGCTCTATCAAGAGCTAAGACATCTTTCTTTTTTTAAACAAAGCTAAAGCCTCAGCCTAAACCCCCTTGATTTCTCAGCCTGTCTAACATATGCTGGATGGCAGATCATGTCAGAAGAAGCCTGTAGTCCATCTGTTGCCAGAGAGCTGAGTCTTCAGATTCTGCCAACGCAGCTTCAGCTGACAGTATGCTACATTTCTTTTGTATGGAGAGTGGAAGGACTGTCCAGCTCAGTATGACTCAAATTAGTCTTACTGACTCAATGCATGAGTAAAACCCACCCCACTACTAAAGACTTGCAAAGCAACATGTCCTCAGTTAGAAGATGATTGCCCATTGAGGATTTCATGATAGAACACAAATCTGTTTGCCCAAACATTGGCATTTGATTAGCAATAGATCTATGCAGAGAGCTTACAAGTCAATATACAAACCTCCGAAGGAGGCTTGTAAGGCAGTGCCCAGCTGCCATGCCAATATGCACATGCTCTACAACATTGCCTGCAAAATAAACTTCTATTACCTGGAGAACAGTCTGGATTCATTAGGTGTGGCAGAAAAGACAGTTCAAAGAGCAACATTTGCTCTGTAGTCCACCTGGGCCATATCGTGTGTTGCAGGAGCAGGCAGCATGCTACCACTGAGCACGTTAGGAAGGGGACTTCAGTGTTACCATCAGGACTCCTGTAAGTGATTCTGATTCAGCAGAATTAGGAAGGAGAGGCTTTTTCATGAGAAGAAATGCCACATCCAGGTAAACCTTAATTATTGCACAAGACTACTACCAGCTCAGATTTAGTAGTCAGCTGAATCAGTCATGATGCAACAGGGCAATTTCCAAGGAGGAGAAGGCATTGATTGCATTTCACTCTCCAAGCAAAACTCCTCCATGTCAGTTGTGACTAAGGCACTGATTCAGTAAAGCCAGTGATTCTTTAGTCTGTATTTTAAGGTCAGGTAGGTGATTTTGTTCAGTTAGATGACTAAGTGGTTTGACTGACTTAGTCTATATAAGTATGGCAAATACAGCATCCTCTCAAATACCCTTTGTCTCACAGAACTAAAGCTGATGTGAATTGCCCAGAGCAAAACCAGTCCTAACTGCTGTTCAACACCAGTTCTGCTGTTGGCCAGAGGTAGCTGCATTTCCCAAGCTGACAGAGATTCTCACTTCATCTGAAATGCCACATGCCATTATTTCGGAGAAACTCAGAGAACTAACTTTGGCACCTTCATTTTCCCCCACTTATCTCCCTCCTACTCTCTGACCTGCTTCTCAAGCTCCAAAAAAGCATTGATTTTGTTTTATTGGTAAGCGACAAAACTGGAACAAATGACTCCTGGCAGAACATGTTTTCTGTTCCAGCTGAAAAACTATGGGACTGATGTCCTTGAAATGCACAGTGTGACTAATGCCCAGCTTGCAAGGACCCAGGAGGACACATTTATTGCACTTGTCAGAATGGAGCTGAGCAGCCAGAAATGAAAAGAGAAGATGATAGGTAAAAACGAGTGCCTCTGCTTGCTGCTTAAAGGGAGCCACTGCATACCATAAAGATGGAGAGAAGTGAGACATGCTCAGCTAAGTCACAGCAGATCTGCATCTGGTTGCTAGAGCTCAGGATCATGAATGATTTTGAATCCACATGGAATATGCACCATTACTTCTAAAAATTAGACTCAGATCTTTCTTCAAAAGGAGAGGCCAAATAGTCTAGAAGGGGCTTGAGAAAATGGTCCAGTCTTTAAACAGAGGCTAAGAACTGGGTGTGGGCTTATCCTCATCTCAGTACAATTCATGTTTGCATACCAGTTTGTTCCCAGATTATGGCTGCTTTTAATGGGCAGCCAGAGCTCAGAACTTAGCTTTATCTCCTCTGCTGAGCATTTGGTTTATCACAGCTGCCCTGAAACCACTTCTGAAAGGGGACCAATTGCCATAGAGACTATGCAGTAATTAAGCTTGTGAGAGAGCTGCCTGCACAGCCAAGCAAAATAATAGATGAAGGCAGCAACAGACCAGTTCCTGAGAAGCTGTGTTACAGCTCCACTCTGGCTCCTGCCATTCCCACTAGAGAAAGCAATAGGAAAAACTCAAAGTATTTGGGGAATCTGAATTCTAGGGTTCTTTTTCTTTGTTCTGATAGGACTTTATCAGTTTAAGCCAAGCAGGAAGAAGGAACAACAATGACACTAAAAAAGAAGAAAACATCACAACTGAGGGTGAATATGAAAAATTCTAACTCCTCACAGTGAGACCTATAAACTCAGAGAGTATTCTTGGGAGGCAACAACAGGCAGAAGTGGCATCTTTGGGGTCATTTAGAAGAAAACTTCACAACAAAATGCTAGAGCAATGCCCACAGAAGCTTGAAGACAAACCCACACAGCTGACCTGTTAGAGCCTTGCTGTCTCTGATACACACAGCTGCAATTCTCTGAACATAAATTCACATGTCTTTAGATTAGGTGGATGAAAAATAGATCTTTTTTTAATGCTTGGGAACCTGACTGTATATATTAGAGGAGAAAGAATTCGAGGACTGGTTTTTCCCCACACTTGAAAATTTCCAGGACTGCTTTGATCATATGTGAGAATTGATTTAGGGGATGCAAATGAAGGCCTTGGCAATCTGAAGAAGAAAATCTTCTCCCCTGACATTTCTGAACGTTCAGAGAATTCTCAACAAGCCATTGAAGCAGGGGTTCATCAGAGAGACAAAAAGAAAATCCAATAAGCAAAGGAGTACATAAAGCCCCAGTAGCTTCCTCACAAGGAAGCCAGCAGCATTAGCAATCTCTCTACCTTGTTTAATCCTTTTTCCCCTACCCGCCCTGTTTAGACTTACCTAGAAACATGAAAGCAACGAAGGAAAGATGCAAGAATTTCCTTGCAGAGACAGAGGGACTGAATATTCTGCAATAGCATTATAATATTTTACAACTCATTAGCACTTCCCAACCCAGGATCTCCGAGCGTTAATTAATGCACTCTGACAGTACGTGTGTGAGGCAGCAAGGCAGGTGCCTAGGTACTGTGCTGACAGGTGCATTGCATCTGAACACGACACAGTTCCTAGGCTTTTCATCTGCATATTTAGGAAAGTAGGGCACAAAGAGAGGAGGTAAAATCAAGAAGTGCTGCAATACCCTGAAATACCTTCGGTTAAGGGGTACTGGAATACCTTGAGCTGCCTTGAATTGGCTTTCAAGCTCTCAGCTAAAAAGCAGTACTTAGGGACCTCAATAAAATTTTGGCTTTATTGTTGTAAAGTCTTTGCATCTAACCCCACAATGACTACTTTTATCTGTCTTGTATAAAAAGAAGTGGAGCCTGAATGACATTGGACCTATTGCTTAAAAAATTCTTTCCTTACTTGCAGGGGTATTGAGGTCTCCTAAGTCCCTGAAATCACTGTGGCCTCTGAAAAGCACTAAATCAATTCTTTTTAAAGCTGAGTAAGAGGGAGAGTAGAGAAAGTGAGACAGTTATCAGAAATAAATTCCTTTACTAATCATCCCTAACTCAATCAAATAAAAATTGCAGTCAGGTGCTCTGGAGGAGCCTTTCTGCAATGTGTGTGTACAAAAAAAAAGGACTCTGGTGGTTCTAGGTTTTCTTTTTCCTGTACTGTACCAACTTGTTACCACAGTAACTCACAGGCTCACAGGATGTCAGGGGTTGGAAGTGACTCAAAGAGATCATCAAGTCCAAACCCCTGCCAGAGCAGAACCAGACAATCTAGCTCAGGGCACACAGGAACACATCCAGACAGGCCTGGAAAGGCTCCAGAGAAGGAGACTCCACAACCTCTCTGGGCAGCCTGTGCCAGTGCTCTGGGACCCTTCCAGGAAAGAAGTTCCCCCTTGTGCTGAGCTGGAACCTCCTGTGCTGCAGCTTCCATCCATTGCTGCTTGTCCTGTCCCAGGGAGCAGTGAGCAGAGCCTGACTCCAGCCCTCAGATGTTTATAAACATTTATTAGATCCCCTCTCAGTCTTCTCTTCTCCAGACTAAGCAGCCCCAGGTCCCTCAGCCTCTCCTCATCAGGCAGTGCTCCAATCCCCTAACCGTCCTTGTAGCCCTCCACTGGACCCTCTCCAGCAGATCCTTGCCCCTCTTCAACTGGGGAGCCCAAAACTGAACACAGTACTGAAGATGAGGTCTCAGCAGGGCCTTTAACTCCTTAATGTGTACAGAGAACTGAACCAGTAATTTATACCACGGCAAGGAGGGGATAAAAAGAGGAATTGAGGAGTTTCTTTCCAGTTGTATCACAAATGCCTCTTTGGGTTGGTGACTAGAGCCTGCTCTACCTATTTCCTCATCTGACAACATAACACAGGAACAGAGCAGTTATCAAAGGATAGATGCATAGACCAATTCAAACACTTGTACCAGGTGCTGCTGACAATGTTCATGCTCCTCAGCTTACAGGTTTTTTCTTTCCCACTCTTTGGGCTCATGGTATTCAGTGAACATCTGGTCATACAATGAGGCTTTCCTCTTGTCTCTGCTTGCTTTCCTGCAAGGAAGAAGAGCCATGTGCATGAGTATTCCCCTCCCTAAGAGCCATATGGGAATGTAAAGGCATTCTCTGAATTCATTACCCTGCCCCACAATATGATTCTGTCTTTGTATGGGCATGAAAATGGATGTTAATTTATTCCTTATTGCTAATTTGAAAAGGAGCACAAACACAACAGTTCCATTGCAAAGACTTCTACCAAGGGTGTAGTTTAAGTCCAATTATGTGCTCTTAGTACATTTGCTCTTTGTTCCTGTGGCATATTAATTACATGTCTGGTATTCTGATAATTAACACAATTACACTCTTGATTTTCCCTTTTCTTTAGACAATATTCTTGCATTTGATTTGGATAAGTAATTTTCTATAGGTTAAAGGAACCAAATTATCACAGAGTAATAAAATCAAGCAATGAGTTTTTAAGTGAGCTTATACACAGAAATTCCAGCACTGCTCTTCAGCAAAAAGCAGATGCTCTCCTGTTGGGCTGAATTTTCTCTCAGAGGCTTCTACAAGGGAACTAAATTACCAGCCTCCAGTTGTATCACAACCACTGGCTGAAGCAGCAGGGCCATCAGGACCCTGCGACTACTGCCACACACAGCTCTTCCAGCTATGTCATCACTGCTGTTCAAAGGCTCACTGCTACCAAGATCTTTAGTCTCCCACTGACATCCATGAACCTCATATGACAAAAAGAAGTGTTACAAAGGGCCAACACAGCTGCACACATCATCCACAAGTGAACACTCCCCTCATATTCCAAGGAAATACTAAAAAGGGACTAAATAAAACAGGCTCTCTTGCTACCGTGAGACACTAAGGTGGGTGGATTAATGGTGTAGGTAGAGATGCACTCCACTTCTATCTGTAAGACTTGGGGGTTTTGCTCCAGAATCCTGCTCCTCTGAACACAAGGTGATGTTTCTCTAGAGCATATCTGAATCTAACACCAGGTCTCACATGCTGCTGTGGCTGAAAAAGCCCCACTGTGGAAAGAGAGGTCCCCAGTGGTTTCCTTCTCTAAGTGCTGATTTGGCAGAGGAGAAAAAAAAAAGTGAAATACTCAAGTTAGAAATTTAGTAGAAGGGTTTTCAGCACCTGACCCCCATACCTCTCCTGTCCAGATCCACAGTGGGTCTGGCTACAGTGCAGCTGTGTGTGCTTGAAGAGAGGCTGTCACCCAACAACATGAATGCCACTCGCTCCCTTCCAGGGACAGCAGTGGATGTTCATCACTTACTGCTGTCTGGTACAAGTTCTACCAGTAAAGAAACTTGAGGCTTGTTTATGATGGCAAACTGCCTTTAAGTGTGCCTGCCCCCAGTGCTGGAGCTCCCCCTCCCCAGTTATACTGCACTGTCTTCAAGTCCCTCGGGGAAGAAGAGGAATAAAACCTCAGAAGGCAAACACTAGCGTTGGAAAAGCTTGCTTTGCTTTGCCTGCCCTGAAAACACCAGCTGGAATATGGTGTGTTTTGAGTGGTTGACTAGTAGACCAAGATTAGCTAAGGGCCCTCTGGAGACAGTTGTAAAACTGTTTCCTATGCAGTCCAAAACCTCACAATCCCCCCAAACTGATCTCAGATCCCAGTTATTCTGATCCTATCCAAAGAGCACAGAGGTCTTATCTTAGGAATTTGCACAGGTAAGAATTTGAGACAGCACAGGGCTGCTGTGCTCCCTTCCTGAAGACACCACTGGCATTCCACCCCCAGACAAGTCCCTGAATCTCCCTCTGCCTCATTTATTCTCTCCATTTAAAGCAGCTTGCCTACTCCACGTGGAGGGAGTAAGACTTCATTAACTGTCTGTAAAGTACTTGAAGATCCTAGGACAAAAGCCTGGCTAGACCTTAAGAGTATTAATATTTTCATGAGAAAGGAGGCATTTATAAATTCCCTGCTATGAAGTGACCCTCTACAACATGAGCAGCCAGGGCCAGTTCCCAGACACTCCTGGGAAGCAGTGAGGCTGATGCCAGTTTAAATACACGATGCAATAAGAAGTACTCAGAAGAGAGAAGGTTACACAAGAGCCCAAACCTGTCAGCATGGCTCCCAGCTGGCAACTCACCTGCAACCAATGCCCACTTGTATTTGTGTTTTATTTGAATAAAGACTGTCAACTCCTGACAGCACAGCCTGGAAGAAAGTTCACCATGTTTAACCTTTTCTTTCCTGGTCTCTATGGATTCATTAAGCTCTAGTGAAAAAGAACTATACAGATACAGACTGCAAAGCTGCTTTTGTCTTCCCTGCCTAAATACAGGCAGGATTTTTTCCTCCCTTCTTCCTGGAAATGTGCAGCACATTAATGATTAAATGCATTAAAAGCTCGAGTCTCAGACTTGTGCTTGATAGCAGCACGGAGAACTGGGAGCACTGGGATGTCAGAAAACCTGATTATTCAGTGTTTGATTCTTTCTTCAGTCCTTGCAACCAGCCCAGGAAGGTAAAGTTATACTACTGTGCTACCATGCTCACGTGAGAAGAGGAAACTTGCATCTCCTCTTTTCCTTTGGGTGCAGACCTAATCTAACAATAACAAAGCAAGCAGGCAGAACACCAGGACAGGACAGACAATCAGCACTGGTCTCCCCATTGTCAAAACACATTCTATTGATGCTCTCATGAGGGACACTGGGAGAAAGGTCAGCACAGAAACCAGTTATGAAAGACACTGGGAAAGAGCCTGTTAGGGTTAATTGTAGGCTGTTCATAGGTAAATGGAAATAAATCTACCCTGCAGCAACTGAAAGGCTCAGAAAACAGATGGCTCAAAAGGCAGAGGGGCAGAACTCATTTTTCTCCTTCACCTCATGTTGCCCAGATTTCCTCCAGAGCTCAGCCTTTTAAAAACACTTTTAAATAAGGATTTTAATAATGGTCTTAAAGCCCCAAATAAATAAGGGTCTCTACATTCATTAACTGTCTACACAGAAAGAATTTAAAGTAAAGGCTTCTTATTGCCCATGCAGTTCTATTTACCGGATTTATACCAAGACCCAGCTGCACAATGCATGTGAAAAGAATCATGTTAACATCTAGCTGAAGCTGGCTTGCCAGGTCAGAGTTCCAGGCAGAAGAACTGATTTAATGCCAGGAGAACCTAGGTTTAAACTCCCAACCCTCTAAAAGCAGTTATGAATTCTCACAAGCTTAACTCTATCGCTTAACCTTCTGTAAGATAGAGATAGCAGAGTAAGGTTAGTTCACAGGTCACCCAGCTTGTGTATGCTTTAACTACTGGACTTTAAAAACAGCTCTCCACAATTTTCTTGACAAGTCTGCATAAGGCTCCCTGGTCAAGCCACCCACCTCTTCCCTGAATTGTGCAGGGTGCTGAATGGATGCACAGTGAGACTGCACAACAGGTGCCAACACTGCAGCCAGAGCCTGAAGAACAAAACCCCCTGTTTGCACAGACCTCAGTTAAATCAGCTGGTAGAAGTGAATTGATTTCCAGCATCCAGGCCACAGATAAGAAGTTCTCCAGATCCCTCTGGATCTTGAATTTTCAACCTGCAGTATTAGACTCTGTATCATTACATGCAAGTGCCTTCTCCTCCTGAGAAAACACTGAGCTGTATGGCGCTGTAAGTGGGCCCAGTTGTGCAGTCTCCAAAGCTGATGTCAACACTATTATTTAGATGTGGAAAAATGGGACCAATTTTACTAAACAGTTCTTCAGAGACACAGCACTAGCTGCTCTATTTTCCACATCACAGAGGCTTTCTAAAGACAAAAAAAGTGAGCTAAAAACATGCTGTTGTTTCTCTTGCAGTTGGCTTCAAGCGAGCTGTTGTTCCTCCCTTACTTGTAACTGCTAACATGAAATCCTCTCCACTCCTGGCCTGCTCAAATTCATCTGGCAATGAGACTGCAGCTTTGACAGACATTTTGCACAGTCTCAAAGCATGACACATTGGCATATTAAAAGCTTCACAAACCTCTGCAAGGCATGGTCAATACCTTTACAGTCTCACTGATGAAGAAAATGATGAAGCTCCTGTACTTCACTCACCCAAAGTACCCAGGACGAGATTCAGAATGGATGCAGGCATCCCAGTTTCTCAGCTGGTGGTTTAGCTACATAAACCATCTCTGGTGCTTCAGAATTCCCTTTCAAAATTATCTGGTCCAGGAGGAAAAGTCTATTTTACCTCCTAGGGCTTGTTCTTTTCCTTCCCTACAATCCCTTGCTCCTAGCCCCTTCCTAGCTGTGCCTTGGCTCTTTAAGGTGCAGTCTCATCAGACAAGAGTGCAGCTAAATCCTTTGTCATTTCACATACTTATTTCTATTCTGACAGATACCAGTTGTGACCTTTCCTTGCAGTAAGCCACTGCCCTCCTGGCCTTCACTCTAATTGCAGATTTGCTAATCACGTTTTGATCACCCACCCCTCTAATCACTGGCTGCTGCGAGCCAGGGAGCCAGCTCTATTTTCGGGAAAGAGGAGCCTAGCACGCAAAGGCCACGCTCGTGTTCTCCTCCGTATGGAAGGGATCAGAGGATTAAGAGGAACAGTCAGCCCTGATTAATGCCGTGAGTGAGAGCTCCTTGCCAGCAGCAGGACCGATTGCCTCCCCGCGGGGAGCTCCAAGGTGGGCAGTCTCCCTTACAAGGACAGGTCTGTCTTCTCTCTATAAAACCAGATGCTGCTTTCCATCGCTGCTCTGCAAGAGAAGAGAGGTTAAATGCCGACAGCAAACGGTCCTGGGGTGGGAAGGTTGTGTTCAAGAAGTGGAATACTGTTCTGGGAACGTACTGGACATAAACAGAGGTTTGTTTCTATCACTGACCCAGCCACTGACCTCCCACCAGTAGGAAAACAGAATTCTGCCCGGTGGCTTCTGTACAGGCTGAATAGGTGTGCTGAGCATCTGAAATGTGTACAGGCTGAATAGGTGTGCTGAGCATCCTGAAATGTGTACAGGCTGAATAGGTGTGCTGAGCATCCTGAAATGTGTACAGGCTGAATAGGTGTGCTGAGCATCCTGAAATGTGTACAGGCTGAATAGGTGTGCTGAGCATCCTGAAATGTGTACAGGCTGAATAGGTGTGCTGAGCATCCTGAAATGTGTACAGGCTGAATAGGTGTGCTGAGCATCCTGAAATGTGTACAGGCTGAATAGGTGTGCTGAGCATCCTGAAATGTGTACAGGCTGAATAGGTGTGCTGAGCATCCTGAAATGTGTACAGGCTGAATAGGTGTGCTGAGCATCCTGAAATGTGTACAGGCTGAATAGGTGTGCTGAGCATCCTGAAATGTGTACAGGCTGAATAGGTGTGCTGAGCATCCTGAAATGTGTACAGGCTGAATAGGTGTGCTGAGCATCCTGAAATGTGTACAGGCTGAATAGGTGTGCTGAGCATCCTGAAATGTGTACAGGCTGAATAGGTGTGCTGAGCATCCTGAAATGTGTACAGGCTGAATAGGTGTGCTGAGCATCCTGAAATGTGTACAGGCTGAATAGGTGTGCTGAGCATCCTGAAATGTGTACAGGCTGAATAGGTGTGCTGAGCATCCTTAAAAGGGAGCCAGCCAAGAGCTGTATTGACACAGCAGAAAACAAATATACACTCAGAAGTGAACCAACATCACCATGGGTTGTACTCAGCATGAAGATAGGATGCATATCCTCCCCACCCCCAACCAAGCTGATATATGTAAGTGAATCTAAGTGAATTACAATAATTACCCCATCCCCATGTGCCCTGCTTTAATGCATCCATTAGGCTGTTAACTCCATCTTCTCCTCTCCTCACTGAAGATAAAACATTTCTAGTGAGTTCTTCTGTAAAGGTTATGTGCCCATTTCTGTGAGATCAGCTTCTGCTGGACCCAACATGATCTGAAGGACCATACTACTACCCAGGCAAACACTCAGCAGCCATAAATTTCCATTCCATTTTAACATTTTAGATTTTGTCTTGTTTTCAGTGAGCCTCTGATGTACAACTTCACTGGCCTAAGGCTTCTCACCTTCTCTTTTTCTGGTCTATCCACTCTTCCTCTACATCTGTCAAAAGTGGGCAAGCTGAAGGAGTGTAATGACACTGTCTCTGCAAAGGAAGCATGGGGGCTGTAAATCCCATGTTGTGATAAACGAGTGCAGCAGAATGCTTTGCACTGTGTTCTAACAGCACAGGCTTCTCTGTGTTTACCACTGCTTTGATGATGCATTGCCCACTGAGTGTAAATAAAAAGCTTAGGAGATGAGACAGTCACATCGTCCTGTCTGAGGCTCAGCTTGCCCAGGCAGCTTTGTACAGCATGAGGAAGAGCCCCTGGGAACAGCTGGTGTCTGCAACACTGCATTAAACAACTCAGGATAGGACCTGGTCAAAGAGAGAATCTGAGTGCCCAGTTCTTGCCAGTTTGAACAAGAGGTGTATGGTGACAGCTGCAACTTCACAGGCTCTGCAGTGAGGTGAGGAGAGGAGTCCTCAAACTGAGCAAGATGCACAGGAGGTAGTCCTTCTGCCATAGAGCAAACAGGACAAATGGGACAATGTGACATCTTTCCTAGGTTTTAAACCCACGAGTTATGTACAAGATTATCATATGTATATCTGCACTCCTAATCCTAAACCCTGAAGCAGCTCCATAGATTACAGCTTTGGACCATTTTCTAAAGCAATGCCAATAGTAACCATAAAATATCTCAGGCAGAAAAGATACCTGAGCAATGAAGGGGAAAAAAACCCAAAAGATCTGTAGAGTAACCATTATTGTGAGTGAAGGGCACACAAAGCCACACATCATACACTAGATGTACACAGGAGTTCAGCAGTAGAACATCTTTATATCCTTTTCCCTGCAGCATCTCTGCTCCCTTTGCTGCCCAGCTCTCATTCTGCCTGACAGCTCCTTAATCACAGTATCTCTGTCACATGCATAAAATATTACTGAACCTCCAGCACAGAGCAAAATGCATTTATAACCTGCCGGGCTTCCCCCTTTAATCTCTCTGCCTCCTTACTGCTCCCCCTCTCTTTTCAAGTAGCTCTAAGCAAGAATAGTGCTAACAACCTTCAAAAACATTTCTTCAGGTCTAGATGAGAACCACCTCTGCACTCTGCCAAGACAGGAGACTGAAGCAACAACACACATGACCTCTCCTTTCTGCCCAGGTGGCAGAAGACACCAGCCATCAGATCACAAAAGCAGCATGGCCTCTCCTGCAAAGATGTCAGTGTGTGTCATTTTACAATTACCCACCAAATCCTGCAGGCTGAACGTTGCTTAGCCCCCTAAGTGATATCCAGATGTCTAACAGTGCTTCAGAGCCTTTGCTCTATGGCAACCTGGCACCGGTGAATTTAATGCCCTGAGCTGAATTCAAGGTGTCAACTTGAAACCACCATGGGCTAGGATCTCACTGTGTCAAAGACCTCGCTCTCTGTCATTTATCTCATCAGTACTTCAGCCACAGAGCTTTTTTGGACAAACTCTCTACTTCAAGCTGTAAGGAGAGAGGAAAGGATGTTTCCTCCAGTGAAGGCTGCAAGCTGTGAGCCTGCATACGCAGCAGTGCTCCCAGGCTAGTCTGCTGTTTACTAGAGCAAGGTGCACGTCTGGGTTCTGCTGGCCTGGGTGTCTGCAGAACTCTTCAGAAGCCTTTCCTGTTGTGCTGCTGGTGTGTAGTTCATATAAACACTTGCCACTTCTCCAAGCCTTGTCTCCTCCTTTGACAGCAAGGGCAACAAGGCTGGTGAGGGAGCTGGCGCACAGCCCTACAAGGAGCAGTTGGGGTTGTTCAGCCTGCAGAAGAGGAGGCTCAGGGCAGACCTTATTACTCTCTACAAAGACCTGAAGCGAGGCTGTAGCCAGGTGGGGTTGGGCTCTTCTCCCAGGCACTCAGTAACAGAACAAGAGGACACAGCTTTAGACCGAGCCAGGGCAGGTTCAGGCTGGACGTTAGGAGGAAGTTGTTGGCAGAGAGAGTGATTGGCATTGGAATAGGCTGCCCAGGGAGGTGGTGGAGTCCCCATCCCTGGAGATGTTTAAAAGGAGGCTGGATGAGGCACTTAGTGCCGTGGGTTAGTTAATTAGAAGGGTTGGGTTACTTAATTAGAAGGGTTAGGTGATAGAGGTCTTTTCTCAGAGGTCTTTTCCAAGCTGGTTAATTCTGTGATTCTGTGACAATGACACTGAAAATGAAGAGATTTAACTCCCCACACTGCTCCAACTCTCTGGCATCTGACTTAGACAGATTTAGAGTGACAAACAAACAAAAACTACCAACAAAAACTCAAGCAAAAAATGATCATGTAGCTGCACTACTCCACTGTCCCACTTAGTTTCAGAAGACTACGACCTCAAGGTCAAGGTCAGACTAAACCAAAAGGCTCTCCCCTAGGCCCATATGGTACAAGCAGCTAAGCACACTCCAGAACCAGGACGCAGCACAGCTCCCTTTAGAGGGAGCCTGTGAAGTCTGGTGCTGCTGGCAAGGCAAATCAAAAGCTTAAGATCCTGTCTAGTTTAATTAACATCTTTCTCTAGGCTCAAAGAAGCTTATGAGAACACAACGGTGAGGCAGAATCCTCCTCCCGTGCTTCCACCTACAGGCATGCATCCACTCCTGACCTGCCCCCACCTTCCTCCTCACCTCCCCCAGAGATTTACCAGAACCTAGCCAACAAAAAATAAACCCTGGAGTGCAGACTAGTTGTGAACTGTCCTACTTGCATGAGAAAGCTCCATGCCCAGCTGTGACCGGGCATCAGGCACAGGCTTCAGCTGACTGCAGGTACCAGGTGACACAGTTAATGTCTGCCTGCTCTAAGCACTTCAGATCCATGACAAAAGACTGAAGGCAAAGGCTTGGCTCCCACTGTCCATTCCAAATGCAATTTACCCTGAGCCCTCTGATTAGGAGGTCATAAGTAAAGCTCAAAATGGGTTACAGTGCATGGTGACAGCAGAATCTTCGATGTCATTCCATGCTCAAGTCACTCCATGCATTCTCCTGCTTCAGGGGACAATGCATGTACTTAAAGGACATTCAGAGCTGCTCTCTTCTGAAGCAGTTTCCTTCCTGTAAAAGCTCAGAGACCTCCCATCACACAGTTAAATAAACCAAACCCAAGCACCAGACCAATGCCAGACTCTCATAGTCTTGCTCTTCACTATGAAGGAAATCAGGAGCTCCAGTTCCATATTCCCTCACTACTGCAGTTGACTACAGGGCTCCCATTTGCAAACTAGGCACAATTATGCAGTTTGAGTTCTGGTCAGAAGTTGCTCTGCAGTCTTGGACCATAGTTATGCATTTACTTTCTCTGAAGGAACAGTCTAAGAAAGGACAAGAAACAAAAGCAACTTCTGACTTTTTGTGGCACCCTAAAACGAACCCCCTCAGGTAGAACAGCTAGAGAGCAAAGTTTGGGAGCCTCATTCTTAGTCTGGTTTACCTCCACATCAAGGTTCAATGTATTATCCATGCTCATGTCACAAAATCTCTCATATCTGGGGAAAGATACTGTCAGAGCAATCATCCTTGTTTCTTCCAGCAGTTAGAATGTTGCAAGCATCATGAGAGCACTGAGTTATGGCTGCATCTGAAGAGCAAAATTACTTTCACCTCACTGAAAAAAGGGACTGTGTTTTATGTGGCCACATGTGGACAGCAAACTCTGCTTGCTTGAATAACTTCAGTATGATTTGTGCCTTCCGAAGCCAGGAATTAGCTATAAAAGAAGTGGTGTGCAGGGCAAGTAAGACCAAGAGTTCAGCCAAGATCACCCTTAAATGCCCATTAAAAACAAATCTAGCTAAATGGGTACCTAATATTGTGAAAGTCCCAGCTCAGAATGCAGACATAACCTCAGGATTGAGCTCGACCAACCTGGAAGTTACAAGGTTCACAGAATCACAGAATGGGTTGGGTTGGAAGTGACCTCAAAGCTCATCCAGTTCCCTGCCATGGGCAGGGACACCTCCCACTAGAACATGTTGCTCAAGGCCTCATCCAACCTGGCCTTGAATGCCTTCAGGGAGGTTGTGGAGTACAGAGGCACAGAATGTGATTCTGTGCTTCACAACCTCCCTGGCCAACCTGTGCCAGTGTCTCACCACCCTCACTGGAAAGAGCTTCTTCTAACATCCAGTTTAAACCTCCCTTCTTCCAGTTTAAACCCACTACTCCTCGTCCTGTCATGACAAGCCCTTGCAAGGAGGTTAATCTCAAGTATCCTGCAACCTGGGAGAAAGAAACAGATAAAGCAGCTGTGTTGCTCAGAGTGGGTAAAAGGCCTTTTTCTCTGCGGGGGTCCAGAACAGCACAACACATGGGGAGAGTTGGCTGCCTCTGCATTGAGCATCTCCAGCTGCTCCCATCCAGGGTGCAGACAGGAGGATTATCCTCTGACCCAGGAAGGATTGCTGCATTTGTAACTGCATCAAAAAGAGCCAGCAGTAATCAGCTAAGGTGGAAAAAAGGAAGGAACAGTAGAGATGTATTAGTCACATCTGGGTTGGAGTTAGCACTGTAATTGTTAAACAAGGACTGGAAGCTTATTTTATGAGTTTCACAGGCCTCTGGTCACAGAGCAGCATTTAGCAGCAAGGAGTTAACCCTGAGAACATCAAGAGAGCAAAAGGCTCTGTGCACCTATCATGCTGATACATGAGGCAGCTTTGTAAGCAGGCCAGGGTATGAAGTGAAAAAAAACCAACAACCAACTCTTTTCCAAAATAAACAATCCTCAAACCCGAATGCTTCAGGCTACAAAGGAAAGCAGCCAGGTTCTTTATAACTTACTGCAGGAATCCTGCTTAGGGCAAAGCAGCTGCAAAGCAAATGAAAGCAAAGCTCAGAAGACAGTAGGTGATTCTTTTCTATTTTCGTAGGGGAGCCTGCTACAGTCTGACAGGGAAGAGATCCAAGGTCCTCACTCACCTTGCTCAGTTACAACAATGCTCCTCCCTGTTGTACAGCACTTCCAGATTTGTAAAATGGTGAAAAGCAGCAGTCAGGAGGAGGTTTAAAGGAAACCACACTGGGAAGTGTCTGTAGAGACTTGCTGTATTTGCACAGCCAGACTAAGGCAGATCTGCAAGAAGCACAGCAATCCTCTGACCTATTTACTGCAGCTCTGGAGAAGTGCAGAGATACACAGGACACAACACCACAGCAAACTCGTCATGCTGCACTTGAGGCTGCAAGAAAAGGTCTGCCCAGCAAACAGCCCTCAGCACCACGGTGCTCATGTCAGAATCTGACACATTTTAACACCTTCAAAAGCTCTTTTTGTGTGAAGCCACTCACACGGCCTCAGTTTACTGAAATAATTGCTCCAGGCCTAGCTGGCAGGATTCTGGGGCAGAAGGGGAAGAGAGGAAGAGGCCCACAAGAAAGCCAGGAAGGGACTTTTTACAGGAGCTTGTTAGTGGTAGGAGGAGGTAGGCTGTGAGCCTGGGAAGGGCAGAGTTAGATTGGATCTTGGGAAGAAATTCTTTACTGTGAGGGTGGCAAGATACTGGAACAGGTTGCCCTGAGAAGTCATGGCTGCCCCCTCCCTAAAGGTGTTCAAGGCCAGGCTGAAGGGGACCTGGGCTAATGAAAGGTGTCCCCAGTTGAAGAGAGACAGAGATCTGCTGGAGAGTCCAGCAGAGGGCCGTGAGGATGGTTAGGGGACTGGAGCACTGCCTGATGAGGAGAGGCTGAGGGACCTGGGGCTGCTTAGTCTGGAGAAGACTGAGAGGGGATCTAATAAATGTTTATAAACATCTGAGGACTGGAGGTCAGGACGGGGGGACAGGCTCTGCTCACTGCTCCCTGGGACAGGACAAGCAGCAATGGATGGAAGCTGCAGCACAGGAGGTTCCAGCTCAGCACAAGGGGGAACTTCTTTCCTGGAAGGGTCCCAGAGCACTGGCACAGGCTGCCCAGAGAGGCTGTAGAGTCTCCTTCTCTGGAGTCTTTCCAGGCCTGTCTGGATGTGTTCCTGTGTGCCCTGAGCTAGATTGTCTGGTTCTGCTCTGGCAGGGGTTTGGACTTGATGATCTCTTTGAGTCCCTTCCAACCCCTGACATCCTGTGAGCCTGTGTCCCTTCCCATGGTAGGGGACTTGGAACTAGAGGATCTTTAAGGTCCCTTCAAACCCAAACCATTCCATGAATCTGTGAAATTATTTCACCTAAAAGAAATAAAAAATAAAAATCTTGTGGCTGCTGTCAGCAGGGAGGGATCTGCCCTTGCACACAACAGGCACCTCTGACTCAGTGCTGAGTAACAAATAGCTCCAGCTTCATTCAAGTGTTGAGTAGGTTGCTGCTGAAGCTAATGCATGCTCTAATGCTGTCAGTTGACTGAAAAATCAGCTGCATTCAGCAAATACCTACAGAGGCAGCAACTGCAGCACTGTAGTGCTCCTGTTACACTTAAAACAACTATGCTCTTAAAAGCTCTTTATTAAAAACTGAGCTTTATTACTAAGAGTGAGGATGCTTACTCACTAAGGGCTTTCTTTTGCAGACTGAATACAGCTGAACAGTTCTTAAATCTCCAGAAACTCTTCTTACTGAGCTGTTGCTTTCTGCTGGTTTCAGTGCCCCGCAGCCTTTCTTGCTGTCAGCTCTGCCACACAGTCCTTTGGGAGGCAAGAGACCAAAAAAAGCAAGAGCTTAAGGACTGGTCTTCAACAAACCCAAACCATACATTCCCCTCATCACCCAGGCTCTCAGCATGTCTGTCATTAAAACATTTCCACATTTCCTTGCATTATAAACCACTGCTGTCAGATGTGGCACTGTTCTGCTCTTGTAAGACTCTCAATAGCCATAGAAATGTATCCTACATACGACCCTGAAGTCTTACTTAGGATGTTCTCTTCTCTAGGTGCCAGGGGTGTTTGGATTTCATGGGCCATTTCCTCTTCAGCCTTCACCAGAACTATGTAGGCTGTGGTGAGGTAGAAACACAGAGCTCATGGAACTGACACAGATTTACTGGGAAAGCATTAGACACTTTCACACAGGCCACTGAAGAGCCAGAAAAGAGAAAACTTACAGCAACTACTTACCTTTGACAGGAATAAGAACAGAACCATCTGAGGAGCTTATTTTATCAGTGGTCCAGCTTCTTTCAGGCAACAGCTCCTTCCAAAGTGTTGCTGTGCCAACAGCTCACATGCTCTTTTACTCCAGAGCTTGTTTTAGGACCTGAGAGAACCAATCTAAAGGCCTCTGTGAATGTGGGGTCTCATTTTCATTTACAAGGGGCCATGCTCTCAGACACAATGACCTACCTACAATTACAGCAATTGCTACCCATTTGGAGAGAGGCGAGAGGAGCATCTGACTCAGCTCTAAAGCTCTTCCTCAAGCTCTGGAAAACAGGGTACTAGCAGAGGCAGGTGACAGGCTTGGTAAGGGAAGTAAAGCAGTTCATTTAGAGTGTCTAAAGGTACTGTCTCCCAAACAGACCACTCAACGGATGTGTGCTTTCTTGGAAGATGCCTCTAAAGCTTTTACACCCTCTCATTCAAGCACCACTGGGTTGGTAGTTGAACCCTACAGCTTCTTCTATTTACAAATGCATTTTATTTTAGATCTAATCTCACCTCTGATGGCTAAAACATTGGATGCCTCATTTTTATTAGTAATAGTTTGCTTGAGAAGGCAAAAGGGCTGAAGTAAAGCTACAGAAAATGGTGTGTCCAACAAACAAGCCAACCGCACTCAAGTACTCTGTGCAAGTGTCCTTCCAATTAATCCAGACTCCACAGATGTAACAGGGGTTTAGTTTTCATAGCAAGAAGATAAATACTGAGAACTATAATTCAATGGGAAGACTGGAAAGCCTTTTTTGCACTGCTTTTCCCCTGACTTACACAGGAATTCATGACTGCAAACCTTCCAGCCCTTGTTTAAGGTTAAGAAATCACCAGTGGGTAAGGGGAGAGGTAACAAAGCAAGCACAAGTCATCTCAAGAGGCTACATCTCCTCTGCTCTCTGAATCCCAAATCCTGTGGTCAGACAGCACACTGCCTTTTCTCAGGGTGAGCCTTCGCAAGGTATTGCTCAAGACTCCACGGCTGGAGTTTACATGGAAGTCCTCCTGCAAGGTGAAGCAAGTGTTTAGCATTTGGTGGTTTCAGTATAATACATCAGTAAGAAACCAGGGCAGCTATTAAAAACTGTATTTCTTCCCCCCCCCTGCCCCAACAACAGTTACATGTTTGGTGAAAAGATTAAACCACATCAACACTTCACTTCTCTCCTTGTAAAGATTTAACAGCTCAGAAATGCCACAGACACACGCGGAGGAGGCAGGTTAGCTTGACAATGGCCACCACAAGCCAGTCCCTTCAACCCAGCCGGCAGCCAGAAACACACCTCTGCCCTTCCATTAGCCCCTTAAGGGCTGCTCCCCTTTGCACCAAAGTTCAAGTGCCTCTTAGGCAGCCAAGTCACAATGTAACAATTTTTTGTGCTCATTCCTGGTTTATTTTAATAAAGATTTTTTTTTAACGTGGTCCCAACAAACAGGGGTAAAAGATTCACTTTCACATTGAACTGTACAAAGCTGCAACTCAATCAAGAAGATCTTTTTCACGAAGAGATGTTCTCATCACACAGTATTTATTTGCTCAAGATCACATCCCTCCTTGTGCTCACAAGTCCATTCTTCCTTTTGCATGCATTCCATGGCTTTTCTCTAGCTTCTCCCCCATTCTGAGCCCCTAACAGCATCCTGTCATAATTTCTCACCACAAAAAAGGTCACATTGTCACAGTCAGATTCTGCGAGAGTTACTTCAAATAATTAACAACCACATGAAAGGAACCAGGAGCAGGTGAATGCAGTTCTGCTTCAATAGTCTGAAACATCTGAGTCAGTGCAACCCACAGGAAAACCTGGAAGTATTGTAAAAGTGACCTGCACACAGGAGAGAAAATGAAGTGCTAAGATTCAGACAGCAGTGCTAGAAATGTCATGTGCAGATTCCAGAAGAGTCAGTGCACTTTGGGAATTTCACTGTGGGGTTGTCAGTCTGCACATCTCTGTGTGTGGTATTTTGTCTGGGTGTGGGAGATAATAGACTTCAGTGTGTCACCTGGATGCTCACTACTGAACACCTCAATGCAGTGCTACTGCCTCTTGAGGCAGGGCCTGAAGAAAATGCTATTACTTTAGGATCCAGATAAAGAGTTGCAAGGAGCCAAACCACATACAGCTTTTCAAGTGACTAGAAACTTAAGTTTATTAAAGCCCAGTGCAAGCTGGATTTAAGTTAATGACCATTAGTTTTTCCTTACGTGAGAGCTACTCTAGTGCAGCAACTAAAGGGTTAGAGTGGACCTCTGTAGTATTTTAAACAAGCTCACATATTCTCTATACAAATTTGGCAAATTTATGTCACAGCCACAGATCTCATTCTTGCAATTCCTGCAAAATATCTACAGCTCCTCTGTCAGAAGCAAAGAGAGAAGCCACCTGAGCAGCTGGGTCCTCGCAGGAGCTCATAGTGAAGCCCACAGAGCAGCACAGAACCGCTGGGGATCTGCATGTGCCAGCTGAACCAGGTAGACTTATTGAACTAAATCTGCTTTCGACACACGCTCCCAAAAGAGCTTCAGGCCACAGAGCAGATGCGAATGGAAAAACTGATTGCATCAGACACGCTGCAGCCAACAGGAAATCAAAAACATGACTTCAGAGCCAACCCAAAAACCCAAACCCACCCCCAAAAGCAAGCGTTGATATGTGTGTAGATGTAATAAATACCGCAAAGCACATCGGCCTTTCCCCCGGCCCCAAGTCACTAAGTGTGAAGAAACAACCAACGCACCAAACATCAGCTTTCTGCCATGAAAACGTGGAAGTCAGTAAATACCTGCAAGCCAACTGAAGGGAAAGCATTGTCACCCAACCACAAGTTGCTTCCAGTTCTATGCAGCCAAACCAAACCCTCTTCAAATTCACAAGTTTGACCTAAGTAAGCACCACAGCATGAAAAGCTTCTTTAAAAGTAGGATGTCGAGAAATTTGCTTTAAAATACAAAATAAAATGCAAGATAAAAGGTTTTCATTGGTCAAGTTTGGAAAACTCATCTTCCTTTAGCCAACCACAGCCTGGAGCCAATCAAAAATACACCTTTAGATCTGCCCTTAACTAACACAGCCCAGCTGAGTAGCAAAAACTTACAGGAGTAGATGGCTGTGAGATTCATCCCGAGGGTTGGGCAAAGGGAAACTAAATGACAAAGGAGAAGGAATACCAAGGAACAATTAGGGTGGGCAAAGGAACTCATTAATGCTCAGCCATCCTCCTCTAGCTTCAGGAGTCTCACGGTCCTCTCTGCGTCTGTCATGTTCAGGTGTCCTGTAGTTACTGTCTTCTGTCTTCCGTCTCTGATCTGGAAAATGCCATCACGACATCCTCAGCACCTGTAATAACAATGGAGAGTGGAAAACATGTGCCATAAGTACTTGCTTTGAAGGACAGTGGATTAATGCAGTACCCAAACCACCATCCCACATATCCACCAAATCAACAGGAAAGGAGAAGGAGAGAAGAGGAAGCTGTTGCCTTACTTGTCTGGGACTGGAACCTGACATGGCCTGCACATTTCAGCAGCATTCTTTTGCAAGCCTAAGGAAACCAGGGGAGTTTTAACTGAACCCAAGAACCCATTGCTTTCACATCTTTCTAAGAGGCAAGACTTAAAAAAAAGAATCATGGGATTGTCACCACAGGCATGTAGAGATCATCTCCCCCCTGCCTCCAGAAACGCTGGCACTGCCTAAGAGAATTAGGCAGCTTCTCTGAAGTACCAGGAACTCAAATGTTGAGTGAAACTTGTACTGCCCTTTGCATCACACTGTCCTTCTTAAGTGACATTTAGATGTTCTTCCCTTTATCTTTACATCTAAATATTCATTACTCTTTGCTTTTAAGAATTAAAAAAAAATGGTTGAACAGGCCAGCTGAAAGGTTTTTGCCTTCCCCCCCACTGAAAAATCACTTAAACACCCTTTATAAACTAACATGGCTTGAAAATGTTCCATTCTCTAATGACAGTGCAGTGCTTTCCTTCAAACTGAAGGCTTCCATTTGCCCAGGGAACAGACTGAGCTAAATAATGCTTTTATCTCTACCCTGAAGAAATCCTTTCCAGGAGAATTCAGTGCATGGACTTCCTTTTTCTTCCAATTGAGGCTATCAACTGTGTGTAATTGCTACCAAACCTCATGTCCCTTCAGCACAGAGAGCTGTTAATTACCTGCCTATAATTATCTCCAAGTCTTTGCAAACTTGTGTGATCTTTGGAGAAGCATATATGGTAGAACAACTCAACCAGATCTGTAAGGAATATCCCATGCTAAACTCTCATCCTTCAAAAAGGTATCTTGAGATCTTCAGGAAGGAAAACCTCACTCTCTGGACTTCCTATCCATAGAGCATGGCCTAACAGGCACCTACAGAGAAATGTCTTCAGGACAACAGAGAAATACAAAGACATCATGCAGCAGTGTCAAGACAGTGGTTGAAATCAGCACTAGGTTCTAGTCTAGACAGGAACTGGAACAGCCCTGAGGGGCTGAGTGCAGCATTTTTAATTTCTGGTACAAATCTGATCTCTAAGAAAGCCAGGTAAAAAGAAAAGCTTTCTTTCACCTGTGGATCCTCTAACAGCATCTCACTAACTGATCTGAAATCATGATGAATCCTCCAGTCACTGTCTCTCTAATTCTCAGAACATGATTTCCTCCATTCAAACAATCCCAAGTGTTTAAGTGCAACAGACAACTCCAAATGACCATTCTGGTCAATAATTTGGTTTACTTGGGATAATTTTGCTTACTAAGTTTGTTTTGGTGCTTTTTTCCAATGCTCCTATTAAAGGATGACACAACAAAGGAGGAAATACCAAAAGCAACACTGACTGCCTGTCCCATTCAGGTAACTGAAAAGCTCCACAGAATTCTTCCACTGGAGTTTGCAAAGTCCAAATTCAACCTGGATGGAGCATCAACATGTAAAAATTCTCCAGCCTTTTACTTGAAGCACACCAAGAAGCAGAGTTCAGCTTTGTGCCTCAAGCAACTTCTGCCTGTGCATCTGCATATAGGGCAAAAAGAAAGAGGACTAATAAAAAATCCCATCTGTTATAGTTACACTAATTCCATTTCTCAGTTAGCTAATTTGCTCTTCAGTTGCAATATAAAAGAAAAAAATAGCCAAACAAAGAGAAGAGAAAGCTCTGATTTCCTCTTGCTAAAACTCATAAGAACTAAACCAATGCTTATGAAATGCAACTGCATTTATTTTTATACACTTCACCATTTATTTGTTATATGGACTCAAAGGAGGAAATATTAAGATCCAAGCAGTAGGTTGTTTTTCTTATGTAGGACACCAATCTTCCAGAGCTACATCAAAAACTGCTCTGATGCACCCTCTTGCCAACACTCAGCAGCCCTGCAGTCATCTCCCTTTTCATCTCCTCCACAAACTGTCTTCCCCTCGATCAAAACATAAATGATATACAGCACTAGGATCCAGTTCTGAATTAACAAGTTGCCAAGTTATTTTGTTTTCCATATCTGAAGATCTCCCAGCCTCCACAAAACGAAGGATTTTATTTGCAAAGATCCTGAAAAGCACTTCAGTGCCAAAAATAGGGGGGAGTAACGACACTGAGAAGCAGTAAGAAAGCACAACCTGTGCCACCGTATTTCACACGCAACCCCCTTTACAGTCGAGGAGGAGGCTTTGCTAGGCAAGTCCAGAGCAGCTGGAGTAGCCTAGCAACCACAAAATCACAGATGACGTCACAGCAGCACAAGAGATGAGCTGGATTACTTAACAGATGTTGATTGTTTTCCTGGGATCTCCCCTTTCAACAGGCTAAATATGAAAGAAGAAACAAAATCTTCTTACAAGAATCCTTAAGGGTTTTATGCAGAGAAGGAAATTTCATTCCAGATAATCAAGCAACCCATAAACACAGAGGTCAATATTTCTGCCTGTCCCAAATGATTCCAGCTCTTAGCAGTGCTCCTGTGCAGAGCACACAGCCCTTTAAAGCACATGATGAGCAGAAATAGCTTTGGGCACAGAGGAGGCCAGGAGCTCTGCAGTTCAGCTCAGCTTCCGCAATCAGAGCTGTCAGGCTGAGGAGCAGGTTCACACTCAGCCAGCTCCTCCTCTTGTTTTCTAGGCCTAACTGGCACAGCTTCAACACCAATGTCCCTGTCAATATGGACTTCTGATGACTTGACATTTCCCTGGACTTCGAATAAGAAATGAGAAGGGAATCCAAGAAATGCAACAGGAAAACAGAAAGTGCCAAATTTCAGCCCAGTGTCCTAATGGAAGAAAAATCAAGAGTACAGTGAAGAGTACATTGCAAACTGCTTCAGTATCTGCAGTGTCACTGCATTATTATGTGCACCTTAAAGGAAGGAATCCAAACAGTGGCTGGAGAATGGGTCTAGAATTCAAGGTTTCAGCCAAACCTAACAGCATACTCAGTGTGCAGTAGCTTTGTCCTACCAATGCTGTTACGATTACTACTGTTTTAAAGGTACCTGAGCTCAGTTAGAAAGTGCATATGGGTTTTTTATCATAGCACCATCAACAAGCATGCTCCCCCTTTGATGTTCTTCAGCACTTTCTGACACCTGCTTTCCCACGTGGCACTTGTGAAACGAAGACAGGCAACCAGCACCAGAACCAAGTGTGTAAAGAATGCGTTAGGAGAAGATCATGAATTATGTTTGAAAGGAGATTACAACTGCACTTACTCAGTGGTTGGCCTTTGCACCAGTTTTACTGAATGCTTTCATAAATGATCCTGGAACAGAGAAGCAGGCACACACTAATGAAATCTGATGGCAACACAAAGATAGAAAGTTCTGCCAAGCACCGGAGGGCAGCGAAACAACAGCACAGCAGTGAGGAGCAGAGGGAGCAAAAGGGGTTTAGCTACTGGTTCTAGAAAAGGAGGAGAAACCCTCCAAGAGAAGTGAGATATTTCTGTCTTATGGTACAGTTTTAAACAAGATTAGTACAGAATTCTGAATGGTTATTTGCTGCTCCCCCCTCAGTTCCCTCTGTTGTTTGGTAGAACCATCAGTGTTTTTATTTGCAGGAGTTACAGACAAGCCAACATCTGCATGAGCCTCAGGCAATTGCCTTTAAAAAGACAATTTGATCTATCAAATAAAAAGATAATACCACCTAAGCGGGTAGGTAACCTAAGGGCACAACACCCAACAGATCAGCAGCTTGCAGCCAAGCCCATGCCGATTTCTTTTACTCCCACATTAAAGATCGAATTGCATCCTCAGTGAGGTGATGGATTATTACATGAGAGGAAGACATCCTTTGTCCAAACGACAGCAGACACAGAGAAAGCCCTTGCAGACCATTAAATGTAAAGCTAGCATGAACAACACTGTCTTCTTCACACCCAACCCAGTGGTTCTCAGACAATGTCAGCCCGGTTGCCTGTGACACATGATCACTGCCTTTGTGTATTGCACCTTGGGGCTTATTTTCTGTTCACTAACAAAAAGAATCTGTTTCTTCTTCAGCACTTCTCCATGAGCACCCATGACTCTTGACTGAGATAAAACAAGCAATAGTATTTCCCAGAACCATTTTGTTCAGGGGGCTTGCAAGAAGGGAAGATACATTCTGCTTCTAATTTGAGTAGTTATATCACAATGCCACAAGCTCCTGATGGGCACAAAGTCCTACTGCTTTTAGCTGAACACTTCTGTGACCTGAAAGCAAAATGGAAAACTTCTCTGCTGAATTTAAGGAAGGGTAGGAGCACAGTATGTAAATCATAGAATGGTTTGGGTTGAAAGGGACCTTAAAGATCATCTAGTTCCAACACCCCTGCCATGGGCAGGGACACCAAATGAAAGGGACCCTCTCATCTGTGCTTCCAGCCTTCAGGAAGCCACTTAGAGAGCATGAAGATTTCTGAAGATGCCCTGTAGCAAAAAAAAACCCTGGGTGACATCTGTCTAGGGAAAAAAAAATCATCCATGTCCACACTTCCCAGCACAAAAGCAGGTTTTGTTCAAGTTCAGTCTTACAACCCAAACTATCCAGAGCTAAATGAAACCAATCTAACAAGTCTGCTCATTAGGCAATTCCACAGCTGCCTGCGCTCGTGTACAAACACAAACACTTGCAGAGAACAGGGCAGGGGCTTCTGTGTGGTGAAAGGAAAGCAAGGATTAAAGTACTAGTGAATAGAGCTGCTGCTGCAGTCCCACTTGGCCCCCACAACGGATGTTTTCTTTCTAGCCAAGTGAAGGAAAATTCAAAAAGCAGAAGTTAAGCTGCCCATTGCCAGCAGCCACTGGCTAAGACAACAGGATGGTGAACCACAGCTACTTTTAGCACATCCTTCACTGAGCTTTGCACTTCCAGTAATTAATGGCCAGAACAATGAAAAAGGCACACTTACACCTGAGTCTCCACAATCTAGGCACACAACTGCTCTCTCCACAGCTATTCCTGAGCACGTTTCTACACCATGAGTAGAGCTGCACCCATATCCAATTAAATATCCCTCATCTTCCTTCAGGAGCAAAGCACTAATTGCCACAGACTTTCAGACATGCAAACACTTCTCCCACTTTTTCTGCCTCAGCTTTTCCCATCCTCAGCATTCCTCAAGATTAATAAGCGTAGAATCATAGAATGTTAAGGGTTGGAAGGGACCTCCAGAGATCATCTAGTCCCAACCCCCTGCCAAAGCAAGATCACCTAGTGCAGGTCAGGGGAACACATCCATGTGGGTTTGGAAAGTCTCTAGAGAGGGAGACTGCATAAACTCTCTGGGCAGCCTGTTCCAGAGCTCCATCACCCTCACAGTAAAGCTTTTCCTCAGGTTGAGGTGGAACTTCTTGTGTTCCAGCATCTATCTGTTGGTCCTTGTCCCATCACTGGGCACCAGAGAAAAGAGCCTGGCACCTTCATCTCGATACCCAACCCTCAGATACTTGTAGACATTAACAAGATCCCCTCTCAGCTTTCTCTTCTCAAGACTAAACAGCTCTGGGTCTCTCAATCTTTGTTCATAGCAGAGATGTTCAATAATTAACTGGTAGGCCTATGAACAACTTAGAAAACAACTGTGACAGTCTCCATCTATCAACTTTCTAAAGACTCCTGCTGCAGCTACGTTCCAATTGCAGTTGTTTGGATTGCTGAATTTAGTAGTTTTTATCCCATTTGAATCTCAGTCTTGGCAAGCTAAGAAGATCTGAAGGTCAAACGACTTCGCAGAACAGCAGCGAAGGCTGTGGAGAGCCACGAGCTCAGCAGGTGCAGCTGCTGATCAGCTCACCTACATCTCAGAACACTTCACCAAGATGACTGCAGTCAATGCTTCCCACAGCAAGTACTCAGCTACAGTCACATCAAGCCAGGAGGATACAAGCTGGGTTAAAACCACACTACCTTAACACAAAGGAAGACGTTGAGATGCATCTAACAGCTGCTATTTCCAAGTGTTCTTTGAACAGCTACAACCACCTGATCTTTGTATCTGCCAACATCTTTCACCTGTAAAATTAATTAAACCCCCAAAGCCTTTAGAGATCAGAAGGTTAAGCCTGTCAGAGATTTCTGAAGGCTGCCATATTAACAGATCTTTGTATACACACATTTCTTGAATCATCTTCCAGCACCACCTCTCCTCTGAAATCCTCAGTACGTGGATCCTAGTCTGGCATTCTAAAAATACAGCATGCACTGCTGAGAGGAGGAGCACATTAAAGCAAGCATTGTCTTCAAAAGAATAAAACTACACTGACAAGAGCTCTGCCTCCATATCTCCACCACTGTCTGGTATTTCATGAGCACGGTCTGCCTCCTAACTCCACAAGCAGCCTGGGTTCATTTTTAATGCTGCACCATCCAGAGAACACCTCTAACCTAGCTGAGGCATGTGCTTGCATCTCTGCTTTGCCCTTCCCAAGGGACCAGCTTTCTTCAAGAAGCAGCACGACACTCCTGTTGCTATAGGAACAACAGAGCTGTAATCACCAAGGTCTTAGTATCATTCACGTATCACACTTACTAGCTGCACAGCTTCCATTTGCAGATCTGCCAGAGCAGCTACTTAAGGAAGCCAAGTGCGACCCTACCATTTAGAAACCTAAGTCACTGGGAAACAAGAAATGCAGGTTTTATGAAGGAGATGCTTTTGTGCATATAACTTCCTGAGAGGCATTTTGCTTTTATTAAGAATATGTAAGAAAGTCCTGATTTCATCATTCTGAGCTGAAGAAGCCTAAGGAGTCTGAGCTGCTTTGGTTCTTGCTGCAACACAAAGACGACAACCAATATGTTAATCTCTCGAAACAGCTCATGATCACATCCACTGGTTAAAAAAAGATGCCTCTGGGTTCCTCAGTTATTCTTGGAGCCATAAAAACAAAGCAAACAACCCACAGCCAACAGCTAAAAAGCTCCTTGAGTAAAGAATAAATGCCCTCTACTTTTGCACTTTCACCTAGGTGTTAATAATATTACAGCAGTGTCTGAAAAGAAAATGGTTGTTAAAATGAAGCAGTGAGCATGACTTGAATATTTAGTCCCTTAACTAACATTACACTTCAGTATTAAATATTTCAGCTTAGAGTTTTGTAACTGTTGTTCAGGCTTTCCTGGATTACTCAGATCTCATCCCCTCTGCTAACAGTTGACCATTTCATGGCTAACAAAATATTTTTAATGCTTCAGATATGCCTCCTAACTGTCATGGATGCAACATAAGAGAAAGGAGAAAGGGTCAACGGGCCCAGATATTAGCAAAAACAGCTGAAGTATCAGGCTAGCAAGAGAATGCAGACATCTGGACTGCCTAAACGTCCTTGCAGCCCATGCTGGTGAAACAACATCTCTAGAGAATTGGGTCCAAGTCAATACACTGAGGGTCTAAGCACTTCCTGAGATTCTGGAATATACTGAAAGGAAAGGACAAATCAAGCTGGAATTAAAAACAAACCAACAAACCAAACAAAAAGACTACTTTAAGACTGGAGTACATGTTCTGCTCATTCAAGATTCCTTCTCAGATCTATTGGTCTAAGATATGTTCTGGTTATGGATGTAAAGAGTTCAGAACACACTGAAAAGTTGTGTTTCAATCAGGTATCTGCCACAGCACATTAGAGAGGTCTGCACATGTGATTACTGATTTACACTAAGATCTTCAAGCAGAACAACTCTGAGGTTCCTGTCAGGAAAACAAGATTCACAAGGGGTTGGAACTAGATGATCTTTGAGGTCACTTCCAACCCAAACCATTCCATGATTCTAATACAACATAGATGCTTCAAGNAGACCAACCCCACCTGGCTAAAACCACCCTTCAGGTAGTTGTAGACAGCAATGAGGTCTGCCCTGAGTCTCCTCTTCTCCAGGCCAAACAACCCCAGCTCCCTCAGCCTCTCCTCATAGGGTTTGTGTTCCAGGCCCCTCACTGCTTCAAAGCAGCTGTCAACACCCCTAACACACAGTGATCTGGCACACCTGAACTGGTGAGTTCCTCTGGATGAAAGGTGGGAACCAAAGCCAAAGTCTCACTTCCCCTCTTTCTATTAAAACCAGCACAAACTGAAGGGGATTCAGACTTCAGGCTTGCTTAAAAATTACAGAGGCACTCCAAGATGTTTCCTGATCAAAAGTAGCAATTAAGTGCTATGACTGAACCCTAAGACAGTAAGCAGAGTGTCACAGAGGAACTTCAAATGTTAGAGGTATTGCTAATAGTGGCTCAGTGAAGGTTTATGGCACGAGCACTTGAACAGTGCAGGGAGAGTGTAAACTGCTTTCTTCACTGCACTGTCACATTGCTGCAAGCACAGAGTGGACACAGAGGTTGCAGTGACTCCCCGTGGTCAAACAAACAGGCTCAGAAAGAAGTTGACAGGTATTTGTCAGAAGCCATGCAGTGCTAAGCAGCCCAACCTCAGGTAATTATGGTGAGCCACCAGGCAGCTGTTCTAAGATGGATGTGCAACAAAGAAAAGCACAGAAATTGTAGCAGAGACTGTGATACACACTTAGAGAATTCCAGACCATCCACCCTTTGTGCTGGTTTTCAAAACTACCCCCAAAGCAAAACCATCTTCCTGTAATTCTGCAGCCAGACGACAGCGTTTTTAAGTGACACGCAGAACCGTGCAGGTCTGTAACAAAGCTTTCAGTGCTAAGGCTAAAAACGTCATTGCCTTTTTTGGAACAAAATGGGGGTATGAAATCAGCTTTCTGCTTTTTGTGTGCCTGCTGAGCAAAAGGCCTCTAAAGATAGGTCTTGGACAAGCTGGGCTGAGAGCAATCTGTCCTACTGCTGGGAGAAAAGACTCTGAAATCCACTAACACACTAACTCTTTGTAAGTTACTCCTTATATAACACACCTTTTAGGTGTTCTGGAAGCTCGGATGCGTAAAGGGAAGGAAAAAAAATACTCTTCCAGATGAGAGTCAGTGAAAACAGCAGAAAAGCAGGGAAGAAAAGTGCTTGCAGCAGCCCTGAAGCACGCAAGAGATGGAGCAGCTCAGTGCGCGGCGCTGGGCTGGGGGTTTTCGGCGCGGGATAGCGCCACCTAGCGGAGCCGCAACCTCCCTAAGGCGGCCAACCGGACACCTGCGCAGTTCGCGCCTTGCTCCCAGCACTGCCATAGTTCTGCCGCAGCAAAAAAAGAGGAGCGTTTGGCCAGGCTTCCTCGTTCTCGTTTCTTCTTCGTAGTAATCTTTGCCTCATGTGGAGAGCTGGCATATCTGAATATGAGAAGAACCAACATCCTTTCCCACCTCTCTAAATATGTAACTATTTGCCTTCTTTTTTTCCCCTTATTGAGAAAAAAATTAACTGCTCAGATCATCAGCCTAATTAGAATTCATTCCTTCAGCATAAAGGATCAGGGAGCTTGAACACTTCTGGTATGAGGGCAGGCTGAGGGAGCTGGGGTTGTTCAGCCTGGCAAAGTGATGTCCCTGGAGCCTTCTAATAACAGCCTTCCAGTACCTGAAGGGGGCTACAAGAAGGCTGCAGAGGGACTGTTTGCAAAGGCCTGCAGTGATAGGGTGGGGGGCAATGGCTTGAAGTTAGAACAGAAAAGATTTGGATTGGATGTTAGGAACAAGTTCCGCACTATGAGGGTGGTGGAACACTGGAACGAGCTGTTCAGGGAGATGGTTGAAGCCTTATCCCTGTAGATACTCAAAGTCAGGCTTGACAAAGCTCTGAGCTACCTGGTCTAGTGGAGGACATCCGTGCTGACTGCAGGTTGGACTAGATGACCATTGGAGGTACCTTCCAACCCCAACAATTCTGATTCCACAATGGTGAACAATCCCTACTCTGTAACTAAGTCTTAACACATCTGCTTCAGGTTTTGCTGAGAAACCAGACAAGGTGAAGAATTCTGAGCCAGAATACAGGAGATTATTTATCTCCATCCTTCTCCCAGCTATGTGAGGAATGAACACACAAGTTTAAAACTGAAGAGCAAGTTTGTGCAGGTTGTGTTTCTGATGGTTTAACTGTCTTAGATTTCCATTAAATTTCTGCTCAGCTCAGTTCTTTTTGGAATCTGAGTCTTAGAATGTTCCTTCAATACCAAATTAAATATTGTGAATGTGACCTGACAAGAGGTCTAGGGAGGAGGGGGAGGGGGGCAGGGGGAATTCAGAAGGAAACATTCAGGTTCAGAAGGGATTAGTAGATTCAGAGTAGAGCCACGCAGTTGTTTACCAAACCTTCTGCAAAGAACTCACAAAAGCAGCAGGTACTTCATCCCTTTAATGGGAATCTAAACAAACCAAAGCAGATCTGTAAACTTATTTCATGTCTACTACCTCTGTCTGGGAATTAATTACATTATGTAAATTAAAGAAATGTAATAAGAAACATTTCTCATATTGCTAAACTTTTCTGCCGAAATGCACTTCCCCACGGCTGGAATGTGAAAACCAAGAGATGCTGGCAGATTATTCCATTTCATTTGGTGAGAAAATCAGCTAGAGTCCTATAACTAAATCATCCTTATGCATAACAAATTGCTTTTCTGCCTTAGAATTCTGTCTCTGCTTCAGATTTATTTTGATGTAAGATTCCCAGCTCAAAGCATACCAAGGAAATGCTTTGGAACCCCTGCTCAGTCCAGTTTAAGAATAAATAAAAGAATTTAGATTAAAATTGTCTTGTGTGGACCCAGTGCAACACAGTGTGGACTGTGGAATCCATTAAGACACCCACAACTAGAGGCACCACTTAAATTCAACTTCACCTATCCAAAAAAAAAAAAAAAGCTATCTGGTAAAAATTTCTTTCTATGTAGTGAGAGAGTAGGAAGCTGTATCGATGCATTTAGCTCACAGGATTCTGGTCATCATTTTTTTGAGTTATTATAGAATCACAGAATGGTTTAGGTTGGAAGGGACCTCAAAGCTCAGCCAGTTCCAACCCCCTGCCATGGGCAGGGACACCTCCCACTAGAACAGGTTGCTCGAGGCCTCATCCAACCTGGCCTTGAACACCTCCAGGTGTTCCATCTTTGATCACATTGGGTGCTTCTGTGCTCCACAACCTCCTTGGGCAACCTGTGCCAATGTCTCACCACCCTCACTATAAAGAACTTCTTCCTAACATCTCATCTAAATCTCCCCTCTTCCAACTTAAAGCCATCACTCCTCGTCCTGTCATTACAAGACCTTGTAAATAGTCCCTCACCAGCCTTCCTGTAGGCCCCCTGCAGATACTGGAAGGCTACTACAAGGTCTATCAGGGAGAAGATGATGTTTAACAAAGCTTTTTATCTCAAAGCAAATTAGGTATAGCCAAGGCTGACTTGACTTGGTGAAATCAGTTTGTCACTGCACTCTAGTTCTCTTCCAAATATTCTAGCAGGCAATATCTTGCATATCCCAGGCTGCAGGGTAGGTTTAAGTCAGTGACATATTACAGAAACACAGGGGCCTAAATTTGGTATTTGCTGAGACTATTCTGACAGATTAAACAAACTCAAGGCAGACAACTGCAGTACTCACCCTGATCAATTGAGTGCTGAGGGAGCTGGCTGAGTTGGCTATTCACTACACCCGCATATGTGCGCAAGAACTCCTCTTCGCTAGCAGTCAGCTGGAAACATACAAAGAGTAAGTCAGCAAAAGGGGAAATGAAGAAAGACTGAAGACATAACCTCCCACTTCCCCACCAGGAACATCACAGTTGCCTCTATTCTATTCTTTAACAGTTGAATCATCTTGTACTTGTGCAAACTACACCATCAAGGACACAGCAGCAAACTGCTACACTGCAGTGAGAGATTCAAAGGCACCTGAAAACAGTTGCTTTGTTTTGCTCATTTCCCAGTGAGGAAAAACTTGTCTGTACACAGACAAATGAACAGATGCTCCAATTCACCTACAGCCCCTAAAACACTTAAGCAGAAGTCTGGTTGATCAGATAGGGCTGGGTGCTAGTTTGGAGTGGATAATCTTGGAGGTCTCTTCCAACCTGCTTGGTTCTATGAAAACTCAGTTGTGTTGAACTGCAGGTCATGACTAAATCAAAGACAGCTGAAGTAACTCAGTAAAAGCAGACCATCACCAGCCCACCTCAGTAAGCACTATCCCTCTGACTACAACATCATCTGGGAATGCACAAAATATGGGTTAAAGAGAGTGTATCTTACATTTGATCCCATCTTCCTCAGCATGAGCAGGACTCTCACTTTCTGCTGAATATACATCTCCTCCGGACTCTTTCCGGGGACGCCCTCACGGTTCATTCCCCTCCTGCCAGCTCCTGGATTTCCTGAAGGTAAAAGGGGAGAAAAAGTAAAACTCAAATAGGTAACAGGGTGTAACAGGAAAAGTGTCATTTCCAAACTGCTATTTAATCATAGAATCAGGCAGGTTGGAAAAGACCTCCAAGCTCATCCAGCCCAACCTAGCACCCAGCCCTATCCAATCAACCAGACCATGGCACTAAGTGCCCCAGCCAGGCTTGGCTTCAACACCTCCAGGCACAGCCACTCCACCACCTCCCTGGGCAGCCCATTCCAATGCCAATCACTCTCTCTGCCAGGAACTTCCTCCTAACATCCAGCCTAGACCTGCCCTGGCACAGCTTGAGGCTGTGTCCCCTTCTTCTGTTGCTGGCTGCCTGGCAGCAGAGCCCAACCCCACCTGGCTACAGCCTCCCTTCAGGGAGCTGCAGACAGCAATGAGCTCTGCCCTGAGCCTCCTCTTCTGCAGGCTGCACACCCCCAGCTCCCTCAGCCTCTCCTCACAGGGCTGTGCTCCAGGCCCCTCCCCAGCCTTGCTGCCCTTCTCTCAACACCTTCCAGCACCTCAACATCTCTCTGCAATGGAGGAGCCCAGAACTGGACACAGCACTCCAGGTGTGGCCTGAGCAGTGCTGAGCACAGGGGCAGAAGAACCTCCCTTGTCCTGCTGCCCACACTGCTCCTGAGCCAGCCCAGGATGCCATTGGCTCTGCTGCCCACCTGGGCACTGCTGCCTCCTCTTCAGCTCCTCTCTCCCAGCACCCCCAGCTCCCTCTCTGCCTGGCTGCTCTCAGCCACTCTGTCCCCAGCCTGTAGTGCTGATTGGGGTTGTTGTGGCCAAAGTGTAGAACCCTGCACTTAGCCTCGTTCAGCCTCATCCCATTGGCCTCTGCCCACCCATCCAGCCTGGCAAGGTCCATCTGCCCTGGCAGAGTAAGGAATCTCATGCTTCATCAGAGAAATCCTTCACTTTTTCAACAGCTAAACTGAGCCTCATATGTGCAACTCAGACATCCAAAGAGGCTGATGTTCACATCCCTTCTAGCTCATTAGCTGCTGTCACATTACTGCATGAGTAGGAAAAGAGAACTAGATGAAGGAATCGCCCTGACAGAAATCTCTGGTTTAGGTTCCCCTCCCCCAAATAAATAAGCACAACCAGTATGGAAACAGGAGGCAGAACACAGACATCAAGGCTGAAACAGCTAAACAAAAGCCAATCTATTTTTCTTCCCCTTTTTTTTCTTCCATATATCATATAAAAAAAGTCCACTGTACTTTTAGCAAGTTAGTAAAATGTATTAAATGGGTTTGGAGAGAAAAAAGAGCTACGAAGGGCAGAGAAGCAGTCAAGTTTATCATCCTTGTATCATTTAAAAACTCGTTTTGCTTTTGTATTTTAATCTAAAAAACCCCAAAAGAGCCTGGATTAAGCAGCCCATGCTACCTAAATTCAGTATCACAGAGTACAATCACACTCTGTGCTCAGAGTATCTGCTCATTATTTAAGTTTCACAAAAGGGAGCTGATGAAAAAAAAGGAAAATATGTACAGGTCAAATCTTCAGCTGCTATAAAAATGTGTGTTTCAATCAACAACAGTAAAAGTCTTCACTTCACATTTAGAAGCTGATGGTGCTTCAAATAATACACTGCTATAGCAGCCCATCAAACTAAACTGTCCTCTTGGAAGGCTTAGAAGAGTCTCTTAGAAAAGACTCCACAATCCCCTCCCTTACTGGAGGGTTGTGCAGTCTCCCTCTCTGGAGATATTTAAAACCCACCTGGATGTGTTCCTGTGTGATCTGCTCCAGGGGATCCTGCTCTGCAGCGGGGTTGGACTGGATGTTTTTTTGAGGTCCCTTCCAGCCCCCAACATTGTGTGATTCTGTGATGCTGTGTGTTGGAGAAATGTTAGGATTCCTGCTAAGGGATCTGTGGATGGAGGTGAGCCAGAGAGCCACTCTTCCACCATGCACAGCTTGGAAGTGGCTGCAGACCACCTCTCCAACTCATTTCCATTAACAGAGCTGGGTCTGGCCCTGTACCAAGCTATAGGATCATAGAATCAACCAGTTTGGAAGAGACCTCCAAGATCATCCAGTCCAAGCTATAAATCTGCCTTCCTGGACCTCGGTAACTAAGAGAATACACAACACAAGGCATCCTTAGTGAGTGAAGAGTCTCACACACAGGTTTTCCTCTAATCATTACCAACCTCTCCCCTCACTTCATTTTCATTATTACTCTGTGGGGAAAGTAATCTGGGTGTGGAAACAGTTTAAAATCACACACAGGCCCTCCTGAGTGAGTCAGAGACAATGCAAACTGAAGTGGCAGCTGCTGGGATAGGCTTTACCACCCACATTACTTAGCACAAAGAGAACAGTAGTAAAAAAAGTGAAGAAAGCTCCATCACCAGCCCTGCTTAAGTTTCCAGTGGCAAGACTGACATTATGCTGATTTGCTATAGATGGTTCTGCTTGGAAACCTGCAGTCTTAAAGTGTGCAAAGTGATCCTATCTTTTTGCTAGAACCCACAAAATGCTCTCTGAAGGGGGGGGGTCTAAAACAATCTTCTTTTTGTGTAGTGTCACAGAATGGGTTACATTGGGAGGGACCTTAAAGCTCACCCAGTTCCAACTCCTCTGCCATGGGCAGGGACACCTTCCACTAGACCAGGCTGCTCAAGGCCTCACCCAATCTGGCCTCAAACACTTCCCTAAGTAACCTGTTCCAGTGTGTCACCACCCCCACTGCAAAAGATTTCTTCCTACTCTGCAGTCTAAATCTCCCCTCTTCCAGCCTCAAGCCATTCCTCTTCATTCTATCACTACAGGCACTTATAAAAAGTCCCTCCCTAGCTCTCCAATAGTCCCTTTAGGTACTGGAAGGCTACTCTAAGGTCTCCCCAGAGCCTTCTCTTCCCCAGGTTGAACAACCCCCACTCAAGTGTCAGCCAAAGTTGATTGGGTTAGGTTACTAAGCATGTACTCCACCACGCAATCAACGCACCGAGTGCTAACAAGAGGGGTCCATAGTAAGACAACAAACAAAATAAGACTAGGAGCAAAAAACATTGTTCTGCATATCCAAAGGCTGATAAAACAATAAACATTTATCAAGATACCAACTGAGTCGGAAAGGTTTTATCTGCTTCTTAACATTATATTAATACAGACTTTTGGACTCTCTTTTTTTCCCCCCCCTCCAGAAAAAAAATAATTGTTCCTGGAAAAGAGAAGCAGCATTACCAGGAGCCAAAGGAATCAGCTGGGAAAAGAAAAAGCACAATACCAGAAACCTGAAAGGTGTTAGCATGCTTATGGTTTAAAAATGGAACAAATGATATGGGAGATCTATCAATAGGTGGCACCACATGCAAGCACCAAGAAAATGCCACAGCTGTCTTCAGGCCAAGTACTACGACCACGTTTCAGCATTTCTTTGCTCATCAGACAGCACAGACCAGAAATCTCACATACATCTCATTATTCATTGGTTGCCATCACTACAGTCTGCCAGTTCTCTATTCATTTTTCAAACCTTAAAAAGGGGTGAGGGAACTGCTACCCAAACCTGGTTCACCTGGTTCTTGTAAACTTCAGCCAGCAGGGACTTCTGGGCTCCCCAGTTCAAGAGAGATGTTGAGGTAGTGCACCATGTCCAGAGAAGGGCAGCAGGGCTGGGGAGGGGCCTGGAGCACAGCCCTGTGAGGAGAGGCTGAGGGAGCTGGGGGTGTGCAGCCTGCAGAAGAGGAGGCTAAGGGCAGAGCTCATTGCTGGCCACAGCTACCTGAAGGGAGGCTGTAGCCAGACAACCAGCAACAGAACAAGGGGACACAGCCTCCAGTTGTGCCAGGGCAGGTCTGGATGTTAGGAGGAAGCTGTTGCCAGTGATTGGCATTGGAATGGGCTGCCCAGGGAGGTGGTGGAGTCCCCGTCCCTGGAGGGGTTGAAGCAAAGCCTGGCTGGGGCACTTAGTGCCATGGTCTGGTGGATCGGACAGGGCTGGGTGCCAGGTTGGGCTGGATGAGCTTGGAGGTCTCTTCCAACCTGCTTGATTCTATGATTCTGTGATTGTGAAGCTATCTATTTAATAGGAAGGCTAAAAATACTAAAGCCTGCCCATTCAGTGAACGCTTCACAAAGTTAGTAAGCAAAACAGGGGAAGGAGGAGTTGTATGACTTAAAAGCTATCAAAGTTTCTGTATAAAGAGGTTAAACTCAATATCACAGAGCAAAAGTGCTTTGCTCTTCATAACTGCACATTAAGTTTGGGTGATAGCTTCAGCCACCACAGCTGTTCTTACCTGATGACAACTAAGTGGGAAGACAAATCTCAAGTCAGTACTGAGACCTCAGTATGAAAAACTTTCATCTCTGTTCCTGTTAGATAAAGCTCTGCTGAGACAGTTTAGGATGACAAAACTACCCAGAATGTACTGCATCAGAAAATTTCCAAACCCACTCCTGAAGCTGGTCCATGCCCAGGAGACAGCACAATCCACCTTTACAAATGAAGGACTGCAAAAAAGAAAATCTTATCAAGGTGCTTATCAAATTTGTTTTCTTAAGAGATGGCATTGGCCAGGGTATATTTCAGTCACACATACTGCAGCACCATTTAGGGAGAATCTCCCTCACCTTACAATTCTTTCTAGCACATAGACAAAGTCTTTGGTTCCTCCATCCCCAACCAGAAAACGTCAGAGATTTCCCTGCCAACCTACCTGCTTCTAAAAACCAGAGCAGATCAGATACCCCACGTGTTTAGTTCAGATGAATGATTGCAGCTGGGGAAAATGCACCAGGAAACTGCCCTGTGAAAACAAAAGGAGCAAAGCATTACAGAAAAATCCCCAGCTGAAAATCAGAAAGAGCCTTCGTGCAAAGCCCTTGGAATGGCAGCTTGCTTTAGAGCGCTCTCTAGCCCAAATCCATTAAACTGTAGGTTGTCTGCACTTTACAGAACATTTTCTTTCGAAAGAGTAAGGTTTTTAAAGGTCAAGTCGTTCCTCATCCCTAAGATTTACACCCTGACCATACCAAGGGCATTCTCCACCCTCCATCACTTGAGAATGGAACACATTCAAGCTTCGCATTCTTTCAGGAGCTTTCAGCATAAAACTCAAGTGCCTGGTAACAAAACCCCAACCAAATCAACATTATGACATGTAGTTTCTTCGGGGAAAAAACTAACAACCCAACAAACAAAACAGTTGTATCTTCCCAAAGAGCTGAAGAAAACTAGAGAGAAATGTCAAGCACGCTGACTTTGACCAAAATTATTGTTTTCAGCTATGCATTTGTTATCTGAACGCAGCAATTATGGAGGCTGGCCTGGAGAGCCCTCTCTGCTGGATTTTTCAGACCAGTCACCAACAGCTCCAGTTACTGACTTCATTTTTTTCTTTAGACTCATGACATATCTCTGAACATATTTTACAACTGCCACTAGGTACCAGGGAATGGTAAGAATTTACAACTCTTCCCATCCACCACATTAGCCTCCGGGACAAGCAGCTCAACTGCAATCGTGAAGTGACAGTTGGAGCTCTAACGTGCAGTAAAAGAGCAAGTGCCTGCTACTGGGGAGAGCAACACAGCTAGATCATGTCAGCAATAGTATAAATTGCTGTACTTAGGAGTTCCTGATTAGGCAAACTATGCATACCTGCAGCATTTGTTAGCAAAATCCTGGTGAAATCTACCAAAGAATCCCTTTTTTCCCTCCGCCTGTGTGTGGTCAACAAGCAAATGCAGATGTAGACTAATTCAGTTTCTTTCAAGGCTGTTTACCACCCCGTGCAGGTGTCATTAGTGGCAGGGAAAGAAGAGAGGAGTAGCTAAAGCTACTCAGCTGTTCTGTACACCAGGTTCAGCAGAGAAATGATGAACCCAAAATACCTGTGAGCTTCACCCAGAGGTTCTCTACAATGTCTCTTACTAACAAGTGTTGAAAGCAGCTGAGCTTTATCAATGGCTTAAAAGAATCATTTCACCTCTCCAGAGGAGAGAAATTGCCTGCTCTGAAAGGATTATTTAAGCCCTACCTCACTAATTAGTTCCCACTGTTCTTGCCCTCTAAATATGCAATGCAGCCCCAAGAAAGATTATCTACAGCACTGACAACAGGGCCGTTTGCAGTGACTAATTGCTGCTCTCATTTCTGTGCACTTCAAAGACACCCCCACCCCCCTCCAACCACTGAGCAAACACTCACCACACGACTGCCTGAACCCCCTCCTAAAGGAAAGGATTAGAGCATGGCAAGTGAGCACTTCTGAGATGTGCTTCTGTCCTCCTGACAGGAGCAGAGTATTTATAGTCACCAGCACGATTCTCCACACGCATCCCAAAGAACAATAATGCACTAAATACAAAACCAGAAGGAACCAAATGGTTTCCTAAACCTAATAATTTAGAGGAATTCAGCTGAGAACCAAGGCAACTTCCACAGACAGGTCGTTTTGAAGAAGAAGGTATCACAGTTTAGTTTTCAAGCACAAGTCTATTTCCCCTACAACCCAAAACGTTTGGGTGCTCTGTCCAGTCCATGTGGCTGCCCAGAGCTGAACTCACCTCACCACTGCCAGGATGTAAACAGGAGCAGAACACATCAAACTTCCACACCACAGCCTCTGAATAATAAACCAGCTTGACTGCTCAAGGCTCCTGAGCTGACTAGAGCAAATGAACAAGTGAAGTCAGACTTCATTACCTTTTCCTTACAAGTACAATTAAAAAACTAAGACTAAACCAGGTGGTGACCAGTCCAAAGCCACACCAAGGTGCTCCTACCAGCCTCTTCCTATTTCATGCAGGGAGCTGCTTAAGAAGATACAGCAAAGGGCTACAGCGACACTGAGAGGACTGGAACATCTCTCTTACAAAGAGGGGCTGAGGCACTTGGGGATTTTAGTCTGCAGAAGACTGAGGGGGAAATCTTCTCAGTGCTTAGAAATACTTACAGGGTGGGTGTCAGGAAGATGGGGCCAGGCTTCTTTCAGTAGTGCCCAGCAACAAGACAAGAGGTAAGGGGCACAGACTTGAACATAGGAAGTTCCATCTAAACATGAGGAGGAACTTCTTTAATTTAAGGGTTCTGGGGCAGTGGAACAGGCTGCCCAGAGAGGTGATGGAGTCTCCATCTCTGGAGTCATTCAAAGCCCACCTGGATGCGCACACCTGCTCTGGCAGAGGGTTGGACTAGATCTGCAGAGCAATCCCTTCCAACTCCTGTCACTCTGTGATTCTAAATGGCAGCTGGCACTTGCAGCATTTCCAACTACACATCAACATTCATTCCCAAAGAACCCCAAGAAATAAGACCTACAACTATTTTGCAATCAGGTATTTTGGGAGTGGGAGGGAAGCAGTGCAAAATGTGAGAAAGAGTTTAGCAAGACAGCTGAGGAACAGCTGAATCACTACCAGCCTGACTTCTGCTCAGTCTTGAGAGTCCCAACAGACCTGTGTGTTACACAATGATCCATCCCCAAAGCACTTCTCAGGGCAGGTACTTCTTTGCTTCAGCTGCAATTACCAGCTCTAAATTCTGTTTCTTTGCTCATTTATAGCCACTTTCTATCCCTGCAAGGTCAGGACACTGTTTATTTTGCCTCTGCTCAGTTCCCTATGTTAGTCTCTCTCTAAACAAGTGGAGATAGTTTGATTTAGTGCATTACTTCTGCAGAACTCAGGTAGGTCTGTAGCACTTAACCCCACACAAACCTCTGCGTTCTGTCAGGTACCACAAACAGCTGGTTGGGCTCATCACACCAAGCAGCACTTCCACTATGGAAAGCAAGATTCCAACTTTCTCCTTGTCACAAGGTTCTGTCAATGCTTAGGTGTCACTAGGACATAGGAACACAAAAGCATTTCTCAAACTCACAGTCAAAACTCTTGCTGCAATGCCAGCCAGCAGGGTTTAGGGCCAGATACACCACACAAATTCCTTTACCATGGAAATGAAAACTATTCTAAGCACAAAGACTCCAGTTCCAATCCAATCCATTCTTATCCTTCTTCCCTAAATAATTGCACAGCTTACACTGCTTTACACTTGGGGCAGGGATTGCTACAGAGTGCTTTTTAACATAGAGGAAAAAACCCTTAAAAGCAGTGAAGTAACATTTTTAAGTTCAGAGATGTCTGTATTGGAGATGGAAAAAGGTCAAAGTCTTAGCTCTAGGCTCTGTCACTGATGAGATCATGCTGCTTCCCCAGACATCAGAAGGTTAAGGGGGTTTTTAAGCTAAAATGTGAGGCACATGAACTGAAACAGGATTTTAGTGTACTTGCTGCTGAATTGCAACAGCACAGGGAAACTGAACCAGCATCAGGATGCAACATGCCAAATGCAGGATGCTGGCAGCTGAACATCTGCTGATCAGCAAAGATAAAACCAAATTCTGCACACCCCATAAACAAGCTTTTATCAGCAGCACTACAGAATCCTCCTCTTTACAGATAAACCACAGAATTCATTTATTTACCTGCTCTTGCCAGATATACTATGCTGCTCATGAGAAACATTCCCTCAAAGACAACATCCAAGTCTGTATTTTCAGCACAAAAAGGCAGACAGGGAGAGAGAACAAGAACCACCAGATACTGGGCTGAAGGAATCTCCACAGCACAAAGAGAAGTCAGCTGGAAAACTGTATTCAAAGAGAAATGAACAGCCCTGGCTATTCAGAAGCCCAGTTACACACTCACTGATACTTACTGGCCCAGGTGAAGAAATACCAGGGGCTCAGCTGAATTGCTGGTAATCATATCCTGAGTTCCTGGCACTGAAGGAAGGGCTGCCAAAGGCTGATGAAGGCATGGAGAAGAGTTCTATCAAGTCTCCAGAACTGGTCTCTCCAGGTGAAGGTGAGGCAGATGTGCAAAGCCAACAGGAAAGTTTGGGCTGCCAGTATCTTGTCTATTTTGCAGCTAAGCACAGTTCCACTCTCCAATTCCTTTCTCACAGAAGAGGTTCACCTGCACATTTCAAAAGCTGCAGTTTCACTCTGACATGCTTACATTCTTCCCTGAACTGTGTTAAAAGACTAAATCCTTCAGGATTGTCCTGCTGCATCTAATACACTGCCAATGGACATAAATGGGTCACCTAATTTTCCCTTGTTTGGCAGGCAGAGGGAATGAAATTTAGTTCTCATTTATTTTTAATGTGATTCACAAGACAGAATAATAAATGACAAAGATCTATATATTAAAGCCAAACCTGCCAGCTCAGCTTTGCCAAAGCAATAAATCCGAGTTTAAAAACATCCCCTCCCTTTCCCAAGCAGTGAGGGAGGTTGGTCAGTCAACAAATGGCAAAGCTGCCTGGCTCTCCAGCAATCCATTCCCCGAGCTGCCTGCAGAAGGGCTGGGTGAGGATCTCAGGAATGTCTTCTGCTCTGCAAGGCCCAACATGTGGACTGGGCAGAGTCAAGCACGCCTGACATCCCCGTTCTGATCCCTGCTTGCCTACCAAACCCATCGCTGTGGCCGTGGAAAGGGTGGTGCAGGCCTGTCCCCTTGGCAAAAGAAAGCTGAGCAATCATCCTCACCTACATTATAGAGCAGAGCTGCACTTTGCAGCAAGGCTGTCAAGGCAGACAAGCTGGAATTGGACATCATTTTGGAATCAGAAGATGGGGATATGTCAACACCACAAAACAGCTGGGCTACTTTACAAGTATGATACCAAAGTAGAAGAGGATTAAGTATTTTTAACTCTTCCACTAGGATTGAGAGATGCTTCTCTGCCTCTCCATGTTGTTACTTGTCCTGAAAAGATAATAATGAAAACAGAATACAATCCCTCCCAAAGTCAAAATAAAAGACCTCATCAGCTTTCTCTTCACTTACTGACTGTGGCCACAACAGTATGTAATGAAATAATGTTGTCATCATTGTTACACCCCTCCACCTTCTTCCCTCCCTGCTTAGATTCAGAACATCAGCTACTGCACTTTCACTTTAATATCCCAGAGCCAGGAGAAATCTGCACTCAAACTCAGTTTAACTTAGTTCTACAAAGAGATGGAACAGCTCCTAAGGAACTCAAGCTCACAAGGAAAAACTGTTTTGACTGAGTGCTTTCAGCAGGGGAAGATTCCAACACACAGCAACTGAAAACCAGAGTTTTGTAACTATTTCCCTCACTTCCACCTATGCTCTTTTGAATTCAAAACCTGGAAGGGCTTCCCTGTTGGACAATGCCACAGATGGGTTCACGATAAAGAACTTCTAAATTACTCTGACTCCCCTTCCCCTTTTAAAAAACAAACCCCAAAACTACCAAAGAAATTTCACATCCCACCAGAAAAAGGCACATTAAAAATGCTAGGTTTGTAAATTCTGCATAAAGCAAACTAGTTAAGCATCCCAATAGATTTTAAGGACATGCTTAAAGCAATGAGAAAGTCACATGAGCTTTTGTTCTCTCATAGCACAGACTTCCCTCAAAGCTGTGGTCCTCTGCAATGCTGAAATTCCTAATATCCACGTTTGACTGGTACAGGGGTGGGGGGAAAAAACCAAAGTGAAACTGAGGAATTTGCTCATTCTAAATTAAGGGGGAAAAGAAAAAAAAGAGACGAAGGCAGTAAGCTGTTTGTAAAAGTAGTATTTTGCATACTCAGTCTTAATAATTTAGGGTACTTACAGCAGCCATCTGGCAAGCTCCTTAAAATCTAAGTCACAGCTGACTACCTCTTTAATGTCTTGTATAATTTCCAGTTATAGTCAAAAGAAATCCAACAGGAGTTGGTTCAGCTACAATTAAGAGGTTTTTTTTTTCTTGAATCTGGCTGGTTCTGTTCAAGGCAGCAAAAAAAAAAATCTCAATTAATAGGATGGGATTAGAAAAAGCTCAGATAAGGAATTACAGAGAATAAAAACCAACCGCTGCAGGTTTCCTTTGCACTACACAAATTGAGTTAACAGCCAGCATGAAGAGGTCCCTTCAACTCTATGATATCATTATCCAAGGTTAAGCTATTAGCCTCCACAGCGACACAACTGACTACTTCAGTGGTTAAAACACGGTCATACTGGGAGGCTTCTAAGTACAAGGAGATGCTGCACCTTTAAGCCTTGTAAATTTTCAAATGACATTGTAGCCAGAACAGCTAGGGCCCTGAAAACCTTCCAGGCTGCAGCCTGAAACCTGAAGTCAGGAACCAGAGTCTGCAAAATCCTGCTACCAATTTTCCTCTAATTCATTCTGACTCATGACCTTCAGTCACAGGCAGCTGGAAACTGGATTAATTCCCATCTCCAGAGGCATACGACAATGAAGAATTCATAACAGCTACCTATTTATAGGTGAACAGGAAGAGCTGAAATATTTAACATGGGGGTTTTTGTGTCTTCATTTCGATGCTCAGTATTAGCTTTTAGCCCTGGTGTCAGATTTAAGCCACTTTCCAGCTGCAACTCTGCTTGTAGGTCTGCATCTCTTAAATGTTAGATTTAAATATTTAACAAAACATTGCAGTCCTCCCTCTTGACAAGGGACAGGAAATAGCCCAACCATCCAGACATGAAAAAAAAGGTCTATGAAAGCAAGCAGGTTTGGTTTTTTCCCAGTGCTGGATCAGCTTTCAGAGCTTCAAAAAGGACTTCAAAAATAGTAAATGAAGTGCATGGAAAAAACCTCCCCAATATATTAAATCAGTTCTTAGCTCAATGCTCAAGCTAAATGTAACAACCTCCTCCCCCCAAAACAATCCTACCACTGTAATCACCAGGTTTAGGAAATCAGTCCTTCCTGACCTTCAGGCACACACAAACCAGATGATTTGGGGTTTTTTTGCTGTACCTCGGCAGTAACCTCGCAAAGAGAAGACATCTATCACATCTCATGCAGTCAAAAGAGGCGGCACAGGTTTTTAGACAGTCAACTTGAAGCCTCTGAAATTAAATATAGTAACAGCAACAAAACCTTAAAAAAAAGCCTTTCACGAAGGTATTCACACTTCAAAGATGAATTTGTCGAAAATTCTTTAAGAGGTTGCAGGTCCTCTCTAGAGCAATTTACACACACAGCCCAGGCAAAGCAACAGTTCCCAACCAGTCACAGAAGCATTAAGGTTGGAATGTTACAATACTTCACTCGCGATGGTCTTCAACAGCTGGATCGAGGAGTGCTGCTCTTGTCCTACTCATCAGCATCCTACACAGAGGTTCAGGTGCTTCCTCCCCTCTTTATAACAAAGCTGCGAATCTCCTACGCAGGGCATTAGGCACTAATGATAGATAGGCAATGATTTTAACTACCAGGTATCACACACACAAAAATGACTGCTGTAAGAGCAGTGTTACACATCCCTCACCCAAACAAAGCTGAGCAGCAATGCTTTCTGTGGATCAATGAGTAAATCCTGTCTTTTCAGACAGAACATTAACATTTCTAGCAGACAGACATACCAACTTGAAATGCCTTTTCCTGTTAAGAAATTAGTCACCTTTTCACAGTTGGATTTTAACTTGAATCACAAAGAGTGGAAAAATAGGCAAAAATGTTATCAATACCTCACAAGAACCAACACACTATTGTCAATATAGCTATCCCATTTTATACGCTAGGTAAGACCTCACCTGGAGTACTACATCCAGCTCAGGAGCCCTCAACACAGGAAGGACATAAACTTGATGAAGCAAGAGGAGGCCATGAACATAATCAGGGGGCTTGAACACCTCTGCTATGAGGACAGGCTGAGGGAACTGGGGTTGTGCAGACTGGAGAAAAGAAGACTCCAGGGACAACTAATAGCAGCCTTCCAACACCTGAAGAGGCTACAAGAAGGCTGCATAGGGACTGTTCCTAAAAGCCTACAATGATAGGACAAGGGGCAGTGGTTTCGAGTAAGAGAAGACTTAAATTGGACGTTAGGAGCAATTTCTGCACCATGAGAGTGGTGGAACACTGCTGCAGGTTGTCCAGGGAGGCAGTTGAAGCCCTATGCCTGTGTATATTCAAGGTCAGGCTCAACAAGGCTCCAAGCAACCCAATCTAGTGGAGAATGTGCCTGCTGACCGCAGGGGTGTTGGACTATATGGCTTCTGGAGGTGACTTCCAACCCAAACCATTCCATGATTCATAGGTGGAGGTGTTACACTCTGGGACTACTAATTATTGGCAGCAATGAGAGAGCCTCCTGCAGCACACCTGTTCTATGATCACTGCAGCAACTGAACTGAGGCCAATACCCAAACATGCAAAGGAAGAAGGAGCCCATTAATTGTGGTCACTTCATTTTCTTGTAATGCCAATCTGCTTTATGACCAAAGTCATGTTTTCAAAGCAGCTCTGCAAGAAGTGCTAACGCTGGACTCAAAGTGCTCTCAAGGCTCACAGGTCAGGAGCAGTAAAACTGGGTTTTACTGAAGGCTTCTATTTACATTACAGAAACTAAACAGGCTAAAAGGTAATACATGGGACAAATACCCTGCACTCATGAAGCGTTCACACCGATAAAGGATTAGCTGACTACAGAAGCAACAATTTAGTTCAGTCTTCATAATAACCCCAAACTAAGCCAACCATGCCTACACCACACAGCACAGAGTCAGAATTGCTGCAAGTATGTGTATATGCCCAAGGTGCAAGATGTTTTCTCTGCCTTCTTCAGCAATTTTCCTGTGGCTTGAATGGGAACAGGAAGCAGAAGTGTGGCTGAAGCAGCACACATTCAGAATTTACCAGCAGTGCTAACAGAGAAGCACACTGGCACATGAAGTGCTTCATCACAGAGAAGAGAAGACTCTGGGCAGACCTTAGAGCGGCCTTCCAATATCTGAAGGGATCCTGCAGGAAGGGTGGAAAAGGACTTTTCATGAGGGTGTCTAGCAACAGGACTAGAGGGGATGGTTTGAAGCGGAGAGAGAATAGACTTGGACCGGACCTCACGATGACGTTCTTCAGTATGAGAGTGCTGAGACTCCGGAATAGCTTTCCCAGAGAGGCTGTGGATGCAACCTCCCTGGGGGTGTTCAAGGCCAGGTTGGATGAGGGTGAGGATCTAGTTGAGAGGTGCCCCTGCCCACAGCAAAGAGGCTGGAGCAGATGATTAAGATCCCTTCCAACCTAGGCCATTCTACGATTCCATAGAATTTTTCCCCGTGTCATTAATACTGTACTTGTACTTACTTGTACTCAGGTCTTGGAAATCAAACTATTGCCTAGTGCAAAAACTGGATGTTTCAGTCAACTTCGAAAGCTAAATGACACTAACAACCAATCCGACCAACTCCTGAGCAGCTTAATCACACTGCATCGGTACGTTTAGGGCAGAGACCATGAGTAACACCCACAGAAAGGACTGCTCTTCAGCAGTCTGCTCACTGAAGCACCATTACCTTTGTAGGCATTTTATTTGGTACCCATCAATGCAAGATCTTCCTACAGATGCCTGGCACACTCGAGACAGCCTTCAACTGAAAAAGCAACCTGCACTGCCCTGTAATTTATCCTGACATGTGAACATCATTAATGCCAGATGATGCACATTTTACACTGCCTACAGATCTTTTAGAGTAGACAGATTATGGCTAACTAGTTGGGTTCTTTTTAAAGCAATTAAAACATGAGTTGTTATTAGGTTGGTGACTATTGAGCATTTTAATGTTTGGCAATACTCTATCAAAGGACAGCATTAGGAGCAGAGACTCTTAGACTAATAGTTCCTAAATTACCTAACCATTGGACAACAACAGGAAATTCTGTTCTGGCCTCATATAACAATAAAAGTTGCTGTAAAATATGATAAATACATCCCTTTGGATACCTCTTTACTGTGTTTCTCTAGATAAAATAATGCAATACATCTTGTGTGCTGCTTTCCTTGTGATGCAAAGAACTTCAGTTTTTGATTCAGTTGGTTTGTTTTTAAACCAATCCAAACAGTTACTTTATTAAGAGCTCTTGCTCAAAGCTGAACTAGAGCTAACGTCTATTTGTCCAATATGAATATATTCCTTGATCATCTTTTTTTGCACTAACCATGGCACAAAAGCTTTGCCTCCTCAGTGAGCTGTTAGCTTCATTAATATTACTGGATAATCTGGGCAAGAGAGCGGTGCTTCCAGGAGCTGGACAAATAACACTCTTTGAGAACTTTCCTCAGTAGTGTTCTAGGGGCTGGTCTAAATAGCTGCATTAATCATATGTGTAAAAAGATGCCAGTTCCTCTGAAAGGCTTATTAAAACCAAAAAGCACAAGGAAAGGATTTTTGTTACCTTCTTTAGGTCTCTGAAACAGACCAAGCCACAAAGATACCTGGTGGAGAAAGAAAAAAGGAAAACATCCTTGTCTACATTAAGAGAAGACTTTTGATGTTCACAAGTTTAGAACAAAGTCCTCATTACACCTCAGTTTCACCACAGACCTTTTGCTTTCTGTATTTTTTTATCAAGTGGAATTACAAGGACGGAAATCTTGCCTTCAGGAGACTTCCTATTTCTCAGGAAGAGAGATGCAATTTCCTTCCTCCCTAGTCACAATTTTGAATGTCACTTTAATTATATTAGCCCTGAATTGTGAAATAAACCTGTATGAGGTCATTAGCTTGACAGCAGGAATCTCCCTTAAGTACCACTGTACAAACACACATCCACAGAGGCTGGAAAGAATCAGTGACTGACTGTGAGGGGTTTTAAGGGTTATATCGAGCCCAAATCAGTGCTGGGACTGATTGATTTCAGAGAACAAGGGAAACCAGAAGCATCACAAGCAAGGCTAAGAATGCACCTATGTTAAAGACAACCAACCAAAACTAAGTGGAATGGTGCAGCAAGTCTGACAGATTCACAGATCAACTCTAGTGGAGTTAAATACTAAAGCCTGATGGTTTCAGCATCTGCTTTATACATAAAATGTGGTGCATTTACAAGATAAATGGCAACTGCTGCCCTGAGAATGGGAGCATCATGCAAATATAATCCCTATTTTAATTAACCAGACTTCCATATATACCAGTAACAACACAAGGTGTTAGTCCAGAGACCATTAACAACAATAGTCAAGACAAGCCTGACCTTTCCACAAGCTAAAACTCATGTAGGACTCCAGATCACTTGAGAAAGCTTCCAAGAGCCTGCAACACCACCAATTTAAGGCAGAATAGAGAAAGAGGATTACTGAAGCTGCACTTCCCAACCCGTTAGCATACTCAGACTACATCTTTTTATATTTAGTGTCTCAACAAAGGGAAGGAGCCAATAGCAGTTATGTCAAAAACAGCAGCTATTAGAAGAGCAATGAAATAGATACATAAAAGCCCAGGTGTCAAAACTGTCTTCACACACACACATGCTATTATGCTTACAAAACTTTAAATCAAGTTTAAACCATATTTTGTAAGAGTTACTGAACTAGGGATGGTGACAGGGAAACATGAAGGGAACTGCTGCAAACAGTTTTATGTGAATTGTGAAAGGTTTATTTTGCCAGTCCCCTGTAGCTGCTGACTGAATTTTGAGTGATAAAAGAGCTGTTTAAAAAACCCTGATGTTTTTGACCTCTGAAGTGAAGCAAAACCTTTCATGAATTCCACATAAACCAATGAGTATTATTTGGCATCGACAGACATTCCTGAAAAAAAAAGGCAGCCAGGCAGATGTGAAAGCTTCCATTTTTCTCCATTTGGCACCAACTCTTACAGTTAATTGTTCGTTAAGTGTGTTATAGCCAATCTTTTTTGCATAAACATTCAGTTAACTGTCCTTATCTTGAAGGCTGATATTGCCTCCTCTGACCAACCCAACAAGCTGCCAGGACACAATGAAATGTTCAGTGTTCCCTCTAAGAGCCAGCACACTCCAAGTTAGGAAACTCTACTAAAATTACATTTGCATGGCAACAGGCACCAGAGATCACCACAGCTGCACTACCCCCTCCCCATTTCCACTGAAAGCCTTCCACCAGTGGTTTACCTTAAACTGTTTCAGTATTTATACTGGTCCTTTACAGAAACTGCTGCAAAAATATAGGTCACACTTCCTTTAAGTGTACAGATGGATACTTATTTAAAGCTCAATGAAATTAATTCCAAGTTCCTCACAGGACTTCAATGTGCATTGAATCAGGACCTGGATGAGTTCAGAGGCAAACCAATTACACTTTAATTAAACATCTTAACATTGTTGTGAAGCACTCAACTAATTTTATAGATGGATACAGTGAGTCAGAAAGTTTCAGAGCTTGGTGATGGTCACAAACAGAGTTGATTACTTAAGTTGCTTCCACATTTGTTAGTTACCCTCCTAAGAAGGAAAATGGATGCTGTGAAAATCACATAAATTCTTGGCCTACATATTTGAGGAAACACAACAGAACACATCCTTGGACAAGTGCAATGGTGGTACAAATCTACTGGCTCCATTTCTGCTCCCCTGTCAGCAGCCCGAGGTTGAATTTTTCAGGGTTTTTCCCTATTTTTCTCAGCAGTTTATCTCCAGAGATAATCTTAAGTTGTGAGGTTTGGTTGGTCTGTTTTTGAACATAGCATTCATGATTAAGATGTTTATATATTTTTTTTTTCCATAGTAAATTTGATATTCTGCAAAACCTGGAAAATACACATTGAAAAGCAAAAGGTATTATTACACTTCCAAATCTCAAACTGACACTTGCACCATACATGAAGTGCTGTAACAGTGTCCAGTCACCAGCAGCAAGCAGAAAGAAGAAATTCACTTTCCTCATTATTTTGAGCATTTCTCACATACTGCTCCCCAACACTCAGTCTGAAAATAAATCCCAGAGTCAGAAGAGTAGTCTCATTAGTAAATTATCAGTACTTTTTGGTTGTTTTCCTGATCTTTGATTTCTTCTCACCTATTAACACGCCGTAGTTTTGCTCATTCTGGTCTATCTGCTCTCTTGTGCAACTGAAGTTGATGGACAGGCCACAGTGCTTTAAAGGGAAAAAGAAGTGTCAGTCTCATCCATTCTCAGATACACAACAGCATCAACAACAGCACACAAAGTGTCTTGCTTTGTTTTCTCTAATTAAGTTTGTTGGTGAAACTTTAAAACTTTCTGGTTCATCTCTGCCAAGTACTTAAAGCAAAACCATGGAACTGCCAACATTTGTTAGGATGGAGAACAGGTGACAAAATGTTTTCATTCCAATAATTTACATCTTTGGTAAACAGCAGCAAAGCAAACATTTGCTGTGACTACTTGTGTACTTGTATATATGCATTAGCTCTACTGGAATTAAATCAATGGATATTATTCCATATCCTGAACTGAAATAAAAATCTCTCTCTAGTACCTGTGATGAATAAAGCTACTGCAGAAGAATTTAATTTTTTAGCAGCATTATTCTTCTCTTTTGAAGAAAACTCTACTGAAAGTTTCTCTGAGCATATGCAACAGAAGCCTCCAAAAGCCTCTTGCCTCTCTGCATGCACAGCACTTGGGTGCATTTTTGATGCTTAAAACTAGGTCAGATGCTCAGGAGGGATGCTTTGTAGTCAACAACAAACTTCAGAAGTGGAATACTTACTAGAAGTCATAAATGTTTATGGTAGTTACAGATGACAAATGCTCTGGAGAGGAAAAGACTCACATTAAATGAATATAAACAGATTGGTGTCACACAAGTTGTTTCTCAGGCTAAGTATCAACCTTTGACATCAGCTTCACAGTGTCAAACACATTCAGATGTCATCTTCACCTGCCGGTACCCAACTACAGGAAGATTTTTAACCTTTAGTATTACTTGTGGATCACAGTCAGCGTTTGCAATGACAAAACCAAGGGGCTGTTTGGGAGCTGTTTCAGTTCACCCCTGGTTTTGTTTAGAAACTAATCACAAGCTGTTTCGGAAACTTCTCTCTCCTCTTGCAAAGTTTGCTCAGACCCTGGATGGGGGAAGAAGGATGGCAGAGGATGGAAGAGAAGAAACTGACACAACTGAAGGTGACTCATAAAATTTGGATTCAGGACTTGCTCTCTGTGCAGCCCTAACACTTAACATTCCTATATTGTACCTCTTGTGGAATGCAACGGTATTTAACCAATTAGCCCTCCTGCCTCACACGCAGAGCACCATTGCCAAGAGCTGTTCAGGTGAATGACGACTGCGGTACATTCAGTAAGTACTCATTACAGCGACTCCAGGCAGGTTACGGAACGATTCTCCTGGTGAAGATTTCAGCATCTTTCCACTTGGATATCAAAAATACCCCAAAAAGTACTTTTATGCCCTATGCAACTTACTGCAACTTCAGTCACAGTGCTTAATTTGTACTAAAAGAGTGCTTTTGCTTGGAAGCACTTCTGGAGACGCCATAAAACTTCAGCAAACCTGCTCTAAGCTCACCGGTTCAAAATGGCCTTCACCCTTTTTGCTCCATCTTACAGGCCTCCTTGTGAAGTTGCACTACTACGATGCACACCATCAGCCATGAGAACATGCAAATCCACTTATCAACACATCTAAATCACACTGAAGGAGAAGCTGATTGCTGCTCAGATGCCAGACACACTGAAAGAGATCATTCTATTTTTGGCTAATGCCGAAGTGAAGTAACTCCAATGTACCTGAAGTACATCTGCCACCACTTCCCGGTTGAATTTGCAAACTGCAGCTTTCAGACTAATAAATAATCACCTTTTAGAAGTGATTAATATGCAGCTTTCTGTATACCTTTGCACTCTGAACGCCCATACTCAAAGTAACCCTCCTGAAGTACAGTTTAGCCTCACTTTTCCCCGTTTACAGTGTTTCTCCTTCGGCTGGATACTTCACATCACTTGAGCTTCCCCAGCACCAAGGGCAAAAGAAGCTGACAGCTTACAAGTCCAGCAGCCAAAAAAACTAAACATAAAATGTTGATTTTGTAGATGTATTTTAAAACTACATTCTTAAAACACTCAGCAGACCTGCCCTTCATCGTACTGGAGCCAACTGGGATCAGAAATCTGAACATACACCTCTTGCCTCCAATGTTTGTTGATTTTTGGAGTGTGGTGCTTTGGTTTTTTTAAAAGCACCACATCTGCAGAATGTCTTGCTCTCATCTCACAGAGCATCAAAGCTTATTTTGTTCAATGTGCCAAAATGAGGAACGGTCAAATAAAAGATGATACACAGCAGAGCAAAATAGTCTCTTGTTGAAGAGAAAGCAAATGTAAGCCTCAAAGTCAAATGTACCCTGAGGAAGCACATCTGGATGTTTAGCAGAAACTAGTCTAGCTCTCAGCTGCTGCCTGGAGTACTAACACACTTGGATTTAGAACACGACGCCGCTCCTCCCTCACAGACCTTTCCAAGGGGTAAAGAACAATGTGCCAGCACACACCGTCGTTACCCTGAACTCGAAGTTACCGAGTGCTACTTCAGATGTTCTGCAAACACCATTTTCGGCCAAGGTAAAACCACCTCCAGGTGAAGCTCTGTCTCAAGCACCGAGCAAGAAGCGATTCCCGGCACTTCTCACCGTGCAGCACCGCACGCTTCCCGTGACTCAAACGGGGGCTGCCCTGAGCCGGGGCGTCCAGATCCTGGGGGTTATTGCCTGCGGACGTGACACCTGTCTGCCCTCCCCGCGGCTTCTGCGCACCTCTACGAGGTTTTAGATGGGAATGACTTCACCGGCCACAAAAATGCAGCCGTGGCTGGGGCAACACATCGCCGCCGTCAAACTGGGTGCCACATGACGTAAGAGATGATGCCAGAAAATTAAGAAGGCACCTCCCGTACCTGTGCTGCGGAGCCACGGCCTGGCAGCGGCCACGGCCGTGCGGCCACGGCTGAGCCCAGGGGAGGTCAGAGGCCGCGGCCCCAAGCCCTGCTCCGCGCCGGGGAGGGGGCGCGCGAAGCGGCCCCAGCGGGGCGGCAGAGAGAAGGCGCGGAGGCCCGGGGCCGGCGGAGCGACGCCCCGACCCGGACGAGCGCCTTTGTTCACGGGCGGGCGCCGCGCACAAAGGGCAGCCGCGCTCACCTGCGTGCGGGGCCGGCCCGGCCCCGGCGGTCCTGCAGCACGGGCGGCGGCAGCGGCAGCCGGGCGTACGAGTCGAACGGAGCCGAGCGGAGAAAAGCGGAGCGGCCCCCTCCTCCGTCGTGACTCACCGCGACGGCCCAAGGCGGGAGGGAAGGAGGGAGGGAGGTGCCTGGGCGGCTCCGGGGGAGGGACCCGCCGCGTCCCGGCGCCCAGGGCAGCGGCAGCGCCGCAGGCAGCACCCGAGAGCCGGCCGGCAGGAAGGGGCTGCACCCCGCGGCCGGGGCGGGGCCGGGAGGAAGGGGCGGAGACGCGATGGGCGGAGTCTGATGAATGTGGGGCGGGGCCGCGGGAAGGGGGCGGGGCCGCGGGAGGGGCGGCGCCAGACCCGAGCCCCAGCTCCGGAGGTAACGAGCACGGGAGGGCTTCCGCGGGACCGCTCAGCACAGCTCTCCACGGGAGAGGGAGGCACTCAGCGGTTACCGCCCCACTATCGCTACGGGCTGCACACCACCCCTCCCGACAGAGCCGCTCCATCGCGATAGGAGACGTGCGAGAGGCTGGCAGCAGAGGGGGCACGCAAGCCAGTTCCTGCCGTTCGCCATACGCTTACCTTAAGAGACACCCTCGGAATCGGAGCCTGCCATGACGTAGTGCCGGGCGTCGCACGCCGTCCAGTCGCTGTGCTGTTCGGCGCGGCATGGCTGAGGAGCATTTCTGCGACGGGGCCGTGGTGGGTAAACCACATCATGTTAACACAGGTTTCACGCGTCTACTCAGTCCTGCTAAGAAGGTTAGCCACTGCAAATTCAAACTAGTCCAGCAAGTAAGAAATGCCGTCTTCTGGGATCCTCCAGCTCGACTAAGCATCCATTGGGTCAGTCAAAAGCAGCTGAGAAAACAATCCTTCCCCTTAGGCTGAAGCAGAGTAAAACGAGAGATCACTAAGAGCAATTAGTTTTAAAAAAATAGTAACAGTAGGAGACAGAAGCCATCAGAGGTTCACCACCTCTGTCCATCATTTATCTGCATTTTGGTTCCCCACTAGGCTTTACAGTTCTGCTGTTACATGCAGAAATCACTGGTGGGGTCAGCAAGGGAAGTGTAAAATTCCCAGAAATAAAAATGCTTTGTGTACTGAGTGCTACTTAGTAAAATGCATCTGGTATTTGACTTAATGGCACACAAACAGTCACAGTAAGGAAACGGGGCACTTTCTTGAACAGCTTGCTACTCAATGACATCAAAGCCCAGTGCCACTGAAATCCATACCCCCACTGCCAGTTAATGAAGGTCTCAACATGAAAGACTCTGCAAAGAGCAAACCCAAGCTGCTGACAGGAACAGGAATAGTGCAAATATGCTGGGATCTGAGATCACTAGCACATCCCCACCGCACAGCAGGCAGTAATGATTATTAATTATTTAAGAAAAGAACATAAGAGCTCCAGCATAAGCTGGAAAAAAAATATGCAGAAGCCTTGCTCTGGGATCCTCCAGCTGGATTACTGCTAATTAGCACTGTACATGAGTCTAAGGAGAAGATCTAAAAGCATCTCCTGCTAGCAGGAGCGTATAATTAAGCCATCATTTGCATCTTTGCAATAGTATGAATTTTCTTACTGATAACATCAGTTTAGCATCCTGCCTTGATTTAGAAAGGGATTTAGCAGACAGAGGTACTATAAGGCTTCCTCTGCCCCTGGAGGATTTCAGATTTATTTGCTTAACCTGGGTCTATATCATTTTCTGCCTCACCTTTGTCTCTTACCATCAAGCTTACCAAAATGTCTCACTAGCAAGCAAGGTGACATCTTGATGTTACAGTTATCACTGGTATCATCCTAAGCCATGATGGATGCTTAAGAGACCTCTTAGCTTCCAGTTCTGCAACAGATTTAGTGGAATATTGTTCATGCCTGATGAGACTGCACTGACATTCACAAAATAGGCATAAGACAGAAGAGCACTGCACTTGATCAAACCTATGATCTTACCAGTCGCCACCCTCCTTGCGCCCAGCACAAACAGGAAGAGTCAGCAGGGGAATGTTAGTTTAATTATCTAAAGGTTAAGTCTTCCTAACATTTTTACAAGTACTAAATAAAGCTTAGGTATTATTTTGTACAAATCTAACAGATTAAATGGACTTTTCAACAGCTTCCGATTTCTTCTGTTTGATGAGGCTGTTGTTTGTTCTAGAAAGTCAAAACTTCATGAAACCTGCTCTGAATCCACAAGTTTACTCTGTCCTCCTCTAATCTCCAATTCTTAATCAGCTCTGAAATTCATTTAGGATTCCTTCACAGTACAGCTGCTGCCAGCTTCCGAGTCCCTCTGTAGTTGTTGGCATGTCCCTCTCATTAAAAGCTCCCAGCAGCATCTGTACAGCTCTGCCTTCATTATCCATCTGATTTAACCACATACAATGATGACACCTCCTGTTTCTCTCAAAAATGATTATGGTACCCAATAAGGGAATTGTTTTGAGTTTGAGAATTCTTTTTGCCTTTTGATAATCTTTTATATTTCAGACTTAGTCTGACACTTCCAATCCATCCAAATCATGCTCTGATGCAGAAGAGTGCAGTGTTCCCGAAAATTAAACACAATTCAACTAATCAAGTCTTTGGGACACTATTGTAGATGGCAGAACAACCAGCTGCAACATCCATGAGCAGTGGCAAGCACGACTAGGGAGAAAGTATGCAAGAAAATTCAAGAAAGACTTCCTCTGCCTTAGTTCACTGATCCACAGCTTGCATCAGGTTGGAAGGGACCTCCAAAGATCATCTTGTCCAACTTCCCTAATGTTTCCACCAAGCATGCAGTGAGGAAGTATGCAGAGGAACTTAGAGATGGACAAAAAAGGCCTGTCAGTCCAGACTTGGTTTGTACGATAAGAAACCTTCTCAGCTGTGTATTTTGTTCAAAAGCAGAAGCATTCCTAGGTTAAATTTGGGATGTACAAAGTTGCAAAGCACACTGCTTTAGAACATTAAAGTACTACATTTCCATCTCCAGCTCACAAGGCTATTAACTGGATGTTTGCCCAGACATTAACACTTCTGTGTCTGCAGGAGGTTCTGCATGATGGCTTTCAGTACATCTCCCATTATTACTGACCCATTTCTGGAGGTATGTTGAAAACAAGATCCTAAACATTATCAAGCAGCAAACCTATTATGACAGCAAGATACAAAGAGATATCCAGATTAGAACTCACTTTAGAAAGAAATCTGCCATTTAATAATGACTGTGTTACTTTGCAGTAGATATTTCAGTGTCTGGCAGAGCACTGCCTTACCTATACTTATATCCACTAACCTTATATTTCCTCTTTTAAGACCTTAGACTAACACAGAAGATAACAATATTTCAGAATAAGTAGTGCCAGATTTTTCAGATGCTCTCACCAGCAGCATCTCCTGTGTGACGGAGGTGGGAAGCTTGAATATTTAGCAGTGGAGGGAAAGAAACCTTGGGCAACCTGAATAACTCTATCCTGTCCCTATTAAAGTTAAAACCCCTGCAACTTCATTCCGAGACAAGGTGTCACATTTTCCACCAGTCCTCAAGAGAAACTCCAACAGGAGCACTCTTGTTCCTCCCTTGTGGGTAGCTAAGCAGACAGATTTGAGAGAAGAGTTTACTTCCCTAACAGAAAAGGCTTCCCCAGAACTCAGATAATTTTAAAATGATGGAAATGGAGAAGCTAAAAGATGCCCGAAGGCTGGCTTTTATTTCTTGACAGTGTGAAAATTGCACTTGTCCTTCTATAGGAAGGAAATGGCCATACTGGGAACAAAACCAAAAGGATATATTTCATTTTCTCTACCATTTCAGCCACTAATGAGACAGTAGAATTCTCAATCAAAATGAACTCTATTTTAACAGGCAAGGTAAGATGATGAACTAAGGGATCTCTTAAGAAATCTCATCTTTTTGCTTTAAGACAAAGATAATGTGCTACTTTGCTGCTCAAGATCAAAGAAGGGAAATAATACAAAGAGACAAAGACAGAAGAAAGAGAGACAGAGCGTTTGAAGCTTCAATTTTCTCTCTAACACTTTTTCTTTCAGATCAGTACAATCATTAGATTTACCCTATAGAGAAAGAAGATTTAAAAAAAGCAAGGTTATATATGGCCAAAAAGAACTCTGGGCAACTTTGCTGATATTTTTAAAGCAACTGCACTCTACCATTCTTATTTCAGAAGTAAAATGACAAACAAAACCCAAAGGACTTTCATTCTTCAGAGGCATGTATGATCAATAACAACTTTGCAGCACTCAATATCCAAGTACTATAATCTGTATTTGACTGCAGGAGAGAAAGCTGTGTTGAAAATAAGTGATCTGCCTGGCTCTACAGCTAAGCCCGGGTACAACTCAAGCTTGTGTATTAAACAACAAAATCATGCTTTCATTTAGCAGTTGTTCTTTTGTTACTACCTTGTATTTGAGCAAATGACCACATATAATAAAGAGATTGTGGAGTTTTTCCCCAGCCCCTGCAGAAATGTTTCAGATTCTAATGGAGGGACATTCCAGGATTATTTGGCAATACCAATTAATTTACCACACCTCTGAAATTAACCACTTCAAGTAGGTGCTTAAATAGCAATTTGCTGGGGTCAAGATACCAATAGCTTCATATAGGCAATCGTTTCCTTGCTAAATGACATTAATAGTCAGGGCATTCTGCAGGACATATCCAGCCTTTGGGTCAGAGCTATGCCTTCTGGCCCTTCACAGTGCTCGAAGGGAGTTCTGGCTTGGCATACTGAACTCTGCAGTAACACTGATCTTGATCCCATCTTTGTCCATCTAAACCACGAGAAAGCTTTTCAAAAGCAGAAGGAGCACAACATTAAAAATATATTCAGTCAAGAATCGGTTTAATAGGAATTATACAACTGCCTGCAGTACAGAAACTGAAAGAATCCTGAAATATTTGCCAATCAACCAAACAAGAGCTTCTCCTGGAAACATACACCTTTCCAACTACAAGGAAAAAGATTTCCATATCATTATACTGTAAACTTACTGAGATCTGTGGGAGCGCTGAGAGATGTAATTTACATACTAATGCTGCAAGCAGGTTGGGGGCTGCGGGGGGGGGAAGAGTTACTTAGCACCAGTAATGAGCAGAAAGGAAAAGAAAGCAGCTACAGTCCCCATGGACTGTTTTGTTTTCAATAATTTTAGACTGTCTAATAATGCCTTTTAATAATCTGCTCTCAGCTATAGAGCTGCAATCACAGCCTTTGTCAGAGAACGTAGCACTGCCCCAGACAGGAAAATAGTTCTGTTGCAATGGACAGAAAGACCCAACCTAAATCAAAGCTTCTTAAAAAAAGAAAGCAGAAAAGAGTTCCATCAAAGACCTCAGTGACACTGTCTATGCTGCCTATCCTTTCTGTCTAAGAAAAATCTATTAAAATGGGAAGACATTCTAACCCACACAATTCCTGGCTGACACTACTCCAGTCCTACTTTACTATTACATTTGCTTACTTATGAAGTATTTTTTACAGCCCATAAGTGCAACCTAAACGACTGATCAGGTTAATTTTTAGTTCTGAGCCTACGCTACCCACTTAGTCTCTAAGTGACATGGAGATGAACACTGCAATCCACACTTAAGACTATTTCCACTCAATTTACCAGCAGCTCTCACTGAAGCTCAAGCCTAGCTATAAAATCCTAAGACATACATGTGATAGGTAAACCACAGAAGTTCTACTCCACTGAACACAGGCTGCCCCAAAGCAGAAGGTCACCTCCATTGCTAGCAAAGGCAAGTTCAACTCCACTGTTGCCAGAACAGCCATTCCACCATAAACTGGAACTCAATCTAGCCCACATTTGGGGTTGCAAGCTGCTTTATAAACCATTACTAAAAGAATTTCACTCTTGTCCTTTTAGCACATTTCTCATTTTTTATGATTCAAAGCACTAACAAGATGGAAACAACATGACTTCTTCCCTAGGAATTCTGCTCTTTCCAGTAATATTGTCATCCTTGTCTTTCCAGGAACAAATGTGACAGCATCTATCACATTATACAGATCATGAGCATGCTTCAAACTTAAGTAAAACACATCAAAATACATTAAATCACTAAAACCAGCACAAAATCTGTTTGTCCCACAGATACACACACCTATCACTGTAGCAATGCAGGTAGAGATCTCTGTTCAACCTCTTTTTAATATCATATGCTGAGTTAGCATCAACTTCTGTGGCATTTGGTTCTTGTACTTTGCTCTCATTTAAGGAAAACATTATCACTGAGATAAACCCCAGATAATATCTGGAGTTTAAGCAGCAAAATGGCTGCTTTCTTCTCTTGATGCATTTCTGCCCCATCTTCTAGGAAGGGGAACTGAGTGTATCTGTGACTGGCAAATCACACTTCACAGGGGTGCCACATAATAGCAGCATGTCACCACACACAGCCAAGCACTCCCCTTGCCAGTGAGATTCTGGAACACTTCCTCCTCATCTGAAGCTCTCCAAAGAAAGGAAGCACTAACTCCCCATTAAAACTTACAGAATGAAGGATGCCAAACTGTCTAATATTTAAATTTTTGCACAGAAAGAAATAAGTGGATAAGTGGTTTCTTTGCATTAAATACTTCTGAACTATCCTTCCCCCCCCTTTTATTTTTACAGCTAGAAGCTGTATTCTTTTCTTTAGCTAGTGGTAAAATAAGAAGAGGAACAGGTATAAAATTAAATTGATAAATGCCTTTTTTTTAACCAACGTCATGAGGTCAGCATCTGAATATATACCAAAGGTAGAGCAGGCTTGAAGTGCACATTTCTTCAGCTGAAAACGTTCTGTGACATACAGGCTTCCAGTCAGCTCACACAAAATGCTAACATGTACCGAATGAGAGTGCGAAGCAGTCAGTAGCTTAAGAACAAGATGCCTAACATGGATTTCACCAAAAAAATCCCCAGTTAATTTGGAAGTTAAACACATATCCCAAGCAGTTTCCTCACACTAGGAGGTAAAAATTCAACAATATGTGATTTTAAGTCTCCCAACACCCTGACAGTTATTCAGGATTCTAACTCCTTTGTGGAGGCACAGATCCTCTCTCTCCACAGCTCCACCATCTGATAAATAGACTGAGCAACACTTGCACTGAATATGTAATGAGAACTTTCCCCTTCCAACCCTTTTTAAACTTGTTTCTGCTTGCAAGCTATTTCATGCTATCCCAGCAATACCAGGAAATAATGATAGCATGTAGTTATAATACCCAGAGCTAAAGAGGTCGCAGAAAGGGCTTCTCATTGCCGTTTCCTAGCCATTCCCTGTCATTTCAATACACAAGGTTAAATTACTCCAGAGGCCTCCCTACAGGGCTTCCATTGTTCGTCAGGCTAGGCTAGGCCACAATAATGCTCGTTCATCTGCACAGCAAACAAGCAGCCAAGGGCCAGTGATGAGCATCCAGTCTCATCTGGGTTCTGCAAATATTTTGTAGAAAGATGGCATTTCAAATAAACAATGTCAGTTTTTCAGGGCTTCAACATATTCCCAGTACAAACTATTTAGTACGTGAGTTCAGATGAAGTTATGGAGTCCAGACAAAGTTTAAGACAACTCGAAAGCAACATGAACAACCACCCCAAAACAACCACTCGCTTGTCAGGACTGCTCCAGAGAAGGATCTGCTTGCTCTAACCACATGCAAAAAGGTTAAGTTTTAATAGTTAGAGAAATACACACTCAGAAAAGTTGAAAATAGCTGATTCTTTCCAAAGGCAGTCAGACCATGCTTTTGTTTTTAGAGTACCACTTAGTGTTCAGCCTCAGAGCTTACATTACTAAGGGTTACAGACACCAGGGTTCCAAAGTGCACTTAAGGCTGTTTGCTTCATATCTTCTGGTTAAAAACCCAAGAGGTTTAGGGTTTCTGTTTTGGTTTGCCTTCCTTTTTTTCCCCAACACGTTAAAAATAGAAAAACCAAATGCAATATGACAGAAGTCCAATGCTGCTGAGAACTGGAGAGACACAAGCCTCACGCACCTCTTCATTGTTTTGCCTTCTCTACTTCAAAACTTGCTAGAGCAAAGACTTTGTCTCCTGATCCTAGGAGAGGAAAAAACCCAACATTTTCAGTAAGTATTAGCAGAAATTGTGTATTTTCTTATGTACAATTTAAATCAAGCAAAACATCTGAGATCAAAAGAAATCAAACCTACATTTGAAAAGTAGAACACTTGAGCTAATTTAAAACCCCAGCCAAACAGGAGACATACTGGCTTGACAGGTCTGGCACCAGCCACGCTGTGCTGGCTCTGCCTGGGATGGAGTTAAGATTCCCCACAGCAGCTCTCATCCTGCTGTGCTTTCTGTGTGCTGGTGGCACACCGATGTTTGGCTATCCAGGCTGTCTGCTTCCCAAAGGCCAGCAGGCTTGGCGTGGGAAAGAGGTTGGTAGGGGAACATAGCCAGGACAGACGACTCAAGCTGAACAGAGGGATGGTCCGTACCATATGATACCTTGCTCAGCAAGAAAAGCCAGGAAAAAGAAGGAGGTGAGGGATTTGTTAGTAGGGTATTTGTCTTCCAAAGCAATTGCTACACAGAGAATCATAGAATGTTTTGGGTTGGAAGGGACCTTAAAGATAATCTAGTTCCAACCATGGGATACTGAGGACTTACTTCCCATAAAGTGGCTGGATATGGCCTACTGATGGGAAGCAGAGAATAAGTCTTTTTATTTTCCTATCATTCTGTGCACAGACTTAACTGTTCTTTATCAAGCTTGACCCAAGAGTTTTTAAAATCATTATCTCCCCCGTCCTGCTAAGCAGAGGAATGAGAGAGTGCCTTGGTGGTTACCTGGAGGCCAGCCAAGGTCAACCCATCACACAGAAAGAGCTTCTAACAAAGCACCTTCTTGAACAAAAGGGTTCTCACCTTGCTCACACTCTCAGAAAGAGGAGTATTCACAGGTAGGTCACAGAGACAGTTTACTTGTACCCTGACCTAGTCTGGCACATTCCTGCCATTCATAGTTCTTTCATCACAGTTCTGAGTAATGCTAGGATGAACTGTCATGCTTATTTTATGTACATCACAACTGAACTTTTGGTCTTGTCAATGTAATTAGTTTTGACAATGATGGCACGAAGAGTGCTTTAAAGCTGTATTTTGACAATGTGCCAATAACTGCCAAATTGTTTCCATTGAGCAGAGGAAAAAGCCCTCCTGAAGAGAGTCATTGATGCAAAAGAGATCTGTGTTTGCCTGTAAGCACACTATCTCTGCTTGAGACAAGCCATTCATCCCTTCAGCATTATGGGCTACACTTGACATTTTATGGACATTTGGCACCAGATTTATTTGCTGCACTATTCTTTCCTGATGGACAGTGCATCAGAGTTTCATTGTTAACAAACCAAGAAAACGGACAAAAAAAATTAATGGCACCAATCTTTTGCTCCTATTTCCTCTTTCACAGGGGAATCAGAGCTATTTCTATTAATCAGTGTTCAATGAGGCAAAGAAATTGCAAATTATGACAATGAAAACTTACCAAGGTCAGTGGAGACTCTCTCAAACTGGCTCAGAGCTGCACCAGCATTTGCTGACAAGAATGTCTCATCATCTGGAGTGAGCTAAAAAAAAGCAAACCCCAAACGAAACAACTGTGAGCTTGGTACCTCAACTGTGCATATTCCCACCATTTTCATGGGCAGATACATGAGACAGGCCACAGCAACTGGCAGTCTGCAGTTTAAGTGACATACTAAAAGCCAAAGCAGAAATGCAAATTGTTCCCCCTACCACTGAACTTTTCCTCAGTGGTGCCTGCCAGTCCAAGGAGAGCAGATGCAACAGTACACATGCCCCTGCATGCACCACCAAGCTTCATGCTGAGCTCCAGTATTAATTTGTGATGAAAGGTTCACACTGTACCTCTGTACCAAAACCCAATCTCTTTCTTTTGTCATGCGGTCAGTACAACAATGAGCTAAGATTTAAGCTCACCTTATATCATCTACTGAGGAAAGCAAAAATATGCAGTCACTACCAGCTTGGACCATGCTAAGAGTCAGTGACCTAGAAATGGTTCTCTGCCTTCTAAGTGGCATATGCACATGGGTATTTTGCTTTCACTTAGATGCTCTGATGCCTCATGACAGATGCCCATAAAATATTTACAGTAACGAAGTAGTAACCTACATTTGGAAGGTTCAGATATTCCAAGTTAAAACTTGCTCATTTAAGTAGCTTCAGATGTACCTCATTAAAGAAAAGCCTAACTATGTCAAATTCTCCATAGAGTTTGTGTCAGTTTATTTATTAAAAATATAGAAATCAGGTACAGGCACTTAGAATGGTGTTGGAATGAGGAAAGAGGTATTAGTTAACTGCCTCCACTGTGCCTTGTGACCATCTGCTTCACCTTCTGCAGCATTGTGCAGACAAAAATGTAGTATTTCCCATTTTAATAAAGAGGTTATATGAAAGCGTGATGAAGTGATACAAGAAACTCATGCCAGGAGGGTATCTCTGTGCACTCAGACCACAATCTCAGCTTGGCTTTTAACCTATTCCAAAATGACTTCTTTTCTCTGACAGTCAAGCAATAAAAATATTCTGAAAGCAAGCATTTGCTAACATCACCTACTTGGAATGCAGCTCCTTTAAGTACTGCACTTGATCTTTTTCATTATATTCCCTTATTTCCCCAGAAAGTTTCAGTCTGGAGATACACAGCAACCCATTTCCTGCATATACTAGCTACAGAGGAGATAACAACTTCTCTTCCTCCCTCTAGTGGTAAAAAACTGGGATTGTTGTGCCGCCAGGGTGCTCACTGGGGAAACACTCAGGTAACCACTCAGAACCATAGAATGACTGAGGCTGGAAGGGCTTCAGACATCATCTACTCCACCCTCCCCGCCCTGGACAGAGATGTCTTTCAACTAGGCTTGGTTGCTTAAGGCCTCTCACCAGCCTTCTACTGAACAACTTAAGATCCAGTCTAAATCTACTCTCCTTCAGTTTAAAACCATCCCCACCTTGTCCTATTGCTAGGCATCCTTATGAAAAGTTGCTCTGCAGCCTTCCTGTAGGATCTCTTCAGGTACTGGAAGGTAGCTCCCTTACACCAAGAGGCAGATACTACAAACACTGAAGTAGATAAAGCTCAATGTATGTAAGAAGTCTTGGATAGTTCCTGCCTAGTGGACAGGTGGTAGCAGGCCAGTAAAAGACTTCTTTTGGAGCTTCTATAATTACAGTTTGTACCAGCTTATTCATTATTCATTCATACAGCCCACTGAAGAAACTATTTTGAAGTAGGAATAACACCTTACCTTCTCACCAAGCTTCCTGAGAGCAGTCAGGATTTCCACTTTCTGCTGTGTGTAGAGGTCTCGTCCCAATTTCCCAACCATTAAGTCTCGGTCCATCTGCATACCAGGGAAAAGAGAAGTCAAAATACATAAGCTTCCCATTAGCTTCACAACACATCAGCATGAGAAATGCAACAGACTGAACATCATCGGTAAGTATGGCACCCACAGAAGAAAGGAGCAGAGCTACCCACAATTTAAGAGATGGCTGTAAAGTTCAGCTGAATATTCTGCAAACACTCTTTGCACATAACCTTCTGATGCTGGACTTCTCCAAACGAGTCTCTTAGTAAAAGACTCAAAATTATAGATTCACACATCACTGATCCATCAGATTTCATTTCACTTTACCTGGATCTCAAGTTCAATCTACATCTCTGAAACACTGAGTGCACTCTCCAGCCCCTCAGAACAATTACAGCTTGAGAGTCTCCAGATGTTCTGTTTGCAGTTAGGCTCAGTTCACAGTCACATTTTTTGAAGCAGCAAGACAGAAGATAATTGAAGAAATATACATCCTTGTCCCCATTAGTGCACTACACATGAAACAGAGTTGTTGTCCTTCAGTATTTGTTCTATCTCCTTAGGGTGCTGTTTTCTAACACACTTGCTACTCTCCTGGAGAACACTGTACATTTCAATAATGCCAGCTCAAAGAAATTCATTTTTTTTACAGTGGAACAGAAACTTCACCTCTGCCAACCTTGTCCTCAGTTGCCTTGGTTGTTTCTTTGCAAACATTCTAATTACTTCTGGAGTTTTAAATGCTTGGCTGATGGCTGCTTGTATTGCCTAGAAGGAAAAGAGCAAGAAAGACCAGAACTAATAGCAGTCACAAGCTACAGCTGCACGACGAGATTAATGAAGGCTGCAAAGCATCATTAGTGTCCTCTGCATCCTTTGATACAGAGAGCTTGTCTTTTTTCTGCTTAACTATGGAAGTGAGATTAAAAAAAAAGTATATGACCTTTATGCTGGGCTTGAAAAACATACTAATTAGTGGAGCTACGCTGAGCAAGAGCTGTGCAACTTTACATTACAGCCCAGGTCTTAATTTATAATAATTCCCAACATCTTCCTGATATTAGCACATCACCAGTGGACGTGGTATGCTATCTTTAGCAGTTTTCATGCCCACAGCTCTTCTAAGGGTAAGCAGAATGTAAACGATGAAGCAAACCTAATGTTATTCAAAATCCTCTACGGAACATCAAAACTATTATGATTAAATCTCACCAGTGGACAAATCATGATCTCTCTGGATACAAAACCTTAAAACGTAGGGCTCAGAACGAACAAATCACTCTTTAATCAAGCATTTGAAAAGAGAGAAAATAGATCAAAAGTTTGGAAGTCAGCATAAAATAAGATCAATTCACTAAAAGAACTTAAAAATTGCAGTCACTCCTACAGCTCTCTCATTTAGACTGATACGAATCCAACATGCAGTAAGAGGACAAGAAATGCTACCTTCATGCTTTACAGCAAAAGGAAGAGTTCATTCTCATGGTTTGTGTAGTCCTGGATTGTCTCATACCTTTTATATTCACTTAGTTTATTTTCTAATGTTAAGGTTCTGCTACCCTTAGTCCCTGCAGTTCCCCACACCTTTTTTCTACAGTGTTATGCTTATAATTCTACAGCACTTTTGTTTCTTTCGGAGAGGTTCAACCAAGTTTTTGTATGTGCATATATATTAAATACTAAAAACATTAGCTACATAGATCTAGGTTTCACACATACCTGTTTGAAATCTATAATGAACCATCTGTGTATATTTTCTGTTTCAGTGACTATAAGCAGAACATGAACTATTTTTAGTAACACATCATCCTTACCAGTTGCATCCCACTGAGCTCATCCACCAAAGTCATATCTCCAGACATTATCTTCTTCAGGGAGTCACTGATCTCACGCAGCTGTTCTAGAGTTTCTCTTTTGGTTTCTTCATACTCATCCGCATCTAGCTCCTCTCTAAAAAGCATCCAACAAGACACATTTTTGTTACCTAACACTAACATCCTACCTAACTTAAAAAAAAAGACAAAGCCACAACAAAATAGAAAATAAACCAAACAAGGTTTTTGAAAGGCACCACTTAATTCTGCCAGCCACCTTAGAAAACTATTCCCATATAAGAATAAAGCATCTCTTTATTACCTGCATTCCTCCAGATCTTGAAGCTGCTGCATTAATCTGTCCAACTGCTCTTCCAAGTTTTGTTTTAGTTTACTGGTCTCTGTTGTTCCTCTTGAAGCCATTTTCTGTTTTCAGATGAAAATTTTGTTACATGCCACTCCTAAGAGAAAGAAGGTTTGTGTATCAACAACTTAAAGCTGATTTTAAAATGCTCCAACTATCACAAAACAAAAGAACCAAACCAAAACCCCACAGCATCGTGATGATAGAATGTCTAATCAAAGCACTGGAAATATGGAAAGCTCAGGCTGGGCCTAGAGGATTGTCATCTTTGCAGCAAGAGGGAGTTCACCAGGGTAGTAATTCAAACGGCCATAGCACGTAAACAAGTTTGAAACCAAGCAGCAATAGTGAAATACTGAGGCTCCTCTATAACAAGCAAATTCTACTCTTCCAAGAGGCCCCTTAAGAAACTATTAAATAGTTTCGACCTAGATAAGCAATGCCAGTATAGATAAGCTAATAAACACAACAACCCGGATGCAGGTGTCTCAGGCATGCAAGCACTTCAGACAGAACCACTGGCTGTAGAAAACGAGAACACTCTAGATGACATTAGTGCTTCTTTGGGTACCAAACAGGAGCCGACGCTAAGGTGAGGGTAGCATCAATGGGATATCCCTGCCTATCATACCGGCTCCACAGCCTCTGACCAGCAATTCTGAGGTTTGCACCAACGCCACCGGCTCCAGCAGCCGGAACAGAGACAAGGAAAGGTAACCCTCTCCGCTAGAAAGGTGCGAGAGAGGAGAGCAAGCAGCAGGGCCGCGTGTGTGAGAACCGAGAAGAAGGAACTCGGGCACTATCCGAGTCCTGCCCAATCCTAAGGCCGAGCTCCAGCCCGGCTCTTCCTCCTTGACGCCCGCACTTCTCGGAGGTGAGTCCGCGCCAGCCCCACTCCTGCAGGCAGGGCCGCCCGCATAGGAAGGAAGCCGCGACCACCCTCTCTGCCCGCCTCAGCCCTGCGCGCCGCGGGGCCCGCTGCCGCCGCCTCACCTGGGGCAGGCCGCGGCCGGGCGGGAGCGGCAACGGGAGCCGAAGGGAACGGGGAGCGGGCCGCGTCCGTTAGGCGCCGCTTCCGGCGCGCCCGAGCCAATGAGAGCGCGGCTCGACTGCGCCGCCCAGTGCGGGCCCTGTGCGCGGAGCTGGCGGCGCGGCCCCGGGCGGTAAGCGCGGGCGGAGGGAGGCGCGGCCGGCTCGAGGCGGGGCGGGGGCAGCGGGGCCGCCGGTGGGAGCCCTGGTGGCCGGGGAGCCACGGGGCTCGGGCCTGAGCTGCGCCGTGAGCCCTGGGGGCCGTAGCCATATGCAGGCCTCCGGCGGAGCGGAGCGTGGGGAGGAGGTGCTGAAACTGGACCGGGAACCGGAGTGCTTGGCGTTGAGGGAGCTGCTAGCAGCAGTCGGCGTGCCGTGAACTCAGTGATGCTTGTGTTCTACAGCCAGATAAGCATGCTTAATGAAGATTTACCTCCGAAATGTAAACGAGGGGAAGCAAAACACGCTGACAACTGCCTGCTTACCCACAGAAGCTAACAACTGGTTTTCAGAACCACCCCCAAACCCACTGCACCCGCACTTTGATGGGGTTTTGCACAAACACATGTCCAGTGTATCTAAGCGTGAGCAGGACTGCAAAGTAATGCATGCTAAATGTTGGTAAGGTTATGTATAAGCGTGCTGAGATTGTATATAAGCATACGTGTAAAGGGCTACATCACAAGGCACCTCATTTTTCCTTCTAAAGAAGGGAAAATCATCCAGGATATCCTGAAATTAAAGGAAAATCTGAGTGAAGACCATTTTAAGACTTATTTTAAGACTGTTCTGAGCTTTGTGAAACTAAACACAGACCTGCATCCAGATCTCTCATCTCTGCACAGGAGGAGCTGGGCTGCTGGTTTGGATTTTGTGGTCAACCTGCAATAATCAGAATTGTGTCAAGCAGTGCCAAGCAATGTATAATTAATCAAACCTCCAGATGTTATACAGTAAGAGTACACAGTTCAAGGTACAGCTTGGGCAGTGGCTGGGCTTCCATCATCACTGGCACCTGCTCTTTCTGGGATGAACAAATTGCATAGCTTTCCCAAAAAAGCAAGAGCTTGTGAAGGGTATTTTATACAAACCAGAGCCCAGCTCTGATAGTCTTCTGTTGGTTATAAGGATGATATAACTGGAGATAATCATGAGATGATACCTCTTTGTCATTTCCTTCCCTCTTCACATAAAACATGCAGCTGCTGTCTGCAAAAACTGCTAGACAGAGGATGTGATTCCAAATAAGGATATGTGCAAGCTAATAAATTATATTCTTATTTTCTAGGCTGATACAAAGTGCTACAAGGTGAGTTTCTGATGCAGTATTTGCCTGTTTCTCAAGGCTGTAAATTAGCAGTGAGAAAAAAGGAGTAACTCCAGAAAAGGCACTAATTTCAATCTTAAAATTTTCTATTTTGTCTTTGCCCTTTTTGTCTTTAAAGGGGAAAATGAACCCTTTTCAAGTTTGCAGTGAGTCACTTTCTAAAGAAAGTAGAGCTTTATGCATTACAAAGGCAAGTCTAACTCCTTTCCTTGCCTGTTCCCATAGTAACTCCTCTAGCTGATGCCCCTGTGAAGACTGCATTGCAAGCAGCAGCAAACCCTTCAAATGCTGAACCACTCTGCAGTAATAACGAATGTTTTAAAAGTTTGTGAAACTCTTGAAAGCACGGAGAAGTTGCAAAATGTGGAGCCTTGCAAGACTCCTTTTATTCCAGGGCTATTTGATGTTGGTCCATTGTAGCTGTTCGAAGCTTTAGCTGTGATGATATCTCACCACTGTGGCAGCTAAGGACATCACTCAGCTTCTTTGTAAAGGAGATAGAATGTAAGGACGACCTTGTGCGATTTTCGCAGGCAGCGATGTTGCTGTAGAAACAATGGCAGACTATTCAGTGCTAACACAGATGTCTGGAACATCTCACAAACAGCAACTGCAGGAGAACGGCCTGTAACATATTCTGGTTTTCATCCGTTCAAGGAGAAGCCATCCTAGCAAGCCAGAAAATTCTCACAAAAGAAAAGAACCCTGAGAGGCAAAAATCTGTGTAGTATAAGGATAAATGAAAAAAGTAGTGAAATTTCCTTATTTTCACCAATTCTTAAGCAGCTGAAGTTCAAAAATGGAACAGTGCTGTTATATTTTGAAGAAGGAGGGGGAAATTTGGGATAGTTGCAGCTTTTATTCAACATATAAAAATCATGATTCCTCTGTCATCTGCTCCACCAGTACACCTGCCACTTACATTCTGCCACACCATGCAGGTGGTTGTTTTCATCCAGGGATAGCCAGAAAGACCTAGAGGTGGTGGCTTTAATCTCTTAAAAACTGGGTAACACAGACTCACATGAACAATTGCAGGCCGAATGTTGATAGAAGGAAAATAGGCTGTTCAATCTGATCCTGAAATCTTCTGCATACTGGTAGCACAAATAAGTAAGAATTACACCTCTGGAGCTACCTTTACTGGAGATGGCATGTAGGGCTGTGCCAGCGAAGCTGTATCTAGATTTACTGGTTGCTGGAGTTTGGACACCTTTGCTGGACCTTCTCTTAGAGACATAAGCTGTGTAATTCCCTCGAAGTAGGCATACTACTTCCTTACAGTGGACTTTGGGCTATCCCCTCTGGTGGAGGGGATCCCTTAAGAATCGGCTTCAGCAGGAGGAAAGGTCCTTGCACCACAATGTCCTGTGTGGTGTGAAGCTTCTCTGCTTCCTTAACAGCCCTTATAAGGGAAAGGACACAGTCTCAAGTTGTGCCAGGGGAGGTCTAGGCTGGATGTTAGGAGGAAGTTGTTGCCGGAGAGAGTGATTGGGATTGGAATGGGCTGCCCAGGGAGGTGGTGGAGTCGCCATCCCTGGAGGTGTTCAAAAAAAGACTGGATGAGGTACTTAGTGCCATGGTCTGGCTGATTGGACAGGGCTAGGGGATAGGTTGGACTGGATGAGCTTGGAGGTCTCTGTCTCACCAGACAGAGTTGATTCTATGAACTATTTTCCAACTTTGTCTCCTCTTGCAGTGAGTGGTAACTAGCACCAACATCCTCCCTTTGCCTCTGTAGCTGCAAGGAATGGCTATGGAAGATGACAAGAAGACTGAGGTAGTACTGCTGGCCTGTGGCTCCTTCAATCCCATCACCAACATGCATCTAAGGCTATTTGAGCTGGCTAAAGACTACTTCAATGAAACAGGTAGGATGGTAATGTATATCATCCACAACAGCTCTGATAACTAGACACTGAAATGGTAAGGGGAATATTTTGTGGCTATGAATGTCTGTTTGACAGTGCCAGGTAGTTTTGTAAATACTAATTAGATACTGAAGCTAATAAGCTTGTAAGCATCATAGAAACTCACGTAGGGCAAATATGTGAGAGAACAGTCATATATGTGTTGCTTAGTACTAATTTTAATGAGCTAAAACATGAGTTTTATAGTATTTCTTTACAGAAATATATATTTCTGATTTATTTTACTAAATCTTTAACTGAGCAGCCTTGCACAATGTCAGAAGAGTTTCCACTGGGCTGGCTATCAGAGCTGGCACTGCTCTTCTTAGAGATTGCAGTGAATAAAGGTTATGAAAGAGTTTGAATACAATATAGTGGGAGTAACATCTGCTCAACCACTTGTCATGTTCTTGTGTGATCTGTTTTTTCCACAGGAAAATACAAAGTAATCAAAGGAATCATTTCACCAGTAGGTGATGCCTATAAGAAGAAAGGTCTGATCAGTGCAGATCATCGAGTAGCTATGGCAAAACTAGCTACAAAAAACTCAGATTGGGTGGAAGTGGATGATTGGGAAAGCAGCCAGAGTGAGTGGCTGGAAACGCTAAAAGTTTTAAGGTATTCTTCAGCCAAATCCTCCAAAGTCTTAAGTACCTATAGAAGGATAAGGAACGTGTTAGCTCTAACAAGTTAGAATAATAGCAGGCTAACCCCAAATTGCATGAATAGACTCAGGGAATTCAGAAGTACTATTTATACCAGCATTGCAAATCAGAGATTGCATCATTGGTCCTAAATGTGCTGAATAGGTACTTGTGAGGAAGGAGAAGACTAGAATAAGGTAGGGACATGTTACACAACCTTGCCTCATTTGATTCTCATTCTGTTGTGCTGTCCACTTACATATTTGAAAGTTGGTATGAGAACTGTCTGAAGGAACATTTACTTTAAGCTTCACATTTTCTACTCCTCCAGTCACCGCTGCATACCTAAGAGAACAATACAATAATAGGATGCCTTCCCCTCTCCCCCTTTTGGAAAGAAAGGAATTAGATGTAGAGAGGAAAAGGGGTAAGTCACACAGAGAATAGTCTTGCTTCAATTTGGAAGTTGAAAGAAAAAAAATAACAATAAATAAAAGGCATTTAAGGTAGAGGAGTTACAAAAAAGTGTGGGGAAGGGAAACAAGGTACAAAAATATATATACAGCCAGGCTGATGGCAATGGGTGGAGGTAGATTCAGAAGGTGATTGTCCCACCATGTGGTAGGGTGGCCACGTGGCAAAAACAGGAGCAGCAGGAACCAGGGTGCTGCTGGCTGGCAGGCAGGGCAAAGAGAAGGAGAAACAGAAAATTCCTCTGTTTATATAGGGGGCCTAGACAGGAAGTGGGAGTGGGCTAACCACTACACCTGGGGTCAGGTTCAGACCACCCCCAGGTGGGTTAACCCTTTACAGTTATTTAAAACAAATTTTTATTTAAAAAGAAATGAACCAACCTTGCAGGTTTTGCTTTGAAATCTTAGCACGTTGTCCAGCTTCTGACCCAGCTCTTACAAGTCCCTGCTCCAGCAGATCTGTTCTTGGATGGATTGGCTGTGAAAGCACTGTGTGAGGGAGCAGTGCTAGATTATTTAGTAGTCCAGACTTGTCCCTACGTTCTCCTACATCTGTAAAATACGTAAAATACATCTGTGTTGCAGGTACCATCATCAAAAGCTTTTACCTCCTGATCCTGCTAATAGTCTGCAGAATGCTGTACCTTTAACAAAGCCAGGACGGAAGAGGAAACAGGAACCAAACAGGCATGATCCTGTTAAAAAGAAAAACCAAAATCCAGATATAAAAAGTTAAGTCTGTTTACTAATTAAATGCTTAGCAATACTTGTTACTTCAGGGGAATTGTGCTGATGAGTAACTTTTGTGCATAGTAGTTCTTGGTTCTGATTTCACTGAGATCCCACAGCATAAAGCAGCAGGCTTTGTAAAAAGATGACTGTAGGAGTAGAATATAGAGGACATGAAAAACGCTCAGGATAACCAGGAAAGCTGAACTGGAAGAGGTCTGACCTATCTCTTTTACCTCTAGAACTTTGATAAAATGTAGCTAAAGCTGAGAATTTCAGATCATACTGTAAATTGCTGAAGAAAAATAGAACAGGATTAAATGCTGAAATGCCAAACGTACCTGTGCATGGGGTAATTTGAAGTGGTAATTTCAAACTTAATACAACAGGCTTTGTAATTTTAGGGTAGTATTTATTTTGGTTATTGCTTTTAGATCTTAGTTTTAGTTCTTTAGCTTACCATGTAGACATTTATATGTATTAATTATAAGTATTTATGAAGAATTTGAACAGCCTTGCACAATGACCATCTTAATCCTATATATTAGCAAATCTTGACTTCTGCCTGACTTCATTCCTTGAGCCTTTCCAAATTCTAGTGTTTAACTGTTTGAATTACATTCAAAGAAAAGCATCAGGCAGGCCTTTTTCATATTGTGTTGGCAGATGTTTTACTACATTCCTGCACCCCGTGTCATTGCTGCAAACTGCAAATATGTAGCGCTCTCTATTTTGCTTCCATTACTTGAGGGTGGTTTCTATCCTCCTGCTTCTTTAGATTCCCTATAAAGCACAGTAGGGTAGAGAGTTCTCTGTAGTCAGGTCACACAGTCTATAGTTTTTTGGTTTTTTTTGGTTGTACTTTCTTTGCTTTTAAATAATCTCTGCCTCCTGGTGTGTAAAGTTAGCTCTCTTCTGTAACTGTGGAACGTCAGATGAAGTTTCAGCAGTGTTACAGGATCCTTTCATGCTTTGCTATTCTGGAATCTTCTCCATATTTTCTTTCACTTTGATCCTCACAGTGATTGATTTACCCCAAGACTAAGTGAGCACATTGGAATTTATTTTCCAGTCACAGAATCACAGAACCTTAGAGGTTGGAAGGGACCTTCAGAGATCAAGTCCAACCCTCCTGCCAGTCCTTTTCAATGAAGGGACTCCTATGAGCTTTGTCCTGTATTGAGGCTGCTAATCCTAAGTTACCTACTCTGACTCTTCTTATTTTTCTCATTGTCTCTTCTTAACAAAGATGCCTAGAAATTAAGTGTAAAAAATGGAATTAGCTAAAATCTGGTGGTCTAAACCATCCCTATTTTGCACTTATTTTTCTTTTTAAGGTGTCCCACAGGTTAAACTGCTCTGTGGAAGTGACATCCTGGAATCGTTTGGGATCCCAAATCTGTGGAAGTTGGAGGACATCACAGAAATTGTGGAAAACCATGGCCTTGTGTGCATCAGCAGGGCTGGAAACAGCGTTCAGAAATTCATCTATGAATCTGACATTCTCTGGAGACATAAGGATAACATTCACCTCGTGGAAGAGTGGATCACAAATGACATTTCCTCCACTAAGATTAGGAGAGCGCTGCGGAGGGGTCAGAGCATTCGTTACCTAGTGCCTGATGTAGTTCAGGCATACATAGAAAAACATAATCTATATAGTCCAGAGAGTGAAGACAGGAATGCTGGGCTTATCTTGGCTCCCTTACAGAAACAGGCAAGTGAATCCAAGAACTAAGAGGCACTAGACACCTAACTTTCTGCTGTGAAAAAAAATACAGTCTGGTACAGGAAAATATGGGCTTGTGGGAGGTTTTTTTAGTTGGTTTAGGTTTTTTGTTTGTTTTTAAAGTAAATAGTGAGCTAATTCTGTGGCTTTAGTACCTGTGTAGTTGCTGTTGAGGTTTGGTGCACTCAGTAATTGGACTTGCATAGTCTTTTTAAAATTCAGTAATATGATTTTCATGTTTAAACATTTTGTCACAGTGCTGTGAACTAAGGATAAGAATTCACACTTGAATAGGAGAGGTACAGTTTATCAAACAAAGCAACTGAATGCTCTGATTAGTTTTAACTCTGGCTGCTGTTCTAAAAGAACAAAAATGTTTGTAATAACTTTTGGTGTCTTAACAGACAAAGCTATTTAATTTCAAAATGTACCATTTACTGATGGTAAAACTATGGAGAGAACTTCTTCCAAAGTCACCAACATGTGCTGCATCTCAAAGACATTACTTAGCTCTATCTTGGAAAGGAAAAATGTACTCCTAGCTGAAGTGGTGTTAGACACACCATGCTTTGAGCTGCCTGTCATGTAAACATCCAGCCTGTTTGTCTGCTGTTGTGCAGTTAGCTCCCAGAAATGCCTTGTGCTTTACCTTTCCATTTGTGTTTCCAGAGCTGTACATTAAGCTCAGCATTGTTTCTCATGGAAGGACAGACCTACTTCCAAAACTGTTTATAGCCAGTGATTTATTGGATAGAAATTAATAATGGTGTCGTTGCAGGGATTCCCAGACAGTTGTTCCCTTTATTCCAAACAATAAATGAGCTTTTACTTCTGAGCCAAATGTACATAGCCAGAACTGCTTTCTGTGGGAGGAGCTGAGAAGTGGTAGGATATTAAGAGTGTAAGTGAAACGGTTTGGTGTGCTAGAAATCTTGTTTTGATTCTAACTGTGTAATGTCTGTATTATGTGAATGTAAACTAGAGAGGCACTGTGAATGCCATGGGGATGGAATTCTACCTCCCTTCATTTGCTATCATCCCATTTTTGTTTGGATTCTGTGCCTTATTAAAAATATCAAGGTTTCCAATTGACCTAATGGGTCAGCAGCTTTTTAATGAGATCTCCACAGCATGACTCTATGCACATTTTTCAGACCAACAACTCCAGCAGGATGAGAGACATGAGAGCCTAGATGCTCTTGGGCAAGTCTATAACCAGGGACATATTCCAGGATCACAACTGGCACAATCCATCATCCTCCTTCCCTGGGCAGGGGATCCCCAAAGAGCTGAGGCAGAAATCTTGGCTTCCTTAGCAGCTTAGAGGGAGTCTGGAAACCAGAAACCAAACACAGAATATCATAAGGGGCCTAGGATCTGTACATCTTGTATAAAACCCAGCAGGGGAGTCAAAACGCTGTTCGGAAAACCTATAACCCACATCGAAGCTAGCACTGGGCATACAAACTTGGAGTCCCACATGAAATTCTGCAACTTCCATACATTACAACACTTGTTCTACCAGCTCCAGCCTGCAAAGGTGGCTGGCTGAAGAGAAGCTACAAGGAGATCAGTGTAATAAAATTGAGTCACAGCTTAGAAGTGCATCTGTAGCTGCACTGTGACAGATCACAACAAACCAGAACATCATGTAGTATCAAGTAGCATCATGGATTCTTAGATTTCTTTTCTTGATGGCTCCTGCATCACATGTGCTGTCTGCTCTTTCCCCCCTAGAGCTCTGCCCACTTTACACTGTCCTCTGATAAAGAGGCTGAGTTCATTTGTCATCAATATAGTAAAAGATAAATTATGCCTCTCCTGACACCTCAGCAGTCAAACTGCCAGACCTGATTGAAGATAACTATTCTTGATGATGTGTAGGAAAGAACAAGACCTACTTTTTTGCTGTCTATCTTTATTACTGGCAGCAACACAGGGCAAGAAAGATTTATGCTCAGCACTGAAGTCAGCCAGTGTGCTTCTGAGTAAACAGAGAAAGCTCCCTGTTTGTGTGGTCACTTTTCAGAGTAAAATTGCACTTTAAATCTAGGTTTATTCTTCCAGTAAATGATGCTGGAGTGTGTTGGTGCACTTGTGTGATTTTAGAGAAATTGCAAATTCAATAGGATGTTCTATAAACTTTTGATCTTCAAGTGATTATATTTCACTGGGTTTTGCTGTAGTTGTGTGTGATGGGTCTTTCAATAAAAGAAACTGCATGGAATATGCTAATTTTAGTCATTCCATTATTAACCAAATGTGATGTCTGATGACTGCATGGCTTTGGCGTAGGTAGAATGGTGTCAGTACAGTTATGTCTATACAAAACAGAATGGTGTTCAAATATTGCTGCCTGCTGAACATGGATATTTTGCTTTACTAGTGGGATCCATACATCTGTCTTCTGCAACACCAACAGCCTGCTGTTCTAATCAGTCCTACCTATCAGCATCACAGTCAGTGGTGTGCTGTAGTCAAAACTGTTAGAAGGGTATAACTTCCAAGAGTAGACTAGATTCACAAGAGAATCTGTAGCCTTGAAAATCTGGAGTTTGTGAAAAATGCAGCTCACTGACCTTCTTTAGAGTCATAATGTATCCACAGGTGTTCTACTAACAAAACCGAGGCTTTATTTTTGCACCACTGTGCTTGGTTCTGCTCTGTTAAGAGAACAGAGAGCTCTTCCACTACACGTGAGATTGAGAATGCAACAGCAGCAGGAACCACTTTCTCTGCTTCTCTAATGAGGCCATACCATTAATGGAATGTGTTAGATGCTGAATGATGCACCCCAGTTAAGATGGAAGTAAAAATTCTTGTCACAAAAAGAAAACTGTAAAGTTTGAAGGGAGAAAGAAACAAAGCATTGCAGGATGTGACCAGGTGTTCTGGGCTGAGCTAGAACAGAACTTACTCTGTTCAGTGGTTCTACAAAGAGTTACATAAGCAATTATTTGACTGAGGCTTGGAATAGTAACCTTAGTACTCCTTCTAAGTCTTCATTCAAGCTGAAGTTCTGATTTTTCAGAAAGCAGCACCACGTCCCAGACAAGCTGCATAACCTTAATGTTCAATTAAAATCTCATATCCAGGCTTCTACACAGGCCTTACCCAAGTACTGACATCTCCTTGCTTGGAAGAGGCAGTAGCATTACAACAGTGCTTTACTACCATAACCTCCTAGTAACAAGTTATGGGTGAAATGTTACTATTTGAGTCCAGGGGAAATAGCAATTTGCATTTCTCTGTGCCATTCCTGGTTTACTATAGGTTGGAGAACAATATCCTTCTACCAACAGGAAACAAGTTTGACGTCCTCATTTCCTACTCCCATGATTTCTGTGAGTCATGTAGGGCAAACTGTCAGCTTAAAAAATGTAGCTAAAGTTCAGGGAAACTTAGTTTTCTTCTCAAAATACCATCTTTGTATTCAGCCTAACCCAAGTCAGTAAGTAGATAGATGTGGTAGTAGCCATAGGTGAGTTTACTCGTTCAAGATTCAGACTAAGAGGTTGCCTTTTCATTTTGGTAGCAAACCCCCTGTGCGTCACTTTGGGGTTTTCCATCCTCTTTCCCATCTAGGAAAACTGATTTAATAGAGAGCTGCACAACTAGGAACAGAGATCAGGCCTCTGGATCTGCTGTCTCATGCCTAACTGTTAGATTTTCTGTCAGGTAAGGCACCTGAGAAACCAAAGAATTTTGTATATGTATGTTTGTTTATCTAGGCTAGAATCCACAGCATTAAAGAAACCAGAGCAGAAAGAGGTAGACTGTGGTAGTGTTGAGAGTCACATCAGAGAAAATGACCACAGAAAGGATTTGTCTTTCACGTTTCTAACCACAAGATAACAATGCTGCCTGCTATTCACTCCAGACACAACCCGAGAAGGCACAGCACTTATCTTTGCTACTGTGTCATAGGTGCTGCTTTAAAACCTGCTGATACTGCCCACAGTTTAAGTCAGTCCTGTCTGCTCAGTTACAGCAGGTATTTACAGGGAGGGATCAACTTCTCAACAAACACACAGATTTCAGACCACAAAACCACAGACCTCATGGTGCAGAGAATTTTTGCAATGACAAAATCTGTCCATGATTCCCTTCCGAGTACACAAGATGGACACAAACACTTTAAGCCAGTTTTCAGTTTGCATTGTGACTCTTGGGCTACTAACATTTGCTCCACACCAAGATTTCAGAAACCGTGAACTTTTCCCTCCAATGCAGCTGGAGCTGTTCTACAAATACCCTCTCACCTATTGGTCCAGCAATTAGGACTCTTCCCCTCCATCAGAAGGGCTCTGGGGTGTAATCCCACCCACAGTCTGCCTTATATAAAGCCTGGTTGGAAAACTGTTTCATTTTTGACTTTTGATCAGAGCTAGGCTGCATCTTCCTTCTCCAGTCTAACAATGCCTGTGGATTTCAGTGGAACTTGGAACCTTATCAGCAGTGACAACTTTGAAGGGTATATGGTGGCCTTAGGTAGGTGAAAATATCTGATCCTGTCCTTCCTCCTTTGTCCTGTAAGGATTTAGAGTCTGAGTTCTACTGAAACCCAGATTACTGCTGAAGCTTTTTTGACCTGAAAAACCATGTAGAAGCTTTGTGTACCAATGAATAGACAGCATTAATCATACTGTATGTAGCCTGACACCCAAGTGTCACTGCAGCCTTCAGGGCTTTCTCAGCCTAATACTTGTTAAAAGTATTTTTTTCATAGTTCTTGAAGGCAGGAAAGAGCTTGCCCTGTTCACTCAATTTCTCTTGTTTTTGAGCATAAACTTGCAGAACTTATGTCTGGGGTAACAAATAACAACAACAAAAAAAAAGTGTTTGTGTATTTGCCACTCCCAGGCAGGTGTTTAGTGTAATATCACTTATCTTTAAACAGGTTACAATGCTTCTTGGATCACTGTAACTTGTTGATAAGTCTCTGACTGTCCCTTTGCTGGAGAGCTTGAAGTTAACCTCTTACCCTGCTCAGACCTTTTACAGAGAGAGATTGATGGTACTTTAATGGGGAATTAAAAAAATCTTGGCTTATTAGCTTTCCTGTAGAAGGCTTAACACAGGCTGTGACAGCAGGCAACCTTATGTGCTGCCTTCTCTTCTCCTCTCACACCTTGCCTTTTTGACTTGTGTAAACCTATGACCAGCAATGTCTCTTGTTGGTTATTGTACACACAAGTAGAATAAAATCAGTTTTGTGTCTGTATCTATGCTGGACGACCTACTTAAATTGTCTGCTTGGCATCTTTAAGGTGGGGAAAGAACCATTCTCTGTTTTTAATGCTGCTGTGTTATCAATTAGAAAAAAAGGGGGGAAAAAAAGGATGCTCCCATAATGAGATTTTTTTCCTCAGTTTGAGCACTGAAGTGATACTTAAGTTGTTAATGTTCTCAAACGGAATAGAGTCTGTCTGTTCCTTGATAATAAACATTGTCCAGCCAAGTAAAGTGCTTTAAAAAATTAAATATATCTCTTCATCTTGTGAAATATGCAATTTGTTTTCAGTGTGTAACTGGGGGAAATTACTTAAAAGGCAATTCTGTGGGGATTTACAACTTATCTTTAAATATTCCTGCTCGGGTGCCAGTACACTGAACACAACAAGAACTGAAACCAGTATTGTAGAGCCAGAATGACAAACCTTTCTGCCAGGGTAAGTTAAGTGAGAAGGGTAATAATCTAATCAATTGAGTATCCAGTGGGTTATGGATGAGAACAAGACTCGTCCAAGACTAGCTCTTTCTTCAGTATCTACCTATAACAAAGTTTGTTATTTATCCAGCCTTAAAACCATGTTAAGACTTACTGGGTATGGATGTTGCCAGTACTGAATTCGAGCCCCTCTATACCAAAGTAAAGTGGTAATCGTGGAAAAAAATGACTGACAGATTCTAGCACCTTTGTAATGCACACAGCAAGGAAGTCCCACTTCAGGCAAGTCACATGGCCCAAGGCACGGTAGCTGAACACACCCTGTCACGACCACAAGCCCAGCCTGCATGAAATGGGAAACTGCTAGTGGTCCTATAAAAAGAGTTTTAATCTAGGAGATGAAAAGAATTTAATTAATTAGCATACAACTTTATTTTACCCATCTACCTTCCCAAAGCACTAATTCTGAGCTTGCTGTTGGGATGCAATGTAGTTCAGTTGCCTGATAGATAGTGACGATCAAGAAATCCTTTGACATGTGTGATGTCTTCTGGTTGCACTTAAGTGTTAATAGCAAGTGGCATGTCCTGAAAGCAAGCCCAAGTAATTAAATTTAGGACTCCATCTATTTAAGGTATAGGGTGCTTACAGATTTCTTTTGTTAACACACACAATGCCTTTCCTCTGTCAATGGATGAGAATAAGCATCAACTCTTCCCTCTAGCTAAGCAAGGGGCAAGGCTGAGAGCAAGCCTGGGGTGTTGGTGTGTGGGAAACTAACTCTCCCCGACTCCTAAAAGAACTCTTCTGACCCAAAGGCGTAGAAATCTTGCAGATGACCTGTGCAACAATTGAATAAGTTGGTTTCCAAAGAGTGAAATGCACGAGAGCATGATTTGATCTGTGTTACACACAGCTTTAAACAAACCAGCCCCCACAGTCCAAACCACAAAACCTTGCATAGCAGTAAGGTGAAGCTATCTAAGAAATGCTTTTGGTAATAAAAAAGCTAAGTCCTGGCTGCTGATAAATACTCTGACCTTTTTGTCTCCTGCCCAAGGTATTGACTTTGCAACACGCAAGATAGCAAAAATGCTGAAGCCTCAGAAAGTGATCAAGCAAGATGGTGATTCATTTTATATCCACACCACTAGCACCTTCAGAGACTATTTGCTTGAGTTCAAAGTCGGAGAAGAGTTTGAAGAAGATAATAAAGGCCTGGATAACAGAAAATGCAAGGTAAGAGTGAATAAAATCAAGAGGCTGTGATCAAAATTACAATGCTATGATCAATCCAGCTAGTTGAGCTGAAAGTTTCAAGAATACAGTTTGTAATTCAATGCAGAAGCAGGAGCCTGAGTTGCAGAAAAGTTTAATTTCTCCCTCAGGAGTAGTATTTAGGCCTTCTTTTATCCAGGAAAGAACAACTTTGTCAGAGCATATCGCAGAACTGACACAAAGACATACAGAAAAACTTTGTTTCCTCCTCCACAGAGCCTAGTTACCTGGGAAAATGACAAACTTGTGTGTGTCCAGACTGGTGAGAAGAAGAACAGGGGCTGGACACACTGGCTTGAAGGGGATGACCTCCACCTGGTAATTACTTTGCATTTCTACTAATTCTGTCTATGACAAACAAGGTTTAAAATATGGCCATAGTGTGCACAAGTTGTCTTCTAGCTCTGTAGTATTTGTTATGGAAAGTACATAGAGAGCAGAGAGTACATCCTGCTTTGATTTTATTTGAACTGAAACATTTGTTTCACTATTGTGTACAGTTAAATTCAGAGTGTTAAGTATAGCTTATTGGCATGGCAGCAGGGTGGCGATTGGTGGGGTCTATGTTCATGTTTAGGAGCTGCTTGATTGCCATATAAATCTATACCCTTGCTTGTATTTTTGTAGGAGCTTCGTTGTGAGAATCAAGTATGCAAACAGGTCTTCAAGAGAGCCTGAATGTGTACTGGTTCCTACATGGAGAGACATCTACCTGTGGGAGACTAGACACCATCCTGTCCAGTGCCAGCTCTACAGAAAAAACTGTTTCCTTGTACCTATTAATCTAAGTGGTCTGACATCTCTGGCTCAGGAAATAAGTCTGCTGTTGCCAGTATTAAAGATCTCTTTTTTGCTAACAAACTCTTCAAACCAAAAAAAACCATTAGCATTCTTTACACATTTAGGGAAATGTTGGAGGAAGCAGAAGTAAAAGGCCTGGTGTTTATTCTATCAATCCCGACAGTCTTTCCTGTAAAAAAATAAAAGTAAATGACTGTTACCGTTTTTCTAATATAAATAACATATTGACATAGCCAACTTACTGTCACATCTCACAGCCAAAGCCACGCAGGCTTCCCGACTCCACTAGATGGCATCTCGGGGACGTGCTGCATCTTGCTTACACAGCAGAGGTTCCTAACAACAGTGTTTTAAATGTTGCAGACGCTCTCCACGGTTTTTAAGCTGTGCACCCCAGTAAGATCTGAAAAGCAACCCAGAAAGGGAATGAGGACCTTAAGAACTCTGTTAGTACAAAGTCTCTAATGAGAAATCAGAAAAATGCAACCTTAAAAAGCTGTATGACTGAAGTGTAACAATTCACTAGTAAGGCTGATGCTAGGAAGTCCTTAGTGCTAGAAATATAGAAGAGTTATCAGCAGTGGCATTGCTTTTCTTGCTGCTGCCTTCCTACTTCAAACTGTGGGTTTGAAAGCAGGTAACATAATGTGGAACTCGCTTGAGGATGAGAAAAGATGTTCCAGGGACAAAACTGCTTATCTTAATATATATATTAACCAATTCACATGCTTTCACAAAACACAAACTAAACACCTTGAAATGCAAAGTGAAAAAAGAAAGGCAGCAGTCACATGTTCTAGAAGCAGGCAAAATCTCCTAAAAAAGAGATTAAAATGGACTTTCTTGGTCTGTTCACTTTCTGTTTTCTACAATTATGCCTCGATGCTATCCTTTGTTCAAACAGAGCAGTGTGCTTTCATCTTATGCACATCCTCTTGTCCCCCTTTTATGGGATTCTTTCACTTGGTGAGTCAAACTCAGTGCACTGCACATAGCTGTCTGCTGAGATCTTATTGTTAGTGACTCTTCATCCTGGGGCAAAAATCTGCTGATGCAACTCTTTTTTTTTACATTTGTTCTCTTCCAAACCAGCAACTTCTCAAGATCCTTTTTTTATTATTATTATTTTTTTACCTACAACTAATCAAACAGAGTGGCAAGTGAACACCAATTCAAAGTGAACACAGGCTGGTTTGCTTTTTTGGCTGAGTTTTGAGGGTGAGGGAAATGAAAGAGGAGGAAAGGATGAGTATCTTGCACAAAAATGTAATTTTGTGGTGTAATGAAAGAACTTGGTGCAGAAAAGTTTGTGTTTTCATACAAAAGGAAAAAAAATACCTCAGCTTCAAACTGTACCTAGAACAGGCTAAGGTCCAGTAATCACCGATCACCCAAAATCCCACTGTGGTGAGGGTTGGAAAGGACCTCTGAATAACACCTAGGGCAAATTCCCTGTTAGAGCAGGATGACCTGGAATGAATACGAGAATCACAGAACTGTTTTAGTTGGAAAAGACCTCGAAGATCATCAGGTCCAACTGTCAACATCATCATGGCCAGAAAACCGTGTCCTGAAGTGCCATGTCCACGCATTCCTTGAACACCTCCACAGATGGTGACTCCACCACCTCCCTGGGTAGGCTGTTCCAGTACCTGACCACTCTTTCAGTAAAGAAATTTTTCTTAACATCCAATCTAAACTTCCCCTGGCATGCATCCAGGTGGGGTTTCAATGCCTCCAGAGACAGACTCCACAACGCCTCTAGGTCACCTATGCCTGTGCTCTTCCACGCTCAAACCGAAGATGTTTTCCCCTTATCTTTATGTGAAATCTCCTGTGTTTGTGTGCACTGCTCCTTGGCCTGTCACTAGATAGCGCTGAGAAGAGTCTGGCTCCATGCGCTTGACACTCACCCTGTAGCATTAGCGAGACTCCACCTCAGTCTTCTCCGGGTTGAACAGCTCCAGCTCTCAATCTGTGCCTTCAAATTACAGCACACCGCAGTGCTGCCTCAAATGCTCGGCACCGAGAAGCAGGCTAACACTTCGGAGAAGCCAGGCATGTGCGAACCCGCTCAAACGGGTACACTTCAGCGGCCTAAGCCAGCTCGTTCCATATCTGAGGGACTACTGCCGCCTCCGCGGCAGCGGTGAGGGCCCTGCCACCACGCCGCTTCCCGCGCATCCCCGGCCCCTTCACCGCCCCCTCTCTGGGTCCCGCCTCGTTCCCGCCGCCGCCCCTCAGCAACCGGCCCCGCCCCTCTGGCCACGACGAGACGCCGAGCCCCGCCCCTCCCGCCAGGCCCCGCTCCCCGCGCCTGGCCCCGCCCCGCGGCGCTGCCATTGGCCGGCTGGGCGCGGGGCCCGGCATGCCCGGCTCTGTGCGCGGCGCCGCGGGGTCACGTGATCCCGCCCCAAGATGGCCGCTGCCGCCCTCTTGTTTTGATGAATAATCTTTGCGCGGGGCAGGGGCCGCGGTGCGGGCCGAGGCCGAGGGGCTCGGGCAGGTTGGAACAGCCGGGCAGCGGCTCTCTCTTGGCTGCGTCGGAGATCGGCGGCAGTTGAGGCGCGGTCGACCTGCGGGTAGTGGGTCGGGGGCGGCGGCGGCGGCGGCGGCGGCGGCGGTGGGGCCAGTTGCCGGCGGGCGAGGCGCGGCGCGGCCGCCCCGGAGATGCCCTTGTGAGGCGCCCCGAGGGGCAGAGGCGACAGGAGAGCGCTTCCTCGGAGCTGCCCCTCGGCGGGGCAGAGGAAAGCGCCCTCCCTCCGTTCACCATTAAGAGGAAGGCGATGGAGGAGCTGAGCACGGATGAGGTGAGTCTGCGGGGCCCGGGGCCTGAGGGGGCGAACTGGAGGCGCCGCCGGGGGCAGCCGAGCCCCGCGGGGAGAGGGCACCGGGCTGTACCTGGGCCGTTTCCCTGACGCCAAGGTGAAACCCCTGCATGGGAAGGAGCGTTCTGGAGCGCTCTGCCTTTGCCCCGTGTCTGTGCTCGATGTTATTCCTGTGCCTCCTTTATCCGCGCTGCCCCTGCTCTGCGACCCCCAGGCTGGTCGATGGGGTTGAATTGCTTCTTTTCCGGTTAATTGTTTGTTCTCTGTTTCCATCTGCCAGGTAGTCTTTGTCTGGAGGATGTCTCCTTTCAGTGTTGAACGCTAGGCGTGATCACTAGTGCGTGATTAAAAATCCCACCCTACTTTCTGACAGAGTCAAACACTTCGAATCTTGCTTCCATACAAGATCTGTCTCTGGTCTTATATTTAACGTCATTTCTTCTTGGAACAGGCTCACCAATTGTCTTGATTCTTTGATTTACTTTTTATTCAACCTCTTATTCTTTCACTGAAGAGTTAAATGTGTTATGTTGTGGTAGATAAACATCTGCCATGGAATAATGTGAACTGTTTGTTGTTTTCTCCTCTGGAAGGATGACGTTTTGCTTTTTTAAAACATAGCCTAAGTTTCTGTTTTGCTGGTATGTTGTAGGACTCTGAAATGGATTCTGTCGTGGTATTGGTCAGGGTATAGGGAGTTTCCCCCTGTTCCACTGTAATGCCCACGTTGTGTGCAGCTCTGTATCTCCCCTCACACCTTCAAAAGAATATTTTCTTATCATAGTGTGCTGCCTGTACATGAAGTGTCCTTTGTTGGACCAGCTGCAGCATAGGCTCATTGCTGTACTCACACTTCAGGAACTGTACTCCCTGTACTTACACTGCACGGAGAGCCAAGAGAAGTCATTTTAGTCCTGGACCATATCTTATGGTGGGACTGTAGAGTAGGGTGACTGCTGTTAACACTCAGGTTTATATCCCAAAATAGGAGTTGGTTTGATTATGTGGTATAGCATGATTTAGCAATCCCACTATGCTGTGACAGGAACGAGATAGTTCATGCTACTGACTTGATGAAAGTCCTCACAGTTCATGGAAACATTGAGAAAATGATTACAATTCTGATGTTGAGAAGAATGGGACAGGATGCTGCTGTTGTAATTTCTGCTGTGGAAAATGGATCTTTAATTTTACAGGTGTTTTTCATGAGTACTTTGTTTACATGCAATTATTCTGGTTGTTAAACTGCATCTGGTTATGAGGTGTTGCATGATTAATTTCAGAATTATTTCACCTATGTAAGCTTGTCTGTGTCACTGCTTCAGCAAATTCCTGACATCATCAAAAACACTGCATCATGGAACTGAGGCTGCAGAGAATGAGTTCTCCAGCAGGGACTCATCTACCTTTGCTGCCAAAGTGTTGGTCTCAAGCGACTCAAGTTTTTCCATGCCTTTCTAACATGGTTCAGCTAGGGCCAAAGCTGACTGGTCTTTTAGGTGATTGCTGGAGACAACCTTCTATCAATTCAGGAGAGTCACACTGTCGCTTTTTATTGTTAATGTGGCCCCCATTGGAAAACCAGAACCAAGTCTATTTTAATTTTCCTTCACATCTCCACTTTACTCTCATTTGGTGCAGTGGACCCAAGATCAGAGGAGAACTAGCACAAGATAGCACACAGTGAGAATAGGGACTGCATAGAGAAAAAGAGAATCAAAGCAAATGTGGGAGAAAGTGGGAAAGAATGATGTGAGCTTAGCATCTTTAAACATTTACATGATTTTTGAGTAGCTTAGTGGTTTCTGAGCACAGCCTGTGACCAGTATCACCAGAAAATGGAGCATTTCTTAAATCAGTTGAACCTGCTCTAATGAATACAAGAAAAAAAACCTATCCATTCAGATGACCTTTTGTTGTACAGATTTGCAAGTCTTCTACATTTGTGCTAGAATAAAATACTTCCTCTAGAGTCTCTCTAAGCAGTTGCCACTAAAAGTAGGTGTTGATAGAGAATTTCTTTTTAACTGGGAGTGTGTGAGCCTGAGGGACCAGTCTTGCTGCTTGTATCTCTGCTGGTCTGCTGCAAAATTAAATTACCAATGAGCTGTCTTTAAGAGGATGCTGGGTTTGCATTCTAGTGTCCCCAGCTTACAGTGTTTTAAGAAGTCCAGTAAGGTCAAAAATGTCTTTCTGAAAGTCACTATTCAAAGACATAGTTGAGATGAGTCTGCAAAGACTGTACCAATTAAACATCAATGTGCTACTTCCAGTCAACCAATTAGAGACGTTTTTTTAGTTAACTTTTTAAGTTGTATATTGTGAAGCTGGACTCTGCAGGGAAAATGAGCATTGTTTGGGCCATGACCTGTGTAGTGCATAGTACCAAATAGCTTGCACTGGTAGGTGATAGGAGGATGTGCAACAGCTTTGTCACGTGTCACTGCTGCCAATACTTGGTGCTGAAATCAAGGGGTAGGTATTGCTGAGGTACCCTAAGACCCCAGTTTCTTCATGGTCATTTGGAGAGTCATTCAGTCTGCAGTGAGAACAGGTCACTTGGAATTCCCAGGGTTGTAACGTAGATTGTTTGTGTTAGCTGAAGTCAACAGGTTGGGGCCTCATTTGTGTCAAGTGCTGTGCAAACAAGCTGCATCGTTTGAGTCCCCAACACCTGCCTTCCCTTGTCTTGATAAGGCACAAAGGAATTATCTGGGTAGAATGGGTGAAGCAGTTCTATGCTGTGTTCTCAAGCTTGTCTTTCAGCTTTCTCCTTTGCTAGCATAGAATCTGTTTTTTGCTCTCTCACTTGAAACTTTCTAATCTCCAAATCGAATTTCATGTGTCTGTGATAATTTTATGTAAACCTAGAGGAAAATCACAACTCAGGTTAGCTAGGAACCACATCTGCTCCCTGAAGGATTACTGAATGTGGCCTCAGTTGTGAAAGCTGTCTCTTTCAGTGGGAAAAAACCCTCAGAGTTTATTTATACTTTAATGTTAATTTGCCCAGCGGCAAGCAAGAGAAGTGTAATTTGCCTACCATCCTTAAAGAGGCAGAGAAGAATCTCCTATTAATGGTACTCTTGTGTAAATTGCATTTATCTTACCTAAAAGTAGCTCAGTGTCTGTGCAGACTGGTTTAGTCCCTGCCCTTTCCAGAACTATTTTCAAGGCAGGTTACCTTCCAGGAGGTTGGTCCATAAGATGGATTGTCGATGGATGAAGAGTGACAAATACAAGGCAGAGAATTTGTCTTGGTGTCCTCCTGTTTCAACAGTGATGATTTCAGCTGGTTTTGCTGTAACTTTGGCAGGGATCTAGCCTGGCACTGTAGATGGAGGAATGCTGAGTGGTAGAAGTGACCTCAAATATCTGCTTCAATCTGGGAGATGAAGAGAGGCTTTGTGCAAATCATACCTTGTGCAGGATATGACCTTGTTTGACTAACCAACCTGTCACTGTATCTAAGAATAAATTGATATATGTTATTATCCATGCTTTCTTCTCCTCAGATATTTCCATCTGAACATCAGCTTTGGACCTAGCTAGCAAGAATGAATATAAACAGTTGTGGAAAAGTTTCTCATCACATTGATTTTTCTTCCTTTTACATAATTAATCTTTCTCCTTTGGCCACTTCTGCATGTATGGGCTGTTTGTGTCTGCATTTCTTTTTCCCTTCGTTCTTCCCTGCCATTCCTTCGTCCTTCATTCCTGCCATTCCCATCTGAGAGCCCAGATTAGTCAAATGGTAAGGAAACATCTTTTAAAGCCTTAATTCAACCCCCTAGTTCAAAGCTATTTCAATTCAGCTAGCTTGCTTTACAGGTAATGTTTTCATACAGCTTTGTGAGCTGTGAACACTTCACTGGGGTTCAGCAATAGGGAACATGGATCTGGGGACAGGTAGCTGAGATTTGCTAAGGAGTGCCTCTGAGGGGTGAGGTAGTTTTGTACTGTTTTTCAAATTAACAGCTGGAAAAACTAAGATGTAAGAAACAAGTTGGGGAAAAAATCACATATTAAAAGCCTCAGACTTTTCTGAGCCCCTAATGTGTATGACTTCTACTTATGGCAAAGCTAAGCAACTGATGCAGTAAGCTCCCCATTTTACATGGTGGAGAGATGAAGACATTCTAATCACAGCCTTAGACTCTAGCTTGAATTTATTTTCTAGCTGCCTTCCATGTTCATGTGGTGCCACCTGTCAAGGAGGGTGATGCAGTTCCAGACACTGTTTTCCCACAGTTTTTGAAGTCTGATTTAATTTGGTCTGTTCTTCTTCCTGTTGGAGTAGGTTTCACAGGCCATTAAGTGACTGCAGTAATGCAGGATGGACATTGCCTTGACACAAATCTTTTGTTCACTCTTTCACTTGCTTGGCAGTTCTTTAGGATTTTGAGCAGAAATGAAAACTGAGACTGTATACAGTGCTTGAGTCTTGTAATGCAAAAGAAGGAATAACATGAATTGTTTGTTTTTGCAGGGATTGGAGACACTCAAATCTATCTATCTATCTATCTATCTATCTATCTATCTATCTATCTATCTATCTATCTATCTTCTCCTGGGTCTGTTTTGAGCTGAAGATGCAAACTTTAGGAGCATATCCTCTGAGGCAGCCTGTGATAACTACTTTGTTTTCTGATTCTCATTTATGCTTCAAGTTTCCCTTGAAGCTCTCCTAAGTGCTGAAGTTCATTTCGTCTGTTGATTTCTCGTGTGTAGTATTAGTGTTATGCAGTCCACTGATTTTGCTAAGTGAGTTCATAGCAGTTTTCTGAAGTCAGATTTTGAAGGCAGATGCTTCTCTGTCTTATTAGTGACCACAGTAACTGTTATTTAAATTCTGTGTGCTGAAATGTCTCCAGGTGATAAGAGGATGTAATTTGCCGTCTGTCTTCTCAAGGTGCTTCTGCCCAGCAGATGAATTGTCTATTTTAGTGTGGTTTAGATTAACTTGGTTAGCAGTGGTTGCCTTTAATAACTGGGTCTTCTTTAGTGCCATTGCTTTTACTGGTACCATGGTGTGAAATTGAGGCAAAGGTCATGTTTACATTGTCCCTTTTATCAGACGAATGCATTTTGTTTCATCAAGTGCCAAAATAAGTGGGGAGGAGCATTGCAGGTTTGAAATGGCTGAGCAGTAAATGTTAACCGTGTCTTACACAACCATTCAAGGGACAAACACAGCATTCTCCTATGCAAACGGGCTTCTGAGGCAGCAAATACATAGTTCAAATCTAGAGGTGAGGAAGATTTTGGTATTGTCTCATGGAGCAGAGAAGCAGCAGCTTCATTTAGCAAGTTACCAAGTGAAGCTTGTCTCTTTCCAGCTTCACAGGAGTGAGGGTCCCAAGGGCAGCCACGAGGGGGATGTGTGTGGTTGTTTGTGAGCAAAGTGACTTCTTCACTTGCTGTGGTTTCGTTTGCCTTGTGCAGATCCGTCGCAGGCGCCTGGCCCGGCTGGCGGGGGGGCCATCCTCCCAGCCCAGCACTCCGCTGACGTCGCCGCAGAGAGAGACCCCACCGGGACCACCTGTAGTGGCACCAGCCGCGGGGCCATCCCATAGTCTAGGCCTAAATGTCCATAGCATGACCCCAGCTACCTCTCCAATTGGTGCATCAGGTAGGTTGGCTCCTCAGTGACAAGAGTTACTGTATGTCTGCTGACAGTCCTGCAAGACCTCCTCTTCGGAACACGAGCACCTCTGCTGCTGATTCTGCTCTTGGAAGTTTCCAGAAAGAAACATTCCAAAATGATGGGTGAAGCTGCTTTTCAAGGTCATTTTCCAGATGATAATACATAGAATTACCACCTAGTAAGGTATATGACACTATTAGATAAAACATGTAACAGTGCTAGTAGGGATTAATACTAACAGAAATAACCAACACAATAAGCTGGTTTCCAGGTATCAGTAAACTAACGAGATTTAAAATATGGGTTACCAAAGCTTCAACTTTGTACTACAGAGCATTAAAGAAAGGAAAGCCACTCTGTCAAGGTGACAGGGGGAAAAAAACTTTCCACTCTTGCAACACTGTTTTTATTGATTGGTTTCTAGGTACATTTCAACAATCAGTCCCAAGTTCATTTTTGATCTTTAATTACTGGCATTTGGCACAATTGAAAATAGTAGGCTGTGACTGAGCACTGTCAATGTAAAAATAAAATGTTTGCTTTCTCCTGTATTATTTTGCCCATTGTGCTGTTTCCTGGAGTGAATACAAGTTAGGATCTTTAGGAAAGGTATTTCCTTCAGAGGATCTACTGAAATCAAAGGGAGAAAGCATGGCAAATTGGGAGGGTTGCCTTGTGGAAAGATGAAGACAGTATTCTTATGTATAATACACTTTTGAGCTAAAATAACTAATTCTGATTTGAAGCTGAGTGTCTTGGAAGCCAGGGCCCTTTGCCATGTCTTCCAGTATTGTGGTACTTGTCTGGAAACTGATGTTGTTTTGCATGTTGTGTTACTAAGCTAAGAGGTTCACAAATCCAGTCACAAAACAAGTGTCGAGGTTAAGTTATTAACATCACAGAATCATTTAGATTGGAAAAGAACCTAAAGATTGAGTTAAATCATTTGATGTCTTTATATTGAGGTGCCCAAAACTGCACACTGTACTAGAAGCAATTTCTAATTGGTAGTGGTAGAAATATTTTTTCCAGTGCTCTTTGCTAAGCATGCAAAATTCTTTATCTATTTACATATTTGTTTTCTGAGATGTCTTTTTTTTCCCCCTACTGGCATTTACAGTAATTTATAGCTTAAAACCTGTGATTTAATGACAGTGCTGTTCTGAGACACTTAGGAGTGACTCCTTCCTGCTTATTTCATAGTGTTGTACCCAAAGCAGGACAGAGAAAAGCTATCAAAAGCACTTCCTGAGAAAAGCTCTTTGCAGATGGAATTTAACACTGTGCATTGTCCTCATGATTGTAGACAGCAACACAGAAGCAAAGGTGACTTGTTTTTTAAGAGCAGTGCAGAGGTCACTTGCTGTTCACCAGGCCTGTGGTTACATGACTGTTTTAGCTCCTCTTAGGTCTGACTCTTGCTGAAAGAGATATTTTTCACTGCCTCTCCCTCTCCTGTCCTTAGCAACTGTGAAGTGAGGTGGTTTATGGCCTTAATGTAGGTCAAAACTAACCAGAAACAATAAATGGTTAGTTTTAAAGTGATGAGGTCCTTATCCTACTGTTTAAGCAATAATGTCAGCAGAGCAGGAGCTGTGCAAGCATGTACCTGAAGGCAGAAGTGTTTGTGTGTTGTCAGATGAGTTTATCGTGGTTTGAAATGGTCAGGAAGCTAAGACCTAAGAGACTTATGTTTTAAGAATTCGTCTTTTGGTAGCTACTTCTACTGAGCAGATTGAGCGGAAACAGCAGCACCTAGGGCCAGTAGGGTGTTTCATAGAATCAACCAGGTTGGAAGAGGCCTTCAAGAGTTTGCTTCCTACAAGCTGTTCATTGCAGCCATTTAACAGTGCAAGCCTCTTTCACACCAGAGGAAGGTCTGTGGTTAAACTGGGGAATAGATCAGGGAAAAAGCCTCCCCAGCTGATTGTCTGCTGTATTTATTTAGCACAAACGAAGACTCAGCTAATGCTGTGTGGTTTGCAAGAGCTCCTTTGAGCGGTAGACTAAAATGACTGTAGAGAACTTTAATTCACTTGGACATACAGAGAGCAGCCCAAGCAGAAGAGTGCCCTTGTAAGCATCCAGTTTTCTGAGAAGTTGCATGTCATGGTGAGGTCAGAGTTCCACAGCAATTTACTGGAAAATATCATCATTATTTTATGTGTGTTTTGAAGACACTTTGGAGAGCCTAAGTCCAGCCTGTCAGTGGCAGTTATACATACCGAGACTCTGATCTTCCTAATGCTGTTGTGTTTGCTTTTGTGTCAGGGATTTATGTTTCACAAAGGCAAACTGGAACTTTGTGTGTCAGGTAGGTTTTTTTTATTGTGTACCTGATCCAGCCAAGTACAGATGGAAGTAAATTCTGAAGGATGTGCTGGGAAAAGGTGGTGGGTAGGACAGTCTGCTTGAGGAGTGCTGATGGTGAGTGCTGCAGGCTAACTTAAAATACAGTGCGACTGCTTCTAGGGGAGGTTTTTCTGCCTTCTGCAGTTCTGTGCCTGTAAAAGGGATTGTTTTAGATCTTGAAAAGCCATGGGAAGCGTGCTCACAAACAAATCCCTGTGTCAAGGAGCATAATCCTGATCTGTTCTGTTTTGCTATCCCCGCTTAACTTTGCAATGTGTTCCCACCTCAAACGTGGGACAAGTTTGCACTTTTCAGTAGCAGCATGAAACACAGTGCTGGAATTTAAAAATAGGTTGTCGGTCTGGTTTTACACTTCTCACTTGAAACCTAATACCCCTTGGGGAATGTCTTGTAAACTACAGGCAAAAGAACCCAAAGGAGTGCAATTCACTGCTGCTTTCTTTTTAAACAGCTAGAGGAGTAATAGCTTTTCTCCTGCTCCATCGAGGGGTCTTTTTACTGACATGCAAATACCTGATATTGATAAAGCTACAGGTGCAGTTTATACTTACTGCTATTTTCTAAGTCATGATTCCAAACAGTGTCACCAGGCACGAATTTTAGGGATAGACTACACTTAAGAGCCCTCTCTCTGTAGCTGTTTGTAGAACTCGTTCAGCTGCCATTGCTGTTGCATTCAAGGTTTTTTTCTGGATTGTTTGGAATTAGGTGTGTAACTTCCCTCCTACTGTGCTAGTATCCAACTTCTCTTTGTTGCAAAGTCTTCATTGCAAAGTGAAGCCCTCTGTTCATATCCTGCACATTGATATCACATCAGCCACAACCCAGAGCCATTCTGTTGCTCTCCATTTGCTGGTGGTGTGCTCAGTGTGTGTTGTTTTGGCTACTTGGATGCTTATTTTATTCTTGTGCTGAAGGAAATGTTCTGATCATTTCCCAGTAAATTGTGGAAGGTTTTGTGGGAAGGCTATCAGAATTCCAATTCATCTTGTCCTTTATCTTTGCTCAAGTTGACTCCGTTGTGATGGCCCAGTGTGAAGTCTTGTTCTGGTAAGACAGATGTCAGAGGGGCTTTATACAGAGTTGTAAGAGACCAGTTTGCTGTGGTGTGGGTTTGGTTTCTTGTGGGAACGAATCTGAGCACTTCATGAATGCAAATTCAGGTTTATTCTCTCTGGTAATGCAGGTAAGAATTCCTATATGACTGCTGAAAGGAGAGGTAAAAAATGTGATTTTCTGTGGTCAAATGTGTATATTATTAGCACTTATTTCCCAGTGCACTGCTGGATTGGAAAACAGTATTTCCACTTCTTTTGCATCCAGTAACTCTGGAGTGCCTTCTCATCTCTGTGGTAGTGATCTTAGTGGTGCCTTTTCTCTAGGAGTGGCCCACCGAAGCCAGAGCAGTGAAGGAGTGAGTTCACTCAGCAGTTCTCCATCTAACAGCCTTGAAACTCAATCTCAGTCTCTCTCTCGGTCCCAGAGCATGGATATTGATAGTGTCTCCTGTGAGAAAAGGTAAGAAGTGCAGCTTGTGTAAGCTAGTAAGTACTGCTCAATGCTAATCACCAAACCCACTTAGAGGGGAAAATGTCCTGCCAGCTGTGTTAATGCAGTAGGCTTTGATGCTTGGAACTGACGTGCTGTTTAGACCACTGTAACGCTCTCTCTAGTCTGGTTTTAATGGGGATTACTGACCTGAAGTGATGAAGACAAAGCATTGTCTTAGACATTAAGTGATGAACATGTCTGGTGGGAGTAATTCAGCTACTCTGTTTAAAAAAGAAGAGGTGATGGAATGTGACAGCTGTGCAGTTGGTATTGCCTGCTGAAAAAATTCTGAATTGTTTCTTGCATTCAAAATAATGAGAAGCATTTATCAGCTAATGATTTTAATTGCTCTTTGTGCATATATGGCTGTTCCTGTTGCACTGTGCTTTCTCTCTGCTGCTTCAGTCATCATCTGGACACTAGGAGGAAGCTCTTTATTTTGAAGATGGTGGAACACTAGAGCAGGTTGCCCAGGGAGATGGTGGAAGCCCCATCCTGGAGACGTTCAAGTTTGATGGGGCTCTGAGCAACCTGATCTAGTTGGGGGTGTCCCTGCTTACTGCAGGAGTTTGGACTGGATGACCTCTAGAGGTCCCTTCCAACCCAGTGCGTTCTGTGATTTTGTGATCTTACAGAGGGCTCTCTGGCTTTCTACAAGTTAATGACATTCTTCTCTTATTTCCATTTACAGTATGTCCCAGGTAGATGTGGATTCAGGAATTGAAAACATGGAGGTCGATGAGAATGATCGAAGAGAGAAAAGGAGTCTGACAGATAAGGTTAGTCTGGTCTATGCTGGCACCAGAGTGCAGGAGTGATGCAGAGCTGTGGCTTGCAGTGAGTTCAGTTACCTCCATATTGTCAGCCACCCCTCAAGTGTCAGCTGTGAACAAGTTCTTTGCTGCTTTTCCTCATTAAAGTTCTGGAAAGGGAGAAAAACATCAGAAGTGCCAATATCAAAGCTTCATTTTTGTTTATTGCAAACTGGCTTATGAATAACATTTGGAAACTCTGAAGGAAATGTTTTTGTTACATGTCCTACAATGGAATGACCTGTTCATGCCCAGCTCCTTTCTTAATATGCAGCAAGCCTGCAGAAATATTTCTGCAGACACTTCTGAAGGTTGTTTCAGCTAATTTATATAGCATTTAGAGGCCTACTAACAAAGCACTGCTTTAAATGTTATGTTTGCCGAAGTAATGCTCTGTAATAAGATTTTTCTTAATGATATTGTAAGTAAATAAGGAACAGCTATCAAGGTTTAAACAGATGATAGAAGCCTTTAAAGCAGAACAAAGCAAGCGAGTACAGAGGTCGAATTCACTCCTAAAATTGTTCTCTTTGTCATTGCATTGTAAGGCCCATGTGGAATAAAGCCATAAAGAACTGGCACATCAGTGTAGTGGAGAGAAGTTTCTACAACAACTCTTGCAGTGCTCATTAGGTGTCTTTGTTTATTCCTGCACTGTCAGTAACAAGGTCGGTTGGTAAAAGCCTGGCTTAAAGCCATGCGGCAATAACCCTGCTGCAGAATCCTTCCCAGTCAATTCCTAGCTGCAAATCAGGCAGTTGGACAGCTTGCATTGTGCTGCTGTGAAATAAATAGCTTGGAACCAAGGACAATCTTGAAGAGGGGATGGGGAACAGTGGAAAGTGAAGTTTCGCAAACTTATTTCAATTCCTCTTACTGATTTGGAGATGCCATAAAGTGAAGTGGATAGGGTACAGCATGGTCCTCATGAGCAAAAAATGTTCTTGCTTGGCTATCTGCACTGGAAATGCTGTCAAGAGTAAAGCTTTCTTTGCAGAGATAGGAAAGGAAATAGATTTGTAAGCAGGAAAGACATGGGGAAGCTCACTCCTTCCTGTGCTTTCATTTTTGCAAGAAACTCTTAATATGCAGAAGAAACAATATGAATCCCCAGCTCGTTCCTGAAAACAGCCATCAGATCAGAGGGATATTGGCTAAGTTTCTCTTCCTAGCATAGGTTTTGAATGAGATTTGGGAATTTGTTTCCTGTTGGATTTGTAGGTTTCTGCTACATCTTTTCTGCATCTTCTTAGTGTTTCTTCAGGTTTTCTTCCTGAATACCCTTTGAGCAGTGTATCAGAATTGCTTCTGCAGTGTGCAGACTCTGCCACTGACAGTGCAAAGCTGTTTAAAGAAGACCTGCATCTGTTTGTCACTTGTGTGGTACAATTGCAAAGTAGTTGACTTGTTTGGTGTGTTTTTTAACCCGCTTCAATGAAGGAACCGCTGGCTGGGTCTGAAGTGTCTGAGGAGCAAGCTTTACAGCTGGTCTGTAAGATCTTTAGAGTCTCCTGGAAGGACCGAGATAGAGATGTTATCTTCCTGAATTCACTCTCTGCCCAGTTCAAGCAGAACCCAAAGGAAGGTAAGTATCAGAGCTGTTAGTTGGATTGTTTCAGCTGAGTGCTATGTTCCCTACTCTTTGGTTTGAGCTTCTTCTCTCTTTGCTACAATGCCAGAGCCACCTACTTGTGGTCTTTGCTCCATTTCATGTAGCAGGAAATGGAATCCCCAAAAAGGAACATGGGACCAGCTGCTCATAGCTCCAGTTCTAGCCACTCGCTGTGCCGGTGGTTGGCTGTGTTTTCTGTTGTCAAACCGAGTGGGCTGATCTTGTGGCTTTGCTGGAATCACTTCTCCTTGGGAGCCTTTGACTGAATTCCTGAGCTGTCTTGAGTCACAATAGACATTAGGAGTTCATTTGAAAAGAAATCCTGATTATTGTCTAACAGAATCAATTTTCTACATCAGCTTTCAGATATGACCAAATCCAGAGTAGTTAGTTAGTGTGTGTGGGGGGTGTGCATGGTGCTTTTCCTTTCGTTGACACAACTTGCCCAGCTCAATAGCAGTGTGGAAAATGAGAGGGTCGAGCAAAAAAACTTCAATGATCAACAACAACATTACATCATCTGTTATCTTTTGTGTAGCTGTAATTGCAGAGCCTAGTGAAGAGGGCTAGTCAGAAATAGAAATACCAGTCTGTAGGTTTTGCCAAAAGAAACACGTAAGTCACAGAAGTAAACTCCTGTTCTTTCTGATAGTTTACCTCTCTGAGCAGTGTGTAGATGAAGGCAGCAGATGAGGATACTAACTCTCTTCTTTTCTTCTGAACAGTGTTTTCAGATTTTAAGGACTTGATCGGGCAGATTTTGATGGAGGTGCTGATGATGTCCACCCAGTCAAGGGATGAAAACCCTTTTGCTAGCCTGACAGCTACATCACAACCCATTGCTGCAGCTGCCCGATCTCCTGACAGAAGCCTGATGTTAAACATGGGCTCTAACCCAGGAAGCAGCCCTATGTTCTGTAATGTGGGCTCCTTTGGCTCCAATTCATTATCCAGGTGACTTCTGATTATAACTGAATACTGATTTCACTTGAATATTGACTGGTAGACTAGAAGAGGGAGAGAGAGGCATAGGAACGCCCTGAGAACAGTGAATTGATTTCTCAGTTCTTCACTGTTTTCCATGTGAGTGTCTCTGCAGTTCACCTTTTTTCATCACGTAGCCGTGGTTAGAGATGTATTTGCTGGCCCAAAAGCCATGTAGCTGGTTCCTTCTGAGATGTACCCCTAATTTGCATCAGTCAAGGCTATGACTCACGAGTGTGCAGATTGTGATGTAGTTTTATTTAACATTAGTAGTAGGAATAATGTCTGTAAGCTGCAGAATTATTGCTGAAGAGTCATCAGAAGGGCAAGGACTTCTCTTGCTCATTTGATCTTTTCCACCCTGTTTCTGCACACCCTAAATTATTGCTTTGTTTTGTGTTTTTTTTCTTTTTCCCCTGTAACTGGTTTAGTCTCTATGGGACTAGTCCAGCTCCTACTACCAATTTCACAAGCTATGTACCAATGACTGGTTCATCTCTTACCCCACCAGCCAGTTCAGTTGCCAATACATCTGTACCTTCCAATACTGTCAGCTCTCACCTCACAGCAACAAGCCCTTCATGGACACAGCCTTCCTCTCCGAGGTACCGGCCATACACTGTTGCCCACTCTGGAGGCTTTTCAGCTTCTTCCATCCCGCGTTCCTTGAGCGTTTCCATCCCATCTAGTTCACCAAGTCCTCCAGCCGTGGCTGCGAGCCCTCCAGCCACGCCAGTCATCACCTCCAGACAGAGACCCACAACAATGGGTCCGCCTTTGTTTACTGCTTCACCTAGTACCTTGCGCAGGCGTCCTTTACTGACCAGGATTCCCTCTAGGTATTTGACAAGTGTTTTATGTGTGCTGTGCAGGGTGTGGCATAACCGTGCAACTTGGAAGAACTTCTGTTTGTGCTGAGCTCACCCTACTTACTCTGAGTTGGTTTCTGCATTTTGGTTTGTGCTAACATGTTGACTTCCTAACGAGCTGTCTTTGCCAAAATGTTTACCTGCTTCTGCCAGCGTTTGAAGTGCAATGTAATTACCTTACAGGTAGCAATATTGTTTTAATGCTTTCCCATCCATTCCAGTTAAACTGTAGCTTTCTGCTCAGTTGCTGCTGCTGGAGAGTAAACCAAACAGACCTCCTGCTTGGAAATGAGTTTTCTCAGTAGGGCTTTAGTTGATGTGTTGAAAGTTGTTACTTGCTGGACCGTGTTAGCTTTGATTCCCCAGTGCATGGATTTAAATTACAGATCAGCCTATTCCAGTATGCCAGGCCAAGTACTCCTGCATTTCCTCTGCTGGCTGCTCCTGCAATCCCCAGTCCCTGCAGGAGGGAGAAACGAGCATGAAAGGATTTGAGACCATTTCTTTAAAGTTCAGTAGCCTGGAGTTGTAATCCTTATTATTTGGTCACATCCAAACTTTCCCACTTTAGTTGTAATTTTTATCAGGTCTTAAAAAGTCTTCTAAAATGTTTGGTTTGTGAAGGTGTGATGTTTTATGTGCATAACCCATACAGCATGTTAGGGTAGCTTTGGTTTACTAACGTGGAGCTATCTGTTGTCTGCATGTTCAGAGAAGATGATTTTTGGCAGACTTGCAAAGCAAACCTACCATTTACGTTTGGCTTAAACCATCTGATGGGCTTTTTCATTCTGTTGTGGTAGTATGTACGACAACCCTTTCTCCCTCCTCCTCCTTGCTGTTTCTGACGTGTCTGAGGACAGTAGTGATGAAGAAGATGAAGATGATGATTTTTCTTGTGTCCAGTTTGGGTCCAGGTATTGGAGAAAGAGAATGTAACCTGCATGTTTGGGTGCCTAGGAACTAACAGTCCCTGTAGTGTCAACTGTTCTTCAAAGTGATTTGGGAAGTCACTAAAGGAAGGAGATGAGCTGGCTGGGTTTTAGGATGGAGTATGAACTGGTGTAATGAGTGCTGGTTAGTCAGCTCTTTTGGGGAGAGATGACTAAGATGAAGTGAATGTTAATCATGCTGCCTTTTAGGTGTAATGGCATGGTTTCTGAAATGGTGCTCGAGTGGAGCTCCTCATTGACTGTGTGAGTAGAAGGAATATTATTCACCCGTGGCTGTGATTAAAGCCAGTGCTACATCACGTGCGTGTTTTCCTATCAAAAACTGGGAAACGATGACAAAGGTTCACGTATGGAAAAAGATGCAGTGCCGAGCAGCCAGCTGGTGCAAGCAGCATGACACTGCTGCAGGTTGATTGCTGCTTGACAGGATGGCTTCTCAAGCCTGTCAAGAGAGTATACCTGAAAGTTTTACCTGCTGCTTTGACGTGGTAAATAGCAGAGGCTGATGTAGTCTGAACAGCCGAGAATGGAGAGTGAAGAGCAGGAGATTTTCCTGTAAAACAGACACGTGAGTTGTACAGCAAAGCCTTTGCATTTGTGTGACTTTAAGGTACGTGAAAACAAAATAAGAACTGATGTTAGTGAGTTGTGTTTGGAAGCTAGCCAGATGTGCAGAAAATCCTACAGAGCACTGGGGAAAAAAGGCTTCTGGAAATGTAAAAACTGGGCAGGACCTTCTCAGGTTTTACATTGCCTTGCAGAGTGATGCTGCAGTGTCTTGGCTGATAGAGTATTAGCCCAAACTGGAGGAAGGAATCAAAGTTTTATATGAGCCCCACTTATTTTAGGGAGACTATCCTGAAAAATTATACTTCTGTAGTCTTGTTAGTATCCTGAATATTCCCTATCAGCATTCAGACACTTAATTAAATTGATAGTAATCGTGAGGTGGTCTAGGTGGCCATTTAGCCTAACAGAGCCAGTTACAATTTGCAGGTGTGTAGGGGAAGTTTTAAAGACTACATGAATGTTGAGCATCTGGAAGGAAAAGAATTCCTCCAAAACTTGCAGTCCTCTTTGAAGCATTTTGGTTATAGTAAAAGTCAGGAGAAATCTAATTGCTTGAGCCTTCTGAAACCGAAGGTCAAGTCTTTATGGAGTGCCTTACGGTGTCAGGGGATGCCCAAAAAGACTTGGTATGAGATGATCATTTTAGCCCCAGTAGCTTTTCTGTCTGTGATTGTTCCTATGGTATGTTGGGACACTACTGCTGAAGTTAGATGGTTAACTAGAAGACTTCCAGTGGTATCTCCTCTTTTCTGGTCTAATTTTAGGCGAGTAACTTGCTAACACAAATTTGGGGTTTTTTGTGTGTGTGTAATTTAGGATTATTTTTCTTCAGTGTTTTGTTTAATTTTTATCCTCTTGGCAATCTAAACCGAGTGCTGGATTGTTTTGCAAAGCCTTTGGTAAGGATTTCTGAGGCTGCTATGCTTCTGGAGTTTTAATTTGTCTATTATGTGCTGGCATTCTGCAGACAGCAGTAAGATGTTGGTTAAATTATAAACACAGTGACTGTACAATTACGCAACAACTTGCATTCTGAAAATACCAAGGGATTCAGTCTGTGCATGCAGGGTGAGCTTTGCATTAGAGTCTTTTCAGTTACTGCTGCAGTGAAATCATTAACAGAATGACTAACTATAGGAGCAGTAAGGTCTTTAATATAAATTGATGTTCTTCAAAGGGTACTTTTTAAGCTGAATGTGAGAAGTCAAGAGGTTTAATAAGAACCCATAGAGAAGAAAACGTGTGTGTGATTTCATGGGTGGTGAATGCTATTTTAATAGAGCCACATTTTACATGGAGTAGTTTTAATTGAATAACTGAAAACAATTTTTCTTTGTAAAAAGAGATTGCTGCTCTTGGAACTTTGGTTTCTTAACATGCTGGTCTGCCAGATGCTTAGCAGTAATAACCTTTCCCTGCTTTATTGGTTGGACAAGAGGTGTGTACAGCTCCATTATTAAGATGTAAATGACTTTACAGTCTGGTTTTAAACCTGTCTTTTGGGAGGTACATTTAAGGTAACAAATACTGTTACTTCCCAGTTGAAGATCTGAGGCTTATAAATGGCTCTTTATTTGAATCCACCCTGACCATACAGAGTTCTCTTTGAGGACTAGCAGCAGACCCTCTGCGATTTAATTGCTGGAAGTTTTTTCAGTTCCATTTACATGAAGTGAACATATCCTGTCCTAATTCCCTTCTGTAAAGTGAGGAGTTTGCTTTTAATTAGCTTTGCCAAGCTGTTATGTAGAGAAGAAATCTGTTGAGATAACAAGTCTGAGATTGAGAGTTGTGGGATCTGTTCTCACTATTTGTGTTTCATTTCTCTCTTGTCTCAAGCTTGGTTTGGGTTTTGTGGGTTGAGTCTGTGTGTTTGCAACACCAGTGGTTTCTTTTTCCCTCCCTGAGGCTTTGCTACTTAATGAATTTGCATTTTTTACTGTGAGGGAATAGAAATGAACTGAGTTGAAATTAGTTGATCTTTAATGTGGAAAATTTGAAAGGAGCAATTGCTTTGCTGCTGCCTCCTGTTTTATGTATTCTCCTTCCTTAGAGGATACAAAGCAGCCCTATCAATCAGCTAAGGTCTCTTCCCAGCAGTGGAAGGCTCTTGCCTTGAGTTTATGGAGTTGGGGAACATTCTTTACCATTCATGAGTTTATGGAGTTGGGGAACATTCTCTACCATTTGGAATGCTTTATAGAGAATGTGCAGAGGTCGCATCCATGACATGGAAGTGTTGTGGTGTCCTGAGCATCCAAGCATTTTTGATGTCCATTAGAACTGTTCATTTTCAGTTTTGCTCTGTGAGAACTGAAGTTGTGCACCTTCCTGCTGTCTTTCAGAGAACTTTCTCATTTAATAAGACAACTGATTGTTCATTCATGTCACAGTACAGCTGAACTTCCAGAGGGGGACAAGCTGTTAAATGGAGAGCTCTTCACAGATCACAGAAACTATCTTAATTATTGACCCATGTGTATGATGGGATGGAGTCTTCAGAAGACTGACAGAGGAAGTCGAGAGCTCATGAATTATTTGATTGTGCACAACTGAAGAACTGTATCTAATGCTTTGTTTCTTCTTCTTGTGTGTTTTGAAGTATGGGAGGCTCTGGCAGCTCCAGTGTTTCCGATTCCTGCAGCGACCACTTCACCATTGAGAACTGTAAGGAGACAGAGATGCTGAACTACCTCATTGAGTGTTTTGACAGAGTTGGAATAGAGGAGAGAAAAGCACCAAAGGTACATTTCAGATGAATGAAGTCACAGGCACTGCTCTTACTGTGTAGTGGGGGAAGTCAGTGGGAATTGACAGTACTTCTTGGTGACTTTGTTGTGGAAATAGATGTATAGAATTTATAAGGTCCTTTTGACTTCTGTTATTTCATCATGCTTAAATTGTTTATACATTTTACATCTCTAGAATAAGCACTGTGTTAGAAACTGTCCTTCCCCTCTTGATCTACTGCATTTTATCCAGATTTATTCTAGGTAAAACTTTCTTTTGTGAGACCAACTCCCTGTCAGCACTCTGTGTTCTGCTTTGAGCTTTTGCTTCTGGGATAAAAAACAAAGACTTTTAATGTGTAGTATGAAAGGACTTTAGCTGGAGTAATGTTAATCTTAGTTTGCATAGTACATTCATACAGCATGAGTAAAGACATTTATCATGTTTCCTGTCTGTTCTGTCTCTGAATACTTCTGGTTTGCATTAAAATGAAGTTTGTTTTTATCAGATGTGTAGCCAGCCAACAGTTAGCCAGTTACTGAGCAACATCCGATCACAGTGCATTTCACATGCTGCTTTGGTGCTACAGGGATCCCTAACACAACCAAGGTAAATACAGCTGATGGCATCCATCAAAGTTTACTCTCTTTCTGTTTTGCTATTTTTCCTTCTGAGGATTAGATAACAAAGCTCGAGTTACTGGAGCAGGATAGATTTATGTGCCAGAGGGACAGTTTGTTGCAGTCCTGTGGTAAGAGGTGTTTGCCTATGGCTGTGGGTTTGGAAGTGGATTACCTTTCAGTTCCTTTCCAAACCATTCTAGGACTGCTTTACTTTTGGAGACTCTTGCTCCCAATGATATGTTGGTGGAGAGCAGGTTAAGAGTTTTTTCTAATGGTGTTTGGGTAAAACCAACCAGGTTTTGAACATTTCAAATGGGAGGAGGTCTGAGTTAAGCCATTTTTTGCCTTACCTCACACATAAACTGTTTTACTTGCATATCGTTGGGCACTACTCCTGTGAAAGTCAGTAACCAGCAGAGCTGCATCTGAGAAACAGTCTTATAAAACCATGTAGCAAAAGCTACTGAAGTGGCTTAGTACTGATTTCAGAGAGTTTACCACAACAGATGCAGTAACACAAATCCGTGTGTAGATGTTCTCCTCTCAAGGATGACTGAGATCTCAAGTGCAGTTGTTTCTAGAGCAGTTGCCTCACTAGCAGCCTTTTAGTTGGAACAGTAAAAGGTTTTTAAAAGAGGAGATGTGACTTTTACTAAACTCTGCATCACTTTGTGTTTCCAAACAATACTTCTATAATCTTTAAAGCTGCACCAGTTACCCTTTGTGCTCTGGGATTAGTTTTGTCTCTACGTGAACCAGTGCTGACATTAGCTGTTGTGTATGTAATAAGGAAGAAAAAGATACTATTTCAGACATCCTAAGGAGCAGTTAAAAGTAATGACTGTATCAAATTCAGAAAACACTGATGTTACGTTCTTAGTGTGGAAAAACAACCATCAGAAAATGTTGTTTCTTCACTAGTTGAGCTTACAAAGGATTCTTCTCCATTAGAGGAGTAGAAGGGATAGAAGAGAGAAGCAGTCACTACACAGAAGCTGTTACTTTCTTCCAACCTCATTAAACTCAAGTGTGATGTTTGCAGCAGCAGCATCTGTTTCAGAATAACATATCCACAAGTAACTCGAGCAGACAAGGTTGGTTAGTACTGAGAGGAGTAGGTGTGTCTGTGTGTTGCTCATCTGTTTCTGGCAATGCTAGGATGTCATTACTGACACTTCTGCAAATAGTCAGCAGTTCTGCCTGTTTTTTTTATACAAATAAAGGTCATTGCAGCAGCAGTCTTTGCTGGTACCATATATGCTGTGTAGGAATCTCCCATTTGGCTTCATCCAAGAATTGGTGAGAACAACTTATCAGGATGAAGAGGTGTTCAAACAGGTAAGGCATGGGTTAAAAACAAATAACAGTATCACATGATTCTGCTCTTTGCAGTGTTCAGGAAGGTGGATTTCCAGAGGTTTATTCTGCATCTCACAGTCCTCTGTCTATTCCTTTGGGGGCTGGCAAGCTGTTGACCAAACCCAAACTTGCTTGTTTTTAACATGGCATTTTGTGAAGGAGACTGACTCATTATTGCCTGGCTCTAATTCTTACCAGGGCATTATTTCAACATTTATGTACTGTTGAGGTCCTGCAACTGAGTCAGGCCAATCTCAGGCACAAGGCCAGGCTGGCTGCAGTGGGCTGAAAGTAGCTCTGAAGAAAAAGAGTTGGGGGTGCTGATTGAGAAGTTCACCATGAGCTGGCAGTGCCCTCATGCAGTCCAGGCAGTAAATCATGTCCTGGGTTGCATCAAGTGGAGTGTGGCCAGCAGGGTAAGAGAGGGGCTTCTGCCGCTTGACTCTGCTCCTCTGAGGCCCCACCTCGAATACTGCATCCAGTTCTGGTGCCACAGCATAAGAAGGACACAGAGCTGTTGGAGTGAGTCCAGAGGAGGGCCACAAAGAAGGACTGAAGCACCTCTGGCATGGGGCCAGGCTGAGGAAGCTGGGATTGTTCAGCCTAGAGAAGACTCTAGGGAAACCTTGGAGCTGCCTTCCAATACCTGAAGGGATCCTACAGGAAGGCTGGAGAAGGACTTCCCATAAGGGTGTCTAGTGACAGGAGAAGAGTTCAAAGCTGAGGGAGAGCAGGTTTAGACTGGATCTTAGGAAGGCGTTCTTCAGTACAAGAGTGGTGAGACTCTGGAATGGGCTGCCCAGGGAGGCTGTGGATGCCTTCTCCTTGGGGATGTCCAAGGCCAGGTTGCATGAGGCCTTGAGCAGCTGATGCTAGTTGAGAGGCTTCCCTGCTCGTGGCAGGGAGTCTGGAGTAGATGATCTCAAAGGTCCCTTCCAACCTAAGCCATTCTATGAGGGGAAGAACTCAGAACATGTAGGAGGCTGGCTCTTGGGTTTTCATCGTCTTGTCCTGCTGTAGAAAGGCAGCAATCGCCTCTAATTGTGCACAGATTTATTCTGGTAAGAGTTCTTCTGGTTTGGGGTTTTTTTTCCTTCTATCTTGCAGTCTGCCCCCTTCTTTGCAACTTTAGTAGTTTGCATCTAAGGTTCAGAGCTTTTTACAAATCTTAGTCCATTAAACCTTCATATTTCACAAAGGAGATGACTGTGGGAAACTTTAGATGGTTGATTCTGTGAATCAGAGTAGATCCTTGGCATGATTAAAATATAGGGACTGGTTGGCCTAGTAATTAAGGCACAGAACTAGCAAACTTCTTCTGGCCATATAAAGTTTAAGCAGCTCAGTAAGGCTGTAATTGTCTCTAATTAGTGCTCCTGTAGTATTACATGACTTAGATGTAAAGAAGCCTTCAGAATGGCACTTGATCCTTCCAGTTCTGGAAAGATGACATCAGCTGATTTTTGTGTGTAATGCAAGTACTCTTCAATGATTTTCACCTGTCTGGACACCTTTTATTGGGGGTTCAAGCAGATGGAAGTATGTTTAAGACTGTCCAAAATGGGTTATGGCATGTGTTAATGCTCACCTACCCTGGAGAAGAGAACCAGTCCTCTAGCTGAAGCAGCCAAGCACCTCTTGGCACTTCTTTTCTGTAAAATGACTTTAATATTTGGTGTCCCTTCGTAGAGGCAACACAGTGCAGTTGAAATGTAAAATTCAGTGAGACCTCTTGGTAATTATGACAGCAAGAGGTTTATTTTGTGAGGGTGTAGTTCTCAGAGCTGTGTGATTGAGACTTGCTAATTTGGTATAATTACTTTTGATTAATAAGTTCCTGCCTTGTCACTTCCTCTTTCTTAATAGTCCTTGACTGCTGTTTATTATATTTATTCTTACCACAGTTACAACTTAGCAGCACAAACGCAATTTGCTTACATGAGATGTGGAATGAAAGCTATATCATAACCCCAGGTGTACAGGCAGATAAATGATTGCTCATTTGGGCAATCAAGTTGTTCTCTACAGTCCTTGTGTTCTGATTTGTATCTATAATGACCATGTTTGCACACAGGCTGCAGTGACCCTGCATGAAATGTCTGTGCTTCCCCACACAGCACTGGACGGAACAACGCCTGCTATTTGGCAGTGTGCTCACGTCACTGTTTGTCAGCTTCAGCTTGTATCTGGTAGCTTCGGGTCCAAATCCAGGTGTACCTGGCTCTTGTTTGTTTGTTTGTTTCTTTTGCAAAGTAAAGGTTTGGAAACAAGTTAGAATGTGATCAGGAAAAATACATACAAATGCTTGGAAAGAGGCCTTTATGGAGAAGCTGTGCCCACTTGCAGTGTATCAAGGAAGCTGAGTTTTAGCTTTGAATAATCTTTTAACCTTAACTGATAGAAATGTAAAGAAAAGGTCTTGTTTTTCTGTTGTGTAACTTGAAGCATTTAAGGAACGAGCAGGCATTTTGTGCTGTCTACAGTGATAGTGTCATTGGCTTCCCAGTGAATAAAGTCATCTACTTCTGTCTTCACAGATCTTTATTCCCATCTTGCAAGGCCTGGCTGCAGCTTCCAAAGAGTGCTCCCTTGATAGTGACAGTTTTAAATACCCCCTTATGGTAAGGTCTGGTTGTTTCTAGAAGCAATTTCTTATATCAATGCTGATAAGTTATGTAGGTTCTATACAAGATGGACTTTGACATTTGGGGGATTTTTGCGGTTAGTGGATTACTGTTAAACTCTGTTGGAAGCTTCATGTGGTATGGTACTCTAGTGGAGACCAAGAACAGATCAGGCTTAAGGTACAGTGTTTGTGTAGTAGGCTGTTCAACTGTTTGTACCTTTTGTTGTATATAAGATGTGCCAAATGTGTGGATTGCCTCATACATGCTTGTTATGATACTGTGGATGGTTATAAAATCCTGCTAAGCTTCTCCTAGCTTAAGCCTTGAAAGTAAGGCCCAGTATCCATACCAGTGTTTGTTGGGTTCACTTTTGGCTGTGGGAAGCTAAAATCTATTGCATTAAACCCATAATTATTTGAATTGGTGACTCTGTATCAGAGAGAAACTTCATAATAGTCCCTGGCTGCAAAGCTGGATTTATTTTTAGACTCAGTGCATACTTCAGTTGTAGATATGCTTCTCTAACTGCTTTTGTTGACAAAACAAAACAGTCTTTTGAAAAGCATGCTTGGCCACAAAAGAGCAAGCTGAATTCTTGACTTGTCAGCCAAGAGTTAGCATTGCCAGCTAATACCTTCAGATTTTATGATCTTCAGCATATGCTGAAAAGGCTGCTACATCTCAAGTTTAATTTGTACTTGAGGAAGTTAGCTGGACTGAGGTGCTGCACATAAAACCAAAAACCAGCTCTGGTACTTGGGCAAAAGCAGCTGGTTCTGCTGCTTCTGTGTTTTCCTGCACTTCTGTTATTCCACTCCCCTCCAATTGTAGCGGATTTGGAGCTGTAGTGGATTTGGCTGTTGGCTACAAGCAAAGGCTACTTGAAAGTCATATTCCATTCATCTGTAGTTGGCACATGGTGCAACAAAAGGATGCAACACTAGGCAGTAGCTGTAGTGTAAGCGAAGCATGAGAGCATGCAGAGGGGGAGCAGCAGGAAATGTGAAAGCCCACAGTGTTTGCAGACTTGTCTGTTATCACTGCTTGCTTTTTTCTGTGCTGCAGTTGAAAGTGAGTTAGAGATCTTGGGTAGGATTCTGTCTTTCTGGCTTCTGTGTACATCTGACATTTTTCCACTCTGATTCAAAAGACAAAGGCCTCGATGTATGTATAGAACAATTGCTCTATTTGTTATTGTTACTGGTTTGTTACGTGGCAGTTCAGGAGTCCAGCAAAGGAATTGTTATGTTCTGAACAAACAATTTGCACAGCTATTTTTTTAAGTAAGTGCAATAATTTATTATCCTGTGAGGCACATTAGCTTTTTTGAGACAACTTGGAACAGCTGTAAAAAAAAAAAAAGCTAAAATGGGAGCAGGGTGTGCTCTAGCTCTTTTTGTACCTCACCATTGTAGGAGAAGGAAGTTTTTCCACTAATTAAGGAGAAAAAGGTTTGGCTCTTTCAGCACTTTATGCCATGTTAAGGCTGTTATTTGCAGACAGGTTACTCAGGAATTGCACACACAAGTAATTTTTCTTGGGATTTATTTATAGGCACTATGTGAACTTTGTGAAATCAAGTTTGGGAAAACACACCCTATGTGCAGTTTGGTAAGTGCACCCAGTACAGAACCATGTCACTTCCTCTGTTGTTGGTGTGGTACAATCCACATTAATCATGTCCTCTAGGATTCTGTACAAGGGCTACTTTAGTATCTTATGCTAAACAACATTTTAAACTGGTCAAAGGAGTCCACTTCCTTGAGAAGTGACAAAAAATAGGACAAACAAGACTTGTGTGAGTTGCTGAAATCCCGAGGACATGTTTCCATTTAACTCTCAGCATGACTGCATGTTGAAAAGTGAGGGCATGTGGGAAACACTGAAAGGTGACGGTGCAGATCAAGTGGCATGGCTGACACAGCAGCTTTGATTCACCTGCAGTTTCTCCTGTTTTCTAGGTTGTCTCTTTGCCTTTGTGGTTGCCTAAATCTTTAAGCCCAGGGGCAGGAAGAGAGCTGCAAAGACTTTCCTATCTTGGAGCCTTCTTCAGTCTCTCTGTCTTTGCTGAAGATGATGTAAGTGGTACAGAGGATGTTGATAGTAGCATGGGAGAGGTTTGCTTGGGTTTTGTCTTGGTTTTTTGGGGAGTTGCTTTTTTGTTTTGTGGGTTTTTTCCCTTTGCTCAGTATGTTCAATACATTTGATAATACTTCTTCTACTTGCAGAACAAAGTAGTTGAAAAGTACTTCTCAGGGCCTGCCATTACTCTTGAAAACACCAGGGTTGTTAGCCAGTCTTTGCAACATTACCTGGAACTAGCAAGGGTAAGTGTGCTCAGATTTAAGGGAAAAGAAAAGGGAGGAGGTAGGGCCAAAATACTGTGAACTTTCTGATCTTGACAGAGATGAAGAATACAACCTGGAAAAAACCAGATCTAGCTTCTGTGATAAATAACAAATTTATTAGGATATGCCTGAAGGGCATTGAGAAAGAAAAAATCAGAGTGCTAAGAAGGCCGCAAGCCAATGTAGAAGCTATCGGAAGAGTTAGTCCTGGGTTACAGTTCATGTTGAAGGATGAGTGGAAACACCTTCGCTGTCTGAGCACTTGTGTGGCCTGCTGCTCTTCTCTGCCTATCTAAGGCGTGCACGGGAAGCTGGCAGTGAGAGCCTGGCAGAAGTCATAGTGTTTTCGTGGCGTTCATGGGAGATAAAGCTATGGGGAAATATGGAGTATGTTGAGAAGCTGTGTGGCCTGACAGAATGTTTACCTGAAATTCCAGCAAGAGCTCTTCAAGATTCTGCACAGTGTTTTACTGAATGGTGAGACTCGAGAAGCAGCTCTCAGTTACATGGCAGCTATTGTCAATGCCAACATGAAGAAGGCACAGATGCAGGTAAATACTGGGGAATGCTCTTCCTGTGGTTTGTGGCCCTAGTCAGAGCACAGGCTGCACTACGTGGCTCCTGCGGTAGTGGCTCTTGAGGACAGAAGAATTTTGTGTGCCTGCTACAACAGGCAAGAAGCCTCACCAACACTCTTTGTCTCTTTTTGAACATGCTTCCCATTTCTGAAATTATTCTGCTTTTCCCTACTTGATCAGTTCATGTCACTTCCTCTCTTGGGGCTGACATCACTTCATTAACAGGGATTCTATTGTAGATGTTTGAAGCTTTGTGCTTCCTCCCCACCCCTCATCTGCAGGGGCTTCATGCAGTCAGCTATGATAAAAAACCTCCTCTGCCAGCCAGTGAGGTGCTAGGCTTCCTATGATTCCTGTAGAAGAAGTAATGGACATGTGAGCTGGTGTGGTTCCAGTGAAACGGCAGGGATGTTGTTTTGCCATTGGTCACTGAATACATTGGACTCATTTCCTGTGATAAAATCTGTGCATGAATCCCGAACAGATGAAGTTTGCATCACTGTTACCTTGTCGTCTCCTTTCAAAAGCAGACATGTGGAACCTCTACTAGGAAGGTTTCTCTGAAATTACAGCCAGAAAGTAATAGAAGCTTCACACTTTTATCATAAAACTTAAGAATTGGACCTCAACAACTCTGAAACTTGGTGCTGCTGTTTAAACCATTCCTGAGAGAGACTCTTTCAATTTCTTGGGTTATGTTCTACTTCTTTATATGTTTAAAGTTCTTGAGAATGACTGGAACCACAGAGGCAAATCATGTGTTAGTAAGTGGCCTTCCCATTATCACAGAAGTCTGCCTTACAGATTCACATTCTTCATCCTTTCTCCCTTTCTTGAACGTGCAGGATTAGTTGATGTTTAATATTGTCAAAGCAGCAGAAAATACCCTTGTACTTTAATTTTGTGTCTCCCAACTGTTTACTTTCTTACCCCACAGACAGACGATCGTTTGGTCTCTACAGATGGCTTTATGCTCAACTTCTTATGGGTACTGCAGCAACTAAGTACGAAGATAAAGCTGGAAACGGTTGATCCCATGTACATATTTCATCCCAGGTGTCGTATTGACCTCCCAACAGATGAGACACGAGTGAAAGCAACAATGGAGGATGTTGCAGCCTGGATTGCTGAGCTGTGTGAGTCTTCCTCTTGAGATGTTAGGCATGTGCTGTGCCATCTGGTTTTTATACTGGAGGTACATGGAAGTACTTGATGCCAGCAAATCACTGCCCTATTCCTGAAATGCTTTTCCTCCATGCTGTCTGCTGTCACTTTTATAGAAGTTAGGTTGAGGGTCTTGCTCCTAGATAAGGCATTGAGTTGTAATTAATTCACCCGTGCTGCTTGCTTGCTCGTTTGCTCTCTAGACAGGGACCCATCTCCGTTTTCTGAGCCGAAATTCCCGACAGAGTGTTTCTTCCTAACCCTGCATGCTCATCACCTCTCGATCCTGCCGAGCTGCCGGCGCTACATACGGAGACTGCGGGCCATCAGGGAGCTCAACAGGTTAGAAGCTGTTAGTTACCTCATGCACCTCAGAGCCCTAGCACACATCCCAGGCACGTCCTCCTCACCGTGATGGCAACTTCTATAAACTCAGAAGTTAGAATGACAATTCGAGTGAAACCTGCTGGGTGCAGGTCATCTGGATTGTTTTAACTACTTGTTCATCTGCTGCTTTTGGCCCTGGTGGGGTTTTGCTGATGTTGATGGACTGTGGCTTGAATTAGGAATTGACATTCCAGTGGGCTAGAGGATACTGCTTACACAGAGCAGCTCAAATGGGCTTCTTGCCCATTCTATTTAAAAGGTAATTCAACTCAGTATTTTCTTGGTGTTTAGCAGCTAAGTAGGTTCAACACCTTGTAGATGGCAGTACATATCCCCTCTGCCACCATAACCATTTCTGGCATGTGGCTTTCAGGACTGTTGAAGATTTGAAAAACAATGAAAGTCAATGGAAGGATTCTCCTCTGGCCACCAGGCATCGAGAGATGCTGAAACGTTGCAAGACACAACTTAAGGTTTGTAAGTGAGTCAGTACTCAACTAAACACCTTTGTCAGTCTGCTTGCTCTGCGTCCTGATGTTAAAATGCAACTTCCCACTGATGCTTCTGGGAAAGGATAGGTTTAAATTTACAACCATGTGAATACTGCACTAGATGGGGTCATGATACAGTGTGACATTAATGGTGAATTTAAAACTCAAGGTAACAGCAAGGTTAACTTGGACAAGGTTCCTCAGAAAGAGGAAAATACTGCTTTTATGGGGGACAGAACAAGCAAAGGGACTAGGATTTGTTCAGGCTTCTGTGTGCACAGTCCATGCCCAAGATGGAAGTGAAACTCTTGAGTCTGTTATCTCATGTAGAATTCTTGCAGAGGTGAGTGTGCTGTGGTCCTCTCTATTGAAGGTCTGTCCTGCTTAAGTCTGCCTAGTATAAACTGACTGTCCCTGCAGCTGCAGACTGTGGGGTTTTTACACGCTGGGCCCTAAGTGCCTTGGTTCCTTAAACTGAGAGCATATTTCAAGAAGAGACCATTGTACAATTGTCATAATTCAGATCTACTGATTAGCTTGGATAGGCTTGATCTTCACTTCATATCATCTAGCCCTGGATCAGCTTTGGTATGCATATTCTGCAGAAACTGGTGAGGTGCAAGGCTTGTGCAGATGCTGGTTTGCTGGATGAAAACTTCCTCAGGAGATGTCTGAATTTCTATGGCATGGTGATTCAGCTGATGCTTCGCATTCTCGACCCTGCCTATCCCAAGTGAGTGTCAGAATTGTGCCAAAGGTATTTTAGATCATTTTAGATTGTTTACTAAATTGAGCAGTTTTGAATCGTTTTTTACAGTGCCTGTGTTCTCAAATGGTTGTTACTGTGTGTCAGTGACAGGTATTCTTGCATGCAATCTCTGTCTTTATAGTTTCAGTTGTGGAGGGGAGCAACCCTGGGGTGTTTAGTACATTTGAAGTACTGACACTGATTTTTGAAGTCTGTTTCAGAACTCCTGTAAAGTGTCCTCACAGGAGAATTCCACAGGAGAGCTCAAGACACTTTTTACTTAACCCTGCTATTTTACTGGCTTGACTTGTTTTCTCTCTTACTCTACAGCATAAAATTGCCTTTAACTCCTGAAGTTCCGAAGGTGTTTGCAGCATTGCCAGAGTTTTACGTGGAAGATGTTGCTGAATTTTTGTTTTTTATTGTACAGTAAGTAAAGTTATAGCTAAAGGATGTTGCATTATTTACCCCTGCAACAGGTGGTGTGCACAGAAGTGTAAGGTGTGAAGGTAGCTTCCTAGGTATTTTGTAGTTAATGTTCTGCTTTTAACAACAGCCATAAATTTATGGCACTGGTTGACACTGCTGCAGATCTAATAGCTAGGTGAGTTCTGGAGTCCCTTAGAATCATAGAATCAACCAGGTTGGAAGAGACCTCCAAGATCATCCAGGCCAACCAATCACCCAGCCCTATCCAATCAACCAGACCATGGCACTAAGTGCCCCATCCAGGCTTTTCTTGAACACCTCCAGGGACAGCGACTCCACCACCTCCCTGGGCAGCCCATTCCAATGCCAATCACTCTCTCTGCCAACAACTTCCTCCTAACATCCAGCCTAGACCTCCCCTGGCACAACTTGAGGCTTCACAGCAAATGTGGTAGGATGTGCCGCATGTGTCAGAGTTAACTTGAGCTTCCAGGGAATGGCTCACAAGACCTTTAGGAACAGTAAGAATCCAGTTTCTGTAGAGAAAGATGGGAGATCATGATAAAATGACTGAATATTGCTGGTCACTAATGAGGCATGTGAACTTCCTTGACATGTGTGATAAATCTGTAGACAACACAGGGTTAGGGATTTTAATGTTGTCTTCCTTGTCTCACTCTCTTCAGATATGCTCCTCAGGTGCTTTATGAGCCCTGCACTCAGGACATAGTCATGTTCCTTGTTGTGATGCTGTGCAACCAGAACTACATCCGTAATCCTTACTTAGTAGCCAAGCTGGTGGAGGTGATGTTCATGACCAATCCAGCTGTTCAGCCTCGGACACAGAAGTTCTTTGAAATGATAGAGAATCATCCTCTCTCCACTAAATTGTTAGTTCCCTCCTTGATGAAGTTTTACACAGGTAAGTGCTTTGTCTGTAGGTCACTGAGAGCACACAGTAAGAAATCAGATTTGCAAGGCAAAAGGCTGTGCTAGTCCTTGTCACCGTATAAAAACAATGCTCCTCAACTGGGTAGGTCTTGGGGCTTGTGAAAATGAAACTTTGTTTCTCAGGAATCAGGGTCAGTGGCACTAGGTGGCACCTTGAGAATTTTAGCCCTTCCACAGCTGCTGTGCACTGAAGACTGGAGCACTGTAGTCTGTGACAGCTGGCTTCCTGGTGTTTACATTCCAAACGTGAAGATTTTTGTTTGCTTTTTTAAGGGAATATTAGGAGTTAAAAACTTCTTGACATTAGTTTTGTAAGTCCTACAGATTAGAGATGCATCAGAAGAGTTTTGCACTCATAGTAACAACCATTTTTACATGTTCCCAGAGTTTTCTTACCTGTGACATTTTAGACAGCGGGACAGAGCGCAGTGATGTTGAATAGGAGAAGGTTTTGTGAGGTTAGATGTGGGTGAGAAAACCACAGAATCACAGAACCGTAGAGGTTGGAAGGGACCTCCAGAGATCATCAAGTTCAGCCTCCCTGCCAAGGCAGGTAGTTTGCACAGGAATGCATCCAGGTGGGTTTTGAAAGTCTCCAGAGAAGGAGACTCCACAACCTCCCTGGGCAGCCTGCTCTAGGGCTCTGTCACCCTGACCGTGAAGAAGTTTCTCTTCATGTTGAGGTGAAACCTTCTCTGTTCCGTTTTGTAATGGATGGTGCTGCTTCTTTCAGTGGCAGTTAAGACAGAGACTTCTGACTGGGAGCTGAATTTTGTCTCTTAAAGCTTGTTACTTGAAGCTCACCATGTTGAGACAGGAGGGGAGAGATGCAGCGAGTCCCAGTGAGAAAGGGGTTTGATTTCAGTTCTGGGCTCTGTCTGTTTCAGATGTTGAACATACTGGAGCCACTAGTGAGTTCTATGACAAGTTTACAATCCGCTACCACATCAGCACCATCTTCAAAAGCCTCTGGCAGAACATAGCTCACCATGGTACCTTTATGGAAGAGTTCAAGTGAGTAAGGCATGGTGTGGCATGCTGCTTACTGTCACTCAAGCTGCTCAGGCAGTGTCCTGAGGAGGTCATTACCAGTGGGAATGGGGGATGCTGCTTTCCATTGTATTTTAAATGGCAACCCCTTCCCGTAGAACTGGAGCATTCCTAAGCTGAGCTCTGGACACCACAACCAGCTTAGCTTGGGGAATGGGATCCTTAATCAAAAAGTAGAGTGCAGAAGGAGTGTTGCTGGGGTTGCAGTCTGCTCTGCACACCCACCTGCTCTGCCGTGGTAACTGTGTTTCAATGTTTTCAGCTCTGGGAAGCAGTTTGTTCGCTACATCAACATGCTGATAAATGACACAACTTTCTTGCTGGATGAGAGTCTGGAGTCCCTAAAACGTATCCATGAAGTGCAAGAGGAGATGAAGAATAAAGAACAATGGGACCTGCTGCCCAGGGTGAACAGAGCTGTTTCTCAAAGTGCCCTTTACTTACTTTAATTTTTTAAATACAAGACCATTAAAACCCGTTTTTAACAAGGGGCAGCACCAAAGAGCTGCTGCTGAGGAGCAGTTCTTGATGGTTTTTTTTTTCTGCTTCCAGTATGGCTGTGGTCACTCTGGATGACATTCTGCAAAAACATCATTCTGCATAGTTGTGTTGTGGCTGGCAAAGAGCGTGGTGCAAAGTGGGAATCGTATAACGTTGTAAATTGCTGTGCTCTTAATTCTAACTGGAGAAACTGAGACTTTAACCTTCTTGAAGGAGGTTCTGGAAGCTGCTCGCCAGTTGAATTTATTTCAAGGAACAGAAGCTTTTCTTTTGTTGATGCATTGATCCTGGGTAGATTCAATGCAGACAATTAGAGTCCTTTAGCTCAGACTGTAGCCAGATTAAACAATGATTGTGTTGACCCACCAGTGTCAGGGATTTCTATTCTAAGGTTATTGATTATTTAATAAAAAAAAGAAAGAAAGAAAAAAGAGTTTGAGAAGCTCTAAGGTCTTCTTTGTTAAAACATACTCTGCTTTGCTCTTCTGAAACCTTTCTTCCTGTTTGTGCCTGCTAGCAAGGTAGTGCCTGTAGTGGCATTATTGCATCACATCATCCACAGAGTGTTCCAGTGGGGAGTGTTTGTTAGGTTTGGTGGTGCCTAAATTAGAGAACCTCATTTGACTCTCAGATCCCAAGCTGGTTTTGAAGAATTGGTACTTGGGTGGAAAGGAAGCATAATCCAGTTCTGCAGCTGTGAGAGGCAGTTCCAGGGTGTAAACAGACTCAGTAACTGGAGTCTTGTGATGCCATTTGCATTCATCTTTAGTGTTGCAGAATTCTGGAAAATGGGTGCAGACTTCAGTACTGGGTAGTAAAATGAGCTGTGCTGTAAATTAAACCATGTATCCCACCTGGATTTGAATTGCTGCCTGCTCTTCTGTCTGTCTGGGTCATGTTAGCATTATGGCTGCTATTGATGGATGATGCTGTAGGAGATCTGTGGAGTTGTAACATCTGAATGTTTGTTTTCTAGGACCAGCAACAGGCCCGTCAGTCGCAGCTAGCTCAGGATGAGCGCGTGTCTCGTTCATATCTTGCCCTGGCAACAGAAACTGTTGATATGTTCCATATCCTAACCAAGCAGGTTCAAAAGCCTTTTCTCAGACCTGTAAGTCCTGCTCAGATTTTACTTGGCTTCAAACTTCCCTAACATCCCTGCTGCTGGATAATAACCTGGAAATGTTTAGTAGCCCTTAGTCACCATTCTCTTCCTCAGCTCACTGAAATCTAATTGCCGTTGAAGTTATTTGATGTTAAGAGCATTACCTGAGTCACTGGGATGGTTTCATCCTTTGAGACAGAAGCTGCTTGCTTGCTATTTTTGTTAATGGAAAGCATGCATAGAGCAAAGGCACTTCCTGCAAGCCTACAAATGATAGTTTTATTAGTTAACAATTCCTGATCTTGCTGTGTGCAAACCTTGTGCTAATCTTGCTTTATCACTGGCCTAATGCTGTGATCTGTGTTTTACTTTGGTCCTGTAGGAACTTGGACCACGACTGGCTGCCATGTTGAACTTTAACTTACAGCAACTATGTGGCCCCAAGTGCCGTGACCTGAAAGTCGAAAACCCTGAGAAGTATGGGTTTGAACCAAAGAAGCTGTTGGACCAACTCACTGACATCTATCTGCAGCTAGACTGTGCTCGCTTTGCTAAAGCAATTGCTGATGATCAGGTGAGCTGCAGAAAGATGAGGGGCAAGGGCAAAAGCACTGTGGACAAACAGGACTTTACAGAATGCTCAAGAAGAGTTTCATCTTACTTATCTGCTGCTACCCAGTTTCCATCAAGTATTAGTAATTTGTTTTCCTTCTGTGTTCCTGTTCCGTCTGCGCTCTCTAGGTGGATGTGTTTCCAAAGTGTTTTGCAAATCTAGAGACACACAAACACCCATGGCACTTCACACACATAGGACATTCCTGAGCATCAGCTGCTTATGAGCTACAGGCTCACTGCCAAATTCCCCAAAGTACTTTGTCCTGATTTTGCAGGTGGGAATACTGAAGCATGCAAAGAGTGCTGACTCCTTGCGTTCTCAACAGCAGCACATGAAACAGGCAGAGCTGGGGCTGAGAATAAGAGTCTCATTTAACAGTCCAAAGCTTGTTCTCTCGACTAACTCCTTGTAAATTCGTATTCCTCTTTATATCACTTTATTCAATGTCTGTCTAACAAACTGATGAAATGCAGCACACATGAGAGCCCTTTGGAGCAGCACAGGGAGCAAGGTAGCCTTCAGAGCAGGATGGTAGTTTGTAATGTTGATAAGCTACTGCTCACCTCTCTGAACCTGTAAAGTTGTCACACTACTGAATTGCATCTCTCTGCCTGTGTCTTACAGAATAAACTTGTCAAAATCTAGAGGAAAAAACTGTTCTGGGTGGCTGCCTGTGTTTCTAGTGGGAGCTGGTTTGCATTACATGAAGCTGGATTTGCATGTCTAGTGAAGCAGAGATATGAGAGTAACTCATGATCTGTGTTGGGTAATTATTTATGTCCTGGTAATTACAGACAGTATCAGTACCACTTCTGAAACAGACCTTGTGTGTCTGCAGGTGTATCAGGAGCATGCAGTGTGGTGTCTTTATGCTGTTCAGTATATATGGAAGTGAAAATGTTATCCATCATTCAGTTATTGATGCTAGCCACAGCAAAATGCACATCAGTGACATAAGGATTAACAAGAAACAAGCCTGCTGGGGTGGGAACTGGAATAAAACTTAATTAACAAAGTAGTCCTTCATAAAATGGTGGGGGGGAGTGACTAATATCTTGGAAACTACCAGTGACAGGAAAGGAATACCATGGAAATGCACAGTTGGTTAATGGCTGAAAAAAAGCCACAAACAAGAAAATGCCTGATCATGGCAGAGCCTAAAGTGCTCTGATCCATCTCCTGTTTGGAAATCCTAGCACGTATTAGAAGAAATCTAAAGCCTTGGGCGTGCTGCCATAGTTCTGTTCTCTGGGGACTGGAAAGAGGTTTGGGTGGGCACTGTGTGTCCTGAGCAGTGAATGGTATTGCTCAGTGCAGTGTAGTGTAGCTGAAAGAAGCAGGCCTGTGCTGGACATTTTAAACTCCCCAAGGAAAACAGAAATCTGTGAGACTTTGTGTTTTGCTTTGTCATTTACTTCAGCCTTGCACTGCAGAGTAAATAACCATTTTTATTAAAAGGCTTCTGTCAAAATGTGGCATTGTGAGCTTCAAAGAAAATGGTGTCTTTAGAATGTAAATAGCTTTCCAAAGTCCTTGCCTTTTATTTTTTCACATGAAAGTAATGCTTGCTTCAGTTGGAAACTATGGGATGTACATTTTGGCCTCTCCAAATGCTGTGCTGTGTTACTGTGCAGTTCTTCCTGTGCTGGCTGGCACACTTCTAGCAAGTATCAGCTCCCTCCGAGCTGCCTTACTATTTTTGCAACATCACAGGGTGAGTTTTTGGTTTGGCTTTCCTTTGGTTAGGGGAAAGAATCACTTCTTTCCCAGTACTGCCTTCCACATAATCAGGGAAGTTAAGAAATTAAGTAAAACCAAAACCCAACACTGGATTTTATGCTATATTTTCAGCCAAGGCTTGTGAGAACAGGAATACAGGCAGGAGGGGCAAGAGACATGTTTTGTGCAAGAGACAAGCCTAATAATTAAGAGGCAGCCTCTCCAAGTGTCTTACTAATTTTGATTAATTGACATTGCCTTCATTTTAGTGGTCCTACACACTTCTGCAGTGGTGGAGAGCCATGAAAAAGCATTGTCTACCCCATTTTGGTGCTAGATGAAATGTTACATGCAGGCTGCCTTCTGCCTGATGTAAAGCTGAGGTTTCATTGATTCCTTCCTTCTCAAGCTTAAAAGATGCATTAAAAGGTCTTCAGAATTTTTATGAAATGTTAGCATAGTACAACTCAGGAAAGTTGCCTTTTTATGCTTTGCTTGTAGAGGTCCTACAGTAAAGAGCTCTTTGAGGAGGTTATCTCAAAGATGAGAAAAGCTGGAATCAAGTCAACCATAGCAATAGAGAAATTCAAACTGCTGGCAGAGAAAGTGGAAGAAATTGTTGCCAAGAATGCCCGTGCAGAAATTGATTACAGCGATGCTCCAGATGAGTTCAGAGGCAAGTTGAGTTTTCTGTGTATTGACTTGTTAGAAGAGGGATTTGTTTTGTTACTTGGATTCTAAATGTAAGTAGATATTAATAGAAACTATGTATTGTTTCTGAAACCTTGCATTCTGCTCTAATTAAATAGTTAAGTAAATCTAGAAGGCTAAGAGTTAATCTTTCATTGCTTTTCCCTCAGGCTGTACTGTCCAGTCCTATCTGTTTTGCTTAAGTGTACTAAAAGAGCTAAATAAAAGCTCAAATCTGAAAATGGGGTGAAAATAGCTAATCCTTAGTACCAGCTCAGAAAGTAGAAAGCAAGATAAAGGCTAAAGTTTGTTGCTCATTGTCTGTAACCTCAGCAGTATACCTGAGGACCCAGATTATCAGTTCCACGCTGTGGTTTTGTGAGCAGATAAAATCTGGAGCTGTTGTGTTCAGTTTAATGAGACACTTGTGCCCTCAGATCCACTGATGGACACTCTGATGACTGATCCTGTGAGGCTGCCATCGGGAACTATTATGGACAGGTCAATCATCCTGAGACACCTGCTGAACTCTTCCACTGATCCTTTCAATCGTCAGACGCTGACAGAAAATATGCTGGAACCAGGTAACCATTTAACAGTCGGCAATGGAGCTGTGGATGGGGGGAAAGTGATTTGGGTGCACTTTGCTCTCGGTATTTCCAGAAGATAGTGTCGAGTCCGACGAGGTTGACAGTTCTGTCATCTCTGCTTGCCCAAGAAAGTTCATTCCTTCTGCTTTCCCTTTGTCTGGGAAAAAGCCCCACACCCTTGTCCTCTAAATACTGGGCTAAAAGATGGTATTACAGCAGGTAAATTAGTAACTTATTTACTTAAGGCTGTGCAGGAAATATGTTGATGGAGCAGGAAGTAGCAGTAGCTCAGGTTTCAATAAAAGAAATTGCTATTGGTAATGAGGAGCTTTCTTATATTAGTATTATTAATTAACTGCTAAATTCATTATTTTTTTTTCTCTTCCCTCCCTCCCCACTGTTAGTGCCAGAACTTAAAGAGCAAATCCAAGCCTGGATGAGAGACAAGCAGAATGCTGACCATTAAAATTCCCTTGCAGTGCACGCCACCACCAATGGGAAGAAGAGGGCGTGGGCTGTTGTGGTAATAGTGGAGCAGATACTCTTTGCAAGCTGTTGAGGGGATTAGCGTGCCCACTGGCACTGACTCGCTCTAGTGACCAGACGCATGTGGACGAGGAGAAAAGCAGCTTAATTCTTGTACATATATTTAAGTGATAATGATGGTCAATAACATGGAGGACAAGCTAGAAAGTTGCTTATGTTACAAAACTGTCCTTCAACATGTCACATTTTGGAGTTTTTACAGCTGAATTATTTTAGCAAAGATGAATGGATCAGGGCAGCATCCCTTCAACCTTATTTTTTACAGGCAGACATCAATTTGATTTGTGGTTAGAACTTGGACATTTTGCTGCTAAAGTAACTTTTTCCTCTTTCCCTCCCTTCTTCCTTTTCCACTTATCAAACCTGCACTGCTGTCTTTCTTTCTTTTTTATTTTTCTTTGTCTTTCTTTTGTATTGCAAAAAAAAAGAAAAGAAAAAGTCCCTGTGAAAATCAAGATCTTTCCCCTGCCCTCCAAAGAACACATTCTGTGCGATAACTGTGCCTGCAACAAAGTGTTAACCTTGGAATCCTATTTTTGTATTATACATACTTGGGTTTTAATTGGTATTAGACACAAGGATCATTTCCAAAACAAAGATTTCCCACGTGGATTTTAATTTCTGTTCTTTGCAAGCTCCCTTTTCTTCATGCTGATCTAGATGCTCTGGTATTTTTGAAAAGCCTTGAGACAGAAATGTGTTCAAACAGCTCCCAACGAGTGAGATGCTTGGGAATACCAGGATTTCAGTGACTTTTAAAACAATAAAATCCATTATCTTAATGCTGCAGATATGATATATGCTAACTGACAGTTCTGAGCCATTAGAGCTTGTCCGCAGAGAGCAGAGCCTTTTATTCCTGGAGGCTGCAGTTTGGGGCAGGGGTCATTTTTCTTCTGTTGCGTACCAGTTTGTATCCATGGCTTGGCCTTACCAAAGCAGAAAGGGTGCAGGAAATGTAGAATTACATTTTTAAAAAAAAAAAGAAAAAAAAAAAAGATTCACAAACATTTTTGTATTACTGCCCCCTGCATATAATACTTGAATTTCCTTTTTAAAAAGGATTTGAAACCACAGTGTTTTAAAATTGTCTGGAAAAAAAGGTTGTTTTTCTTTGTTTTTGGCTGTGTCTTCTGTTCAATTCCTGACTCTCTTGAACTACAATAAATGATACACACTCACACAAAAGGTTTCTTTAGTTCCTTTAAGTGTGCCAGTGACAGTACAAAAAACCACAAATGACTGCATGGCTTTGTTCAGGTTTGCTGGCAGTGATTAAGATCTGGAGGTAACTTTAAGAAATTATGTGAAAAATGTGTCACATATCAGTAATACTTCAAGGTAAGGAATGTTCCCAAGGGTGACTCTTGTGCCTATTCATAGCCACAGGACAGTTGGTGCCAGGCTTCAGGGGACTTTTGGCTAGGTCGTATATAATCCAGTGCTGACCTTTGGGATGCAAGCATGACAGGAGGAACTACATCTTATACCAAAGGTAAATATTTCTGTTAGTCAAGACAATGCCCTTCAGCATAAGATGTATTTATTCTGCCACCATTATCAGATTTTGACCTGAGGAATATAAATAGCAAAGTGCATGACTGAACTGTTGTCTAATTATGGCATACACTTATCATTTGGAAATGTATCCACACTGTACAGAAGACACAAAGGCTACTTTTAAGTGGCTAAACCCATTTTAGCTGGAGAACTGCTATCAGGTGTTTCAAAGGTGTGAATTCAGACACTCTCCCAATCTCAGAGGTCAAGGGCAGAGTACCGAAAGGTATTTTAATACGAGCAGCTGAAGATGCCTCTTTCTTGCTGTCTTCTGAGTGCAAAAGTGAATTGAAGCCTTGCCTTGGAGTGGAGAGCTGGCATGTGAGTAACAGCAGAGGAAAGATGAAGTTAATATTCGGTTAATCTACCACACAATTGTATCAGCTGTGTAACAATATTGACTTCCATTCATTTAGTAGTACCTGCAGTTTTGTGGTTCTTTTCCCATGTCATTTTTCTCTTTGCCAACCTAACTGTAACCTCGTTACAAGACAGAGACTTTATATTAGGGAGCACAGAAATCAATTGATCAAATTACTTCTCACATTTACATGTATCTACATCTGTGACCCACTTATCCCAGGATTGGCTTGATTATACTGAAATTGAAAATGTGCTTTTCTTGGAAAACGGGAAGTTAAAAGATTCTGTTGCTGGTCTGTACTTGCCCTCTATCTAGTTCTATCACTGGAGAAACTCCTAGGGCAAGTTCTGATGTTGTAGCAATACAGTTCAGTACAATTGATTCTATTATATCACAATTTATTCTTATGTAATGGCACAATTTACATCTCTGTCAACTGTTCCCTGCTGGCAGCAAGGACAGCCTAATGCTGTTAATAGCAGGATGACAACGCTGGTTTAGCCAGCAACAGCTTGACTCCAGCAATCCCCAGGAACACTGCACTGCAATGTAGCTGTTTTCCTTCTCACTCAGCTTAAACCTACCCTCTTACCTGTATTTTAAGCCCAGGTTTAGGTAGCACATCTCACTGAATTGAGTGACCAACTAGCTTTCTCCTAATAAAGGCAAGAAGGGCTCTAATTCTTTCAAACATAATGCTCAGGAACACTTTTCTTGTGCTTGATACCTTCATTATGATTATTTTATTAGAATTTAATGTTTTAAACACACACACTTGCAGTGACCTGGGTGTGTTTCTGTTGGTTTGCAGGGTAGTTTGCATTGATACTGGTTAGAACACCTCGAAAGAGTAAAAATGGTCTGCCTTTCCCATAAGGGAACAGGCAGTACTTTTTAAAGCAAGATTCACAAATAGAAAGTCGCAGTAGAATTCCATTTCAGTGCATTTCAAACCTTAATTCTAAATTAGCCAAGAAGACCTGACTTTCCAAGATGGTACTGCAAAGGCTAGTCTAATTAAGTGGGGATAAAAAGCCCAGCTTCTATAATTAAAAAGGCATCACAACCAGCTGCTGAGGACTGGCTTAATTGCTGACCACCTTTCAATTCCATACTTGAATATTTAAAGAGGAATTTTCTTCGTCTCTCCCTTTTCAGTGAGTGATCTTCCAGGTGCTGTACAGCATGTGTCATATGCCCTTCATAATTATTTTTCTCAGCATGGAACTAGAGTTTCTCTGACCATTTCTAGCAGATTTTTGAGTACTCTGGAAGCAAGTGTGTGAATTAACATACTGGAGCTATTCCCTGGGAGTACTCTCCAAACCTAGACTTCAGACCAGTGCTGCAGGATCTACTGTTCCCAAGAGACACTACACAAGCTTTGCTGAAGTAAAATTAATCACATTATCTATTACCATGGAGGACTACCACACACACCCAGTATCCTGTCAAGTTGCTGAGGATTTCAAAACAGGTTTTGTGAGTTGTTTTTTTCCCCCTGAGAAATTGTAGCTGACCTAATTCTGCATGGCCCTAGATAGGAGTTAGCACAGTTACATCACATTAAAAATACCACTCAATCACCAATAGGAGGTCTGCCAGAGTTCAAATAATGGTATTTTCTAAGACATAAGAAAGCCAGTTGTTTTGGCTTTGATGATTCTATGGCAGCACTTCCCTACAACCTGTTGCCCAGATGTATGTTAGGCTGTTGTACTCAGGTGTAACTGCAGATGATATGCAAGGGAGAAACCAATCAGAGAATCAGCCAGGTTGGAAGAGACATCCGAGATCATCCAGGCCAACCAATCACCCAACCCTATCCAATCAACCAGACCATGGCACTAAGTGCCTCATCCAGGCTTTTCTTGAACACCTCCAGGGACAGCAACTCCACCACCTCCTTGGGCAGCCCATTCCAATGCCAATCACTCTCTCTCTGGCAACAATTTCCTCCTGACATCCAGCCTAGACCTCCCCTGGCACAGCTTGAGGCTATGTCCCCTTGTTCTGTTGCTGGTTGCCTGGCAGCAGAGCCCAACCCCACCTGGCTACAGCCTCCCTGCAGGTAGCTGCAGACAGCAATGAGCTCTGCCCTGAGCCTCCTCTTCTGCAGGCTGCACACCCCCAGCTCCCTCAGCCTCTCCTTACAGGGCTGTGCTCCAGGCCCCTCCCCAGCCTTGCTGCCCTTGTCTGGACACCTTCCAGCACCTCAACATCTCTCTTCAATTCAGGAGACCAGAACTGGACACAGTACTCAAGGTGTGGCCTGAGCAGTGCTGAACACAGGGGCAGAAGAACCTCCCTTGTCCTGCTGGCCACACTGCTCCTGAGCCAGGCCAGGATGCCATTGGCTCTGCTGCCCACCTGGGCACACTGCTGGATCATCTTCAGCAACTATCTACCAGCACCCCCAGGTCTCTTTCTGCTTGGCTGCTCTCAGCCACTGTCCCCAGCCTAACAACTCTGCTGCAAAAACCTGGAGTTGGTGGGAAACAAGAGACACACTGAAGGTCAATGTACTCAAACAGAGGCCTTGAATGAAAATTACACCTTGACCTGAAATAAAGTGTTGGGTTCCAGCTGTTCTTAACAGCTTCAATCCAATTTGTTTACAATAGGGTATGTATTGAAAATGCAGTATGTATGGGGTGTGGGTGGTTTTATTTTTTGTAATGATTCTGAGCTTACAGATAAGCCTATTTCTAGCAGTAGAAGTCACTAAGGGGAAGGAGGAACTGTAAAGCTTTAATTACTGCCACAAAAACGTTCTACTGTGAGAATGTGTTAGAAGTTCTCACAGTAGAAGAGCTAATCCAACACCATTAACTAAATACAATCTGACATAAACCTGACACTCACAAGAAAAACCGCAAAACAGTCTCAGGCTGCTTAGATAACGTTTTGAAGGGAGGGAAAGGGAAAATTAATCCCTTTTCTCTGACCTGCCACGGTTAGGCCATGTTTAGGCCTCGACATCCTCTTGCAGCCCACTGAGGCTGGCGGGGCGTTGGCGGATTGGCTGCTTCGGTCGCCGTTTTTCCGCAGGCAGACGCTCCTACCCGCTCCCGGGCTCCTCGCCTCGGGGGCGCAGCCCAGCCGCACACGTTCGAAGGCTGTTTTTAGCCACAAGCGCCCACTTGCTCACGTCTGCGGTAACAACGCGCGTCGCTGGCACTGCCGCCTCGAGGGGGCGCGCACGGACACAGCGCGGCGGAGCAGTGTTGCGTCACTCACGTCCTATCCCGAGCTCTGATTGGCTGGGGACGGAGAAGAACCGATTCCCCGTGGCCCCGGGGCGCGGCGGAGGGATTGACTCTGAGGGAGAAGAGGCGATTGTCATCACAGAGCGGCATTCCCGAGCTGTGATTGGTGGGCGGCTCTGTCAGTCCGAGATTGGCAGGGTGAGAGGCGGGCCCAACGCCCATTTTACGCCTGGTGGTTGGTAGACTGCAGGGAGGAGGGTGTAGTGACGCTCGGCTATTGGCTGGACACCGTTTCTTTCCGTGCGGAGGCGGGCTCGGGTGCGGAGCCCCGCGATCCTGTCAGTGTGGGAGCGGCGCTGTGGGGAGCGCGTCGGTGCGCTCCTTCCAGGCGCAGCCTTTCTGTTTCTTCCCTCCCCCTTTCTCTCCTCCCTCCTTCACTCCGTCGTCCTTCCCGTTTCCTTCCTGCTCGCTTCCTGGCGGCGGGGGTGTGTGTGTCTCCCACCCTCAGTGAAGGCGGCGAAGCGTGATGGGGATGGCCGGGTTCTTTCCTCTTCTCCGCCCTGCGCTGCGCTGCCTCACCGGCCCCGCCGCTTTCCCCAGCTGCTGACAGTACTGGCGGCCCCGCTCTGCCCGCGTCCTGCGGATCCCCCGGTTCCCCAGGTGAGGGCCGGCTTTGCTGGCACTACAGCCGCCGACGGCGGTTGGTAGGGGAGCGGCGGGAGGCGAACGGCTCGGTGCGGGGGTGGGGTGGATGCCGTAATGCGGAGGGGGAGGCAGGGGTGCTGGTTTACGCAGCTGTTCGTTGGGGAGGGGAACGTGACGGGGGCGCCGCGGGTGGGATGGGGACTGGAGCGGGGGTAACGCCGAGTGTTGGCAGGACAGGGTGCCCCGGAGCTGTCAGGGCAGCAGCGTAAGGGCGTGGGGCCCGGCTCGGCCTTTCCTTGCCTGCATCTGCCCGATGCATATACTTGCCCCTTGGGACGCTTCCTTCCCCTTTCCCTCAGGCGCTCCAAGCCATGGTCTTATGGCCTTTCCCCCATCCTTTTTTTCCTCGTCTGAATCCCGCCCTCTATGTGGGTCGAAAATATCCCCGCGTTTCGCCGTCCTTTTTCTCCTTTCTAGCTCAAATGAGGTAGAGGGAATAATGGCTTGTTGAGGAGGGAGGAGGCGCAGTCCCGCAACCAGCTGGAAGATGCAAGGATGTAAAAGGATTGTGGTTTCCAGGGTGTTTTTTTGTGGACCTGGAAGGAGTGGATCCATCCCTGGATTCGGTACAGCACAATTACTGAGGCAGCCATATTGGGATGATGATCTGACAATCCTCGGTGAGCTAAGTCAGGAGGCAGGCGTCAGAAGGCAGGATGACAGGCCTGGTAGTTTTGGGGTCATTGGCAAAATATGGGCATTATGCTAATATTGAGGAACTGGAATTTGCCAGAAGCAGAAGATGAATTTGTTTCTGTTCTCTGAAATGTAAAATACGTTCATACCAAACTTAGTGTATTTTCATTCCCTTCCAGCGTCTTCTTTGCTCAGTTCTTTTTGTTATTGCACAATCCAGTGCACTGGTGTGCTGATAAACACCCATATGTTTATATGCTGAGATTTTGGGTGTGCTGCCAAGTTCTGCACTGCTGTTTTATCTGGCATCTTCACTTAGTGCAAAGATAGCAGTTGGTAGTGACTGAGCTCAGCTGATATGTCAGACTGTCATCACTACCTGACCCATACTGCAGGACCTAAAATTGGATTCATCCTGGTCCTCTTGTTCACAAGCCCCTGCTGCTCTGAGCAGCTGTTTTGGTAACTTTCCATATACTAATCTCTATCCCTGTTCATTTTCTTTCTTTAGAGCTGTTGTGCTGATTAAGTTACCAGTAGTTTCTCTGTTTAAAACTTACCGCATTTGCTGGTATATGGACCTGTGCAAATATGACACAACAGCTGGCTGTGGTAATAAAAGTGATTCTTCATTTGTGATGTGCGGTGGAGTTTTTTGTTTCATGGCAGAGGCAAAGATTCTGACCATTGCTTATGTAACGACTACGAACTTGTTGCAGTCTTATCTGTATATGTAAATAATAATTTGACTCTAAATCTCTCTTCTGTTTTATTGTAACATTATTTAAGAAAAAAAAAAAAAAAAGCCAGCTTTTCACCGTGGCATAAAAATTGATTTGCTGGAGTACGTCCAAGGATCCATATATTAATGAACAGCTTATTTCTTCTAAAGATTTGTATGAAAGTCCAAATCTAGTTGTGAGTGCTTTTGAGACCACAAGGGATGATTGTCCAACATCATCATGTTTGTCATCTTGAATAACAGAAAACAGATATTTTAGGTGAATTTTTAAATGCCACACTGTATTAAAACCTTACCGTGTGACTCAGAGGGTGGATGGTGGATATCTTGTAATAATAGTTGAAAATAGTTGTAAAATTAATATGTAGGATTTGCTTCTGTGCCGATGGAGCTAACTACACAACTCACATAAGATCTACCACCTGTTTTGGAGTCAGTGGTATATCACGTCAAAGACTCGAGTGTGCAATTCCCTTCTTTATGTGGCTCCTGGTTGGCTTCAGACAGGCGGAACATTAAAAAATACACAACTAGCAGACTATTTTCCAAGACATTAAGGAGATGATTCATTTTAGCATGGATAGCAGTCATATAAGCCTATAAAGAACATAAAAAAACCCAAACCTGTATTTATTATAAAGGCTATTATTCTAAATCTTCACCATAGACTGTATCACACCTTGTGCTTTGCTGTGTTGCAAGTTATGTTTCCTATTACCTGCCACCTTGTAGACAGTGTTTTGTACTAGTAAGTGATACAACTGGGAAATGTGAACCCTAAAGAAACAGTCATGGTGCTATGCAACTTGGTCTCATTGTGCCTCATTTTATCATTCTGTATGGTAAGGGCGATAGTACCTTTATAAAATGTTACAACCAGTTGCTGATAAATGGGAAAAAAAAGTCTCAAAACACCAACAACTTAATATTTTTCCAAGTTCCCTGTAAATTTGTTATGGTTAATTTTCTTGTTAATGAAACTTAAGTCTTGCTTAGCAAAACAAAAAACCCAACTCCTGAAAGCCTTGCACAACTGCAAGTAGGCATTTGGTTACTTCAGATATTAAAAATAGCAGAGCTGAGAATGAATTACTTTGAAAATTAAACCACATTTAACTTTCTAATTTTTAAAAAAATAGGGTTGGGAAAAGTTGGTAATTGCAAAAGTCTAGCAGCTAAAATTTTGTGCTGTTGTAGGGGATTTTATGACCGGTTCTGTAAGAATTTTTTCACAGCTGTATTTCAAACAAGATTCATTTAGTTAGTGCACATGGAGTCGTTGGTGGTGTGCTTTCCTACTGTGAATATAGTGTTCAGAGGTACTCGAGTTACTTTGTTCTTAAAGTAGATGGTTCTTTCCCTCTATCTTCTGTTTGCCAGTTTCCAAGGTACAGTAGTTATCTGCATAAATTAATGCAGCAATCTGAGATATTCTGTTTCTCAGAAATTGATGAGTATTCTATGAAAACATCAGAAAAAAATCTTTGGAAGCAAGATTCCTGTAAGAAGGAAAATAGCTCTCTACATTTCATAAATAATACTATAAGAACACATTGGTAATACTTTTTTTTCAAGAAAAAGAGAAATCCCCTTAATGAATGGCCTTGTCTTCATTCATTGGTCCTTGTGGAAAGTTGACTAAATTACTATTTTCACATTCATATGGCTAGATGGGTGGGGAAGAAAGATGAGAACCACAAGTCAGTCTCAGGTAGAGTTTCTGTGATGTTTTACACCGTTTGAAAATTCCACCAGCTCACCTTTTTCTGCATCTGACTAAGTAAACTGTGTCATTATGAACCTGATAATAACAGAGATTTTGCACTTCATAGATTCCTTAATTGTATTTCAGAAACAGGCTTGGCATGTACAGCATCACTCCTGTTTTCTAGCAGCAATATTCAAGGTCAATTGAACAATGCTACTGGGGTGTACCAGGATTAGTCTTTTCACTTACCTTTCATATGAGGGCATAGGCCCTTATGCAAGGGTCATGTTGAGATGTAAGAGCAAAAATTTCATACAGCAGATCCTCACAAAGGTTTATAATGAACCTTCATGTTTGATCCTATGTTATACACAAAAGTAGGCACCTATGAGCAAGAACGAGTACTAAAATAACCCAGAATCTTCATTAAGCTTTGAAGACCATGTGAGTCTTCAGCATAAGAGACCAGTGTGAGACCATTACATATTTACTCTGTTAAAGCTTTTTGTGAAACTTCTTAAAATTCTCTGCTCCCCTAAAGCTGTTTGTGTGGCTGTGTCCTGAATCACTATTCAACCAGTTTGCTATACCACTGAAATACAGTTGGCTTTTTCCTAAAGACATTCCTATTCTTCTAGTCTGGTGAGATACCTCAGCTACTAGCTAAAATAAGGAGTGCTTCAAATTACCTCTTCTGCCTTGTGGAGTAATTTAATTTTTGCCTTCCCCATGTGATGGCATTAATGAAGTAATGCAATTGTACTGAAAGCTTCTTGTACTGTGTGAAGATGTGTTCTAACTTGAATTAAGCATCTCTAAGTATTTTTACCAGCTCTGGAACTTACTGTAGAGGTGAAATTCATCTACTCTAAATCTGCTAGTAAGTTTTCTGCCTTTCTGGCACTGCAGTTGCAACACTGAAATTAGCATTTCACTGGGTGTGTGGTGTATAGATAACCAGAAAAGATGATAGCAGGATTTCTCGGCCATGCATGATGATTTGTGCAGGGTTTGAGCTGTGTTAACTCAGTTAACTCCATGTTAGCTCAGATTCAAGATAGAAATGACTGCATTGAGTCAAACCAGAGATGCACCTAGCCCTTAATCCTGTTTTCAGCGGTGGCTCTAGTAGGTATTTAGAATATAAGGGTAAATCAAGCATGTAATCATATTTTCTCAATGTAGTCTTCCTGGGTTTGAGAGTCTGTACCACAGGGGCTTTCCTAGCCAGGAGTGGTAACTCTTTACTAGCCCTTTACGGCTTTTTCTTTGCTTCTGTGTTAATGCTTTTTCAGTTTGCTTAACTTCAATACTGACAGCATGCTGTGCCAATGAGTTAAACTGCTCAGTTATCTCAGAGATGCCTTGAAGTTTGGGTTATGGGTATTGAGAATAGTTTCCTGCCACCTGAAGTGCTCCATCACTGGGATGCAGTAGGATTTGAACAAGTGTTTTCATAATGAAGGTGATTTTACTGGTGAACATTTCCTGGAGATAGGCAGTAATTTCTGCCCTAACGGCTGTATTTTTTGATTCCTCTTCTTCCTTAGAGTAGCATGTCCTTTAATCAGTAGATATATGAGTAGTTACTAAGTTTTTATTTCCTTCGAGAGGAGGACTTTCTCAGGACTGCAAAATGTTCTTTAAGGTTGTTTGGTGCACCCTTGTCTCTGGAATGGAGTGTAGTGAAAGTTGGTGCGATATGGCCTATTACGTTAATTTTAATATTGCTATGAATGTGTTGTGGCAGCAAAGGTTGACAGCTAGAGAGCCCAGCTCTGTGGTATGTGGTAGCTAGCGCTTGCTGAAATCTAAGTAGCTGTATCTTTACTGCTAAAATTATCTTTGCTGGGTTAAGCCTAATGCATCTTGCAACCAGATCTTCATTTTGGTATTGGCATCCCTTCTTTCTGGGAAGAAAACCAAGTAATGAAAACAAATATGTATACTTCAAAGAGCTACTTCAGGTGACAGAAACTTCTAACTAGAGAGACAGGGTACAGGTGCTGTTAAGATGTATATCCAGTTCTGGCTTTGAAATGACAGCTTTCACAAGGACCGTTGCAGAGCAGAAGGTGAAGTTATGAAATAACTTCAAACCCCCTTAATTTTATCAACATCTTGAATACAGTGGCTGTGAGTAACGAAGTATAATGTGTTAGTAAATATCTAAATTATGTGTTTCTTTTTAGAAAACCCCAACAAGAAGGATAACTTGAAACGCTCTTGGCCCTTTAACTTTAAATTTGTGGCCTGCACTACAAGCAAGCAGAATGTCGGGGGCTTCAGTGAAGGTGGCTGTGCGGGTCCGGCCCTTCAATTCCCGAGAAACCAGCAAAGAATCCAAATGTATCATCCAGATGCAAGGCAACTCTACCAGTAAGTTGATTCTGATCTCCTGAGGGAGTCTTTCCTGTCCCTGCTTAAACCTCTTTTTAGTGAGTCTGGACTGAGTCCTCTGTACATTATGTCACATAGAATCCTCTTTTTAGAGGATATTCTGAGGTTGTCATTACAAACTAGACTATCTCTGAATTTGACTAGAAAGTCTGAATCACAGGTATTGTGGTTTAGATGCAGTTGTTTATGGTGTTTGCTTGTGGTGAGAACTATTGGAATGCCAAAGTGAAAACCCTTTTGTTAACTTCAATGTGTGGTAATATCACATAGACTGACATATATGGGGATAGGTTGCAGACTACCACATGAGAATTGTGGTGTAACTCCCTTCTGGGTCTGATGCTTTAGTTCTTGGTGTTCTTATTTTGTAGTCTGTGCCTTTGCTCAGGAGCATTATGTGAGTGAGAAAACTGAGGGGAAGAGGATGTCCAATTTTATGTTTTCCAGATTAGATATCCAAACAATGGCAAAATAATGGACTGCGTGTAGTAATTTTATTTTCTTACTAATTTGGAGAAGATTCTTAGATTTTATTTAGGGGAGGAGACTCTTCTATGGGAAACAAAACATGGATGTACCATTTCTTGATTGGGTTTTACGTGCTTCATAAGGTCAAGGCAATGTTGATACCATTTGCTGCAGGGTTGTTACTCTTGTGTGGACTAATGGCTATACCTATGAAGCACTCTTCTTATGGTAGTTTTTGGTTGTTTGGGTAATCAAGCAGAGTCATCTTCTCTGTAGGTGTGGAAGGTAACACTCTGAGTTACTTTGCTGGCTGATTAGTTGAGCATTTACTCAGCTTTGTTAATACAAAGGAGGTTCCTCTCTTTTTTTCCACCAAGGTTGTTGTTCAGCCTGCTGCAATGGAAATTAACGGTTGTGGTCACTTAAATTCCATTCAGTGTTTATGGTTGCATTGGAGGAGAGGTGTCATGCAGAAGAGAGCTTGCTTTTCAGTGCAGTAAATTGTTGTCTCCAGACTTCTTTGGGAGTTGGATTTCAAATTTTCCATTTCAAATGGTGGGATTGTTTAGCAGTCATCTCATGTAGAAACAGATGGTTGCATGCGACATTGCCTACCAGCTTTCAAGACCAAACCAGTGTAGAATGGAAGAAGCGTAGATTCCATTAGATGGTATTTGTTACAGACACGCCACCAAGCTCTGAACTACAGCAGCACCACTGGGTGCCACTGCAATAGATTTTGTTGCTGCTGCCATGACATGGCAGCAATAATTTCAGGTGTTTAAGATTTTTGAACTCCAAGATCCTGTACAAACAGCTTGTTTGTGGTGCAGTGACAAGGGCGACCATTGAATCTCTGGCAATCTGTAGAAAAAAGACACTGGTTCCATTTCTGAATGATAGAGCTGCACTACAAAGGTGCTTAATGTTTTCAAGAAGCTGCATTTGCTTTCAACAAGAGAAAAGTACTTCCTGATTGATCCAATTAGGAATTTCTTACAGCTCTTGCTATATTTTGTGCTCTGGAAATGTTGTAATCTGTAGTCTCCTTTTGAGTCCTATGGCTCTGGTACAAGATGGGTGATATGACAGATGGTCAGGTTTAAGTCATCACGGGCCATTACAGGCTGTGGGAAAGGAGTCATCAGTCGCAGCAGTTACACGTTCTTACAATCTGTGGGGTATTTTTTCTCTGTCTTTCTCTCTTGGAGCAGAAATACAGAAAAAAGCAATAGACAAGAAGTTTTATTCATTGAACAGAAGAGGATCACATAAGAAATCCTATCAATAAGGCATTGTTTGTTGGGGACAAAACCTGAGCAGAATCTTTTCTCCGAAGAATCTTCCTAACAAAGTTGTCTGGCATGTCAAACTTAAAGCTGAAATTCTTCTGGTATGCTTTTAGGCTACATGTTAGCCTTGAGGGCGTAAGTGCTGTTACTATTTCTGCCAAGAAGTCTTTTTTAACGATCCCTCAGTCTTTGCAACCTCAGTTACATTATTGAACTCATTATTAAAGTCTGAACTTGTTGGCTAAAAGCTGACTACAGAAAGTGACATTAATGTGTCTGATTCTCATATCTGATGCAGCAATTTCAAAATAAAGGGACTTCAGTGGTAATTCTAGCCTTTGGAGTTCCTCTTCATACTTTCAAATGTGCTGGTGAAATGATCAAGGCTTAGCTATCATATCTCTGAGAAGGTTATTTTTTCATTTGTACACCAATCAAGTTGATGGGAGGCAAATCTGAGAGGCTGGTGATATGTCTGGTAGTGACTATTTTAAGCTTCTGAGACACTTAAAGTTCTCTTATCTTGGAATTAAAGCCTAATGGACTATTGTGATGAAGAGGATTGATGAGGCAGCGTGAAGTCTGCAAGCTAAGAAGGGATTTTGACTGTTTCTTGAACTCTAATTCTTCATATATTGATTGGCCAAGCTATTCTACAAATATTTGTGAGTCCTGAGGTTAAATTTCATCCAGTTCTGAGTTTTCTAAGTGTGTTGGCTGATCTAGGGAGAGACTATTTTTGTGTGAGTTTCACTATTCGCAGCTTCAGCGATTGCTGGTTGTTCACAGTGGGTTTGCCAGCAAAACAAAACGTCCTCTTGGGTTAGAAAGCTTATTCCCAATTTCATTGCTCAGTTTAACTTTGCTTTAGAAGCAAAACAAGCATTATTTTGTTGTGGTCTTGAGGTCTCTTGCAGAATTAATGTGTTATCCTAGCTGGCTTTTATGTAATTTCCTCATAGAAAATCAAGGCCTTTAGTTACAATCCACAGAAGATCTTTATAATTTCTCAATGTTTAAAAAACGACAGTGTAGCTGTATACAGATCTATAAAGGTTTTATTCTCAGAAAAAGAGAATTCTTGCAAAGATCTTTAACCCACACTGTTAAGAGCAGTTGTTTGTGAGCAATTGGGACTTCTTTATCCTTCCAACAGAAAAAACAGAATTGTCAGTCTTTATGCTTTCAAAATACATGTTTCAGAGTTGAAGTTCTGCAGTCCAGCTGCATTAAGGGGCTGGTATCTTGGCAGGCAGCCTGTGCTGCTCAGATCATGTCTAATTGCAGATAGTATCCATTGGAATGATACTGCCAAAAGTTCTGCAGTGGAAATGGGAGAAGTAGGGAGAGGAGGATAAAAGGTAATAGAGGAATTCTTAAAGGCAGGAGAAGTTGGAAGTTGCAAAGTCTTTCAACTTAAGTTAATTTGGAAATGCAAAAGACTTTGCTAAAAAGAAGTAGTGGCACCATGTAGTTACTGATTAAAACCCTCTGCTGAAATGGTAACTGAGTGAGGTTAATGTAAGAAAAGGCCATTGCTGGCTTTTATTATTATAGCTTAGGATAGTAAGAAATATAAGAATTGTTTTGAAAAGCACTTGCTTTGCAGGTGTATTTAATTGACCTTTGATTTCTTTGGGAGTTATGCTCTGAGAACACATCTATAGTGTCCATTGTACAGAGGTCACTAGGAGATAGGAACCTGTGTTGTAAGTCTCATGCACAACGTGCTCACTCAGGGCTAGGCACAGCCTAGCTGTGTATCCAGCATTGCCCATGGGATACAGAGCCGTACTGGGGTTCCTGAGGATAAGAGAGCAAAGTTAGTGGACTAGAAGGACCTAATGTTGTTGATTAATGCCTTAGAAAGACCCCTTTCTTAGCAGTCCTTACTATCGTTTAGCTTGACACTGCTTAATGTATTGTTTGTTTAATATTCTGCTTATTATAGCATGTTTTCAAGTGAAGCTTGGCATCAGTGGACTTCAAAGCTGCTTATTACGATGGTGGTTTATTGATAAAATCCCATCTATTACTGAAACAGATTGAAGCTTTTAATCTTCCTCTGAGATAACTTTAATTTTGTCAATTTCTAATAGATTTATCTGCTTTCATATTTTCTTTGCTGGGTGGGTGGTTTATTGTGCTTTAAGTCAAACTCACAAGCAGTTTCTGAAATATCTAATCCAAGACTAGCTCATGGTTGTCAGCATGTGTCCTTTGAGTATGTTTTGTCTTTAACTCCTGCTTTTTCACTATTTTGTTTGTAATGATGCACACTAATTCATCTCACCCACAATGTATTAATTACCTATTGCCTGTCCACTTCTTCAGTGACTGTTTCTGTGGTGAGTGGGAAAAAACTTCTGGTGTGTAGTACATAGGATGAAAGGTGAGCTATAGATCCAAGAATCTTTTCTGTGTCAGTAGTTCTTGTCCTCATTCTTGTATCTGGTTATGAAATGTAACAAACATAAACAAGGTTGACAGATGCTGCCTTGAATTATCAAAATGAGAAACTAAACTGTTCTGTGCCTGAGGACTTTCCTAGTGTGTGTTTTCTGGATCTTTTTTCTTTTTACTTCGTTTTTGTATGGTAGTGATTTGATAATTCTGTCTGTGTACATAAACCAAGTTAAAATGAACCAGAGGTTCAAAAGACAGCATTTAGATATTCCTCACTAGCAAAGAGTCCAACTAGCTTGGGATGTTTGTTTGTTTGTTTTTGGTTTTTTGGGTTTTTTTGGGTTTTTTGAAGGAGACAAACAAATATGTAGAAAACGAAACTAATGAAGTAGGGGAATAAGGAAGTAACCTCTGCCATTAATGATGCATTAATTGTGCAACAGATTAATGAGAATAGGTTTCATCATCTTGTGGGTGGCAGGTACAGAGTGAAACAAAGTTCTCCAACTGGTTCATCTGAGATTATTGTATGTTCTGGTTTCCCATAAACCACAGTGTTGGAGAAATGCACCTGCAGAGTCTAGATTATCTTGAAAGATAAAAGTGTGGATGGATACTCGGGACCGAAAATTACCCGTTTGGATTTTATCTTGCTGGCAAAGCAGTCTCTGTGGCTCAGTAATGTGGAAGGTTCTTTTGTGGACTGCTTAAGGTATGGGATATTTCATGGCAATAGGCGGATCCATCTACCAGTAACCATAGTCACAGCTGCTGCTGTAGACATATGGCAGTTAGGCTCTCAAGCAGGCATCCTTGGCATCAGAAGAACCTTGTCAGGCATTCTGGAGTTCGTGGAGCTTGAGGGGAAAAATGTTTTCCTCCTAATGGTTGTTTGTTTGTTTTGTTTTGTTTGTTGTTTTTTTTTTCCTAAAGGTTTCTAAACCTCTAGTCTAGACTTAAATGAAGTTTAAACAGTTAATAGAAAAGCATCTAATTTGAGTTCATTTCCTGTCTGAGTTTTTTCTTTGATTTCTTTTTGGATTTTGTTTTAAGATGTGTCCTGCTTTATGTATTTGTTCTGGAGCAAAATAAAAACAGGTGGAAAAGCAGGACTTGGCTGAAAAGGCTTCTAATTTATGGTGCATTTGTCTAAAGCAAATGAAATATACTAAAATTGCTGATACTTGAAAAATGAAGTCAAACTATTGAACGTCTCACAGAGCAAGGTGACCTCATCAGTAGTGCAGCCAGTGTTTTATTGGTATACATTGGCAGGGTATATTGTTACATTTTGCCTTTTTTTCATTGCTACATAGTTCTAGAGAGTAAGTAACTTCTTTCAAAGAAGCTTAATCTTAGAGGGGGAAAAACGTGACTTGCTGACCTTTTTCTTTCTGATCTAATTTTTAACTGTTTTCCCCTGAATGGAAAAGTAACCCTATTGTGCCTCCAGGAGAACGTCTTTTTTTCCAGCAGTAAGATTCTGCAAGCATACTTTGGATAGTTTCACGAAGGAATTTGTATCATGGAAATAATCTTTGGTCTAAATTACTGATGAGAAAAGTCCTTGTGAGAAATGGTCTTTATTTAAAATAGAACGTAGCATATGTGTAGGTAATAATGGCAAATACGCAGCATATGCTACATAGGTTAAAAAGGCAAGCAAAAGTGACCATTATAGTTTTTACCAAATAACTACTGGGTTTTTTTCCCTTTGTTTTCCAATTCTATTTAAAGAGCTGTTCCAGGAGTGGCTTTTGGGGAGTGATTCTTGAGGTTTTTTTTAATGGTACTGGGTCATTCTAGGAACAGGACCCATATAACGGTAACAGGTAATGCTGAATGCAGACAACAAGCAGACTTCACAGATGAACATTAGAACTCTTTGTGTATTGCAGGATTAAGGATTTCTATTGCTTACCCATAAGTCAGTCTCGCTGTCTCTGAGTGCGCTACAATACTGCCAGTTCATATGTTTTGTTACAAGTTTTGACTGTTTTTTTCTAAGAAGAAAAAATCCTGTAATTATTTTAGATACTTGGTTTTCCTTTTAAAGCCTTTCTCGAGATTGTATGAAAAAGTAACTTGAGAGGTGTTAATTTGCACACTGCAAAATTATCTGCTTTGGAAGATGACTTTGGAGAGGTGGGAGAAGATGAACATTTAACGATTTCTAAATGTTAGAGGTATAAATAATGGGCCTGGAGCTAGACTGTGGGATGGCTAGAATGTTCCTGGACTACATTAAAAAAAATGACTTAGAGAGAAACATCATATTACAAATAAACCTAGAAAAGCTTCCTGGCTATAGTGAGTGAATCATATGAAACCCTTCAGAATTAGTGCCCACTGACACACAACTGGGGCTTTAGAGATGATTGCTGTTATCAAATGCTTAATGTACGGCCTTTCCATGTGCCAGTAAAAGTAAAGAAACTCTGCTCAGTGGGAAACTAGTGCATGGGAACTACTCTAAGAATTGGGTATTTTCACTGCATGAATCCTCTAAGACATTAAGGCTTGCAGAACTGATTCCTCAGGATTCCGATGCTATGTGCTGAACTCTTAATGCAATGCTGGCATGTGTCCGAAGGTCAAAATGGCCTTTGGTGAAGGCCATTGTCTTTTGGACGTGTAAGCAGGTGAAAGGAGATACTGTTTTACATGCTTTGAAGCAGAAAATGTGAGGAAAGAATTGAGCTTAACTCCAAGTACTTAGCCTGCTGCAAACATAGACCCAATACACAGCCTCTGCAGTAGGACAGTTTCAGGTGATCAGCTGACAGTGGAAGTTTTGGAATGCCTTTGGATCAGCATTTCAGATAGATAGAACAGTATGGTTTGACTAGCTCCTGCTTGGTGCAAAGCCTGATGGCATGCTGTTCTCCAAGAACACCAGCTGTAGAGACAGTATTTATAGCACTTAGATCTGTAAGAGCAGCTGAGGATGAGAGCAGCTTTCTAGCAGCTTCTGTGAGCAAGCGTTTGCCTCGCTCTGGTGCTGTTGAGCCGAACTCCCTCCCCCATCCAACCTTTCTCCCAGTACAGAGCTGAAATTCCTTAGTGGGGAGAGAATCCGGTTGAATTCCAAATGAGCTGTTCTTAGCTTCTACTTGGTTTCCTTCCCTTTTAATGATTTGAAAAATGCAAACAATGCTTTGAAAAGCAAGCAGTGCTTCACAAGCTGGAAGTGTCCATTTCCCTTCATTTATCTCTTATAATAACAAGCCTGAAAGTCTGTCTTACAAAAACAGTATAGCCATAGATCTGATTGCAACGTATGCCTCGGAAAGAAGCCCATGTTAAACGTGGCTTTGAGAACGTGTTTCACGTTCCAGCAAAGAAAGAATGCCTGCTCCACCCTGCTCTGGGTAACGAACATGTTCTCATTGTTGTCATTCCAGTCTACAGATGGTGCAGATATGTTTTCCAGACCCGTGTGTTTTAAGAGAATGTATTTAATATTAATTTGGGTTTGTGGAGTCACTTCTGAAAGGCCCAGATCTTCTAAAATGGTTAAATTGGTGATTCAGACGTCATAAAATAAAACCGCTACTTAAACTGATTCAAAGAGGGTTTGTAGAAGGCACAGAAGTGGTTTGTATTTGCTTCCCCAAACGTTCCTCATTCCAAAGTTCTGCCTAGACCCGTGTTTTTTTGCAAATTTCTGCCTATTCCTTTACCAGCGATTAATGAGAAGTGGAAACAGGGGAGTGCCTTTTTTGCTAGCTGTTATCTCTTAGGATATGTTGGCATTTGGTAGGAATGTGTGTGCTGTGTATCTTACTGCCGCCACAAGGAGAAGCACAGAGGCTGGTGTGAAACCTCTTTCGTGAGATGAACCCAAATTTAATTTCATATGGAGAAATAAAAGGCTTTGTGCCTTCAGCACTGACAGATGTGGTAGCAATATGGGGATGGAAGGTGTAAAGGAGAAACCAGGCTATATTGCACAAAGGATGGAAGTTCAATTTCAGTTCCCCACCTGACTTTCACCATTTTCGGGTTTTATTTCTAATTGGCAATTGATGGATTTTTTTGTTGTTGTTGGGTTTTTTTAATATTAATCTATCAGCCTGCCTCCCTCTGATCAGCACAGACTGTATAGCAGCTAATCCCAAGATTTAGCCCAGGTTAATTCTGTCTGCTGGTGTTTATCTGAAGGGCAAACTGCAGTTAGCCAGTTCTTCACTGGAGCACCCTGCTGTGACTAATATGTGGCATGTCTGATGGCAGAGTGCCCTGTCATATGATTCTGACTGCCAACAGAGGTGGAGCTGTTCAATCCGATGACTTGACTTGAAATGCAATGAAGGATGAGAGTAATTTCAGTTCTTAGCTGTTCTGTGCTTTGTGCTCTGTCTCTGTTCCAAGAGTTTATGTGAAGGAGATGCTTCTATCCCCAGATACTGAACTGCAGATAATTTCTAAACTGCAGAATTTGTGGCATGCAGAGGACCAGTACTGACTGGGATGAAGACAGATTAGGCTTGGACTGCAAATTGAATGTCATAATCTGACAGGAGGTTTAAGTGGTTAAGAAGTAGTTTTGGTCATTCTTTGTGCTTGCAAAAATATTTGTGTGGTTGAGTAGATGGGAATGGAATGAGAAGTTGATCTTGGCAAAGTTGTCTTCCTTTTTTTTTTTTTATGATTACTTTTTTTTTTCCTCCCCTCCTCTTTGTAGGTTTTCCACTGTGTGTTTACATGGGTAGTTTTAATGGCAAATGGAAATGCAAGGCCAGAAATAAAGGCTTGAAGTGGCAAGGTGTTTGTGTATATGTTTAGGAAGGAGTGAGAAGTCAGAGAATGCTGCTTTGAGTTGAGACTGTTCTGGAAGACAATAGCTTTACATTAGTTCTCTATTGTGCTCCACACTGGTTTATAATTGCTAAATGAAGTGATTATGTGAGGTATGTACTTTTTGAATTTCAGTTTTGACTAATTAAGATTGGCCTGTAAAGCAAAAACACTGTAATGTCCAAAATGACAATAGGAGTGCAGAATAATACCTATTACAAAATACAGGAGTACTATTTCAGTAGCAAAGTGATCTTTTCAAGTTTGCTGTCAGGTTTTGCTAAAATGAAAAACTAGCAAGGAATTCGATCTCATAGACTTGAAAGGTCAAAAAAAGTATGTTATTTTCATGCTAGCTGATAAACCAGATGGTGGATGCTATGAAAAATGTTAATTAAGGAACAAGTAGGATAGACTGTGGAAGTACCTTATGCCAAGAAATGAAGTTGCCTGTTTAAGTAAGGTCATGTCAAAATCCAAATGTTTTCTGGAGATTGGTTGGTTACTGTTGAAGTAGCACACATAAAATTCCATCACTGATTATGCTTCTGCTTTCTCATATTTTATTGGGCAGTACTGCCCCTATTATATAGTTCTCCTGTGCAAGAACAAGATCATTAAAGTACATGGCTATTTTGCAGTGATACAGAATGGTAGATTATTTGGCATAAATACATTTTTGAGTACTGTTGATTTCCTTACCTTTTGGGGAGTGATAGATAAAACTCTTTTGTTTGTAGTTCAAGGCATCAAAACCAAATTAAAACAGCTATAAAGAATTGTTTACCTGATTTGAGCTTCAGAGAATATATGGATTACTGCTGCTTAGAGGCATCTCAGATGGCATGACACAGCTCTGTATGGCTTTGCTATTTCACTGTGAGGAGAAATGAGATTTTAAAGTGTAGGCTGTGTCTCTAGGTTGGGCTGGCAGTTGGATATTAAATACAGTTTCAAATGAAACAGTGATGCTGCATAGCTGTTCTCACAGTGCTCTTTTATTGGCATTTTGTATCAATTGATGACATTTAGTTGCTTCTACTTATTATCTTTGCTTACCACGGTAGAAAACTATTGTAGATGTTATGTTTTAAGGTGAAGCATGTAATTAGCAATGTATGGAAATTCATAATTCAAATAAAGAAAAATAATATGGGTGTTTCTCTCAGCTAAATCAACAATTTCTGGAGTATGTTTTAAAAACTTGAATACTCTCATGACTTTATCTCAGCCTTCCATTCCAAAGGTAAATGTTGGGCATTAATCCAAATTGTGGTTGCCGTGTTGATCCCAGAAGAGTTTGTAGGAAAATGGCATCTTCAACTTGTTTCATCCTTTCTGCATTTGAGTTACATGTGTAATGTTTTTACAATGTACTGGGCGGTGATGATTTTGGGATCTATCCTTTCCTGCTTCTGTTTGATGCAGAAAACTTAACTTGTGGAAAGCTGGAAGATTCCCCATGACCTAAGAAGTTGGCTCTTAGTGAAGCAAGGGGGTTGAAAAAGGGATTGAGTTTCTCAGAAAATGGCTGCTTAGGCAAACTCAAACATTCAGAGGTGCCGTGCTGGTGGCAACTAATTATAGCTGTGGCACAAAGCATTAGTGTCAGTTTGCAAACAGAAGAGTTAATTGCCACATTGGACCTTTGAAACAGCAGATAAACAAATTTATTCTGTAAGATAAAAAGACCATTAATGTGTTCCTGCTGTGATAGTCTCCTGTATTGCCTTTCTCATTTCCTGAGGCTCTGTAATTAAACTATTAGTTTGCCTATGATGCCCCGAGTCTGCTGTGGTGAGAGGATATAGATGATGACCTATTTCATGATTCACTAATACTATTCATCTTGGCCTTCCATGGTTTTTAAGAAACCAAAACCAAACATTTTGACATTTTTATGTTTGTTTCCTTGTTGAGCTGAAAACATAGCTTGCTGAATAACGTAGTACAGAAAATCAGTGTTGCCCATTCAGTCTCATTTCTGCATGATCATTCCCCTTTTTTTTTTTCCTTCCCAATTTGAAGTACGAAGTTTTAGATAAAGCTTACCTGTTCTGTAAGAAGAATTTTCATTTCATCAGAAACATCCATTAGTTTCATTTAAAGGTAGCTAGATTTCATGGACTTGCTTTCCCTTCAAGGAAGATCCTTGGCGCAATAAACACCTTCAAGTTAGATCAGTAACTTCAGTTTGAGTTGCTGGTTTCTTGGCTGCTTCACCATCTTCTTTCAGGTGTCTTATCTCACATGATTGCTTACCTGATCACTTGGTTAAATGCAGACCACATCAGACGTGGCTGATAGTAGTAGCTACCGACTTGGTGCTTGGTGTTTCAAATGAAAAGCTTTTCAGTCCGGTTGAAATCTGTTGAGGTTGTAATCTTGTATTCTCGCAATCGGCTCTGCTGGATTCATTTGTAGATAGACTGAGGATTCTGTTAAGCCAGTGATTCTGAAAATGGAGGATGTAGACTCTTAGAAACAGGAATGGGAATAAATAGGCTTCAGACTCATACTGGAAGCCAAATCAAAAGGCTGTGACTGGATCACAGTAGTGAGGGACAGCATGCAGAGTTTCTGGCAGCCAGGAGGTTTTCTCTGACCCGTTGCTTCTGCAGTGGAAGGTTTTGGCCAGCTGGCTGCATTCTCAACCTCTGACAGAGCTGACTTTCTTGCACATTGGTCTCCCATTTCAGATATGCTCAAGATAGGCTTTGCAAAAGCATGCATCCTGAAAAGTTTTCAGAAACGGTGAGCCAGACATGGAGCTTCATGTGAAGGACCTGAGAAAAGCTTGTCTAAGAACATAATTTAAAAATGGCTTTAGTACAAAAAAGAGGTTAGAGTGGAACCACCTGTATAAATCACAGAGCCTGAACATTTTTCATAAATGTGTTAGATAAAATTTAAACTCAAAGCAAGTAGGGTGAAGCTGTAAGGGTAAGCTCATAGTGCCTTTCCAGATGCTGAGCTGTTGCATAGCCAGAAATCTTGTTCACAGGTGGGCAGTGTGCCTTTAGGCATAGCCAGCCCAGTGGGAAAAATAGCTGTTCTCCTGATTAAACATTTGGCTTCTCTGCTTTCTTTTTTGGAAGTGGTGGACTTTTTCTAGAGATTTCTAGCTTTAAAAAAAACCCAGACAGTTAATGGGAAGTACTTTATGATCAAACTTGGTTTTGGATAATACTGATTGTTGTGCTACTTGTTCTGGTTTCTGTTTCTGACACAACAGAATCTTAGAAGGTAACTTAACTCATTTCCTTGGAGAGACTTAAGTGCGGGTTTGCCTTGGCCAAGAGGAATGTCCTTTTGCTTATAAACAATTTAAAAAGGGGGGGGGGAAAGCCTTGATGAATACTTACTATTTCACTGTTGATTCTAAGAGGAGGCAAATCAGTTACGCCATGTGCTGAGTAAGAGCAAAGCACTCTTACTATTGCATTACTGTCTTAAAGTAAAGCTGCACTGATAAGGCATTAGAGTAACCAATGAGCGTTTTTAGATTGTGGTTAAACATGTGCTAGCCAGCAAAGATGCAGCGAGGCTTCTGCTTGTCTCCATCAACTACACAGTTTGCTGGGCTAGGAGTTCCCCTTTTTCAGGACAAGGTTGCAAATGCAGTGTGCCAATAAAGGTACTTGCTCCTCCCTTTCCCTGGCCATGACTCCTCCTCTCAGAAGAGCTCTAGCAGGAGTTTAAGTTGAAGCATTTTGTTGTTAAGATTGATGTATATTGTCTGGGGTGGTGCTGGCAATAATACATTTTTTCATCTATCTGCTTAGAATTGTGTTGCATAGTAGATAGGAACAGATTCTAGTACATGGGAATGGGTGCTATATATTGCTGCCTTTTTCTGCTTTTAATGGTTGAATTAGTTTCTGTTGAACTTGTAGCCCAAAATATTGAAGGAAGTAATGTTCACTCCTAAAAGTTGCTACATTGAACTACAGAGGAGATTAGGTTTTATTGGTACTGCTTTTTGGGTAGGAGCTTGTGGGTACAATGCATTATTTCTTTATCTTTATGACTTTAGGTATTACACAACTGAATTGGAAATGAGAAATAGTTGAATTGTGGCAGTCTGGAATACACTGACAGGATGGAACTGATTTAAGTTTAGGGCAGGGAAGTTGTCTTCAGGCATTTGGTATTTGTTCACTTTACCTTTTACAACTAGTTTAACAGTGTGCGTTGTAGATGTGCTGCTGTTTGGTCAAAACTAGTAAAGAAAACTAAAGCCATGTAAGATTGCTTAGGTTACCAGTTTGTTATGTGTTGATGCCCATGTTGCTATCCAAAGCCACAAGCATTTTTGTTATTTGATACTGGTGCAAGGCATATTATTCATTTGCCTTGCATGTCTGTCAGCGTTTATAAGGCAAGAATGTCAGCACAAGCTACATCCAAGTGAAACGGAGTTGGCCACAAAAAAATGAGTAGCAACTGTTGCTATTTGCAACCCAGACAGGGATCTTTTCCCCACAAAGTAATTTTGGACAACAGCCCTGCGCAGGAACACATCTTGTAGAGGAGTGATTTAATTTTAATGGGGACTTTGTAACCCCATTTTCAGAGATTGTGGTGCCATTGGATGCTAAGTTCAGGTCTGAAATGGTGAGAAATGTTGGTGTTAATTTTTGTTTATCATACTTGCTGTGTAACATTTATTTCAAAATAGCCTTGTTGTACTGCTGTGATATCACCAGAGATTCCTGAATGCTTTGTGTTTTGGATTTTCCTTCTTGCTAATGCTCCTCAACTCCCAAAAGCCTGTCCTGTTTTAAAAGCCAGGGGACCAGCATAATTTGCTTCTGGCCTTCTGTCCAACAGAATAATTTAATTTAGCAGTAGCATTCCTTCTAGGAATCTTTTTCCTTGAATTATTTCCAATAAGACCTACAGCAATACTGTTATGAAGCTGTGAGTCTGTTACTTTAGTCTTACTACTTCTGTGCAGCGTGGCAGCTCTGCAAGTACTCAAATTGACAGGTTAAGGGCCAGAAAGCTCATTAATTATACTCCTAAATGTCAAGTTAGCTAAGAACTTGAATTTTATTTCTTATAGGTATTATCAACCCAAAGAATCCTAAGGAAGCACCAAAGTCCTTTAGCTTTGACTACTCCTATTGGTCCCACACATCGGTAAGTTCATTGAGAAGAAAATTACTCTGTTTTCAGGATTATTCGTTGTTGTTGTCTGCCTTGATTTAACTATATTCTTCCCTGTCAAATGTTTCGGCTCTGTCTCTTTCTAACACGCATTCAGGTTGAAAGCTTGTCTTTGTATGTTGTCTTTTCCTGGTTGCGGCAGAGCAGAAAGCTAAGCTCCTGCAGTGTGGTGACAAGTTGTAAATATTGAACGATTACTGAAGATAATCTCCAGCAGTGTTCTGTTCTAAATATTTTAAGGATGCCTATAAGTCATAGTTAATTCAGTTTTGCTCTTAGGCAAATGGAAATTACTCAGGCTCTTACAGCTCAAGGAGAGATGTGCTCTGGATTCTGGTGTCATATGTGGAGAAGAGAGTAGTGATACATGTTTGCAAGAGCTGCAAAAGCAATAAACTCTCATCTAACGCCTCTGCCCCACCCTCCTGTGAATTGGTGCTGAGGTCTTGCTGACTTCCTGTAATTGTTCTGTGGCAGAACTGTGGTGTTCTGCCATCTGCCCCTCCCCTGCTTTATTTTCTCAAAAGGTGTAGAGGAATGATGGATTATCTAAGATTAGCTTTAGTAACTTGGATGTTGCGAATAAGACAATATTTCTGAGCAAATCTGTGGCAAACAAGATTGTTTTCATGATGGAAAAGTTGGATTTGTGCATCTCTTTTACTAAATCTTCCAGAGCAGCCATGCAAGTGGTTTGCAGGATCAGTCAGAGGAACACTCTGAACATGATTCTTGAAAATTTAGCAGATAAGCAGCATCAGGGAAAAAAAGTGGTGTGATAAAACCTTGATCTCAATATTAGGAAGTTAGCACAGATGAATTTGCTCTGACTTCAGGAACAACAGTACATAAAGAGAGAGAACTTAGTTCAAGAGTAATATAGTCACTTGCAATGTGACACCCACAAAATCAAGTTTCAGCGGTATGTTATCCTGTTATCTGTGCAATCTCTTCTTGTTTGTGAAACATAAAACATCTGCACATATAATCATGATATTTTTTTCAAGTATATTTATCAAGGACTTTGCTCAGTGATCAAGAGAGAAAAATTGACTCTCTGAACTCTACTTCTAATTTTCTTCCCTCGCTTCCCTTCTCCCAAACACTCTGAATCTCATTTGGTGGTGATCTTGCACAAAACTCTTCCAGTAGTGTCAACAAAGTCAGTAGAACAGAACTGGTTGGTTTCTTTGTGCAATTTGTTTCCTCAGCATTGATAGAGCAATCTTGCAAGGGTCATCATTGCTGTTCTCCACCTGGTAGGGCCTTGGGAAAAAGCTCTGTGTAAAAGATATGCTACATTGGTTTCTTCCTGACCTACAAGTTAGAAGTGGAGAAAAAAAAAAAACAATTACTTGAATGGTAGACTAAGGCTGTATTTATTCTGTTCTCATGTCTTTTCAGCCTGAAGATCCCTGCTTTGCATCTCAGAGCCGTGTGTACAATGATATTGGGAAGGAAATGTTGCAGCATGCCTTTGAGGGCTACAATGTTTGCATTTTTGCCTATGGACAAACTGGAGCTGGGAAATCCTACACGATGATGGGCAAGCAGGAAGAGAGCCAAGCGGGCATCATCCCCCAGGTAAAACAGAAACCAGAAATGGGATTTGATTTGATCTGATAGCACGTTCAGGCACTGCTTGCTGATAGGCTCTTCTTAGATTGCAGAAAGTTAACAGAGAGCCGCAGCTTACTTTCGGAGTGGAAGAAATCTGCTGGGGAAAATGAGCTTTATAAGCAATTTTCCATCTGTTATATTGTTTCTGTTGCATTAGACACACTTTAATTTTTTCTGCATCCAGTTTCTCTACTTTCCCAACAACCTAGTAAATCAAGATGTCTTATTTACTGGGTTTCTTGTCTCCTCCTTTGACTTTAGCTCGGACAGCGCTTGAGCACTCTGTGTTCATCAAGAATTCACAAGGCAATATTACTGATGAACATGCCAGAAACTTTGTGGAAATAAGTTTCTCAAAGGTTAAAAACTTGAATAATGGATCTTGGCAAGAAAGGAAGTTTATCAGAACACTGGGAAAAGAATATTAAGAGCAACTTAGCACTCTGAGCCGTGTGTTACTTTCCTCCTTTGAAATTTGTTTTTGACATTTGACATGAAATTTGAATAAGTTGAGATACCCTCACAAGACATTTTGGCTGGCAACAGTTTATTCTGTCATCATAAATTTGGCATTCTGTAGCCATTGGTTGTGTGGCACTTGATCTAAGGACAGGCCATCATCAGTGTGTGGTTTTCCAAGTCTGCTGAAAGACAGTGTGTTCCTCCATTCCCAAAATAGAAACCTGAGGTTGAGTTTCAGTTTTAATAAACAAATACTCTGAACAGCTTGAGTCCTCGTTCTGTTGCAGGTTTGCAGTAGACATTGGCTCTGTGCCACAGGTATGAGTAGAGGACACAGAGTGTTGTTCTCTGTTAATAGCGTGGGCATATGTACTGAAACAGTTACAAATGTTCTGGTAATTAGTTGAAAATAATGTTGAGAGCTGATGTGCTCTTCTGTCTAAGCATTCTGGGTTTATCACAGTCATAAAACAGTGCAGGAGGTGAAATGAGCGGAAAATCTCCGACAGCAGCTTCATGCTACTTTTTTTTTTTGTAGTCTTAATATCCCAATTTGTTTTTCCAAAACCTCAAATGCATACAAAATAAACAGTCTCCTAGAATCTCCTCAACACAATAATGCTGCTGTAGATTTAATAATGCTCCTATTATCTGCTACAGTTTTAACACAAGATAATTTCGGTCCAATTTCATTGGGAGACCTTCTCATAAAGGTACAAAATGAACTGTCTGTTCAGGGAGACCTTGTTGAACCTGTTCATCTTCTTGTCACATACACAGAAGGTACAGCACAATCCTGTTCCGAGTTATATAGATTGTTGGCATTAAATTCTTAGGCGTTGGTAAAATTCCCTGTCTGACAGTCCCTAGTGTGAAACTTTATGATGCTTTAACCATGTGTTGACTGAATACTTCAGAGTGAATACTTTCAAAATTGCTTGTGTTCTTCATAATCAGTTTATTTCTTATGCAGTGACTCATAGGTATCTATTCCAGAAACTTCTTTCTATTCTTATTCCTCTCTGCTTTTTAATCTCCAAATATGTATCAGTGGCTTGCCCACTTTACATTTCTTCTTCGTGTATGATCTTAATTTTAGGTTTCTCATTTCAGTGACTTGTAGACAAGCACTGTTGAGGTAGTAGGCTGCTGATAAGTATCCTTCATGTGAAGGTACTGTGAATAGGTTTTGAAATTGTTTCTGCCTGTTTATTTCAGTCCTGAAACTTCAGCACACTAAACAAACAGATGGTGTTTTTTATGAGACTAGGAGATGATTGAAGACTTCAGTTGTTCCTTTCTGTTTACTTTCAATTATAAGAGTTTTTCTAGTTTTGCAGTACAGAACAATAGTATTGCTGAAACCTAGAACAGTAGTTGAGGTACTGTATAAAATAAAGTTGAATACTTTATTTGGGATTGAGCTAAAGTATTTTCTCAGTGAGGCTGTGCGGCTGATAGAGCCCTTCTCTAAAGCCAATTTAATGACATGTCATAGAAGTTACTTTTTAGTACTCAGTGAAGACTAAGTTCTGACTGGGATTTAATCTCCTTCCAGCTATGTGAAGAACTGTTTGAGAAAATCAATGACAACAGCAATGAAGAAATGTCATATTCTGTAGAGGTGAGTATGGTGATGGATCAAAGCATATTTCTGTGCTTGACATCAGACTGAGTTTGGCTGCTGTTTTATTGATCTTGCAGCAAGATTCTGTTTTGTTGGTTTTTTTTTTAATTTAAATTTTGATTTTTTTGAAAATTTTGTGTCTTTCTCATCTTTGAAGCAAATGTAAATAAAACCTTCCTGAGATTTTTTTTTTCCCACCAGAAGACTAATGTTTATCAATTTTAAAATGATGGAGTGAAAAAAATAAAGAGGTATTTACAGATTTTTTTCTTTTGTTTTTGGCTGCTGAATTGAAGACTTCATGTTTCTTGTCAGTCAGTAGTCATCACTGATGCCCTGCTCCCTATGAGGCCTGTCTAGAAAAGCTTAGGCCTGCAGTCTTAGCTGACACAGTACTAAGATTATTTTGGAGAAAAAAATAAGCTATGCATACAAAAGAATTTGATTTAACTATTTGGTACTTGATTTGATTATTTCTCCGAGCATAGATTTCTCTGTGTGTGAGAGGAAAAGAGTGTCTGCTGTAGTGGAGATTAAAAAAAATGAACATCTGACAAGCAGAGAAGAGAGACAGAAATAGTGATGGAAATGTATAAGTAGTATATTCTGATCTCTCTTTGGGTTGTAGAATCATTTTTTTTCTGAGTTGCACTTAAACAAGAGGAGATCCTCAGTCTCTTAAGTTTCTAAAACTGTTGGCATCTCTTCCCAGAGTGCAAGTGCCTTATTGCCTCTTTTAGTATTTAGTATCTTTACTGTTGCAGTAGCTGAGTACCTGTTGGACTAGGATAAGCCTAGCATCATGAGAAACAGAAGTTAAAGAATGCACTGGAAAAAACAGTCTTACCTTTATCATTTATTTCAAAGGGTGCAGATTTAAGGTGACCATAGTTTGAGTAATTGTACTGATGACTCAGGAATGCAGCCGGATGTGAGTACATCTGAAAATGAAAATTTGCTTCTGCACACAAGGAAATTATTTTTTCCCCTATTTAAAGTTGCTTTACAAGAGTAGTTCCTTTAAGTAGACTGCTTTTACCATTTATCTAATTTTCCTTCCTGGGAAGACAGCTTGGCTGCTGTGTCATATTAAAGGTGTTAAGATGATTGCGAACTCAAGTGTATGATTTTTTAATTGAACATCAGTGGGTTTGGACACAATTAAGGAATCTGTACGTGGATGTGTTGCCTGCAGCTTGTGTTGAAGACAAAATGCATGAGACTGGTGACTCTTCTTGCCTTCCACCATTGTCTTAAGCTCTTAAGTGAACTGAGTCACCTGCCTCCAGCTTTCTGTAGTGGACTGTGGGAATTTTTGCCACTGTCACTCTGAAATGCTGCAGAGCTACTTGCAGAGGAAGCCTTAAGAAACACTAAATCTTCCATGTAAATTCCTGTTTTCAGGTGAGTTACATGGAGATTTATTGTGAGAGAGTCAGAGACTTGCTGAACCCGAAGAACAAAGGGAATTTGCGCGTGCGAGAACATCCTTTGCTTGGACCATATGTGGAAGATCTGTCCAAGCTAGCAGTCACGTCTTACACAGACATTGCAGACCTCATGGATGCTGGGAACAAAGCCAGGTTAGTGATGGCAGCATGTTGCATGTTTTTATCTCAGTTATGGGGATATGTGGCACATAGCAACAGAAGTAAAATGTCTTCTGAGATGCATTGGCATTTTTAATAAAACCTGTGTCGCACAAGGAGTGTCACCGAAAAATGCACTGCTCAGTCCTGTGAAAAGGCTGAAACTGATTTGTGTGGTGAAATAGTGCTGCTAATTGCTGTAGAGATATTTAAAGCCTGTAATTGAGCTTGAGATGAAGTATGTAAATAATCAAACTGGCTTTTAGTTCTGCCTTCATTGTGTACTGTATCACTGTATTGGTATACATAACCATGTGAACAGTCTCCACTCATTCAAGTGGTCAGGACTAAAGCTGACATTCTAGCTTTGGGTTCTGGTTCAGTAGTAGCTCATTTTCTTAGGTGTCTGAGCATAAGGTAGATTATTGATTACATGGATTGAGGAAGCTCTGTTTAAACTGTGATGAAGATGGGAATAACTCAGGAGTGAAAAATCAGAGTTCATTAATGGTTTTCAGTGTGTCTTGGTCTTACAGGGCAGTACATCCACTGTACAACCTCTTGGTCTCATTCCTCTGCAGTGAATTGCATTCAGTCCTGCAAATCATTACAGTTGCAGCACAAGGCTACTGTTTTCAAAACATATCTCTATCTTCGTATTTTAGAACTGTGGCAGCTACCAACATGAATGAAACCAGCAGCCGCTCCCATGCTGTGTTTACAATTGTCTTTACTCAAAAGAAACATGACACAGAGACTGATCTTTCCACAGAGAAGGTTTGTTACAGATATGTGGTTATTTTTCACAGCTCTTCTCTGCAGTGACTTACTGGCAGTATGACGATAAAATGAGAATTTCATTAGATTTTGTGTATGTGTTTTAGTTTTGGTTTTTGGGGTTTTATTTTCCTAGTATTTTAAGTGTGAACTTGCTGTGTGCCTTGACTGAACCCTTAGTGGGTTTTCTTTGATCATAATTCTAAACTCTAAGTGGGCAATATGTGCAGGAGGACCATATGTAGATATGGGAAAAATATGGCCTTAAGGACTGGGTACTGTGGGGAGGGATATATGAAATAAAAGAAGTTAATCTTCCCCAGTCTTGTTCCCAGAACTTTCTGTGGTTTTGCTTGTCAGTGCAAAATATTTGCGTTGTTAGTTCTTTTCTTTGGGCACAGGAATTGGGATGAGTGAGACTTAGGCACTTTTGGAATTGGCATGTTAAAAGGAGGTGCACTCTTTAGAGTGGAACGGTTCCCTGGCTTTTATTACTCGAAAATAGAAGCCTTCATGCAGAAGTAGCCAAAATACAGGAAATGTTCATGTTTCTCAACTGATGACTGTGGACAGATCTGAAAAAAAGAGGCATTGAAGACCTCCTCTCCCTAGATAATACCCTGTAAAATTATCATTAACTGACACACAGCCTGTAGCTTTAGTATCAGTAGAGTCAGGATGAAACATTTAGTTTCTCTTCATTTGAGATCCTTGTGCTGTCTGTAGCAGTACAACTTAATTTCTTTTGGCTTCTGTTCTGCTTTGTTCATGTGAGACCTCCTTCTCTCTTTTTAGGCAGAGAACAGTGATACTGAGACTAGAACATAATCCCAGACACTTCTTTTATTAGATAAGAGTCTTTACAGTTGTTATCTTAGATAATAGCATCAAGCTAATTGCTTGTGAAAACTTTGAGTATAGTTTTATGTACACCAGGGTGATTTTTTTTTTTAATTTTTTTTTTAGACAGTAAAGTTCTTTTGCCATGGAATCCTGAAGCTTCATTCTAACTCTAGTTAACCAAGAACTGGCTCTCACTGCTAATGTGCTCTTTCTTCAGGTCAGCAAGATTAGCCTCGTGGATCTAGCTGGAAGTGAGCGAGCTGATTCGACTGGTGCCAAAGGAACCCGATTAAAGGTATTGGGCCATTGATATATGGGGAAAGAAAGGGAAGCAGGCACACAAGCATCATGTGAAGTCTTTACTTGACAAATAATAAGTAAAGAAAGCACTGCTGTGGTTGTTTAGTATGTATGGTTGCAAAACTGAAGGCTTTTTTCTTTTTCACTCTCTGGTGGTAGATTTTGACTTAATTTAGTCTGTGGAGGTTAATGGTCAAACAGTTTTAATTATAGTACTGGATTCTGTTTTCAGGAAGGAGCAAATATAAACAAGTCTCTCACAACTCTGGGCAAAGTTATTTCAGCTTTGGCTGAAGTGGTAAGTACAGCATTGACTTACTTGCAATAACTTTTCCATAGCTAGCAAAACAGACAGTAAAACCATGGAGTACAGCAGAATCATTCACAATTCTTGACCTAGCATTCTCAGCCATATAGCTGTCTCAGCCAAACTAGCTGCATGTGTTTTGATAGATGAGCAGGGTTGGTAGTATTCTGAGAATGTCATGCAGGGTGGTAGAAACTTCATTTGTTGATAGATTGAGGCATTGGTTTATTTAGCTGTGAAGAATCTCTGTGAAAAGAAGCCTGCCTTTGTGTGGAAGACAAGTAGATGTAACAAGCTTTTAGTTCTGCAGAGCAGTAACTTTATTTGGTTTTGGAAAAATAATTTTATAGCTGCAGCTGTGTTGTTAAAAATTTAAGAGATACCAATGCAGTTGATGCAGTGGACTTCATACTCTGTGGAGTTGAGTGAGCATTTGTTGATGCAAACATAAACTTGCAGGCTTAGAAAATTACTTTGCCTTTTAGATTTATACTCTACTATTATTAAAAAAAATAAAGTGAATTACTGCTTTTCCTTTGGTTCAGTTCTCAACAGCTTGGGCAGGTTGAATATGCTTGAGTGCTTCTTAGATGTATGGGTTTTTTTAATGAAAGCTGTTCTCATTCGTTGGGCTTCTCAGGAAAAGAAAATGTGATCCAAGCTAATAGAAAAATTCCATATAAACTCTGTTAAGCTCATCTTGTATCTTCTTCCTCTTTCTCTAATGCTTTCAATTTAGGATAACTGCACCAACAAGGTATGATGGTCTGAGTAGTAGTGGATGTCTTTTTTGCCTGAGTGTAAGATTGTATTGAATTTGGAGTCAAGCGTGAGGGATCTTTAATGTCAGATCTTTGAGAAATTCCTCTGGCTGTAAATTCTAGTCATGGTACTAAAATTTAAAATATTCTAAGGTTGGGGATAAATGTTGAGGATGGGCCACCCTGCTGTGTAGATGGCATATGTCTATGTTGTCATGCTTCTTTTAATATCTAGGCTGTGCTTTTTGTGTCTTCGATATTAATTTTTCATCTGGTATCTGTTTTTCAGTAGTGTGTTCTTTCTTTGCAGACTAAAAAAAAGAAGAAGACAGACTTTATACCATACAGAGATTCTGTATTAACATGGCTTCTTCGAGAAAATCTAGGTATGGCTGGTTCCCTGTGCTAGTATGGAAAGAAATTCTCACCACACTTTCTGACTGCTTTTAACTCGCTTAAATTCATATCAAGTATAACATTAAACAGTAGTCCAACCAAGTCACAGAGTTACACCTTTGGTTGAAGGTACAACTCTCCTGTGATGTTTGTATCTAATCTAGCATATAGTTGAATTTTATAATGCATTGAAAATACTGCTGTTTAGTAGGTAGTTAGTGCCTAGATTGCACATTGTCATTTCATGTAAAATCCTGTCTGTTTGTTGCAGGTGGTAACTCCAGGACTGCAATGGTTGCTGCTTTGAGTCCAGCAGACATAAACTACGATGAAACTTTGAGCACTTTAAGGTACTTTCTTTTTGTCCGAGATGAATATGAGTAGCTCTCAACTCTAATGGCCATGTTTTATCCTTTGAACCTTCAGGTTATTAAACTTTGAGAATCTGTGGGGAGGAAGACTCTATATTAGCAAGAGTTCAGTTACCTTGAAAGAAGAAAACTCATCTGTTGTATGTGAATAGGGAGCTAGGGATTTATTGCCCACTCAACTTGGAGAATGAAACTCATCTTCTTGAGTTCATATGTTCTTTTCCAGCATGGTTGGTCCCTGAAATTGAGCATATTAGTCAAGCTGAGGCTTCAAAGCACTGAATAAAGTGGAAAAAAACCCCAACACATGTTGTCTGTAGTACGTGTTATTAATCCATCTTGAATAGGACTTGTCATTTTTGTAGCAATACCCTGTATTAGCCATCAGTTCAAATATGTGATTGAATATAATCCAGGATTCTCCTCTGACACAGAGCTGCAAGCTGAATATCTTCTGTTTTGCTGCAATCCTGTGTTGTATATAAACACCTCTATGTGCATTGTAAGGTTTCCTTCTTTGGGTCTGGTTTCAGATATGCCGATCGTGCAAAACAGATTAAATGCAATGCTGTTATCAATGAAGATCCCAATGCCAAGCTGGTGCGTGAGCTGAAGGAGGAGGTGACGAGGCTTAAGGATCTCCTGCGTGCCCAAGGGCTGGGAGATATTATCGACAGTAAGTGGATTAAACAGACCATACCATCCTGAGGTTGGTCTTTCTTACAGAGGAGGGAGAGCTGAGCCTGTGAGAGAAAGGGGTTTAGAACATGGAAGTTAAATGTAATATTCCATGTAAAAACATGTTGGAACCTGTTTTTAGAAACGGTGACCTCTTCTATCCTTAACCCATCCTAGGATTGTCTGGAGTGTTGGCAGGCCACCTTCAAAGTCTCAAGGAAAAACATGGAGACAGAATGGAGAAATTTTGTATAATAAAACATTCAGGAGTTGCCCTAGTGAGTTATGCAGGGCTTTTTATCTGGCTGCCAGTAAATGACGGATAGTTGAGCTAGACAAACTTAATTTCACACTGAAAAAAAAATTATCTTTTCCTCCTTATTAAAGGGCTACAATTACTACTTGGTACCTGGCTTCAGTGCTATCCTTGCTCAGAAAACAAAATGATAGCTAATTCCTGTTAGACAGTGTCCTGAGTGACAAACCATTTGTCATCTCAAAATAGCTGGGAAACAGCTGCTTGTGAATAATGAATTCTGTTGGGCTGAGAGTTTGAGCTAGGTTGGCAGAGCAGTATTGTACTGGTTTGCTTTGCCAGCAACCTCTTAAAGCAGCAGAACACACTTGTGCCTGGGTTCTTTCCTTGTCCTCGTTTCAAACAAGGTGAATTAAAATTTCTAGAATACGAACAGTGATTTAATTTCTAGTGAAGGAGATGCCTGTAAAAACACAGAATGTATTCCAGCAGATGAAAGTTCTTTGACTTAAAAATAATAGTTTCTGATTTGTCAGAGTTCGCTTGCCTGTGAAGCAGAAGTCCTGACTTAGCCTTAGACTGTTTAAAGATGTGTAACATGCATTTACCCGTTTGTTTGCTCGTTTTTAAGAGACTAGGGCCAGAAGACAATGAAACCCATGTTTTTGTGCTTGCTGCCATCTAAATCAAAGCTGAAAAAACAATGTGTTACTGAAAATTATGTTTTGTTTCTTTAAACACCAAGTAGTGTTCTCTTCCCTTCCTTCGTGCTAGTGAACCTTCAAATTTGATCCTTCTTGTATTTTCCCTCCTGCTTCCTTTCAGTTGATCCAATGGGAGATGAATACTCGGGAAGTGGAGGCAAATGTGTGTATTGTGTGGTTCTCTTTTTAACCTGCTTTCTCTGGGTCAGCTTTTAACTGAGCTTTGCATGCCAGCATTTCTCACAGGGAAATCCCAGACAGAACACTCTGTGGAATGCAATGCAGTTCATGGAAATTAGCTTAACCAGCAGTTCTTAGATCGAGTGGAAAGTCAGAAAAAAGTGCAAAGTTTAAAACATAACATATGTTATTGCTTGCTTTCTGGCAGAATATAGAAAGGAGAGTAGTAATTCTTGAGTCTGTTTTCATGACAGCCAATAGTTCAGGCTCAGAAGCAGAAAAATCTTTTTCTCAACTGTATCTCAAGTTACTCAGTCAAAACACCTTCTACTCACATGGCCTCCTGGCCTTTTAACATCTCTTTTCCATGTAGGAATATGTGCTTTAAATGTGCCAATTGATGAACTCGGGATGAAATGTTACTAGTTCTTCCCAGAGACATGAGTTTAGTTTGCATAATCTCTTTTAAAAAAAGGAAAAAAAGTAAAAAAAGAAAGTTGGATATTTTATGCTGATGAAGATCTCTTATTTGAGCTGAGATATTTAGTTGCAGATGATTAATTTAGTAGGGTTAAAACCAGTCAGCAAGTAACAGTCTAGTCTTGTTGTACTGTTTGCTCCTATGAAAGGGAAATACTTAGAGAACATTGCAAGAGCACCTTATTATATGTACATTTTGGGTTAGTAGACTTTTAAAACTCTTACAACCAGTCTTTGTCACCCTCACTCACTCAATAGCAACTGGAGATCTGTCTGAAATTTCCTGAAATTAAAGCTACTGGTGGTGTAAAGACTCATTCTGGCCTTGTCTTACGTTCTGATGATGCTTCCAGCGTGTGCATATTCATCCGTGTGAAAACCACAGCCTCCAGGAGAAGTGTGCATGAATCTGACGGGTTTGGTTGTCTCTGGACACAGCAGCTGTGAAAGCTATTGCAAGTGCCACTTCTTTTATCTCAGGAGTGCATGTGACTACTGGCCTTTCGAGACTTCATCTTCCCTGGCCTGTCATGCCTGCTTTCCGCATCCCAATGGCATTCCCTTTCCTTAATTTGCCTTTCTGCTGTTAAAATTCCCACCCCTGCTTCGTGTATTTGCAGATGGTGGTTTTCAAACTGACTCAATGCAATCATCAGCTTCATGAGGCTGAAACAGCAGGTTGAACATGGAGTGAACTAGGGCATGAGGCTGACAATAGCAGAATTGTTCAGTCTAAGAGTAGAGGAGATGTAGGAAGACATAGAAATTTATGCAATATCTGGGTGAGCATCTCATTTTGGGAAGTGTGAAGCCCTTCTTATGAGCTTGCAAGGTCTGATTTGACCTATTTCTTTCCTAAGGATGCTTCTTTTAAAAGATTTGGGGGTTTAAATAGGATTTAAAGCTATCAAAATTATTAAAACTGAGCTGTTGAGGGTTCTGGTACTTCCATGTTAGAGGATTTATTTTTTTATTGGTGTGTGATTATTCTGAGGATATGTTTTATAGACATAGCTGAGAAGCTAAGTTAGGTAAAAATAAGTTGCCTTTGGATATTAATTCTTAAGTAATTTAGGCACTTTTTCCTGTCTTTCAAGACCTCCTTCAGCCTTTTCAGCTTTTCAGGCTACAAAAGCTGCCTTATTGAATCCTGGGGTTTTTGAAGGCCTTCCTCATCTAGACTAAGATCAAAAAGCTTTAAAGCACCTTCTGAAGTATGAGAGCCTTATCAGATGTTTCACTGTTCAGGTATCTTAGATGTCCATTTTTCAGATAAGGAGAGCCAAGCAGTAACGTGATGTTATTGTCAACTTCTGTTCTCCTCCCCATGGACTGACAGGTGATTACAGACTGTCCTGAGAAGTTTAAGACGGGGGAGTTGTTTGTTCTTGTGGTCTGGGTGGTTCAGCAGCAGAACCACTGTTGTGATAAAGATTCATTTAATCATTTTAGATTAAAGGAGTCTGGAAGATAATATACTGGTGGTGTCTATTCAGACTTCATCCCAAAATGTTTGCTAATATTGTGAGGAACTGAATTTGATTCTGGTGTGAGCTCTGTGGTACTCAGGTTTAGTGTTCTGTCAGGAACAGGATGGTTTGGGTTTTGGCAAATGTGTGAATTTGCTCTTTCAATCTTTTTTGATTGAAATGGTTTATGATGCAGTCCTTACTAATAATCCACAGGGTCTGAGATGAGTTAACCATTACAGATGCTAATATTTAAAGTAATAAAACTGCCATCTAAAAATTACAAAACTTGTCTTGTTGCTGCTTAAATGCTTTCCTCTTACACTGGTCTTTCCTTCCTTTCCTTTTTCCTCTTCCTTCCCTTTTCCTGTTTTCCTTTTCCCTATCTTTCTGCCTTCCCTCTGTATGTCTCTCTCCCAGATTTGAAAGATTTTCAGAACAATAAACATAGATACTTGCTAGCCTCCGAGAATCAACGTCCTGGCAATTTTTCCACAGCCTCCATGGGGTCCCTCACTGCATCTCCATCCTCCTGCTCTCTCAGTAGTCAGGTGGGCATAACATCTGTGTCCAGTATACAGGAAAGGATCATGTCAACACCTGGAGGAGAAGAGGCGATTGAACGGTTGAAGGTAGGTATTGCTGTAGCCTAAGCATGCCATTCTTTTGGTCTTTTCTAAGGCCAAATAGCAGTGAACCTGGGAAACGTTCTCTTCATAAATATCTCCAGTATGCTGCTGTTTCTGGAGGAAGTTGTCTAAAACCCACCTGCACCTTAAAAAGGACACTTAAGTGTGGTGGGCTGGAGACCAGGTTCATGCACAGCCTTTCCTGCTAGGTTTACTTAGGTTTAACTGTGTCCTGGAGCTACAACCGAAATATAAATGAAAATCTTGAATCTTGTTTATGGATCCTGGGATGCAGTGGCAATTAAGGAAAATTTGATCCTAAGTACAGACTTGAGGAGGCCTGGTCAGCACAAGTCTGGACAAAGTCTGGCCAGCAAATGTCCTCAACTTTGAAAAAAACAAATTACCCCAAAACTGAAAAAAAAGGAGGAAGAATAATCCTGCCACTGTTATGTTTGCCCAGCCCCCACAGATTAAAATGTGAAGCACACAGAATAGCGTGCTTCATCCAGACAATAGCTGCCTTGTCCCAGTTCTGCATAGAGCTGAACCGCATCAAAAGTGCATTACAGTGAAGTATTTCTTAATTTTTATGAAAGCTCCCCCCCAGTCTCCATGAGTGGAGGAGTGGAGAGAGCTGGCAGGGTTGAATCCTTGCTTCATTCGCATGTCTTGTCCATGAGACGCTGCCACAGGGATTGGCATGGGCTGGAACACACACTGCATATCCCTTTCCTATTGGAAACACACTGTTGCCATGGAAATAGCAGTGTGGTCTCTGCAGTTCCTTGGCATCCGGTTACTGAATGATGTCTGTAAATCAGGTTTAAAAAAAACCAAAAATAAAAGTGAAGAAGAAATAAAAATGAAGTGGTTCAAATTATGGTTAGATGTGAAATTGTCTTTTCTTCTCAGTCTGCCCTCAAGGCTATTTACCCTTTGAAACTCAATGTTGTCTCCCTGAATTTTTCAAAGTGCTGAGAGAGCTTTTAATATCCAAAACTAATTTGAGGTCTAGAACTGAGCACAAACTTTACTTGCTTTGTGTATTATACAAAGAACTTTGAGAATTGTAAAACAACTTCTGGGATTTTCACACAGGAATCTGAGAAAATCATTGCAGAGCTGAATGAAACCTGGGAAGAGAAGCTGAGGAAAACTGAAGCCATTAGGATGGAAAGGTCAGGAATCAAAAGCACTGTAGGTGTAGATGGTGTCTAGAAAATGGAGAAGTGTGGAAGTGGAGAGCATTACTCTGTTCAAAAGCAATGAAATAGCAGAATGGTGCTTAGTAATAAATCTGCTGACCTTTGTGTTAGATATAAACAGTAAGGGTGGTGCAGAGAGAAACCTGAATTCTTTCCTCTGTATCTTACACTTCACATGTTTTCCCTTGTAATTCAGGTACTATCTAAAGCTGCTATATTGTCTTCTGCTGCTGTGCAGCATGGAGTTCTGGTCTTATTCTCCCCCCTTCCACCGTTCTCTTACAGTCCAAAAAGTCTGGCACTAAATTTAAGCAAAAAAGATCAAGTTTCTAGTACTGGAGTTATCTCAAGTTGTGAAGCAGCTCCAGCTTTAGTTTGAATTTTGTCTTGGAGTAGCAATTAGAGTGATACATTACTGCAGTCAGCTGCTGTTGAGTCTCTGTAATACAATTTTTTTCTGTTCTGAAGGCCTAAAGATTAGAAACTTGCCCTGTTGTGTTATGAGGTGGTGATGACAGTCCTGGCTGTCTGTGGTCAGTGGATAAACTGCTTGAAGGTCTCATGTATTTAATTACATGGCTTTCTTTAGACTTTACTTCTAAAAAGCCTAAACCATGGTATATATTTTGCTTTTTTCTCAGGGAAGCATTGTTGGCAGAAATGGGAGTTGCTATTCGGGAAGATGGAGGGACACTTGGAGTCTTCTCACCTAAAAAGGTAGGGAAAATTGATAACTATTGCACCACGTCTCCAGAAGTCTGGGCAGCCTGAGAGGAGAGGGCAATGGGGAGCTCCTCTTCATACAAGAGCTTGTGTTCATGTAAGATGCAATATCTTTTGGGAAATAACCTTAGTGCTAGAATTTATCAAAACACTCCACACCTAAGGGTTCTTTTACTCATAATAATGAAGTTGAACACTTTCTTGTGCAAGTGTTGCTGCCTAGTATGCAATGCTTTTAGAGACTGCAGAAAGAATTACCTGTGGTTGGTAAAGTAGGGAAGTGTACTCTAGCCTAATACAGTGATGAAATGGCAGCAGCATGAAAAGTTCTTAAAGAGACTTTTGATATAAAAAAAAAAAGTTGAATGTCTTTTTACCTTCCTTCAGAAGAATCTGTGCTGCAAGAAGTGTTTGCAGCTCTTTACAGATCTGTTAATGCAGCAGCAACTGAAGTGCTGCTGTAGTTTTGCCATTTCCTGTAGTAGCTGTCTGTGACCTTCAGGTACTCTGCCTATTCTTTGAGGTACCCGGAAAAGTTTGAAGTCTTGTTTAGGTGCTCCTCCTTGAATTGGTTTGCTAATCCTTTTCCCTCTCAGAAAAAGGGACTATAATCTAATAAACCACTGAATATAAGGGATGAAGGGGAATATTTCTTTCTGCTTTCTTAAATTTGAAAGCAGCAAAACTTGTGCAGGAGAAGGGCATAAATCAGTGCTGTAAAAATAAAATGATCCAGTTAGTAAAAGTGTAGCCTATGCAGTTGAAGTAGAATTACTGAAGTACAAGGAGAAGAATTGTATCAAAAAATTTTGTACAAGGAGCAGAGAGTGATGTTTTAGCCTGAAACTTGAATGCACAAGTGTATGATGGACTTGATCTGAGATTAAAGAGGGAGCTGCATAGAGACATTGCACAGAAATGCAGGACAGAGTATTGGTTAAAACGTTTAATCCTTTGCTTAAGTAGATCTGGTTTGTTTGGCCTGGAGTAGGTAGAGCTCTGGTTTGCTTTTGATGTCTACAAACTTTAGAGATCTCTGGAAAACAGTGCTAATTCACCGAGTGTTCTCTAAATTTCTTTCTCTTGTGTTATGGATCCTCATCTCCTTTTAGATTTTCCCTCAGAGGCCTTCAGCTCTTTTTGATGACTCTTTTGGTGCATTTTCAGCAGATCAGGTTTGTGTATAAAGGCCATCTGGGTTGTGTAGTTTCTTTGGTAATAGATAGATTAGATTTATTTTTACCCATATAAGATTTAATAGGAAAAGTAGAACCCCACGCCTAGTCCTGTCTGCTTCTGTTCCTTGCTATCCTTGCACTTCCATTTCATTAGTTTTAGTAACTGTGGCTGCTGTTGTGGAAATTTAGAAGATAGTAAATGTGAAGAGGATTTTATAAAGACTCACACTTCTGAGGTAGCAGTATACATGGAATTACATGCTGACAGGACAGCACTGTGTTTTCACCAGCTGAGCTCTAGACTGAACTCTGCAAGGCAGATTTTTGCCCACTTTGCAGATTAGAAGGTAGCAAACTGTGCAGTCATTGCTGCATCTACCAATTTTGCCTTTGATGGCAGGAAACTTCTTGAAACGGATTGTGGTAATTTAATTGCTTGTGCTGTCATCAAAGATGAGTAAGGATAATCCTTCAGCTCATGCTTGAGGAATGCTGTAAGGAGAAAGTTGAAGCTGTAGCACGCTGTGGATGTGTAGTAGATCTCAGAATGAGTTATCCATGTCACTCCTCAAGTTGTTGAGGTTTACTTCTTGCAAAGCTCTCTCTTGCCTGTTGCCCATTCAGACTTTGATTTAGTGTAGTAAATGCTAGAACTTGTAAGTTTAGGGTACAGCATGATTTTCAGAGTGTCCAAGTGCTACAAGTCATAGTGGTGTAAAGCAGCTGACTGTCTGGGATTTGCTTTCTCTCCTAGTGTTGATTTGAATGCAGTGAATAGCAATAATGACATGGGACATCTTCAGCTGTGTTTTAGATGGCCTCTACTTTTAGGAGTGAAGAACTTGAATTGCTTTTTTTCTTTATAGTTAAGTCCTCCATTGGGCAGTTGACAATCAGACTTATTAATTCAAAGATAAATTTCACCGTGAACATCTTGTCATTCTTGAGCTTCTCTAATCTGAGTGTTCTTGATGTCTCTCAAGTAAACATTTTTGCAGCTACAATAAGTTGATGGAGGCAAAGTTCCCAAGGAATCCTAGCCACATTTATTGCCTTTTGCTAAACAGATTCTATTTGAGGGTAACTAAGGGACAAGTGGTTTTATTTCTTTTATCACCTGTCTTGTTCTGTTTAACTTTTTTCACCTTTTCTTTTGTGCTTATGCCTACTGCTACCTCACTGGCTAGATTTACACACCAAGGCCTTGTGACTTGTTTGCTGATTCCAATGGGGTTTTTTCACCAAAGAAGGTTGGTTTAGTAACTGTAGTGGATTTAAATTTAGAAGAACTTTAGATGAAGAGCTTCTTAGCTGTTTGTATCAGACAATGTTGGTAGCTATAGATTTGCTGTTAACAGAGTTTGCCAAACAAGCACCTGGCTTACATTGCCCAACAAAAGCCAAAGCTGATTCCACATAATTTGCAAAATTTTCCTCAAGCAACATTATCTGCAGCTTAACTTCCCTTACTGAAGTTTACAGAGACTTTACATGGAATCTTCTTTCTCCAGCTGGAGGCTTTGTGCCCTCTATTGATTGACATTTCAGATAAAGCAGTCTGAGCTGTGTTTCTGCTGTTACTTTGTGATGCTTTTCAGTACTGCAGAAGGTTGGATCAGCCTGGATGTGCACAGCACAACTGTTGGATCCCTATACGTCCTCCACTGCTGTGGGAAGGAGCCTGAAAGTAGGTCCTCAGTTCTTAATTACCATTTCTTTTTGTTCTTTCAGACTCCTCATCTTGTAAACCTTAATGAAGATCCACTTATGTCTGAATGTCTGCTGTACTACATCAAAGATGGTATTACTAGGTGAGGATTGCTGCTCACTCTGAAATCTGCTTCTTTGCTTGCTCACATTCCCTTGCTAGAGACACTGTGAGTTTAAATAGCAATTGTGCCTTGAGCTGTTCAATTTGCAGGTACAAATGAAGCAAGAGATTTGCTGTACATGGGGAAAAAGCTGATGATGTGCATTGAAAGTCACGTGTGCAGTCGGCTTTATAAGCTGTTCATTACTACACCTGGGTAGTAGAAGGCATGATATCCCTTCTAGGCAGAAGTAACACAACTTACTGAAAATGCCTTTGAGATTTTGATGGGTAGAGGATTGAAAACCATAGTACTTGGTAAAAACAGCTGGAATATGTATGAGTGTTCTCTTTATTATTTAAATAAACTGTTATCTGTGCCTCTGCACAGTGAATGTATTCTGCATTCACATATACGAGATGACATTTAATTGCCAGATTTGGAATTTAAAAGAGATATTATTCCAGACCTTGTCAAGACATCTGGAGCACTAAGCCATGTTTGGTTGTTTAGTTTGTATATTCCTGGGGAACAAGTGGAGAAGATACCACAAACAGGTGCTGTAATGTGCATTGGACCTACTGGAAAGAATATCAGACTGGTAGAGAATTCAGTACAGAATGGTGAATAGCATAGCTCAGGGCTTAAGAAATCAGTTAAAGCTTTGAACCTAGCTAGCTGACATCAGAAATATGTAAAGTAATAAACAGAGCAAGCAGTTCATAAACATTAAGATTGAAAATTAAGCTATCTGTATCTATAATTGCTCAAATATTTGAATTTGGAATGGATATCAATCTGTAGACTCCAGGGATACAATCAGCCTACATGTCTGGAAGCCAGATGAAACTGCTTGCAGCATCAAATTATTCAGCAAGAGTCTCCTGAGCCTTTTTTGCTTCTTTGTCGAAGTGCAGGTGGTGATGATTGGAAGGGATGATCACTGTGTGCCAGCTGAAATGCACCACTGGAAGCTCCTGTCACTTTTATTTATCCTTCTGTGTTCCTTTGCTAAAGAGAGTGCACAAAAGAGGGAAATACATGAAATCCAGAGGTGTTTAACGTTTCAGTTCTCTCTAAATGTCATGTTTTAAAAGAGAGGAAAGCTCTTCTGCCAAGCTGTTCTCCTCCGAGTCATGGTAACGCAGACTTAGCGCTAGTTCAAACCTTTCAACTCGAAGGATGGTCTTACTAGTTTAGGCTTTTTCCCTGGATATTTCTGGACTGTGTCATCCTTCATAGAGCTGTAGCAAGTGTCTGACATCCCATCAAAATACCTTCTTTTGGACCCAGGGTTGGCCAAGCTGACGCTGAGCGGAGGCAAGACATTGTACTGAGTGGGGCTCATATCAAAGAAGAACATTGTATCTTCCGAAGTGAGAGGAACAACAATGGTGATGGTAAAAAACTACTCCTATTAAAGTATTGCTGAGTCTTTCACTCTTCACTTGGTAGTTGGCCAGAGAATGATGGTATTTGAAAGTTTCTCTTACCTCAAGGAAACCATCAGCTTTGACTCTGGTTTCTTGAGTCTTGGGGAAAAAAGTCACAGGGGAAACAAACAATTTGCTTGAGTCTTAGGGGAAGAAAATGAAATTTAAGTGCTGATAGCTTCAAATTGCAAGCTGCAGCCAGTGTAAGAGTTAAGTTCTGATGTTACTTAATTATAAACATGAAAATTTAAACAGTAAAAGTAGTAATAATTTTCATTGCAATACATGGAGATGTCAGTAGTACTGATTTTCTCCTGGGGCTTTGTTTCGTTTTAAACCAGCATGGCATCAAGGAGTGATTCACTTCTGTCTTGTTTTGCTGTGAGTGGGAAGACAGGCAGAAAATAAGAGGCCTCTAGGGTTTACTCATTACTCTAAAGTCACTTTGTTTTCTTCCTAGTTATTGTTACTTTGGAGCCTTGTGAACGATCAGAAACTTATGTGAATGGCAAAAGGGTTGTGCAGCCTGTGCAGCTGCGCTCAGGTAAGAGTGGATTTTCTTTTTCTTTAGACTCTCTATCTAAGAATTGTCCATGTCTGACTGATATTTGCATCATGTAGAGGGTGCTGGGTGATGGTAAAGGACAGCAGTGTTAGCTTTTTGGGGTGTAGCTTTCAAACAGAGGTTGGTACTGTTCTTCTCTTGGCAGCAGTTCGTTTTCTTTCAGTCTTTGCTGCACTAGTTGTAAGTGTACTTAAATATTCACTGCCACACAGCATCCTGTTTGTCCTTCTGCTTACCCTGATATTATTCAAATGCATTCTTGCCCAAGCCTATTGCCCTTGGCAGTCTCAGTGAGACAGAGCAGACAGACTGCCAGTTGCTGATGGAAAATTCCCAGTTTCCTGGCAAAGCTAAAATATGACCCTCTGCAGGAGTACAACAGCTCCTCTTTGCTCTCATTACATTTCCCACTCAGTCCCCTACATTCCTTCAGAAAGCATGTGGGGGAAGAATTAGAGAGGAGGGAGTAACTTCCCTAAATCATGGGGGGTTAACTTATCTCTTTCAAGCTATGATACTTACTGTGTCCCTCCCTCAGTTTTCTGATGATAATAAAAACAACCAAACCAAAAAGTAAACCATAACTCCTCACCTATGGGTTATTTACACCAAGTAATAGTTTGGTTTTTTTTTCTCATGAACCAAACATAGTGACTTCAGCCAAGACTGAACAATGAAGGAAGAACAGTCTGTGCCTGTATATGACCCATATTGAACATTGGAACTTTACCATTTAGTGATTATTTTATTTCCTTAGAAAAGAACTACTTTCTTAGAACTAGGATATTTTCATTCTGCATCTACATAACTGAGATACTGGAAGAGTACAGGTGTGGTCTCTGACATCTTTAAGAGCCTATATTTTAGAAATACAAAGACCATTTTATTTACTTTGGAGGTCTCTCTACTAGAAAATCTTTTAAAAATCTCAACTATATTAATATGTTCTCTGGCAGAGCAGAGACATTCTGCGGTCTTCATCATTCACATGTCCTGGGCATTGTGGATATCAGATATCTCTGGGATTTAGCTGAAAGGCTGAACAATGTTAGATTTATTCATCTCTTTTTGCATAAATGTGAAAGAAGCTGTAAAATCCTTCCTTGAGTCCTACTGATTAGTGCTTCAATAAACCCAAAACATGTAAACCACATTTCAAAGACAAGTAAGCACTGTGCTTTCTGGTGTTTGAAGTTAGGCTTTTGCAAGCTGAGAATTCTACTGTAACAGGCAATTGCCCCGGTCACTGGAGGAGAGGGTGGAATTTAGTGATGTGTTGTATCTGCTGCAGCTGTCAGCCAGTCTCCCATGTTTGTCCTTTGAGTTTTGATAAACTCTGCTGGGATATTAGGCTGCACCCCGATGTTGGTAACCTCTGTGAGCACTGCTGCTTATCAGCTGTGGCTTGCCCTGTACAAACCAGGCATTCTTTTTTGTTTTTACCTTTTTTTTTTTTTTTTCTCCTCACCTAGAGAACTTGAATGCATACAGAAAATCCTTATAGGGCATTCTTTTCTTCTGCTGTCACCCAGCAGGATAAATGGGATGAGCCACTCAGTGATGTTTGTCAATGGTTTTGGAATCCTAACCTGACACAGTTAACTTCTGCTCCTGTTTGTAGGAAATCGTATCATCATGGGTAAAAATCATGTCTTCAGATTCAACCATCCAGAGCAAGCACGAGCAGAAAGAGAGAAAACACCATCAGCTGAAACTCCCTCTGAGCCTGTTGACTGGACATTTGCTCAGAGGGAGCTTCTGGAGAAGCAGGGCATTGACATGAAGCAGGAGATGGAGAAAAGGTAACAAAATAACTCATAATTTCTACCTGAAATAAGGAGAAGTTAGATGGAGGTGGGGATCTGCAAAACCTAAACCCAGATTGTCACATCTCTGCTGCCTATTGTGAAAGTTCAAAAAGCCTCCTCTTTATTTTGCTTTAGTGTTTCAGCATTACTTTTAAAATCACATCTAGCTACCTGCTGCTAACTCTGTAGACCTTTGGTGAAGGCTTGAACTGCAATGTCTATGAAGTTTCACTTCCATAGATTTATAATAAACAAAGAACATTTCCTTGTAACTGGAATGAATTTTACTCTTCTAACTTATTCAGTGGACTGTGTGTGTGAAAATATTGTGGAAATAATGACCTATCTTTCAGCACTGTGAAAATAATTATCTCTGTGACTCCTTCTGTTCTTTTGTTCATCTTCAGATTACAAGAAATGGAGATTTTGTATAAGAAGGAGAAGGAGGAAGCTGATCTCTTGTTGGAGCAGCAGAGGCTGGTATGTGTCTTTACTTCAGATTAACTATACCTTTGGCAAACAGTAATTCCTGTCCTTGCTTATCTGAAAGTTTAGGAAACCTGCTTGGGTTGTCTGCACAATGCAGTTCTCCCTTTGCTTTCAAATACTTTGTATCTACAGTGAATTACTATTGGTGTGAGTGAGCTCCTTCATGTTAATTTGGAGATTCTAATTGACAGTGGAGAGACTTTAATCAGTTCTTATTGGAAGAAGTTGGATTTCTTGCCACTTACCCTGGAAAAAAAAAACATTTCTATGCTCAGTTTTTTGAAGTTCCTTTTCAGTAGTCTAAACAATTACTTCCTAGGTTGTTTGCCTTTGTTTTTGTCTTGGATCACCAAAACATACTAATTTGTGCTGGCAAAGAGATTCCTCGAGCATTGATATGCTAGGTCTATTTTTTGAATGATGTCTGAAAATGTTGCTGCATTGTGCATGTTTTAACCCTTCTCCCTCCCCCTGCATGGAGTTCCTTGTAAGGGTCTTAATGGTACACTTGCTGATGGTGGTGTATGACTAGGGAGCAGTATGCAAAGGAAATGTCAGCTCCTCCAGAGCAATGGGAATTCCACCATTCCACCTATTTCTTCAATAGGAAGTCTGATAAATTAAGTCTGATACAGAAAGACTTCAGTCTTCTCACTATGAATTACAAATAGAAATGCTTGCAGTTTTCAAGTGCTCTGTGAGTTTTACAACTAAGACCAAGCCAAGGAATGAAATCTAGATTTCCTTAAGAAGCCTGAGTCTTCTGATTCTGCTTTCACTGCTTTGGGTTGTCTTTAACCAGTATGCAAATGCAATTGTACCAGAATTCAAATGAAAATTTCAAAATCATGGTTTATTTGTTTGTAGTATGAGACCACTGAAAACTGGGTTTTAAACCGTAAAGCTCTTCTCTTCCTCCCAAAATCAGGATGGAGCGAAAATACTGTGGCTTCCATAGGCAGAAGCTATGTCTTTTTGTCATGTTAAAAATTATTAGAGATGCAGAAGTTTTTCAATATATCACAAGGGACTAATTTTTTTGATGGAGAGGAGTAGCTGCAGACTTTGAACAAAAGCCATGCTTAGTTCAGAAAGGAGGTGAAGGTGTGACTGATGTCATGTTTCGTCTCTGCAGCTGTACATTAGTGTAGCTCAATGTAGCGCAGCAAAAATCAGTTCAGTGTGAAAATAATAGTTTGAGTATGGAGTAAGCTTTGGCTATGTGTCAAAGGAGATGCAAGTAATAGAATTCCCTCCCTGAAGTTTTAGCTGACAGGCACAAGCTAAGCTATTGTATGAATTAAAGATGTGAGAACTGGCTGTCTGGGGAGCAGCTTCAAATAGTGCTGTATTTATAGAAGTGTGGTGAAGGGAATTTGTTTACCCACATAGTTGAGATTATGGGAAGGTTCTTTAGATAGTGTGGTGTTCAATACTGTTAAGCAGTTGCTGATTTCTTTAAGTTTCTTTTGCTTTTGCTGATTTCAATTGGTGAATAAAGATGGAACACTGTCCTACATGCATTGCCAATGTAACTCCTGAAGGACACCTTTCCTTCAAGGGATCACCTTGGATGAGAGATCATTGGTCTGTTAAGCAGTATTCTGCTTAGTCTGATGTTTAATAAGACTATTTCAAATGACAGCAGAATTACCTGACACCTCTCAGTTTCTGTGTCACTGTATGCAGAGTCTGGAATGCACAGGATTAATGCATTCATACAACAGTAGCTGAATAACGATTGGAAAATCCGGGAATGCATTTCAGCTTGCGTACCTTTAAAACTATTTTTCATGCTGCAATATCAGGTTCTCTAACTTCTGCTATGTAAGACTGATATTGAAGTGTAAATATTCTTCTTGTTGTAAATTGGAGTGTAATTTTGGATTTAAGAAGCTGGCTAATCCTGTTTACCAGACTGGTGTGGGTTTGTGCTGAAATTGCAAATAATCTGGGTATTTATTTGTTAGAGGTGTTGTACCAAAAAAGATAAACCATAGCTCTTGCCCCCCCTCCCCACCCAGTTTATCAGTAATCTATATTAGCCTTGATAGTATTATTAGGTAATAGAAATTATCACATTCCATTTCACAAATTGAATGTGAAAATGTGTTTAATAGAGCTAAAATTCCCTTCCTGGTTTTCTTGGTCATGATGCCTTTGCAGTGATGACTTGATACTAGAATGTGGGTATCTAGCTGTGCTAGTTGGGCTGGTTAACCTGAGTGCACCCAGGACCATGACTATGTAGTAGTGTCTTACCTGCTTTCAGACACCAGACATTACCCAGAAGTGATAATGTGGTAATTGTGTTATCTATGAGAGTAATCCTGTGGAACTTGTGATTTAATGTTTGAGTAGTTCATGTTTTGACTTTCTGGATGTAACCTCAGATGTGTAGACTGCAGAGTGTCTTCCTCCAGGGCACCTTTTGTTCCCACTGCAATATGCAGTTTGTTAGATGCTGTTTCCTTAGGCCACGAATTTTGTGGGCTGTAAACTCACAATGAGTTTATGTTCTGTTTCTAGATCAGTCTTTTGCTTTTATATTTAACTGAGCTAGGAGAAGTTACTTCTCTAGTGCTATTTTTTAAATATTAGAAGTACATAAGGCTACAAGAAGCTCAAACAATGTGAATCTTAGGCTGTGGAGCTTGCTGACCATAGGGTAAACCCAGTATTTCTTTTAGTCACTTTCATCATTCCCAAATCAATTAATATTGTGTTCCTCATTATTCATGGTCTTCTACCCAAAGTCTTAAGCCTAGGAACCTGTGGTTTTGAGTCAGTGACCTGGGTTTAGAGCAGGTGGCTGTTCTTGTTCCAAATCTATTGCGTATGGCAATTCTCAATGTGAAAAATAGGGGCATTAGATAGAGGTTTGTTAGAGACTGGCTGCTGTGTTGTATGGAAGATGTTGGAATCATCATCATACACAGGACTTTTTGTCTGTTAAAGAGATGTCTTACCTTAATAATCCTTTAAAGAGAAGTAGTCTGACTCTTAATTCCTGGTTGCAGTAAGTAACTGCTGGTGGCAGGATACCTGAACAAAGCTTCCTAGCATGTGGAAACCTGAAGCACTGCTCAGTAAAAATCACTTAGCAGAAGGTAAAACTTGTATGGAAGAAGCAAAACATGCATAACTCTTAGCAAGTGTGTGGAAGCTCTAGGGTTTGAGAAGAGGACAAATCCAGGATATCAAATAGAGAATTCATTTAAAAGCAATTAAAAAGTCATTCCTGATACATTCTTCAGAATCTCGTTCTTCGGACAGACAAGACTGTTAATGGTTTTTTTTTTCTTTAAGCTAAGCAACAAAGTGATAAATGGGTTAAAAACCCCAAACAAACCACAACCCACCTCCTGAAACTCTGATTCTGGATATCCTTTTAGCTTGTAGCAAGTCTCGGAGTATGAACCACTGTCTTCACCTGTCATAGTGGCACTTACAGTCCTTTTAACATTGAACCTCTCGGCTGCTTCTGTTTCATTTTTTCTTATCGTCTAACACTTCTCTGGCTGCTGTTGTAGTGAAGTGGATTCTAAACTTGAGCATCCCTGCAACCACGTGCAACGTTACTAACCAGTGTTAACCTGACTTACTCTGGCTGCTCATGACAACTTCTCTGATGGCTCTTGTGTTCACCTACCTGGGGAGGATTTGCTGAAAGAAGCAACAGCAGTTCACCAAGGCAAATGTGTGTGGCGGGGATGTGCATGTCTGTGTAGCATGTGTGAAGTGAAGTTTACACTTGGATTTAGTTTGTTGTTTTTTTTTTTTAAATCAGGAACTTGCTTTTAGTTGATCTATTTAAAGCTTTTGGAAAGGATTGGGAGGGAAGAATTTAGATTATCTGCTCTTTTGAAATGACAAGACTTTTAAATATAATGTTAATCTTAATTTAGTGAAGAGCTCCAATTTTGACAGTCCAGGACTCTTGAAGATACGTTTTAATGTCCTAACGCTCAATCTTCAGGGACTTCCTTATCACTTGTTCTGTTTTGATTTTTGATTTAGTTTTCTTTGCCTGCTACTTCTTGTTTAGCTTTTCCATTTTCTTACAATTTTAATTTTGGTTATTTTGGGGCCACTTCTTGATTTTTGTTTTTCCAAAGGATGCAGACTCTGATAGTGGGGATGATTCGGACAAGAGATCGTGTGAGGAGAGTTGGAGACTGATCACTTCCCTGAGAGAGAAGCTGCCCCCCAGCAAGCTCCAAACCATTGTAAAAAAGTGTGGCCTCCCCAGCAGTGGGAAGAAACGAGAGCCTATTAAAATGTACCAGATACCCCAACGTCGACGCCTTAGCAAAGACTCCAAATGGGTTACCATCTCAGACCTAAAGATTCAGGCTGTGAAGGAGATATGCTATGAGGTAGCACTCAATGACTTCAGGCACACTAGGCAGGAGATTGAGGCTCTGGCCATTGTTAAAATGAAAGAGCTTTGTGCCATGTACGGGAAGAAGGATCCGAACGAGCGTGAGTCGTGGCGAGCTGTTGCTCGGGATGTCTGGGATACCGTGGGGGTCGGAGATGAGAAAATTGAAGATGTTATGGCCAACAGTAAAGGAATAACTGATGTGGATGACCTCAAGGTGCATATAGACAAACTGGAAGACATTTTGCAAGAAGTGAAGAAGCAGAACAACATGAAGGATGAAGAGATAAAAGTTCTTAGAAATAAGATGCTAAAAATGGAGAAGGTTTTGCCTCTGATAGGGTCTCCAGAGAAAGCTCAGTCAACCACAGCTAACGCGAAGTCTCCAAACTCAGCCGGTCTGGTGGATGTGGATAAGAAACCCACAGATGACTTAAAAAGAAGCGAGAATGATGATCTGGCTAAAGAGGAGCGTGTTTCTCAGCTCATGGCAGGTGACCCAGCTTTCAGACGCGGGCGGTTACGTTGGATGAGGCAAGAACAGATTCGGTTCAAAAACCTGCAGCAGCAGGAAATAGCAAAACAACTTCGGCGACAAAATATGCCTCACCGCTTTATTCCGCCTGAAAATCGCAAGCCCCGCTTCCCTTTCAAAAGCAATCCCAAACATAGGAACTCCTGGAGTCCCGGCACCCATATAATTATCACTGAGGATGAAGTTATTGAGCTTAGAATTCCAAAAGAAGATGAAAAGAACAAAGATGAAAACAAAGAAAAAGAAAGCATAGCTGCTCCTAAAGACCCTCAGCAGCTTTGGAACCTGTACGGGCCCCAGAGGAACCAAGATAGTATCCAAATTAACAGGCAGCAGCTAAACACACAGCCACAATCCAGCAGCCAGCAGCAGCCACCATCACCTCAGCTGCGCTGGAGAAGCAATTCCCTCAATAATGGCTCTCAAAAAAGCTTGCGGCGTCAGACCTCAGGCTCCTCTGAGTCGCTGCACTCCTACAGCGGGCAGCAGAATCCAGACCTACAGACTTTCCAGCAGAAACGCCACATCCACCAGCACCGGCAGCCTTACTGCAGCCACAGCAGTGGCGCAGAAGGCAGCGCAGCCAGCTCCCACCACAAACAGACTGACCGGCATAACCACTGTAACCAGTTTGTGACGCCCCCACGCATGAGGCGCCAGTTCTCAGCACCTAACCTCAAATCGGGCAGAGAAACCACAGTATGATTAGTTGGCCAAGAATAGTCTGGGGGAGGAGGGAAGCTGGGGCAATTCTAGCCTCTTGTTGAGAAACGGCCAGGATTGGCTTTGTTAATGTCTTGGGTTTTGTTTGGCCAGGTAGAACTTGAGAAATTGGAGATGTAAACACAAGGTACTGGCCCTTCAGCCCGCTCAGTTTTGCATGTGACTTTTGTTGCAGTTTTAACAAGGTTGATGGGAAGAACATTCTGAAACATTTTAAGAACTTTTTTCATAGACTAGAAGACTTGGAAGGAGGGGTGTGGAGGGGAGAACTTCCCTGCTATAGCTCATTTACCAGGTTTTTCGTGTGTCTTGGAGTATTTTTCTAATGCTGAAAATACTGTCTGGAACTTACAAAGCGCTACCTTCCTCCTGTGTTTTATGTAGACAATCAAAAGAGGAATTTAGTTTATAGCATTGAATGTTTCTTGTGATCTTTTTCTTAGCAATAAGGAAACTGACCATCTGTTTCTAAATGGATCTGGCTCTTCAGAACTTTTAACTCAAATTCTTAATAGCAATAATAATCTATAAACCAAAAGGTGTTGGCTGACAAGGCATGTGGCTTTTGCTTTTTCTCAGAGAAATTTAGAAGAGCTGTTGGGTCACAACAGTCCTACTCCCAGAGGAGGAGGTGTCTTTTCTTTTGCTTAAGTTCATAATTATTGGTATGAAATTGCTGTGACAGTTAAACCTGCCTGAATGGAATTTTATGTCAGAATATATATATATTGCTGAAGCAATGCTTTGGAAATAAGCTTTTTCTAATTCCCATTGTATCTCTAAATAGAATAGGGTTTAATTATTATACAGAGGTTGTGGAAAGGAACTAGGATTTAGTGGGGTTGGTTGGTTTGTTTGTTTTTCAACACTCCGGTGCAGGAAGAAGCCTCAAAAACCTAATTCTGTTTATTTTATGTTTTCAGCTTTCTTGAACATGAGTCTGGGAGGGGGTTTTGAGATAATTTTCCTTATGGAGATTTCTAGATCACTACTTTGAATCAGCTGAATTCTCCTCAAAGATAGGAGAATCGAACTGCTTCATCTTAATGTGATACCTCATGTTAGTGCCTCTGGTCTTGGACTAAACCGTTGTCTCAAGACTTGTTTAAATAAAGGAGAAGGTCACTTTGAGGAGAAAGAGATTAATTTTCCTTCTCTCCACACTCGAAATATAAGTGAAAATTTTTGCTGTCTCTTTTGATCTGAAGGCCTCTATACTTGCAGGAGGTGATTTGCCATAAAACAAATGCTTCAGATTGCTTCAAGCTAGTTACAGAACGGCTGTTGATTAAAGAATAGGCTTTGTGATTTTGGAGTTTCTTGGAGAGTCCCAGTTTTAATTGCACACTTTCTTCTCTCTGACTTTCTTCAAGTGCACAACAAAATTGTGCTTATTTCTGAAAACCTGTGGACTGAAGTGTAAGCAAATCAAAAGCTTTGAGGCCTTATTTTACTTTCAAATTGAACTTGAACACAATTTTCTAAACAGCATTGGCTACTTTACCACATTTGGTAAGAGAGGTCCACTTTGCAGTGGGGCTGTGTGGTTAAATTTGTGCTGCTTTGCACAAATATCCTTACATTACTTGAGGTTGCTTCTTTGATGAAATAGAAACCCTGCTGGTAATTTTATTTTTTGCATGTTTCAACATAGCTGTGAGTGAGTAGGAAGTGCCTCCAGCTCACTTTTCATCTTGATTTTTGTTTCCTGCACTACATTTTTGCCCCCAACTGTATCTGGTGTAGGTGCTGGTTGCAACATATGCTACAAGGCAGGCATGCACCATAAGGCTTCATCAGGTGTCAACTCCTAAGTCTCAGCACACACATTACAGATAGGATACTGGTCCTCTGATACAGTTAATTGTCTGACTGCCCTAAGAGAATGAGCTGCTCCCATCACTTGGGACTTTTTTTTTAATGACAGGTTTTTGTGTCCAAATATGGCTTTGTAACTTGGATTTGTCTCATATTTTGGGCTACTTGAATGAAGGAAATAATATGTCCAAAATTGTCTTGATTCATAAAGAAAAGAAGGCTTGTAGATGAGCAAGACTTTCTTTGAGCTCAAATCAGAATTGCAAACTGAGTTTTGGGCTGCAAAGAATAATTTGCTGGTGCTTTTATTTTGGAGTCTTATTTTCTTAGTGCATTGCACTTGGGTTTTGTGCATGTCAAGAGTCATGACTTCTTTCATATTCCCCAAAAGGCTTGGACTCTTAAAAGTGCATGCCTGGGAAAATCCTTTCAGTTTTGTAGGAGTACATAAGCCAAACAGAGCTGCATGAGATAGGTCTTGAGAAGACCAGTCCACGTTTATTTTTGTGCCCTGTTTATGCTGAGGATTGCACCTGCCTAGATGAAACCACCATGTGATGGAGCATGAAGTTATTTTGAAGTCGATGCAACTACATGTACTGACATCAAAAACTCCTGCTACTTGATATTTTAATGCTGGACACTAAAAAGTTGTTCCCAGCTTATTTTGGCTTAAAAATCTGAGAAGAAATAGCTGTAAATGTCTGAGTGGTGAGGAGGTTGGAGATGATCCCTGAGGTCCCTTCCAACCTGAGCCTTTCTGTGATGATGAACAATAGGTTGCCATCAGTGTGGTCTACCCCACTCTTTCAGAGCAGCACTAAGAGAAGAACCTTGCTTATTCTGTTGTATCATTTGACAGAAAAAAAAACCCCAAACCCATGTGGTCAATGTCAAAATGGAGTTCAGTCTGCTCAGAAGAAGCAGTTTTTGGTTTGGGTTTGGTTTTTGTTTGTTTGTTTCCTGGCTTTTAGAAGGGTAACACAGAAATGAAACTTGAAAAAAAGAAGTCCTATAAACCTGTCAACTCTAAAAACTGAATGTTAATTACAGTGCAGTGCCTTGTCTGATAAGGGAAGCAATGTGAGAACTTGTGGATCTCCTTGGCTCTATTCAGAAATGCACACACCTCTCACTCCCAGTTCTCTGTGAATGGAGCAAATGAACAGTAATGCAGCTGCTTCCATAGGAGACTGTGTGAGAAGGCTTTCAGGTTAATGGCAATGTGGCATCTGTGAGGGGAGAGCAGTTTCAGTAAGCTTAATTGCCATTGCTCAGTGCTGATACGCTGTGTACTTTGACAGTTGCCTTGTGTCCACCTGTGCCTTAGTGATGGTTTCTTAAATATCCACTAGGACTCACTGGGGACATGTGGATTTGGGGGGTGGGTTGGGGAAAATGCATGCCACTAATGCTCCTCTGATTGACTTCTTCCTTTCTCAAGCATCTGAATTTAGGGATCTGTCATATTGGAGGATGCTATTTTTATCAGTACATTCAGCTTAGTTTCAATATCTCCCTCACTGTTTGTCCTATATCCTTGATATGTTGAAATTTGTTCATTATCTTTTATATGTTGAAATCTGACTTGGATGCTTCCCATTGAATGACTTCAGGAGCTGCCACATGAGAAATCTATGCTGTGTACCTATTTGTACTATAAAGCAAGCAGGGAGCTGCCTTTGAAATAAATGGGATTTTTTGGATCTGTCTATTGTTTAATAAAAACCAAGTTTTGGATTGTCGTAAGAGCAAGCATCTGCCTTGTGAAGAGCAGAGCTGGTTTGTATTGTAACAAGTGCTCTTTCAATAAACTATGAAATACTCTTGTAAGTGTCAGACTTGTCTGAAATGGAAATGAAACTTGATTGCAGGCTCATCCTGGTTTTATTTTTTGTCTTGGGGTTGGTATTTTTCTGACAGAGTTCAAAAGGTTTCTTTAATTGTTCCTCGATAGGATTCTTGTAAGTCCGTCCGCCCCGTTTTGTCTGCTGGGATGTGCAAAGCAGCCTATGCAGACTTGTGTCGACTTGGCACATGGCTTATCTAATTAAAGCCCAAGTACCTTTAGAAGGCTTTTTATAGTGCAGGGATACAAAGCCATACTCTCTTCAGTGCTGTCCCATTGTACTGTATTGTGTGCTGGTTTATCTACAATCTGGAAGAAAATCCAGAGCTGGCTGTTCTGTGTTTGTTTGCTCACTGAAGACAAAGGAATCTGACCTTTTTTATACCTCAAATACCGGAGGGAATCACATACATCACAGAACCTTTGCCAACGTCACGTAGATCCAAGGAATCTTAGTTGTTATGGTACAGTGTTCAGCTTAAAAAGCTTGGCTTAATCTGAGTGTATGATTTATTTATTATTCCCCCCCTGTCTTCACATAATCTGTTATTGTTGTGGCTTTAGATATTTCCATGCCCCTGGGCAAAATAAGCACTGCATTCCTTTCACATTCATGGAGCTAATGTTATCAACCAGTTTAAAGCTGTACAACAATATGCATTGGGTACCAAGGAGACTAGGGCATGGTCCTTCAGGGTAGCTTTTATATGCAAGGCTGTTACTTGGTTTGGGTTGTTGTTTTTTCCCTAGCAGTTAAGGCACCTCTCCATCAGTACTGACAGTTAGGTGTGCGTTATCACTAGCTGGATGTGGAAATGTCTACCCAGAGAGCTGACCAATATATCAGGAGAGAAAACAAAAACAACCCCACTTTTACAGTGCAGTCAGTGCACCTTCTGGGTGAACCAACCTGAAATTCATCCTTCACCTGTTGCTTAGTGCCCACTGGTATTAAATGCTACCATAGCATGAAGTGTCTGGAGGCAATTTTAGTCCTGTCTTTCTGCTTAGGGAAATGGTACCTGATTCTTCTTCTTGGTATGGGAAAACAAGCTTCAATTCTTTTACTTAGTTTTGAAAGTAGTGTTTATTAGTGTGGAGTCAATAAAAAGTGTCCGCTTATATTAAGCATTTATTTCTCTAGGTATTTAAATGATGCCCTTGCCTTGGCTCACAGGTCTGAAAAGAGAGAAGACAAGAAGCAGGGCTTTGTCTCTGAATTTAACATGCCTGAGTTTTTCATGCTGGAAGTAGACTTTTCGCAGTGGAATGCTCCTGGGTTTTGACAATTCCCTCTGCAGTTTTTCACATTCTCCAAAATAATCTGATCAAAGCTTCCACTAAAACACTACTTGAAGAGCTTTTCATTTCTACTATGTAGCCACTCAAAATAACATCCTCAGATTATCTGCTTCAGACAACAGGAAAATAAATTATTTTGCCCTTTCTTGCAAGTAAGAGAATCTTGTTTCTGGCATTAAGATCTGACCTGTTTTATCTTGGTTTCAGGTATATCTACATGGATGGGGGGAAAGATATCAGAGAGTGCCTCTATATTAACAAATGTTCAAGAGTACACTGGGTATGTGAGGACTATAGTTAAGTCTGAAACTCCTCATAGAGCCTAGAATAGCTAATTGGTGAATCATGGAGGATTTCAGAAGGGATATCAAAAGGAAGGATTTACATTTGTCTTGTCTGAAGTACCTTTGCTGCTGGGCTAAGTTTTGCTGCACTCTAAGTATGCAGCAATCTTAAAGTGAATGGAGCAGACTAAATGAAGAACACAAAACATTTTAGCCAAATAAAATATCAAGAGGAAATTAGAAAGCTAAATCACAGCCCTCAGACCAAGTCCAGATACCTGGGATAGTTCAGTTTTCTCTGCCTAAGGGTCAAGGGTATTGAATTCATGGTATTTAAAATTCTGCACTGTAGAAGCAACACTACCCCTTTTTTATTGCCAGGAAATATTACAGGTCAACTTAAAGGAATGTACTTCAAATTTATGTCCTTTCCAAATGCTGTCCAAAGGTCTGTCTGAGTGAACTTGTGTTAAATACAATGCAATGACTTTGTGGCAGTGTCAAGTACTATACTTGCTGCACAAAACCAAAGTATTTCAGCCGTTTAGTAGGATGCTTCAACAGGCTGGGGGGGAAGTGTAAAACTTCCCTTCTGGAGCTGTTAGATGTAAGAATGCATCAGTGCAAATGGTGCATTGGAGACGAATTTTAGAATTTGGAACTGTGGAGAAGAGAAGGCTGCAAGAATTCTTCTCAAGAACTCTGTAACAGTCGATTTTTGTTGCAGCTCTCCTGTCAAAAATCCTGAGAAGCCAATTTAATTTGTGTAAAATATGCCAAAGGATTATCTTACAAAACCAATGTAGGCTCCGAGAGCAGGAGTACAGTGACTGTGTCTGTTCTAAACAGCTTGAATTTGTGTTTATTTTACCAGCAAAAAATAAAAGAGTCATTAGTAGCATTTATTTCAAGGCATGCTTATGCTGAACAGGAAGAAAATGCTCTTAGACCAGGAGGTATTGTTGCAGTGCTCTTTGTGGGGAAACCTCTGCACAGACGTCTCCACCCACTTGCCAGGGCACTGCTATTTTTTATCTTCTGTTCTATCAAATGCACATGTGAGAGATACATCCCACAGGGAACATAATTGAAACTGAAATGTCTTTTGTCTTCTAAAATCTGAACTGGATTTTTGGTGTCAAAAGGTGAATGAGTGGTGCTGTTAATCCTTCTGCTTGAGAAAATGAAGGTGAATAATCCTCTCCTTTTAAATTTATTTCTGAACTTTTCTCTACTTCTGCCTCTTTCCTACCTCCCTGAAAGCAGTGAGCAGGTTCTCCGGTCTTTAGCAGGAAAAAAAATCCTCAACCTTTCCCTCTTGCAGATAACTCTGAGCATGTTCATCTGATGAGCTTAAAAAACAACACTGCTGTCTTAATTGTGTTGGTCTCTGTCTTCTTTCTTTTCAAGGACAGATTTTACTAAACCAATAGATGTTGGTATGTGACCTCTGAGCGTTAATGGAGATGTCTTTGTGTGTTTGTTCTCTGTGTCTGTCATTCCATCTGAGGTGTTAGTCTCTCTGAACTGTTCTTGCTTTTGTCTGTCCTCCTACACGGTATCTCCTCTCTCCCCGCAGGACTATGAGAGTAAGCTGCAGGCCTTACAGAAGCAGGTAGAGACACGATCCTTGGCAGCAGAAACAACAGAGGAGGAGGAGGAGGAAGAGGAAGGTGAGTTTTGATGCTAAGAACAGTTTGGATATAGCCAAGCCTAAAGGAACAGTTGCTGTGGTATCTCTTTCAATAGATAGAGAACTTCCTTTGGAAAGCTGTGAAATGCTTCATAGCTCCTTGAACTGTAATCTTCACAGCATAAAGATCTAAAATACCTATTTATGGAGTAATTTCCACATCCATGGTAGATGTCTGTTCTCAAATTCAGTTGATGCACCAGCTAGATGACTTTAACTGCAAGCTTTCAGTTGATGATCTTGAATTTGAAAGAATCTGGGCACTAAGAGAGGTCATATGTCTTAAACTAAAATAATATTGTTGCCTCTGTTTCTTGTTTTCATTTTGAAGTTTCTTTTTTCTCCTTGGTAGGAATTCTTAGGATTCATGCTGTGGCATGTCTTTATAACTGCACTTTTGTACAGTAGACAGAGTTTATTGTTCCCATAATACTTGCTTCCATTCTACCATTTCTCCATTTGGCTTTAATTATTAATACTTAAAATAATAAAGTAGATTTGTTTTGTTTCCTCTGTTCTGAATCTCCTTACTTGATCACTGTATCTCCACTCCTAGTGCTGAGGAAGTTTGAATGATAAAAATGCAGGTTTTTGTTTTCTGTTCTTCCAGAAAAGGTGTTGAGAACTTGATGGCACAGTCATTAGATACTGCATGTGATGGTACAGAGAGGAAACCAGAGTGTTTTATTTCTTTGTTTCTTTGTTCTCCCTAGTGCCCTGGACACGACATGAGTATGAACTTGCACAGTGGGCATTCAGGAAGTGGAAATTTCACCAGTTTACTTCACTGAGGGACCAACTCTGGGGGAATGCAGTGTATCTGAAAGAAGCCAATGCAATCAGTGTAGAGTTAAAGAAAAAGGTAGGGATGTGCAGAGTAGCTTTTTGAATTTTCTGATGCATCAATTTTGATTTTCTAATCCTGCTTCAAGCTCTCAGAGTTACTTGTAATCTTCAAAGTTCTATGTCTCTTGCTTAATAGTTTGGACTTTAAAAGTGTTCAGAAAAATCACAAGTCTCTGCTTCAAACTTGCACATCCCCTGCAAACCTGGTTGATACATTCTCCTCTTTTTCATTTCCCTTATGCTCTTCCTGTCAGTATCATAAACACATGTACATCTCCCCAGAGGCCTGGCTTTTCCTTTTGCTTTTAACTTTGTGTGATTATTCACCTTTCCAAGAGAAGTGGGTGCTGCAGGATGTGCCAGGTCTATAGTTTTCCAGACCTCTGCTGGCTGTGACAATAAAGGCAAGATATGTGCACTCAACTGAAAAATATGTGTTGTGCTATTTTGAGACCTAAAGAAGTGACATCATAAAACTTGAATCTGTTCATAGAGATGCAAGTCAAACTGCCTTCAAACATGGCTTTGGCTTAGATCTCTGTCCCCCTTGTAATGCTGACATCTGACTTCACAGAACTAAAGTAATTTTTCGTTCTCCATTCAGGTGCAGTTTCAATTTGTCCTGCTGACAGACACCCTCTACTCACCACTGCCGCCAGAGCTTTTGCCCACTGAACTGGAGAAGACCCGAGATAATCGGCCTTTCCCCCGTACCGTGGTAGCTGTGGAAGTCCAGGATCTGAAGAATGGAGCAACACATTACTGGTCCTTGGAAAAACTCAAGTATGTAAATATTACTGGCAAAGAAACTTGCTTATATCCAGGGAATCAAAATGCCAATGTTTCTGGAGTAGAAGGCAAAAAACTGCTTAAATTACTCAGTGACATTATCTGATGTTTATATATAAAGAGAAAGGGGGGCAAAAAGTATTCCAGGGTTAGATTTGAAAGTATATTTAGAAGTTTGAATGAAATCCAAGATTTATGTAAGCTTCTGCAGTGACCTTGCCTCCTACTTCCTGGGCTTAGCCTACAAACCCTTTCCCAGAATCTCTAATGTGTCAGAGAATGATACAGTACCGAGCTCAGTGGTACCGACTTCTGTGTTCTCCCTTTCCATGTGTAATTTGGCAGAGGTGCAGTCAGTGTATCCCACTTTGTGTTCTCTGCTTTTACTATTCATTCTCAATTGATTTCTTTAATTCTTCTTTCTCTGCAGACAGAGGTTGGATCTGATGCGTGAGATGTACGACAGAGCTGGGGAAATGGCATCCAATACACAGGATGAGAGTGAAAGCACAATGACGGGCAGTGACCCCTTCTATGATCGCTTTCACTGGTTCAAGCTTGTGGGAAGGTATGTGACAATGGTCTCAGCTGCTGGGACACTGGAAAGTCTTGTCAGTTCTGGGTGAAGGTTGACTTTGTGGTTCTAAACAGTGTGGCCGCCACTAGTATTGTCTTGAGGGGTTTCTGACAGGTTTAAAATATAGTGATAGTTGGAAACTTGTCAGTTCTGATGTATCCCTGGAGAACCTGAACTGACTGAACTCTTAGCAAGTAGTAAGTTTATTTTATCTTTATTTTTAAAAAACATAGCTAGCTAAGTTCTGTCTAAAGTCACTGGAGCAGAGCTCTGAGAATGTGAGGAACACAGGCAACTGAGGGGAGAAATGGAGCAGGGCTTTTCTTATGTATTTGATTCATAAAGTGGAATGGAAATACTTAATATCTGATGAGATTGTTCTATATTTCCTGTTGTCAGCTCCACCTTTACAGTGTTTTTGTTTGCAAAAGTACTACCTGTTGGAAGTAAGAGTTGTAGTTTTGTTAAGTGGATGTGCTCTCCCCTTCATGTTTATATCCATTTTTCATTTGCCGCCTTCTCAGTTGGAGGATGCTCTTTCTCCTGCCTTGGTTAGCACTCCCTTCCCTTCCCTTTTGTTGCAGTCCAGCTGGTTTGAAGCCTTTGCTTGTTGTTCAGGTGGTCTCTGTGCTGCTGGCAGCAGAGGGCTGTTGATGAAGCGTTCCTCTCTCCCCTCCCTCTGTTAACCGGTGTTCCGTTAACCGATATCTAGCTCCCCCATATTCCATGGCTGCGTCAATGAGCGCCTTGCTGACCGCACGCCCTCCCCCACATTCTCCACGGCTGACTCCGACATCACTGAACTGGCTGATGAACAGCAGGATGAGATGGAGGACTTTGATGATGAGGCCTTTGTGGATGATACTGGCTCCGACGTGGGAACTGAGGAGGGATCAGACCTCTTCAATGATGGGCGCGACCCGTTTTACGACCGATCCCCTTGGTTCATTTTAGTGGGAAGGTTGGTGAGGTTACTGTGAGAATGGCCAAAAGGGACCAGCTCTTGCTGTAGACTGCAATGGCTTTGCCTTATGCTGCACAGAGTATCTGTCAAGCCAGTCAGAACAGTTGTATACCTCAATTGGAATTGCCAGAGAATGAGTGGTAGTTTAACATTAAGTTTAAATTCCCATGTCAGAGGCCATGAAACCCGAAGTAATGGAGAAAATAACTCTTAGATATGACAGTGTAAGTCTGTTTCTGTTCCTAGGTAACTGTCACACCATAGAATAAATGTGGTATTCCTTGTGTACATTATTTGTTATTTATTGGAATGCTCTATTTAGCCATTGCAAGATCACCAAGTATTGTGGAATGTCATTTTCTCCTGTAGAAGAGTCTCACCGTATGGTGCAAAGCCTTTAACTCCAATCCAGTCATTTTTTGAAAACTCCTTTAACATCCTTTGTTTCTGAAGAGAAAAGATGGCATGAGGAGAAAGAAGAATGGCCCTTTCTGGATGAGGGAAGGAGTATTCTCTGGGATGATTTGGCTTCACAGGTTATACATGACTCTAGGTAGCAGGTATTATGTAGAGAAAGGTCATCATCATTAAAATTCACTGGCTGGAGGTGTTCATCAGCGCTTCCCCCAGGCACTGCGCTTCAGTTTCTGAAACAAGTTTACTTAATGAATTTTAAAGTATCTATTTTGTCAATCTAGATATCATTAAGGCATAATCAGATATTAGTCTGTGGTGTAGGTCCTAAGGACAGGAAATAGCATTGAAAAATGCAGCACTTTGCACTGTTTCTTCACAAATGTTTTTGCTCAAACATGTAACCCATGACGGAAATATTCCATTTAGTGACTTTGCTCCCCTTTTCTATTCCCACTCCCCCACTTAAGCTTTTTTCATGTTTGATCACTGTGAGCCAGTTGCTTGTTCAAACAGTAAGTGAGGTGGTTGCCACGTGCACTGTACCAGAGGAGGTAAGATTTCATGGCTCTAGAAGGGAGGAACAAAGAAGAGGGGTCCAGGTCTTGACATTATCCTTTGCTGTGACTAAGCAGAGAAGAATTCATGGTCAAGGTGAGATCTTTTTGCAGTTCCCACAGATGCAGGAAATCTGACTGAATTACTTGTAAAGATGAGGGACTGAGTTTGTCAGTCTCTCATTAAGCTTTTGGCTCAGTTCAGCTGTAGTGGCTAACACCATTGTCTTCAGTGAAACTACTTGCAAGCTTTCATTAAAATTCAGAACTTCTTGATCTAGTCCTTGACACAATTAGAATTACTAACATTGCAAGAAATTGCATTAGTGCTCTTTGATCTCTCTGAATTTGTGCCCTTCTCTGCAATGGCTGATAATGTGCTCTATAAAATGCAGTCCTCTCTGATGAATCTGATCCACGGGAGCTCATTTGGGAAAGCCATCTTAACTGGCTTGGAAGTGATGTCAGCTAAAGTGTATGTGTGCTGTTTGGGATGGCTGGCACTACATTCTTGGAGCAGTGCTGGCATAACCTGCATATGCTCCTGTCGTGCCTGCTCTTTCAGAGCAGGACCTTCAGTGCTTGGGAAAAAGTTGAGCTATTCATCTTCATTTCACAAACTCTTCAGGAAGCACAACACAAGCTGAGCAAATAGAGTGCATAATGAAAACAGTCGTGCTTCCTGGCACTCGCACAAATGGCTTCCCGTTTCCATGTCTTACAAAGAATGCTGGGCTCTGTATGGACAGACAGACAGAGCAGCAGAAGGTCAGAGTTCTAGCCTGAGCCTTCGAAGCTGCACACCTTAAGGAGCTCTGCCTGGGTTGCAAACTGTATTGAGGAGTGAAACTTTCTTTATCTCTGAGTAGGCAGCTGAATGACTTTTCCCCAGTCGTTAGCTTCTATTTTATTCTATTTCTGTTCCTGTTCTGTTGTGCCGATTCTGTCAGCAGAAAGCTGTTAGGCTGTTTAGCACCACTGAGGAGAAACTATTTCGATTGCACAATGTCTTCCATCATGAGAATTCTCCTTTTGAACAGTGTGACTCCAGGAGTACCAGAGGGCATGGCCTGCTATCTAGATACTGTCTTGAGCACTTCAGTTTAGAACAAAAACCAAAGCTCCTTAACGTTTCCCACTGCGTGCTGGTTTATGTGTTCTGGATTGGGAAGAACTAAACTAAAATAATTCAAAGTATTTTTGGGAGGGATCATCAGCAATAATGAGTCCAGGTCAGGAAGGAGAGGAGGAGGAGAAATTGATTGTGCAGTTGTTCAACAACTTGGGCATGGCATTTTTTTTGTTTTTCTCTCAGTGCTGTCACTGTCTTTTGTTTGTACTATATTAAAGAAAAGGAGTAAAGAGCTGGTCCCTTTAGCCATCTCTTCTGGCATGCTGGGCTGTTTTTAAGGATGAGTCTATTTCATGGTGTGACAAGCAGTTGCTCTGTTTTTAAGGGGGGTGGGAGAGGACTATGGGTTGTTTTGTTTAAATCTTGAATTGATGTGTTTGCTTCAAAAATGCCCCTCATCATTCTGAGTTCTGTTGGTTTTGTTTTGATTTTTTCAAAACAATTGTGTTTGTTAAATTTCATTTCTAGTTTTGTTGTGAATATGCCATTTTACCTCACCAATCTTTCTGCTAATACAGCTCCCCCTCTTTCAGTCTGCTGAGCTAAGGTGTAGGGGGGCACTGGCATGTGGGGCGTTTGGGGAGTGGGAATCTTCCCAGATGTGGGAAGAGAGGAAGAGGATAACCTTAAGATTTCCTCTACTTCTAACTTGGTTTTGCCTTGTGATGAAGCAGGTGGAATGGCACTGGAAGGCAGTAATCTTGCATAAGCTAGCTTTCTTCCCTGAACAGCAAGTGTGCTATTACTGCTCTCCATTCTACAGCAGAGATCCAGCATTTTCATCACCAAAGAGGAAGCTAAAAACTTTTTTTCATTGTGTGCTCTTCTTCCTCTAAGTTAAAATGATTCCAGTGAGCTCTGAGCTAGGTGGCTGAATGGAAGAAAGATGAGATGAGAAATATTTTTCTTTGGGGTGGTCATTTTACTGAGGGGTAAAAAATTGTACTTGCTGATAAAGCTGAGTGCTCTGGCTGTCATATGTTGAGCAGCAGCTTCAGAACTTTAACCATGCAAATAAAAATATACTTTTGTTTTTCCATGCAGTTAATGCTTTCACTTTCTACTAGTTTGGCTTTGAAGTAGGAAGCCTTCTGTAATGATTGCCTCTCTGGCTTAGTGAAGCTGTCTCTCCTTGTATACATCTCTGTGCAAGGCCGTTTAGATTCCTTTCTGTTGGGGAAAAATGTCCGTTCTCCCTGGCTTGAAATGTGGTTCTCAAACTGTGTGTGCTTTTCATCTGGAGCATATAACTACACACCTGCCTGAGCTCCATCCCTGGTCCAGTGCAAGCAAACAATTCCAGTTTGTCAGTGTGAGGGACTCTTTTCTTGTATGGTGAGATGCTGCTTTCTTAAATGAGCATCACCTGAAATACTAAAGCTAAGAATGCAAATGTTTTCTTAGGAAGAAGTCATTTTATGACTTTAAATTTGGTCTCTTTTCCCTTCCCCTGCTTTATCAGTGCTTACCTCACTTTGGAGCAGACTGAAAAGGAATTAAATCCTAATCTTAGTCAAGTATTCTGTTGCAGTTGTTTTGGTTTTCTTTGTTGTTGTTGTATGGTTTCCTTCATTTTTGGTTTTTCTGTTTGTATAGCCTTATTAATCATTCTCTTCTGTATTGCATTTTGTCACCATCTTGTTTTTTAGTAACATTATTTTTGTCTTTTTGGTTCACAACTGACACCTGTTTGACTACCTTGTCATTTCAAGATCATTCATTCATTCTGGGAACGGGCATGTGAACCCAAGGAGGAACACTTAACCTTTTCTAGCTCTGGTCCTTAGCTCTGTGTCACAAGGAGTTGCTTGCATCACTCTTGTGTTCACAGAACAAATTCGAGACCTGATGTCCCCAGGCTGAGGCAGTGAACATCTTAATTTCTCTCTCAGTCCTCTCATCCTGCAGGACTTTAGCTATGAATATTAAACAGTAACAGTTACAAATGTGAGGAATTAATTATACTTAATAATAAAGACTAATAAAAAGGACTGCAGGAAAAGAATCCAATTAACCAAATGACTGGTGCTTAGTATATATATTATATAATACATAATTTAATATGCATAAAGTAATTTAAATTACCTACTTAGTTTGTTATTCACTTTAATGACTGGTAAGTTAAACTTACTGGTAAGTTAAACTGGTAAGTTAATGACTGTTAGTTAAACTTTTCTGCATCTCAGTATTCTCCTGAACTCTGAAACAGCTCATTAATAAATAAAGCCTTCTGTCTTCCCCCCCTTGCTGAGAGCAATTCTTTACCTAACCTGTTAGGCAGTTCAACATTTGAAGTTTTATTCAAGCTAATCACCCTTGAAGTGTGGTGTTTTAAGAGCTTGTACAATTCATTGTAGAAATATGAAGTAGCTTGACTAGCATTAGTCTTAACTTTGAATTTAAAAGCTGTGCAATAAAATTTGTTAACTTACTGTTCCAAAATGGACCCTGCTTGTATA